>JBBDGP010001727.1:0-645000 GCA_037952835.1 Lithobates septentrionalis
GAAAGATGTGATGTGAGGGACAGATGTGATGTGAGGGACAGATGTGATAGGGGACAGATGTGATGTGAGGGACAGATGTGATAGGGACAGATGTGATAGGGACAGATGTGATGTGAGGGACAGATGTGATGAGGGACAGATGTGATGAGGGACAGATGTGATGTGAGGGACAGATGTAATGAGGGACAGATGTGATGGGGGACAGATGTGATGTGAGGGACAGATGTGATGTAGGGACAGATGTGATGTGAGGGACAGATGTGATGTGAGGGACAGATGTGATGGGGACAGATGTGATGTGAGGGACAGATGTGATAGGGACAGATGTGATGGGGGACAGATGTGATGTGAGGGACAGATGTGATGAGGGACAGATGTGATGGGGACAGATGTGATGTGAGGGACAGATGTGATGGGGACAGATGTGAGGGACAGATGTGATGAGGGACAGATGTGATGAGGGACAGATGTGATGAGGGACAGATGTGATGTGAGGGACAGATGTGATGGGGGACAGATGTGATGTGAGGGACAGATGTAATGAGGGACAGATGTGATGGGGACAGATGTGATGTGAGGGACAGATGTGATGGGGACAGATGTGAGGGACAGATGTGATGAGGGACAGATGTGATGTGAGGGACAGATGTGAGGGGACAGATGTGATGAGGGACAGATGTGATGTGAGGGACAGATGTGATAGGGGACAGATGTGATAGGGACAGATGTGATGAGGGACAGATGTGATGTGAGGGACAGATGTGATGGGGACAGATGTGATGTGAGGGACAGATGTGATGGGGACAGATGTGATGTGAGGGACAGATGTGATGTGAGGGACAGATGTGATGTGAGGGACAGATGTGATGGGGGACAGATGTGATGTGAGGGACAGATGTGATGTGAGGGACAGATGTGATAGGGGACAGATGTGATGGGGGACAGATGTGATGAGGGACAGATGTGATGTGAGGGACAGATGTGATGAGGGACAGATGTGATGGGGACAGATGTGATGTGAGGGACAGATGTGATGTGGGACAGATGTGATGTGAGGGACAGATGTGATGAGGGACAGATGTGATGGGGACAGATGTGATGTGAGGGACAGATGTGATGGGGACAGATGTGATGTGAGGGACAGATGTGATGTGAGGGACAGATGTGATAGGGACAGATGTGATGGAGGGACAGATGTGATGGGGGACAGATGTGATGAGGACAGATGTGATGTGAGGGACAGATGTGATGAGGGACAGATGTGATGGGGACAGATGTGATGTGAGGGACAGATGTGATGTGGGGACAGATGTGATGTGGGGACAGATGTGATGAGGGACAGATGTGATGTGAGGGACAGATGTGATGTGAGGGACAGATGTGATGGGAGGGGACAGATGTTGATAAGGGACAGATGTGATGGGGACAGATGTGATGTGAGGGACAGATGTGATGAGGGACAGATGTGATGTGAGGGACAGATGTGATGGGGACAGATGTGATGTGAGGGACAGATGTGATGAGGGACAGATGTGATGAGGGACAGATGTGATGTGAGGGACAGATGTGATGGGGACAGATGTGATGAGGGACAGATGTGATGTGAGGGACAGATGTGATGTGAGGGACAGATGTGATGGGGACAGATGTGATAGGGACAGATGTGATGAGGGACAGATGTGATGTGAGGGACAGATGTGATGTGAGGGACAGATGTGATGAGGGACAGATGTGATGGGGACAGATGTGATGTGAGGGACAGATGTGATAGGGACAGATGTGATGTGAGGGACAGATGTGATGTGAGGGACAGATGTGATGTGAGGGACAGATGTGATGAGGGACAGATGTGATGTGAGGGACAGATGTGATGTGAGGGACAGATGTGATGTGAGGGACAGATGTGATGTGAGGGACAGATGTGATGGGGACAGATGTGATGTGAGGGACAGATGTGATGGGGACAGATGTGATGTGAGGGACAGATGTGATGTGAGGGACAGATGTGATGTGAGGGACAGATGTGATGTGAGGGACAGATGTGATGGGGACAGATGTGATGTGAGGGACAGATGTGATGGGGACAGATGTGATGTGAGGGACAGATGTGATGTGAGGGACAGATGTGATGTGAGGGACAGATGTGATGTGAGGGACAGATGTGATGGGGGACAGATGTGATGGGGACAGATGTGATGTGAGGGACAGATGTGATGGGGACAGATGTGATGTGAGGGACAGATGTGAGGGACAGATGTGATGAGGGACAGATGTGATGTGAGGGACAGATGTGATAGGGACAGATGTGATGGGGACAGATGTGATGTGAGGGACAGATGTGATGGGGACAGATGTGAGGGACAGATGTGATGAGGGACAGATGTAATGAGGGACAGATGTGTGAGGGACAGATGTGATGTGAGGGACAGATGTGATGGGGGACAGATGTGATGAGAGACAGATGTGATGTGAGGGACAGATGTGATGTGAGGGACAGATGTGATGGGGACAGATGTGATGTGAGGGACAGATGTGATGGGGACAGATGTGATGTGAGGGACAGATGTGATGTGAGGGACAGATGTGATGGGGACAGATGTGATGTGAGGGACAGATGTGATAGGGACAGATGTGATGGGGGACAGATGTGATGGGGGACAGATGTGATGAGGACAGATCAGATGTGATGTGAGGGACAGATGTGATGGGGAAAGATGTGATGGGGAAAGATGTGATGGGGACAGATGTGATGTGAGGGACAGATGTGATAGGGGACAGATGTGATGAGGGACAGATGTGATGGGGACAGATGTGATGGGGAAAGATGTGATGTGAGGGACAGATGTGATGTGAGGGACAGATGTGATAGGGGACAGATGTGATGTGAGGGACAGATGTGATGTGAGGGACAGATGTGATAGGGGACAGATGTGATGGGGACAGATGTGATAGGGACAGATGTGATGTGAGGGACAGATGTGATGAGGGACAGATGTGATGTGAGGGACAGATGTGATGGGGACAGATGTGATGGGGACAGATGTGATTAGGGACAGATGTGATGTGAGGGACAGATGTGATGTGATAGGGACAGATGTGATAGGGGACAGATGTGATGTGAGGGACAGATGTGATGTGAGGGACAGATGTGATAGGGGACAGATGTGATGGGGACAGATGTGATAGGGACAGATGTGATGTGAGGGACAGATGTGATGAGGGACAGATGTGGATGTGAGGGACAGATGTGATGTGAGGGACAGATGTGATGTGAAGGGACAGATGTGATAGGGACAGATGTGATGTGAGGGACAGATGTGATGTGAGGGACAGATGTGATAGGGACAGATGTGATGTGAGGGACAGATGTGATGAGGGACAGATGTGATGTGAGGGACAGATGTGATGTGAGGGACAGATGTGATGAGGGACAGATGTGATGTGAGGGACAGATGTGATGTGAGGGACAGATGTGATGGGGACAGATGTGATGTGAGGGACAGATGTGATGGGGGACAGATGTGATGTGAGGGACAGATGTAATGAGGGACAGATGTGATGTGAGGGACAGATGTGATGAGGGACAGATGTGATGAGGGACAGATGTGATGAGGGACAGATGTGATGGGGACAGATGTGATGTGAGGGACAGATGTGATGGGGGACAGATGTGATGGGGACAGATGTGATGTGAGGGACAGATGTGATGGGGACAGATGTGAGGGACAGATGTGATGAGGGACAGATGTGATGTGAGGGACAGATGTGATGAGGGACAGATGTGATGAGGGACAGATGTGATGTGAGGGACAGATGTGATAGGGACAGATGTGATGGGGACAGATGTGATGTGAGGGACAGATGTGATGGGGACAGATGATGAGGGACAGATGTGATGAGGGACAGATGTGATGAGGGACAGATGTGATGAGGGACAGATGTGATGTGAGGGACAGATGTGATGGGGGACAGATGTGATGTGAGGGACAGATGTGATGGGGGACAGATGTGATGAGGGACAGATGTGATGTGAGGGACAGATGTGATGTGAGGGACAGATGTGATGGGGACAGATGTGATGTGAGGGACAGATGTGATGGGGGACAGATGTGATGTGAGGGACAGATGTGATGAGGGACAGATGTGATGGGGACAGATGTGATGTGAGGGACAGATGTGATGGGGGACAGATGTGATGGGGACAGATGTGATGAGGGACAGATGTGATGTGAGGGACAGATGTGAGGGACAGATGTGATGAGGGACAGATGTGATGTGAGGGACAGATGTGATGGAGGGACAGATGTGATGTGAGGGACAGATGTGATGAGGGACAGATGTAATGAGGGACAGATGTGATGAGGGACAGATGTGATGTGAGGGACAGATGTGATGGGGGACAGATGTGATGTGAGGGACAGATGTGATGGGGGACAGATGTGATGAGGGACAGATGTGATGTGAGGGACAGATGTGATGTGAGGGACAGATGTGATGGGGACAGATGTGATGTGAGGGACAGATGTGATGGGTGGGGACAGATGTGATGTGAGGGACAGATGTGATGAGGGACAGATGTGATGGGGACAGATGTGATGTGAGGGACAGATGTGATAGGGACAGATGTGATGTGAGGGACAGATGTGATGTGAGGGACAGATGTGATGGGGGACAGATGTGATGTGAGGGACAGATGTGATGTGAGGGACAGATGTGATGGGGACAGATGTGATGTGAGGGACAGATGTGATAGGGACAGATGTGATGGGGGACAGATGTGATGAGGGATCAGATGTGATGTGAGGGACAGATGTGATGAGGGACAGATGTGATGGGGACAGATGTGATGGGGACAGATGTGATGTGAGGGACAGATGTGATGTGAGGGACAGATGTGATAGGGGACAGATGTGATGTGAGGGACAGATGTGATAGGGACAGATGTGAAGGGACAGATGTGATGTGAGGGACAGATGTGATGTGAGGGACAGATGTGATAGGGGACAGATGTGATGGGGACAGATGTGATGTGGAGGGACAGATGTGATGTGAGGGACAGATGTGATGAGGGACAGATGTGATGTGAGGGACAGATGTGATAGGGGACAGATGTGATGGGGACAGATGTGATAGGGACAGATGTGATGTGAGGGACAGATGTGATGTGAGGGACAGATGTGATGTGAGGGACAGATGTGATGTGAGGGACAGATGTGATGAGGGACAGATGTGATGTGAGGGACAGATGTGATGAGGGACAGATGTGATGTGAGGGACAGATGTGATGAGGGACAGATGTGATGTGAGGGACAGATGTGATGTGAGGGACAGATGTGATGGGGACAGATGTGATGTAGGGACAGATGTGATGGGGACAGATGTGATGTGAGGGACAGATGTGATGGGGACAGATGTGATGTGAGGGACAGATGTAATGAGGGACAGATGTGATGTGAGGGACAGATGTGATGGGGACAGATGTGATGTGAGGGACAGATGTGATGTGAGGGACAGATGTGATGTGAGGGACAGATGTGATGGGGACAGATGTGATGTGAGGGACAGATGTGATAGGGACAGATGTGATGGGGACAGATGTGATGGGGGACAGATGTGATGAGGACAGATGTGATGTGAGGGACAGATGTGATGAGGGACAGATGTGATGGGGACAGATGTGATGTGAGGGACAGATGTGATGGGGACAGATGTGAGGGACAGATGTGATGAGGGACAGATGTGATGAGGGACATATGTGATGTGAGGGACAGATGTGATAGGGACAGATGTGATGGGGACAGATGTGATGTGAGGGAAAGATGTGATGAGGGACAGATGTGATGTGAGGGACAGATGTGATAGGGACAGATGTGATGTGAGGGACAGATGTGATGTGAGGGACAGATGTGATAGGGGACAGATGTGATGGGGACAGATGGAACAGTGATAGGGACAGATGTGATGTGAGGGACAGATGTGATGTGAGGGACAGATGTGATGTGAGGGACAGATGTGATGGGGACAGATGTGATGTGAGGGACAGATGTGATGTGAGGGACAGATGTGATGTGAGGGACAGATGTGATAGGGACAGATGTGATGAGGGACAGATGTGATGTGAGGGACAGATGTGATAGGGGACAGCTGTGATAGGGACAGATGTGATGAGGGACAGATGTGATGTGAGGGACAGATGTGATGTGAGGGACAGATGTAATGAGGGACAGATGTGATGGGGACAGATGTGATGTGAGGGACAGATGTGATGGGGACAGATGTGATGTGAGGGACAGATGTGATGTGAGGGACAGATGTGATGGGGACAGATGTGATGTGAGGGACAGATGTGATGTGAGGGACAGATGTGATGGGGACAGATGTGATGTGAGGGACAGATGTGATGGGGGACAGATGTGATGGGGACAGATGTGATGTGAGGGACAGATGTGATGGGGACAGATGTGAGGGACAGATGTGATGAGGGACAGATGTGATGTGAGGGACAGATGTGATGAGGGACAGATGTGATGTGAGGGACAGATGTGATAGGGACAGATGTGATGGGGACAGATGTGATGTGAGGGACAGATGTGATGGGGGACAGATGTGAGGGACAGATGTGATGAGGGACAGATGTAATGAGGGACAGATGTGATGAGGGACAGATGTGATGTGAGGGACAGATGTGATGGGGGACAGATGTGATGAGGGACAGATGTGATGTGAGGGACAGATGTGATGAGAGACAGATGTGATGTGAGGGACAGATGTGATGTGAGGGACAGATGTGATGGGGAAAGATGTGATGTGAGGGACAGATGTGATGGGGACAGATGTGATGTGAGGGACAGATGTAATGAGGGACAGATGTGATGGGGACAGATCTGATGTGAGGGACAGATGTGATGGGGACAGATGTGATGTGAGGGACAGATGTGATGTGAGGGACAGATGTGATGGGGACAGATGTGATGTGAGGGACAGATGTGATAGGGACAGATGTGATGGGGACAGATGTGATGGGGGACAGATGTGATGGGGACAGATGTGATGGGGAAAGATGTGATGTGAGGGACAGATGTGATGTGAGGGACAGATGTGATAGGGGACAGATGTGATGTGAGGGACAGATGTGATAGGGACAGATGTGATAGGGACAGATGTGATGTGAGGGACAGATGTGATAGGGACAGATGTGATGGGGACAGATGTGATGTGAGGGACAGATGTAATGAGGGACAGATGTGATGGGGGACAGATGTGATGTGAGGGACAGATGTGATGTGAGGGACAGATGTGATGTGAGGGACAGATGTGATGTGAGGGACAGATGTGATGGGGACAGATGTGATGTGAGGGACAGATGTGATAGTGACAGATGTGATGGGGGACAGATGTGATGTGAGGGACAGATGTGATGAGGGACAGATGTGATGGGGACAGATGTGATGTGAGGGACAGATGTGATGGGGACAGATGTGAGGGACAGATGTGATGAGGGACAGATGTGATGAGGGACAGATGTGATGAGGGACAGATGTGATGTGAGGGACAGATGTGATGGGGACAGATGTGATGTGAGGGACAGATGTAATGAGGGACAGATGTGATGGGGACAGATCTGATGTGAGGGACAGATGTGATGGGGACAGATGTGAGGGACAGATGTGATGAGGGACAGATGTGATGTGAGGGACAGATGTGAGGGACAGATGTGATGAGGGACAGATGTGATGTGAGGGACAGATGTGATGGGGACAGATGTGATGTGAGGGACAGATGTGATGGGGACAGATGTGAGGGACAGATGTGATGAGGGACAGATGTAATGAGGGACAGATGTGATGAGGGACAGATGTGATGTGAGGGACAGATGTGATGGGGGACAGATGTGATGTGAGGGACAGATGTGATGGGGGACAGATGTGATGAGGGACAGATGTGATGTGAGGGACAGATGTGATGTGAGGGACAGATGTGATGGGGAAAGATGTGATGTGAGGGACAGATGTAATGAGGGACAGATGTGATGGGGACAGATGTGATGTGAGGGACAGATGTGATAGGGACAGATGTGATGTGAGGGACAGATGTGATGTGAGGGACAGATGTGATGTGAGGGACAGATGTGATGGGGACAGATGTGATGTGAGGGACAGATGTGATGTGAGGGACAGATGTGATGGGGACAGATGTGATTGAGGGACAGATGTGATAGGGACAGATGTGATGGGGGACAGATGTGATGAGGACAGATCAGATGTGATGTGAGGGACAGATGTGATGAGGGACAGATGTGATGGGGAAAGATGTGATGGGGAAAGATGTGATGTGAGGGACAGATGTGATGTGAGGGACAGATGTGATAGGGGACAGATGTGATGTGAGGGACAGATGTGATAGGGACAGATGTGACAGGGACAGATGTGATGTGAGGGACAGATGTGATGTGAGGGACAGATGTGATAGGGGACAGATGTGATGGGGGACAGATGTGATAGGGACAGATGTGATGTGAGGGACAGATGTGATGAGGGACAGAGGTGATGTGAGGGACAGATGTGATGGGGACAGATGTGATGGGGACAGATGTGATAGGGACAGATGTGATGTCAGGGACAGATGTGATGTGAGGGACAGATGTGATGTGAGGGACAGATGTGATGTGAGGGACAGATGTGATAGGGACAGATGTGATGTGAGGGACAGATGTGATGAAGGACAGATGTGATGTGAGGGACAGATGTGATGAGGGACAGATGTGATGTGAGGGACAGATGTGATGTGAGGGACAGATGTGATGGGGACAGATGTGATGTGAGGGACAGATGTGATGGGGACAGATGTGATGTGAGGGACAGATGTAATGAGGGACAGATGTGATGTGAGGGACAGATGTGATGGGGGACAGATGTGATGTGAGGGACAGATGTGATGTGAGGGACAGATGTGATGTGAGGGACAGATGTGATGGGGACAGATGTGATGTGAGGGACAGATGTGATAGTGACAGATGTGATGGGGGACAGATGTGATGTGAGGGACAGATGTGATGAGGGACAGATGTGATGGGGACAGATGTGATGTGAGGGACAGATGTGATGGGGACAGATGTGAGGGACAGATGTGATGAGGGACAGATGTGATGAGGGACATATGTGATGTGAGGGACAGATGTGATAGGGACAGATGTGATGGGGACAGATGTGATGTGAGGGAAAGATGTGATGAGGGACAGATGTGATGTGAGGGACAGATGTGATAGGGGACAGATGTGATGGGGACAGATGTGATAGGGACAGATGTGATGTGAGGGACAGATGTGATGTGAGGGACAGATGTGATGTGAGGGACAGATGTGATGGGGACAGATGTGATGTGAGGGACAGATGTGATGTGAGGGACAGATGTGATGTGAGGGACAGATGTGATAGGGACAGATGTGATGAGGGACAGATGTGATGTGAGGGACAGATGTGATAGGGACAGATGTGATAGGGACAGATGTGATGAGGGACAGATGTGATGTGAGGGACAGCTGTGATGGGGAAAGATGTGATGTGAGGGACAGATGTGATGTGAGGGACAGATGTGATAGGGACAGATGTGATGTGAGGGACAGATGTGATGAGGGACAGATGTGATGTGAGGGACAGCTGTGATGGGGAAAGATGTGATGTGAGGGACAGATGTGATGTGAGGGACAGATGTGATGTGAGGGACAGATGTGATGTGAGGGACAGATGTAATGAGGGACAGATGTGATGTGAGGGACAGATGTGATAGGGACAGATGTGATGGGGACAGATGTGATGTGAGGGACAGATGTGATGTGAGGGACAGATGTGATGGGGGACAGATGTGATGTGAGGGACAGATGTGATGTGAGGGACAGATGTGATGTGAGGGACAGATGTGATGGGGACAGATGTGATGTGAGGGACAGATGTGATGGGGACAGATGTGAGGGACAGATGTGATGAGGGACAGATGTGATGTGAGGGACAGATGTGAGGGACAGATGTGATGAGGGACAGATGTGATGTGAGGGACAGATGTGATAGGGACAGATGTGATGGGGACAGATGTGATGTGAGGGACAGATGTGATGGGGACAGATGTGAGGGACAGATGTGATGAGGGACAGATGTAATGAGGGACAGATGTGATGAGGGACAGATGTGATGTGAGGGACAGATGTGATGGGGGACAGATGTGATGAGGGACAGATGTGATGTGAGGGACAGATGTGATGAGAGACAGATGTGATGTGAGGGACAGATGTGATGTGAGGGACAGATGTGATGGGGAAAGATGTGATGTGAGGGACAGATGTGATGGGGACAGATGTGATGTGAGGGACAGATGTAATGAGGGACAGATGTGATGGGGACAGATCTGATGTGAGGGACAGATGTGATGGGGACAGATGTGATGTGAGGGACAGATGTGATGTGAGGGACAGATGTGATGGGGACAGATGTGATGTGAGGGACAGATGTGATAGGGACAGATGTGATGGGGGACAGATGTGATGGGGGACAGATGTGATGAGGACAGATCAGATGTGATGTGAGGGACAGATGTGATGAGGGACAGATGTGATGGGGAAAGATGTGATGGGGAAAGATGTGATGTGAGGGACAGATGTGATAGGGGACAGATGTGATGTGAGGGACAGATGTGATAGGGACAGATGTGATAGGGACAGATGTGATGTGAGGGACAGATGTGATAGGGACAGATGTGATGGGGACAGATGTGATGTGAGGGACAGATGTAATGAGGGACAGATGTGATGGGGGACAGATGTGATGTGAGGGACAGATGTGATGTGAGGGACAGATGTGATGTGAGGGACAGATGTGATGTGAGGGACAGATGTGATGGGGACAGATGTGATGTGAGGGACAGATGTGATAGTGACAGATGTGATGGGGGACAGATGTGATGTGAGGGACAGATGTGATGAGGGACAGATGTGATGGGGACAGATGTGATGTGAGGGACAGATGTGATGGGGACAGATGTGAGGGACAGATGTGATGAGGGACAGATGTGATGAGGGACATATGGGATGTGAGGGACAGATGTGATAGGGACAGATGTGATGGGGACAGATGTGATGTGAGGGAAAGATGTGATGAGGGACAGATGTGATGTGAGGGACAGATGTGATAGGGGACAGATGTGATAGGGACAGATGTGATGTGAGGGACAGATGTGATGTGAGGGACAGATGTGATAGGGGACAGATGTGATGGGGACAGATGTGATAGGGACAGATGTGATGTGAGGGACAGATGTGATGTGAGGGACAGATGTGATGGGGACAGATGTGATGTGAGGGACAGATGTGATGTGAGGGACAGATGTGATGGGGGACAGATGTGATGAGGGACAGATGTGATGTGAGGGACAGATGTGATGTGAGGGACAGATGTGATGAGGGACAGATGTGATAGGGACAGATGTGATGAGGGACAGATGTGATGTGAGGGACAGATGTGATGGGGACAGATGTGATAGGGACAGATGTGATGAGGGACAGATGTGATGTGAGGGACAGCTGTGATGGGGAAAGATGTGATGTGAGGGACAGATGTGATGTGAGGGACAGATGTGATGTGAGGGACAGATGTGATGTGAGGGACAGATGTAATGAGGGACAGATGTGATGGGGACAGATGTGATGTGAGGGACAGATGTGATGAGGGACAGATGTGATGGGGACAGATGTGATGGGGACAGATGTGATGTGAGGGACAGATGTGATGTGAGGGACAGATGTGATGGGGACAGATGTGATGTGAGGGACAGATGTGATGGGGGACAGATGTGATGGGGACAGATGTGATGTGAGGGACAGATGTGATGGGGACAGATGTGATGTGAGGGACAGATGTGATGTGAGGGACAGATGTGATGGGGACAGATGTGATGTGAGGGACAGATGTGATGTGAGGGACAGATGTGATGTGAGGGACAGATGTGATGGGGGACAGATGTGATGGGGACAGATGTGATGTGAGGGACAGATGTGATGGGGACAGATGTGATGTGAGGGACAGATGTGAGGGACAGATGTGATGAGGGACAGATGTGATGTGAGGGACAGATGTGAGGGACAGATGTGATGAGGGACAGATGTGATGTGAGGGACAGATGTGATAGGGACAGATGTGATGGGGACAGATGTGATGTGAGGGACAGATGTGATGGGGACAGATGTGAGGGACAGATGTGATGAGGGACAGATGTAATGAGGGACAGATGTGATGAGGGACAGATGTGATGTGAGGGACAGATGTGATGGGGGACAGATGTGATGAGAGACAGATGTGATGTGAGGGACAGATGTGATGTGAGGGACAGATGTAATGAGGGACAGATGTGATGGGGACAGATCTGATGTGAGGGACAGATGTGATGGGGACAGATGTGATGTGAGGGACAGATGTGATGTGAGGGACAGATGTGATGGGGACAGATGTGATGTGAGGGACAGATGTGATAGGGACAAATGTGATGGGGGACAGATGTGATGGGGGACAGATGTGATGAGGACAGATCAGATGTGATGTGAGGGACAGATGTGATGAGGGACAGATGTGATGGGGAAAGATGTGATGGGGAAAGATGTGATGGGGACAGATGTGATGTGAGGGACAGATGTGATAGGGGACAGATGTGATGGGGAAAGATGTGATGTGAGGGACAGATGTGATGTGAGGGACAGATGTGATAGGGGACAGATGTGATGTGAGGGACAGATGTGATAGGGACAGATGTGATAGGGACAGATGTGATGTGAGGGACAGATGTGATGTGAGGGACAGATGTGATAGGGGACAGATGTGATGGGGACAGATGTGATAGGGACAGATGTGATGTGAGGGACAGATGTGATGAGGGACAGATGTGATGTGAGGGACAGATGTGATAGGGGACAGATGTGATGGGGGACAGATGTGATAGGGACAGATGTGATGTGAGGGACAGATGTGATGTGAGGGACAGATGTGATAGGGACAGATGTGATGTGAGGGACAGATGTGATGAAGGACAGATGTGATGTGAGGGACAGATGTGATGTGAGGGACAGATGTGATGAGGGACAGATGTGATGTGAGGGACAGATGTGATGTGAGGGACAGATGTGATGGGGACAGATGTGATGTGAGGGACAGATGTGATGGGGACAGATGTGATGTGAGGGACAGATGTAATGAGGGACAGATGTGATGTGAGGGACAGATGTAATGAGGGACAGATGTGATGAGGGACAGATGTGATGAGGGACAGATGTGATGGGGACAGATGTGATGTGAGGGACAGATGTGATGGGGGACAGATGTGATGGGGACAGATGTGATGTGAGGGACAGATGTGATGGGGACAGATGTGAGGGACAGATGTGATGAGGGACAGATGTGATGTGAGGGACAGATGTGAGGGACAGATGTGATGAGGGACAGATGTGATGTGAGGGACAGATGTGATAGGGACAGATGTGATGGGGACAGATGTGATGTGAGGGACAGATGTGATGGGGACAGATATGAGGGACAGATGTGATGAGGGACAGATGTAATGAGGGACAGATGTGATGAGGGACAGATGTGATGTGAGGGACAGATGTGATGGGGGACAGATGTGATGTGAGGGACAGATGTGATGGGGGACAGATGTGATGAGGGACAGATGTGATGTGAGGGACAGATGTGATGTGAGGGACAGATGTGATGGGGAAAGATGTGATGTGAGGGACAGATGTGATGGGGGACAGATGTGATGTGAGGGACAGATGTAATGAGGGACAGATGTGATGGGGACAGATCTGATGTGAGGGACAGATGTGATGGGGACAGATGTGAGGGACAGATGTGATGAGGGACAGATGTGATGTGAGGGACAGATGTGAGGGACAGATGTGATGAGGGACAGATGTGATGTGAGGGACAGATGTGATAGGGACAGATGTGATGGGGACAGATGTGATGTGAGGGACAGATGTGATGGGGACAGATGTGAGGGACAGATGTGATGAGGGACAGATGTAATGAGGGACAGATGTGATGAGGGACAGATGTGATGTGAGGGACAGATGTGATGGGGGACAGATGTGATGTGAGGGACAGATGTGATGGGGGACAGATGTGATGAGGGACAGATGTGATGTGAGGGACAGATGTGATGTGAGGGACAGATGTGATGGGGAAAGATGTGATGTGAGGGACAGATGTGATGGGGGACAGATGTGATGTGAGGGACAGATGTGATAGGGACAGATGTGATGTGAGGGACAGATGTGATGTGAGGGACAGATGTGATGTGAGGGACAGATGTGATGGGGACAGATGTGATGTGAGGGACAGATGTGATAGGGACAGATGTGATGGGGGACAGATGTGATGAGGACAGATCAGATGTGATGTGAGGGACAGATGTGATGAGGGACAGATGTGATGGGGAAAGATGTGATGGGGAAAGATGTGATGGGGAAAGATGTGATGTGAGGGACAGATGTGATGTGAGGGACAGATGTGATAGGGACAGATGTGACAGGGACAGATGTGATGTGAGGGACAGATGTGATGTGAGGGACAGATGTGATAGGGGACAGATGTGATGGGGACAGATGTGATAGGGACAGATGTGATGTGAGGGACAGATGTGATGAGGGACAGATGTGATGTGAGGGACAGATGTGATAGGGGACAGATGTGATGGGGACAGATGTGATAGGGACAGATGTGATGTGAGGGACAGATGTGATGTGAGGGACAGATGTGATGTGAGGGACAGATGTGATGTGAGGGACAGATGTGATAGGGACAGATGTGATGTGAGGGACAGATGTGATGAAGGACAGATGTGATGTGAGGGACAGATGTGATGAGGGACAGATGTGATGTGAGGGACAGATGTGATGTGAGGGACAGATGTGATGGGGACAGATGTGATGTGAGGGACAGATGTGATGGGGACAGATGTGATGTGAGGGACAGATGTAATGAGGGACAGATGTGATGTGAGGGACAGATGTGATGTGAGGGACAGATGTGATGAGGGACAGATGTGATGTGAGGGACAGATGTGATGTGAGGGACAGATGTGATGGGGACAGATGTGATGTGAGGGACAGATGTGATGGGGACAGATGTGATGTGAGGGACAGATGTAATGAGGGACAGATGTGATGTGAGGGACAGATGTGATGGGGGACAGATGTGATGTGAGGGACAGATGTGATGTGAGGGACAGATGTGATGTGAGGGACAGATGTGATGTGAGGGACAGATGTGATGGGGACAGATGTGATGTGAGGGACAGATGTGATAGTGACAGATGTGATGGGGGACAGATGTGATGGGGGACAGATGTGATGAGGACAGATGTGATGTGAGGGACAGATGTGATGAGGGACAGATGTGATGGGGACAGATGTGATGTGAGGGACAGATGTGATGGGGACAGATGTGAGGGACAGATGTGATGAGGGACAGATGTGATGTGAGGGACAGATGTGATAGGGACAGATGTGATGGGGACAGATGTGATGTGAGGGACAGATGTGATGGGGACAGATGTGAGGGACAGATGTGATGAGGGACAGATGTAATGAGGGACAGATGTGATGAGGGACAGATGTGATGTGAGGGACAGATGTGATGGGGGACAGATGTGATGAGGGACAGATGTGATGTGAGGGACAGATGTGATGAGAGACAGATGTGATGTGAGGGACAGATGTGATGTGAGGGACAGATGTGATGGGGAAAGATGTGATGTGAGGGACAGATGTGATAGGGACAGATGTGATGTGAGGGACAGATGTAATGAGGGACAGATGTGATGGGGACAGATCTGATGTGAGGGACAGATGTGATGGGGACAGATGTGATGTGAGGGACAGATGTGATGTGAGGGACAGATGTGATGGGGACAGATGTGATGTGAGGGACAGATGTGATAGGGACAGATGTGATGGGGGACAGATGTGATGGGGGACAGATGTGATGAGGACAGATCAGATGTGATGTGAGGGACAGATGTGATGAGGGACAGATGTGATGGGGAAAGATGTGATGGGGAAAGATGTGATGTGAGGGACAGATGTGATGTGAGGGACAGATGTGATAGGGGACAGATGTGATGTGAGGGACAGATGTGATAGGGACAGATGTGATAGGGACAGATGTGATGTGAGGGACAGATGTGATGTGAGGGACAGATGTGATAGGGGACAGATGTGATGGGGACAGATGTGATAGGGACAGATGTGATGTGAGGGACAGATGTGATGAGGGACAGATGTGATGTGAGGGACAGATGTGATGAGGGACAGATGTGATGTGAGGGACAGATGTGATAGGGGACAGATGTGATGGGGACAGATGTGATGTGAGGGACAGATGTGATGTGAGGGACAGATGTGATGTGAGGGACAGATGTGATAGGGACAGATGTGATGTGAGGGACAGATGTGATGAAGGACAGATGTGATGTGAGGGACAGATGTGATGTGAGGGACAGATGTGATGTGAGGGACAGATGTGATGAGGGACAGATGTGATGTGAGGGACAGATGTGATGTGAGGGACAGATGTGATGGGGACAGATGTGATGTGAGGGACAGATGTGATGGGGACAGATGTGATGTGAGGGACAGATGTAATGAGGGACAGATGTGATGGGGAAAGATGTGATGTGAGGGACAGATGTAATGAGGGACAGATGTGATGAGGGACAGATGTGATGAGGGACAGATGTGATGTGAGGGACAGATGTGATGGGGGACAGATGTGATGAGGGACAGATGTGATGTGAGGGACAGATGTGATGTGAGGGACAGATGTGATAGGGGACAGATGTGATAGGGACAGATGTGAAAAGGGACAGATGTGATGTGAGGGACAGATGTGATGGGGGACAGATGTGATGTGAGGGACAGATGTAATGAGGGACAGATGTGATGGGGACAGATGTGATGTGAGGGACAGATGTGATGGGGGACAGATGTGATGTGAGGGACAGATGTGATGGGGGACAGATGTGATGGGGGACAGATGTGATGAGGACAGATGTGATGTGAGGGACAGATGTGATGAGGGACAGATGTGATGGGGACAGATGTGATGTGAGGGACAGATGTGATGGGGACAGATGTGATGTGAGGGACAGATGTGATGGGGACAGATGTGAGGGACAGATGTGATGAGGGACAGATGTGATGAGGGACATATGTGATGTGAGGGACAGATGTGATAGGGACAGATGTGATGGGGACAGATGTGATGTGAGGGACAGATGTGATGGGGACAGATGTGAGGGACAGATGTGATGAGGGACAGATGTAATGAGGGACAGATGTGATGAGGGACAGATGTGATGTGAGGGACAGATGTGATGGGGGACAGATGTGATGAGGGACAGATGTGATGTGAGGGACAGATGTGATGAGAGACAGATGTGATGTGAGGGACAGATGTGATGTGAGGGACAGATGTGATGGGGAAAGATGTGATGTGAGGGACAGATGTGATAGGGACAGATGTGATGTGAGGGACAGATGTAATGAGGGACAGATGTGATGGGGACAGATCTGATGTGAGGGACAGATGTGATGGGGACAGATGTGATGTGAGGGACAGATGTGATGTGAGGGACAGATGTGATAGGGACAGATGTGATGGGGGACAGATGTGATGGGGGACAGATGTGATGAGGACAGATCAGATGTGATGTGAGGGACAGATGTGATGAGGGACAGATGTGATGGGGAAAGATGTGATGGGGAAAGATGTGATGTGAGGGACAGATGTGATGTGAGGGACAGATGTGATAGGGGACAGATGTGATGTGAGGGACAGATGTGATAGGGACAGATGTGATAGGGACAGATGTGATGTGAGGGACAGATGTGATGTGAGGGACAGATGTGATAGGGGACAGATGTGATGGGGACAGATGTGATAGGGACAGATGTGATGTGAGGGACAGATGTGATGAGGGACAGATGTGATGTGAGGGACAGATGTGATGAGGGACAGATGTGATGTGAGGGACAGATGTGATAGGGGACAGATGTGATGGGGACAGATGTGATGTGAGGGACAGATGTGATGTGAGGGACAGATGTGATGTGAGGGACAGATGTGATAGGGACAGATGTGATGAAGGACAGATGTGATGTGAGGGACAGATGTGATGTGAGGGACAGATGTGATGTGAGGGACAGATGTGATGAGGGACAGATGTGATGTGAGGGACAGATGTGATGTGAGGGACAGATGTGATGGGGACAGATGTGATGTGAGGGACAGATGTGATGGGGACAGATGTGATGTGAGGGACAGATGTAATGAGGGACAGATGTGATGGGGAAAGATGTGATGTGAGGGACAGATGTAATGAGGGACAGATGTGATGAGGGACAGATGTGATGAGGGACAGATGTGATGTGAGGGACAGATGTGATGGGGGACAGATGTGATGAGGGACAGATGTGATGTGAGGGACAGATGTGATGTGAGGGACAGATGTGATGGGGGACAGATGTGATGAGGGACAGATGTGATGTGAGGGACAGATGTGATGGGGGACAGATGTGATGTGAGGGACAGATGTAATGAGGGACAGATGTGATGGGGACAGATGTGATGTGAGGGACAGATGTGATGGGGACAGATGTGATGTGAGGGACAGATGTGATGGGGGACAGATGTGATGTGAGGGACAGATGTGATGTGAGGGACAGATGTGATGGGGACAGATGTGATGTGAGGGACAGATGTGATAGGGACAGATGTGATGGGAGACAGATGTGATGAGGACAGATGTGATGTGAGGGACAGATGTGATGAGGGACAGATGTGATGGGGACAGATGTGATGTGAGGGACAGATGTGATGGGGACAGATGTGATGTGAGGGACAGATGTGATGGGGACAGATGTGAGGGACAGATGTGATGAGGGACAGATGTGATGAGGGACAGATGTGATGTGAGGGACAGATGTGATAGGGACAGATGTGATGGGGACAGATGTGATGTGAGGGACAGATGTGATGGGGACAGATGTGATGTGAGGGAAAGATGTGATGAGGGACAGATGTGATGTGAGGGACAGATGTGATAGGGGACAGATGTGATAGGGACAGATGTGATGTGAGGGACAGATGTGATGTGAGGGACAGATGTGATAGGGGACAGATGTGATGGGGACAGATGTGATAGGGACAGATGTGATGTGAGGGACAGATGTGATGAGGGACAGATGTGATGTGAGGGACAGATGTGATAGGGGACAGATGTGATGGGGACAGATGTGATGTGAGGGACAGATGTGATGTGAGGGACAGATGTGATGTGAGGGACAGATGTGATGTGAGGGACAGATGTGATGTGAGGGACAGATGTGATGTGAGGGACAGATGTGATGAAGGACAGATGTGATGTGAGGGACAGATGTGATGGGGAAAGATGTGATGTGAGGGACAGATGTGATGGGGGACAGATGTGATGTGAGGGACAGATGTAATGAGGGACAGATGTGATGAGGGACAGATGTGATGTGAGGGACAGATGTGATGGGGGACAGATGTGATGAGGGACAGATGTGATGTGAGGGACAGATGTGATGTGAGGGACAGCTGTGATGGGGAAAGATGTGATGTGAGGGACAGATGTGATGTGAGGGACAGATGTGATGTGAGGGACAGATGTAATGAGGGACAGATGTGATGGGGACAGATGTGATGTGAGGGACAGATGTCATGGGGACAGATGTGATGTGAGGGACAGATGTGATGTGAGGGACAGATGTGATGGGGACAGATGTGATAGGGACAGATGTGATGAGGGACAGATGTGATGTGAGGGACAGATGTGATGGGGACAGATGTGATGTGAGGGACAGATGTGATGGGGACAGATGTGATGTGAGGGACAGATGTGATGGGGGACAGATGTTATGGGGGACAGATGTGATGAGGACAGATGTGATGTGAGGGACAGATGTGATGGGGACAGATGTGATGTGAGGGACAGATGTGATGGGGACAGATGTGAGGGACAGATGTGATGAGGGACAGATGTGATGTGAGGGACAGATGTGAGGGACAGATGTGATGAGGGACAGATGTGATGTGAGGGACAGATGTGATGTGAGGGACAGATGTGATGGGGGACAGATGTGATGGGGACAGATGTGATGTGAGGGACAGATGTGATGTGAGGGACAGATGTGATGAGGGACAGATCAGATGTGATGTGAGGGACAGATGTGATGGGGACAGATGTGATGTGAGGGACAGATGTGATGAGGGACAGATCAGATGTGATGTGAGGGACAGATGTGATGAGGGACAGATGTGATGGGGACAGATGTGATGTGAGGGACAGATGTGATGTGAGGGACAGATGTGATGAGGGACAGATGTGATGTGAGGGACAGATGTGAGGGACAGATGTGATGGGGACAGATGTGATGTGAGGGACAGATGTGATGAGGGACAGATCAGATGTGATGTGAGGGACAGATGTGATGAGGGACAGATGTGATGGGGACAGATGTGATGTGAGGGACAGATGTGATGAGGGACAGATGTGATGAGGGACAGATGTGATGTGAGGGACAGATGTGAGGGACAGATGTGATGGGGACAGATGTGATGTGAGGGACAGATGTGATGAGGGACAGATCAGATGTGATGTGAGGGACAGATGTGATGGGGACAGATCAGATGTGATGTGAGGGACAGATGTGTCTTTCCAGCTGAAGATCTGTATTTTTGGAATGAGGGAACACACGTCTTTCTTCCCTGCAGAGGCTGCTTCTACTACAAATCCCCCCCAGGCTCCATTCACACTAATGTAATGTCATTTCCAGTGCTACTATGTAGTGCAACTTGCGTGCAGCAATGCCACCAGCCCCGTTCACACCGGTGTGACTTGTACAGGTCCAAATCGCATGACAAGTTGCACCCTATTGTCGGCAATGAAACTGTTGAAAGCGACTTTGCGGTGCCGCGCTGATCTGAAAAAAGGTTTCTGCACTATTTTTTCCAATTTCTGGTGCAACTTGCATAGACATCTGTGCATGAAGTTGCACAGATGTCAGCCAAGTCACACCTGAAGTCCTACTGACCTGCGGCTTTGAAATCACGTGACTTCAGCCCGGTTTACACTACTCCGACATGCGCTCCAACTTCCAGAGCACAAGTCGCGTAACGTGTCAAAATGCATGGTTCCCTATGAGAGCCATCTTAACTGATCCGGCTTGTGTCGGCCCGACTTTGAAAATGCCTCCTGAACTACTTTGGTCCTACTTGGGTATGACTTCAGTCCATTGATTTGATTCACCCCAAACTCACTCATCCATGTCTTTATGGACCTTGCTTTGTGCACTGGTGTGTAGTCATGTTGGAACAGGAAGGGGCCATCCCCAAACTGTTCCCATAAAGTTGGGTGCATGAAATTGTCCAACCCCTGAAAGACAACCCCACACCATAATCCCCCCTCCATCAAATGATTTAGACCATTGCACAAAGCAAGGACCATAAAGACATGGATGAGCGAGTTTGGGGTGGAGGAACTTGACTGGCCTGCACAGAGTCCTGACCTCAACCTGATAGAACACCTTTGGGATGAATTAGAGCAGGGGTAGATAACCAGTAGCCCTCCAGCTGTTGTGGAACTACATTTCCTATGAGGCATTGCAAGGCTGTCAGTTACAAGTACTCCCAGAGGCATGATGGAACTTGTAGTTCTGCAACAGCTGGAGGGCCCCAGGTTGCCTACTCCTGAATTAGAGAGACTGCAAACCAAGCCTTCTCGTCCAACATCAGTGCCTGACCTCACAAATGCACTTCTGGAAGAATGGTGAAACATTTCCGTAGACACTCTTAAACCTTTTGGACAGCCTTCCCAGAAGAGTTAAAGCTGTTATAGCTGCAAAGGGTGGTCCAATTCAATATTGAACCCTACAGACAAAGACTGGGATGCCATTAAAGTTCATGTACATGTAAAGGCAGGCATCCCAATACTTTTGGTAATATATATGTAGCAATACCCCCGAAGGAGCTGCTTAAAATTGTTCAGTTCATTACTCTGCCTCTCAACCCCAGGAATGGCCTCAGCCCCTCTGGCACACCTGACAATGTGATTAATAGAATTCCACAGTAATGACTAGGGATGAACCGAACACCCCCCTGTTCGGTTCGCACCAGAACATGCAAACAGGAAAAAAGTTTGTTCGAACACGCTAACACCGTTAAAGTCTATGGGACACGAACATGAATAATCAAAAGTGCTAATTTTAAAGGCTTATATGCAAGTTATTGTCATAAAAAGTGTTTGGGGACCCGGGTCCTGCCCCAGGGGACATGGATCAATGCAAAAAAAAGTTTTAAAAACGGCCGTTTTTTCGGGAGCAATAATTTTAATAATGCTTAAAGTGAAACAATAAAAGTGTAATATCCCTTTAAATTTTGTACCTGGGGGGTGTCTATAGTATGCCTGTAAAGGGGCGCATGTTTCCCGTGTTTAGAACAGTCTGACAGCAAAATGACATTTCAAAAGGAAAAAAAGTCATTTAAAACTACTCGTGGCTATTAATGCATTGCCAGTCCAACAATACACATAGAAGTTTATTGATAAAAATGGCTTGGGAATTCCCCACAGGGGAACCCCGAACCAAAATTTTTTAAAAAAATGACGTGGGGGGTCCCCCTAAATTCCATACCAGGCCCTTCAGGTCTGGTATGGATATTAAGGGGAACCCCAGCCAAAATTTTAAAAAAAACAGCGTGGGGTCCCCCCAAAGATCCATACCAGACCCTTATCCAAGCACGCAACCTGGCAGGCCGCAGGAAAAGAGGGGGGACAAGAGAGCGCCCCCCCTCCTGAACCCTACCAGGCCACATGCCCTCAACATTGGGAGGGTGCTTTGGGGTAGCTTATCGGAATCTGGAAGCCCCCTTTAACAAGGGGACCCCCAGATCCCAGCCCTCCCCCCTGTGTGAAATGGTAAGGGGTACAAAAGTACCCCTACCATTTCACTAAAAAAGTGTCAAAAATGTTGAAAATGACAAGAGACAGTTTTTGACAATTCCTTTATTTAAATGTTTCTTCTTTCTTCTACCTTCCTTCATCTTCTTCTTCTTCTGGTTCTTCTGGCTCTTCTGGTTCTTCCTCCGGTGTTCTCGTCCAGCATCTCCTCCGCAGCGTCTTCTTCCCTTCTCCTCGGGCCGCTCCGCACCCATGGCATGGGGGGAGGCTCCCGCTCTTCTCTTCATCTTCTTCTCTTCTTCATCTTCTTCTCTTCTTCATCTTCTTCTCCGGGCCGCTCCGCACCCATGCTGACATGGAGGGAGGCTCCCGCTGTGTGATGCTTCTCCTCTTCTGACGGTTCTTAAATAACGGGGGGCGGGGCCACCCGGTGACCCCCCCTCTGACGCACGGGGACATGAGGGGACTTCCCTGTGGCATTCCCCGTGACGCCACAGGGAAGTCCTGTCAAGTCACCGTGCGTCAGAGGGGGGCGGGGTCACCGGGTGGCCCCGCACCCCGTTATTTAAGAACCGCCAGACGAGGAGAAGCGTCACACAGCGGGAGCCTCCCTCCATGCCAGCATGGGTGCAGAGCGGCCCGGAGAAGAAGATGAAGAAGAGAAGTAGGGAAGAAGATGAAGAAGAGAAGAAGATGAAGGAGAGAAGAAGATGAAGAGCGGGAGCCTCCCCCCATGCCATGGATGCAGAGCGGCCCGAGGAGAAGATAGAAGACGCTGTGGAGGAGATGCTGGACGAGAACACAGGAGGAAGAACCAGAAGAGCCAGAAGAAGAAGAAGTAATTGTCAAAAACTGTCTCTTGTCATTTTTAAAATTTTTGACACTTTTTTAGTGAAATGGTAGGGGTACTTTTGTACCCCCTTACCATTTCACACAGGGGGGAGGGCCAGGATTTGGTCCCCTTGTTAAAGGGGGCTTCCAGATTCCGATAAGCTCCCCGCCCGCAGACTCCCACAACCACCGGCCAGGGTTGTGGGGATGAGGCCCTTGTCCTTATCAACATGGGAACAAGGTGTTTTGGGGGGATACCCCAAAGCACCCTGCCAATGTTGAGGGCATGTGGCCTGGTACGGTTCAGGAGGGGGGGCGCTCTCTCGTCCCCCCTCTTTTTCTGCGGCCCTAAAATTAGCACTTTTGAGTTCTCCCATAGACTTTTAAAGGGTGTTCCGCGGCATTCGAATTTGCCGCGAACACCCCAAATTGTTCGCTGTTCGGCGAACTTGCGAACAGCCGATGTTCGAGTCGAACATGAGTCCGACTCGAACCCGAAGCTCATCCCTAGTAATGACACACTGACACAGTTCAAGTATTAAAGTTTTTTTTCAATTTACTTAGGCAGCAAGAACTCAAACTGGTATTGGTCAGCCAGATTCCGGACAAACAACCAGGATTTGGTTAAGTGATTTTTATAGTGCTCAAACAAATATGCAAATAGACAGCATCAATACAGTCAGTGACAGATAATCCGTAAATACCTTCTTCAAAACTATTGTGTACTTGTAGTTATTACCAATACTAAAGGGGAACCCCAGGCCAAACTACTAACCATTCACTCTGAGAGGTCTGACTTAAAGGCAATGGTATAAGGGCCCTTATAGCAGCAATGACAGTAATGTCCCCATTGCAGATCTGATGGTCTTCACCGGCATGGAGGAGCTCATTAACTTTTATCTAATAAGATGTAGTAGCAAGCGATAGATTTCTTGAAATGAGGAAAGCTAAAGGTGTCTCTGCACAGTGTTCAAAGTAGATTCAGCAAAGTATTACCAACGACCAGGCCAATTCGACGCCTTCCGAACAGTATCTCATGTAACCGACACTCGTTCAGCGGATCTGCCGTATCGATCTCCTGATGTGAAGCTCAGTACACAGGTTGGCAGGCGACCGGAGTGGTGCTAGATGGATGTCAGACGAATAGCAAACAGCCAGGCCCCTTTCATCCGGGTTGGAACGTGGTACACCGCATGGTAGGCCTCAATCCCCCTCTCACAGTGACGGTATTGTATCCACATGAGGGGATTCAGGAAAAACAAAGAGCCTTGGGCCTAGCTCGCACTGTACTTTTATAGTCTCTCCCACAATTCTCTTGACTCTGCAGTGCAGCCTGGATTTGCAGTCCTGTCACCTTAAAAGTCAGTCAGGCTGCTCTGTGCTGGGACTTTATATCCCACAGTTCCTTTCTCCTCCTACATTCTTCCCTTAGTTGGAGTTCATTCTGTCAATGAATAATTAGGGGAAAGGGCAGAGTAGGCTGTCTCTCCTGTGTCATGTCTGTGAGAAGAAACGGAGGGAGGGGTGAAATCACTCTTGCAGAACTGACAGCCATGTCCCTGTTTAATGAGAGTCCTGTTCAGTCCTGTTCAGCTTGCCACTGTAATCCTGATGCAGCAGCTGCTACACACTCCCCCCACCAAGAACCTTTGGTCCTCCAAAGGCAGTAAAGTCTGGAACCTGTTACATGCTCTCAATGTTACACGTGGAGGAAAACAGGTTAATTCACACAAGTGATCAAACAGTTTGCATTAGCATAAAGACTTGGCAAAGGAACCTCCCACCAATTAGCATAGGAGGGGAGGTTGTCTTGCCTACAGGCCACTCTAACTGGAATGGCCCAGCCAGATGTGCCAGGGGGTGAGCTAGGGTCATCCTTCACCAAGTCAGCAGTAGGAGGATCATGTGCTTCAAGAGTCCTTTGAGAGGTGAGAACAACCTCTTCAGAGCTTTCACCCAGAGTGTGATAGATCAGTCTTTTTGGTGGGTGAATAACCCTTAGCTCTCGCTGTTCTTTAGGCTCTGGGTTTGCAAGCACACTGGTCTCTTCCTCATCAACAGCTTTATCTTCTTCTTCCTGCAAATCAGATTCAGCTTCCTCTTCAGTAAAGGATGGGAAGTCTCTGGGATCTACTGTCAGTAGAGAAGATTGGGGGTCTTCCAACTCTTCAAGAGGTGGACTCAAAGGCACAAACTCAGGAGCTTCTGGCCTGAGCATCCCGGTGTCAGTCGCCTTGGGAGGAGAAAAAGGGGGGGTGGCATGCCTTGATATTTGGGATGACCACAACCAATCCATTCCCATCTCTTCATCCTCACTGTCCTCATCCTCCTCATCTAGAGCAGGGCGGGTGCTACCAATATTCAAGGTAGGCGCCGGCCTAGAGTGCACATTAGTAGGGGGCACCATGCTGGCTACATGCAGTGAGCACTTAAGCTGTGCTGCCGAATGGACTGCCAAAGAAATCAAAGAGAACACTCTTCCCAGCCCCAACCTCCACCCCCAGGTTGCCTGAAGTTCAATTCAGATTCAGTGAGAAAGTGCTGCCGTTTCCAAGATGACTGTGCCTGCCCGCCTTCTTCTGCACAGGTATACGAGGCGGCAGCGCTGCAGTGCAGACTGAGCTCCCTGCACTGCTAGTTCCAGTGCTGGCTGCAGGGTATCGCTGCTAGAGGGATTGAGGGGGGAGGGAGGAGTGCATGTGCAGGAGACAGTGAACCTGTAGAACAGCCTGCCTGGGTGTCCTCTCCTCTCCCGTGTGACTCCTCCTTCCCCCCGTCGCCGCTTTTATCCAGCAGGTAGAAGACAGAATGTCTGACCAGGTGGCAGGAGCTGTCCAACTTTTCATGTTAAAATGCCTGTGATTGGTTGCTAGGGGCGGGCCTAGCAACAAATCGCCTGTCTGTTACATGGACGATTGAACAGCTCCTGCCCTCTGCTCGGACATTCTGCATCCTCTGTCTTCTACCTGCTGTGTGAGGTAAGGAGGGGGCTGTGGAGGAGATTGGTATACAAGGAGGGGGGCTGTGAAGGAGATTGATATACAGGGAGGGGGCTGTGGAGGAGACTGGTATACAAAGAGGGGGGCTGTGGAGGAGATTGGTATACAGGGAGGGGGCTGTGGAGGAGATTGGTAGACAGGGAAAGGGCTGTGGAAGAGATTGGTATACAGGGAGGGGGCTGTGGAGGAGACTGGTATACAGGGAGGGGGCAGTGGAAGAGATTGGTCTACAGGGAGGGGGCTGTGGAGGAGACTGGTATACAGGAAGGGGGGCTGTGGAGAAGATTGGTATACAGGGAGGGGGGCTGTGGAGGAGATTGGTATACAAGGAGGGGGGCTGTGGAGGGGACTGGTATACAGGAAGGGGGCTGTGGAGGGAACTGTTAAACATGGGGGGGGGCTGTGGAGGAGACTGTTATACAGGGAGGGGGATGTGGAGGAGACTGGTATACAGGGAGGGGGGCTGTGAAGGAGAGTGGTAAGAAAGGAGGGGGGCTGTGGAGGAGAGTGGTATACAAGGAGGGGGCTGTGGAGGAGAGTGGTATACAGGGAGGGGGCTGTGGAGGGGACTGGTATACAGGGAGGGGGGCTGTGGAGGAGAGTGGTATACAGGGGTGAGGGGGGGCTGTGGAGGAGGGTGGTATACAGGGAGGGGGGCTGTGGAGGAGACTGGTATACAGGGAGGAGGCTGTAGGGGATATTGGTATATAGGGAGGGGGGCTGTGGAGGAGATTGGTGTACAGGGAGGGGGGCTGTGGAGGAGAGCGGTATACAGGGAGGGGGGCTGTGGAGGGGACTGGTATACAGCAAGGGGGTCTGTGGAGGGGACTGAGATAGACGGAAGGAAGGGCTTGGATACAAGGAGGGGGGTTGTGGAGGGGACTGGTATGCAAGGAATGGGGGCTGAGAACACTGATGTAAAGGGGGAAGGTCTGTGATGTAAGGAGGGGGGCTGTGATGTGAAGGAGGAAAGAGGGCATTGATGAAAAGAGGGCTGTGATGTAAATTGGGGGACTTGGATGCAAAGAGGTCTGTGATGTAAAGCGGGCACTGTATTGTAAAGGGGTGCTTTAATGCCACTATTTGTCTTCAGGCTGGTTCCAGAGGCACAGGTGGCTGAAGAAATAGGTGGAATGGAGGCACAAAAAAACTCCACCCCCACCGTATACATGGGCAGGGCAAAGGGGGTGGAGTCAGGGGTGGGGCCAACGGAGGGGGGGCGGCAAAATTAGGATTTCGCCTAGGGTGTCAAAAATCCTTGCACCAGCCCTGATCTAGAGGCACAGACTGAGACCTAGTCACTGGTCATGATCTCTGAGAGGCCATGGGTGTGGACTGTGAATCTGGTTGGGGTGGCACATGAACTGCTTCTGATAGAGGCAACAGATGGTTGGGATACCAAGTCTTCAGCGGCCCTGCACTTCCTTCTGGCCTGATTTGATACACAGGGAGCCCTGGCAGCTGCTTGCAAATTACATAGGGCTGCAACTTCCAGTGGTCAGCCAAATGTGCTTCCCAGGGACACCTAGATTTCTCAGCAATACCTTGTCACCCGGTTGTAAGTCCTGCACCCGCACCCTGAGGTCAAAGTTTTTTTTTGTTCCTCAATCCTCGGGCATCTGAAGCAGCTTGGGCCTTGTCATAGGCAGTCTTAAGACTCTTCCGTAAGTTCTCTACATATCCTCTTTCGGAAGTTGCAAAGGTATGGTCCGAGGATGTGCCAAAGGCCAAGTCTACTGGCAGCCTGGCCTCCCGTCCAAAATTCCAACGATAGGGAGAGTATCCTGTGGCATCATTTGTGGTGCTGTTATAAGCATGCACAATAGCGGCTATATGCTTGCTCCAGTGTTGTTTTTGTTCTGAAGTCAGAGTTCCAAGAATATCCAGGAGAGTTCCGTTGAATCTCTCTGGCTGAGGATCCCCTTGAGGATAGTACTTGGTGGTTCTGGACTTCCATATGCCTAACAGGTCTCAAAGTCTCTTGATGAGGCTGCTCTCGAAATCTCTCCCTTGATCAGAGTGGGTACGTTGGGACAGGCCATAGTGCACAAAGAACTTCTCCACTAAGAGCTTTGCCACCGTGGTGCTTGTCGCTCCCTCGTGGGAAATGCCTGGGCATACCGAGTGACATGGTCAGTCACTGCCAGGATATTCCCTTGTCCGCTTAGGTCAGGCTCCAAGCAGAGAAAGTCAATGCACACCAGCTCCATGGGTCCTTGGCTCTGAAGATGGCCCATTGGGGCAGCTCGGTGAGGCAGAGTCTTCCTTTAGATGCACCTGATGCAGGAGTGGCAATAGCCCTCGACTTCAGCCCACATGCAGGGCCAGTAGAATCGGTACCACACCAGGTGAAAAGTCGTCTCAGGCCTTAGATGGCCATGGCTGTCATGTAGGGCAGTTAATACTGTCTCCCTATGTTTTTCTTGTAGAAATAACTGCCATTTCTCTTCAGGATCATAAGAGGGGTAGACCACCCCCTGGTGCAGCTGCAACCGATCCCATTCTCTTCAATGCCAAGCTACAAAGAGGGTCTTCCAACTGATCCATTCGCAAGTCCTTCTTAGAAAGCTTTGGCAGACCTTCATCCCCGGCCTGGGTGACATTGCAATAACTTCTGGGGACTCCAATGTCTTCGGCCCTGGATCCCCCTCCAGCTTGGGGTTTTTGACATAAGGCACGCACCCCTTCAGGTGTCTGCTGGGTTCATTCCCCTAGAGGGTCTCAAGAAAAATGTGACCTTCTTGACAGAGCACAAAAAAGAAACAGCACTCAAAATGCCTCATCCGTAAATTTGTGAAGAAATAAAGAAAAAGAAATCCAAAAAAGGAAAACTTGTGGTCGGACTTTAAAGGCACAACAAACAGTAGAAATATACAAAAATATTAGCATTTATTGAAATATATATGTAATACAAACAACAGGAACATGAAAGAAACATAGATTAAAAATCATATATACAAAAATATTATATGAGCCCTAATGCACTACGCTTTTGGTTGTACACTTCTTCAGGACACATTTGGGGTTCAGTAGTTGCAAAGAAGAGAAAGGGGTCTCACTATCTAAGGATAAAAAAACACAGATTACAATAAACATATAATAAAAAGAAAAACACTGTTTATGTTGAGACAGAGGACCACGGCACATGTATACAAAGCAGAACCATGGCAGGGATAAGCTAATTGTTACCTTGCAGAAGGAATCACATATTAATCAATGATCAACATGTGTTTTTCTTTTTATTATCAGGTTCATGTCACCCACAGTCTTCTCCATGAGCCTTTGGAAAGTGGCTGGGGCGCAAGACAAGCCCTGAGGCATGTGGTTAAATTAAAAGCACACCACCAGGGTAATAAAGGCGGTCTTCTCCCGATCCTGAGGATGCATGGGGATTTGATAGTACCTGCTCTATAGGTCCAGCACACTAAACCATTTTGCCTCTTACAGGCGTCTTCTATCTGTGGGGTGGTATACTGGTCGGGAATGGTCCTCCTGTTCAGGGTTCTGTAGTCAATACACAGCCTCAGTGACCCATTGTTCTTCCGTACCACCACTATCGGAGAAGCGTATGGACTTCGGTACTCTCGGATGATACCTGCTCTCTTCAATTCAGCCAGTTGTTCACTTCCAAGTCCCCTAAAGGAATCCGTCTGACTCTTTCTCTGAACGGCTTATCTTCTTGTAGACGGATCTGGTGGTTGGCACTCTTTGCACATCCCATATCAAATTCACTCTTCGAGAATGCAGCCTGCCATCTCCGGAGCTGAGTCTTGGCTCTTTCTTTCCATTCGGGTGAGAGAAGAGTGTTCTTCAGATAGAACTCCTCGACAGGGATCTCATACTTTTCTCCCCTCCACCAAATCAGACGGTGGGACTGGGGTAGCCAGATTTACTTGTCCCAGCAACATCCAAGCCGGCATCCTCACTGGCGAAGCCGTTATGTTGCGGACACCGACCAAGATCCTCCCGTGACTTCTCTGCAAGGCTTTGGTTGAAACCACTTTGGGAATCATCTCCACTCCCACGTCTTCTCTCTGTCTGTCCACTTCAAGGACAATGAAAGGGCCTGGTTGTTTCCAATTTAGTTTGACAGATGCCTGTAAACAGGCCACTTCACCAGGCTGTAACACTTTCTCACTCCGGTCCAAGCGCCAGATCTTTCCCACTCCTTCAGCTGGGGCCTTCTGTTCTTGTACCAGGCGCTGATAGGCTTGTCTCAACATGGGGTGCACACTTGTAGTCCGGCTCTTGGACAAGGTAGAAAAGGACGTACCCCCCCCCCCCAAAAGGAAATGGGACTTTAACGGCAACAAATATACAAAAATATAAATTTATTGAATAATTATACATATATACAAAAAATCAAACCATTAAAAAGTAGATGACACAATATGATGAATTCCCATGGAGTCCAGACAGCCCAACTCGTTTCAGGACACAAACATCCCTTCATCAGGGGCAAAAAGTCAGGAAGGAATTACACTGTATAAAAATACAAATACATAGATAAGGAACAAAAATAACAAAAGATTGTTTGCATCATAAGACATACAGCATAAAATTGGCATAAGGGCATACCCTGAATGGTCATCATGTAGTTACACTGCTGGATCGGGGGCAAAGGGCATCACAGACCTACACCACACTGTCACGAGGACTCAGATGTAATTCAATTGTCCACACAAATCCCACCCGCTTAGGCTCTGAGGAAAGGGGCTCGCCCCCGAAACGCGTTAGCCATTGCCGTATCCACCTGATGTCCGGTCCCATTTTTATCCTGATGTCTGTTACTGCATACCTGCAGTCTATGTCCATGCCTGTATTTCATGCTCGTTTGTGAGTATATACTTGCTATTTTACTTTTTAATAAACGCTATCAGTGGTAATGCACTAGGTCGGTGCGCCCTCTCTTCTTTTTGTTTCATGATCCAAAGCATACCACCTCATCAGTGAAGCATGGTGGTGGTAGTGTCATGGCGTGGGCATGTATGGCTGCCAATGGAACTGGTTCTCTTGTATTTATTGATGATGTGACTGCTGACAAAAGCAGCAGGATGAATTCTGAAGTGTTTCGGGCAATATTATCTGCTCATATTCAGCAAAATGCTTCAGAACTCATTGGACGGCGCTTCACAGTGCAGATGGACAATGACCCAAAGCATACTGCGAAAGCAACCAAAGAGTTTAAGGGAAAGAAGTGGAATGTTATGCAATGGCAAAGTCAATCACCTGACCTGAATCTGATTGAGCATGCATTTCACTTGCTGAAGACAAAACTGAAGGGAAAATGCCCCAAGAACAAGCAGGAACTGAAGACAATTGCAGTAGAGGCCTGGCAGAGCATCACCAGGGATGAAACCCAGCGTCTGGTGATATCTATGCGTTCCAGACTTCAGGCTGTAATTGACTGCAAAAGATTTGCAACCAAGTATTAAAAAGTGAAAGTTTGATGGATGATTGTTAATCTGTCCCATTACTTTTGGTCCCTTAAAAAGTGGGAGGCATATATACAAACTGTTGTAATTCCTACACCGTTCAATTAATTTGGATGTAAATACCCTCAAATTAAAGCTGAAAAACTGCAGTTAAAGCACATCTTGTTTGTTTCATTTCAAATCCATTGTGGTGGTGTATAGAGCCAAAAAGATTAGAATTGTGTCAATGTCCCAATATTTATGGACCTGACTGTACCTTGGGGAATTGTAAGAGGCACAAAATGAATCACACTGTGTGGACCATGTGGTGTCAGATGCATGCTCCCGCCATCAATAGCAGTGGCAGGGCATGCACAGCTGACGCCTCCTTTATATAGGGTGGCAGGTGCGGCGCGATGACGTCAGCACGCATCCCTTCGCCAAGGCAATGGGCGCAAAGCCAGCCAGGATGGAGAACGCGATGACGCCACACGCATCGCGCTGCCACCATAACAGGACGCAATGCCGCCCAACTCAGGGCAGAGTCTAAATGATCTAACAGTGCAGGTGCACGGAGAGGTGCCAGACGCCAGCGCAATGACGTCACGTGCGTTGTGTCACCATCGCAACAGACCCAAACTATATGCAGAGTCTAAAAAATCTAACAGCGCAGGAGCGCGGAGAGGTGCCAAATGACTGTGCATGACGGTTGCTAAAGCAACCGATAAACAAAGGAGCCAATCATGAACAATAAAGAAGGGGGGCTGAGACAGAAATCATGCCCAAGCCCACGTCTGAAGGCATTTAACCAAGTCAGGGGGCTCGTTTCAGCTTCTAGGTGCACCACAAATTACCACCATATGCAACCTGGGCGATGTCTACAGGGGCGCCCCCCCACACAACATGCGCCCAAGGGGACGGCCCTGCAAAAGCGGTGCCCCACAGACACCACCCACTGATGCAAACAGTGGCCCATGGCCGCAGACAAAGTGCCAGGCCAAAACAGGCCGAGGACGCAGAGCCACAAGCCAGGCCGCAAACAAAGGCCCCCCACAAGCAACATACATCTTGGACAAGAGGTGTTAACAGTCTTCTGACAAGATCAGTATTAGTCCCGATGATGGGAGAACTCTTACTGGCCCCTGGTGGGAGAGGACAGACCACTGCCAAAGTGTCAAAGGTCTCAGCTTTCTCAGCTACGGAGGGATCAAAGGTCAGCTTCACCGGTAGATAACCATCATAGGGGAAGTTCTGAGTCCCAATGCCCCATATCTCTAGCTCTTCCAACTTCTGCAATGGCAGGTGCTTGAGGTGCCTGTCATAGAAGTCTCTGTAGAGGAGGGTCACTTGAGCTCCAGTATCCAGAAGGGCCTCGGTGTAGACTCCCTCTAATTCGATGGGGACAACAGGAGAAGGGCCCACCAGCTTGTCAGGGAGCTTAGAGGAAGTGGTGGCCTTGGCCTGTTTAGTGGCTTGTATCCGCACTCCTCTCTTGCAGAAATTTTGATCCAATTTAGGTCTTTGCTGAGTTCTGGGAGTCTGTTGTGCATTAACTCTCTGACACCGGGCAGTCCGTGTTAAAAGGGACAGGACACTGGGTCGTTCAGAGGCAACAGTGGGGGCCCTCTGAAAGGGTTTGAACTCCCGCTGCTGTCTCTTCGCGTCTTTGGCTTTGGAGCTAGCTACTGTAAATGGACACCCGGTTTACTCCTTCACAGGGGCCCTCTGAAGTTTCCCGCCTGTACATCAGGCTTCACTGGGCTTGGACACACCCGTCAATAATGTCCCACTTCTCCACAGTTGAAGCACACTTCATTATTCCTCGGCCTCTTACCAAAGGCAGTAGATGGAGTCGGAGGCAAACTTGTCTCTGTGACACTCTCATCGGTTGTCTTGGTAATTTTTGCCGCCAACAAGGTCATCATCTCCATTACCTGTGCCATCTGAAACTTCAGGGCGGCTATTTCAGAGTTGTGCTCTACTGCTCCCACAGACCCGACTTCAGCCAGAGGTGCAGAGGCTGGATGAACAGCTACTTGCTTGTCATCAAAAATGGCCTCTTCTTCCCTCACTACTTTGATGAGTTCAGGGTATTTTAGGGACATAACACTGGCAGAGGTCTTCAGCTGAAGCACAGAGTGCTGTATTCTGGCCTGGTCTATGGCTGAAGGCATCATTCCTTTTTTTCACACAATCTGGTATAGGATCTTGTTCAGCCATCTGATGTATTCAGACAGGCATTCACCTTGGTGTTGAAGGGCATGTTCAAATTGATAGATCAGGTCAGCTGCTTTCTCTGTCCACCAAAACTCCTCCTGTAACATGACCAGGTAATCATAAGCCGTACAGGTCGTGTTACTAAATCTCAAGTTCCTGATAGCCTCAGCAACGGCTCCTTGCAAACTCTCACTGATGCATTGCTTCTTTTGGGCCTCTGGCAAGTCCCACTCTTCTAGGACCTGCATGGCCTGTTCCATCCAGACTTCATACTCTTCCTCTCCCCTGGGCAAGGGCTGCTTTCCCAAGAAGATCCTCAGCTTTCGGTATCCTGCCCCAGAACACATCCATCCTGGTGCTTGTAGGGAAGTTGTTTGCAGAGTGGTGGAAAATCCCGGATACGAACCACCACGTGTAGTCATACCCCCGAAGGAGCTGCTTAAATTTGTTCAGTCCGTTACTCTGCCACTCACCCCCAGAAATGGCCTCAGCCCCTCTGGCACACCTGGCAATGTGATTAATAAAATTCCACAGTAATGACACACTGACACAGTTCAAGTATTAATGTTTTTTTTCAACTTACTTAGGCAACAAGAACTCAAAATGGTATTGGTCAGCCAGATCCCGGACAAACAACCAGGATTTGATTGAAATTATTTTTATAGTGCTCAAACGAATATGCATATAGACAGCATCAATACACTCAGTGACAGATAATCCATAAATACCTTCTTCAAAACTATTGAGTACTTGTAGTTTTTAGGGGTGCAACGCATCGTCACCAATTAGTGATCCGAACGGGTCAACCTGTTCGGATCAGCACATCCGCGGATCGCTCCGCTGCCTTGGCCTTAGGCCTAGCTCCGGAGCGGCGGGGGAGATTGTGGATATTACAGTGGTGGTTATGTTTATTTGTCTTGTTTTTTTTTGTTTGCTGATCCGAAAAATGATCCGATCCGTGACTCTGATCCAAGGTACGATCCAAACCGTGAGTTTTTTGATCCGTTGCACCCCTAGTAGTTATTACACATACTAAAGGGGAACCCCATGCCAAACTATTAACCGTTCACTCTAATGAGAGGTCTGACTTAAAGGCAATGGTATAAGGGCCCTTATAGCAGCAATGACAGTAATGTCCCCGTTGCAGATCTGATGGTAGCGATAGGTTTCTTGAAATGAGGAAAGCTAAAGGTGTCTCTGCACAGTGTTCAAAGTAGGTTCAGCAACGTATTCCTAAGGTAGAAATGTCTGTGCAAAGTGTCCCAGTGAAACCGTGAAAAAGGATTTGCAAAGGTGGGCTATTGCCCTCTCACCAATGACCAGGCCGATTCAACGCCTCCCGGACAGTAGCTCATGTAACGACACTCGTGCAGCGGATCCGCCGTATCGATCTCCCAATGTGAAGCTTAGTGCACAGGTTGGCAGGCAACTGGAGTGGTGCTGGATGGATGTCAGATGAACAGCAAACAGAGCCAGGCCCCTCTCCCCTCTCATCCAGGTTGGAACGTGGTACACTGCGTGGTAGGCCGCAATTCCCCTCTCACAGCGTCGGGATGGTATCCACATGAGGGGATCCTGGAAAAACAAAGAGCCTTGGGCTTAGTCCGCCCTGTACTTTTATTGTCTCTCCCACAATTCTCTTGACTCTCTGCAGTGCAGCCTGAGATTTGCAGTCCTGTCACCTTAAAAGTCAGTCAGGCTGCTCTGTGCTGGGACTTCATATCCCAGTTTCTTTCTCCTCCTACAGTCTTCCCTTGATTGGCTGAGTTCATACTGCCAATGAATAATTAGGGAAAAGAGCTCTAAGCACCGGCAAACCGGACCAGATGTTGAAGGGATCAGACAATATCCCAAATGGCTGACGCATTTCAAGGGCGCATCCTTTTCATCACAGCCTAAACGGACAAAGGCTCATCTCTCCCAAATCCCTCTATATGTACCCACGTGTCCATGACTCAAGTGCCACCCACCCAAATGGGTCACATCCATCTGCGTGGACTAACACCGCCCAATAAGTCTAACAGAGCCCAAACCTATCTTCTGTTAGGAAAGAACAACCCCCATAAAAAATACAAAGGACAAGGGTAGGTTGAAAGCTGAAAATGCTAAGGAGATACATCGCCCCAATATAGTTTAAGAGGTGCCTAAACTATATTGGGGCGAAGTATCCCCTTAGCATTTTTAGCTTGCAACATACCTCTGTCCTTTGTATTTTTGATGGAGGTTGTTCTTTTCTAACAGAAGATAGGTTTGGGCTCTGTTAGACTTATTGGGCGGTGCTAGTCCACGCAGATGGGTGTGACCCATTTGGGTGGGTGGCACTTGAGGCATAGACATGTGGATACATATAGAGGGATTTAGGGGAGATGAACCATTGTCCGTTTAGGCTCTGATGAAAAGGGTGCACCCTTGAAACGCGCCAGCCATTTGGGATATCGTCTGATCCCCTCAATATCTGGTCCGGTTTGCCGGTGCTTAGAAACACTCTCTCATCAATTGACAAGTCTCATTTACATGCTCGTTTGTGAGTATAAACATTGTTTTTATGCTTTTAATAAAATTGTACCATTGGTAATGCACAAGGTCGGGGCGCCCTTCCTTTTTTCTTTTTTCCAGTTTTAAGAATACCCATTGTTCTGAGGAGGGCTGCAAGACTGTAGGCATTGCTTAAATCCAAAGAGTTGGTCGCTCCACCTATTTAGAGACTAAACACCCAAGCGCAGGAGATTATTACTGTTTTTTTAATTAGGGGAAAGGGCAGAGTAGGCTGTCTCTCCTGTGTCATGTCTGTGAGAAGAAAAGGAGGGCAGGGTGCAATCACTCTTGCAGAACTGATTTTAATTATACAGACATAGACTGGGCGGAGGGAACCACGCATTCATCTAAGGCTCGCTAGTTCCTAAATGTCTTGCAGGACAATTTCATGGTTCAGATGGTAGACGCATGGTAGACGTATGTCAAAAGGAAGACTTATCGTAAATGGAAAAAACACAAAATAGGTAAAGAATATATAAATAACAATAATTTAAAAAGAGAGGGAAATTAAAGCTGGATGCACACTATACAACTTTTGTTATTCAATTTCCTTTAGATTTAAAGCCTCGTACACACAATGCGATTGTTGGCAGGGGATTGTCTGTTGACCTAAAATCTTACCGTTAGTACGCTCCTTTTGACAATTGTTGTTCAACTTTCGGCCAACAAATGTTTGATGGCAGGCTAGTAAATTTTCGGTGGACAACGGTCTGTTGTCTGATTTTCGTATGGTCAGTACACAAGTCCGTCACACAAAAGTCAAATGTACAAACACGCATGATCGGAAGGAAGGAACGAGCCGGTAACGGTCGGTCTTGTAAATTAGCGTTCATAATGGAGAATTAACATTCGTGGCGCGGCAAATTATGAAATGTCGAAATGCAGCGCACAGTCTCTTCTTCTTTAATGGGATAATAATGAAGCTGCTTTGCTGGTGATACTGATGGAGTTATGGCAAACGTATTTTAAAAGGATTTTGTTTTCTAGTGATATCAAGAATATTATTATAATGCTTGTTTGTTTTTTTGGGCAAGTTACCACAACACCATTATCCCGTAGTTTTTAAGATCAAGGATACAACTATGTTGGTGTCCCTTGTTAATTTTACATTGTATTTTTTAAAATGTAACTGCCTACTCCCAAACTGTCATTTGAAGTAAAACACATAGCCAAGTATTATTCTACAAAATTTTTTTATTGTGCAGAAAAAAAATAACACAAAATAAATTAGAGATGCTATCTGTCAGCCAAAAACAAAGAACGTAACCAAAAAGTGCATTCTATGCATACAAAATATAGAAAATATAACAAATAAAATCATTATTGAAAAAAAAAAAAAGAAAGAAATTAGTAAGTGTTAAAGGGGTGAAAATCCCCAGTCCAGCGGCCTTGTTGGGGGTCTTGTGGCTGTAATTGCCACTGACCGCCATGCTGCTGTGGTGGGTGGGGTAGCTGTGGTGTGTGGGTTGGCTGTGGAGGTGGTGGAGGTGGGGCCACAAAATCTGAAATGTAGGTGCTTTCATAAATTTAGCCCCTCGTCCCCTTGTTGAGGAGCTGCAGGATGAGTTCCTCACACCTGCTCCTTTGCTCACCGGCCATCTGTCTTAATTTATTGGCTGTCACACACCCAAATGCTTCAGCCTCATCTGGGTCTGTACGGAGCGCAGTAGTGGCCTGGCTGAGGAAGGAAGCTGTGGCCTCCTCCAGAATCCTGCTCTTCCTGGCCCTTTTAGCAGGAGGAGGGCGTAGGGGAGGGATCTGGGACTCTGTCTGGCTGCTGGCTACTGGCCACTGGCTCCTCCAGACTGACACTTTCCTGTGTATAAAAATGGGACATAATTAGAATCTTTTCTAGGGTTTGGTCATCAATCACACACAATTTTGATCTCCTCACTTTTGCAAATTGAATGTGGAGCAATAGAAAAGACTATCATTTTGACCCCAGCATTTTTCATTCTTGTTCAAATCATTTTTGGTCACTACTGTCTAGTGATATGGACACCACTTGGTTAAGGCAGAAATATTTTACCAATAACGTATAGTTATCATCATTGTATTTTTGGATACAAATATGTTCAACAATGCTATACCTGGGTCAAGCTGGGCTCCTCCACATCTTCATCTTGTGTATCAGGACCTGTGCGGACCTCAGGAGCTGTGGCCTTAGCAGATGTCGAAGGGAGCGTAGACATCGATGGCCTGGTCTGTCAAAAACCGCAGGTTGTGGTAATACCACAGCCTGGGAACATATAGGTCATCCGCTGCTGCTCCTGACCTCTCAGATTCCAGGACCTTGTTCAGCTCCCTTTTAAATGTAGTCCTCAGGTTAGCAATTTTTTGCTTTACATAGTTGATGTCTGCCCTGGGGTACACTGGTTTGACCAACTCGACCATTTTCTCCAAAGCTGCCTTCCTCAATATTTTATTGGAGTAGCTTCTACTCTTGACCTTCCAGAGATGGGGCAGCTCCCGGTACAGGTCAATGAATTGGGGTAGAAATTCAGGGGAAGTAAATTTATCCGTCATGATAAATGATATGATGCCTGCAAGACAGAACACAAGACAAACCATAATGTCTGGCTTAACCCATAAGCTGGTCCCAATATAGGCCTCAATCTAAGCAGTTTAGGCCACTACCCACCTATGCCCCAATTTCCAATTGTTTTATACTGCCTTTATTGCGTTGGCGATCGTTCGCCCTCCACTCCAAGATCATTCCTACGGCCGTTCCATTGACCGCGCGTTCTGGCTTTATATACACTGTGCATGCGTCAAACTCCACTCTCAGTGCATTATGACGCTGGGGCGTGACCATCTCTCTTCTGCATGCGACACACACTGTGGAACATTCAGGAGGGACAACATGGCAGATTCGGTGGATTACAGCCAGCCCCACAGTGGTGGAGCTTACAGGAGGCACAGAGCAACCCCCATGAGCAAGGGTGAGATGGTGGATATGGTGCACATCCTAGAAAAGCACGATCATGACTGCAAGCTGTGCTATTATGAAAGGCCCAACAGTCGAAAGGAACTCATTTTGGAGAAGGTCATCGCCGTTTTGCAGTGCGAATTTTCGGTGGATGTTTTTTTGGTCATGTTTTTGGACATTCCTTTTTTTTTTGGAACTTATTGTTTTTTCTTCTTTCAACCAAAAAAGGAGGCTCCAGCAAAGCCACCACAAGGGACGAAAAGAGGTTACCGTCGCTCGGGCCCCAACAGGGGAGGCAACAAGTCCATCTCCCCCCCAAAAACGTAAGTGCCAACTTCAAACACACTCATTTAGCCACCGACAAGGGTGTTTCTAGGTGGGCCAAAGGCCATGGGCTTAGGGCAAAACTTAAGGTATAAAGAACACTGCTGGTTGCTGCCTGGCTCATCAGTACCCATTAATGCAGCCCTGCCAGTGTGGACATGGGTAGAGGAGAGGCCCCGGGGCTCCCAGTCACAAAGAGTCACGCCTGCTAGGATGGTCATCATATATCCCGTATCCTATAGGAGAAAAGAGGGGTGGGGGGCAACTGCAGGACATTTTCAATATTGGCATTTTTCAAGTATTTGCCCTCTGGAAAATGCCATCACCTTCCCTTTTCTATGCATTTTTCACAGTAAAAAAACCAGAGTGCAGCATGGTGGAGTACACTAGTCAGGAGCAAACATTGACAGCAGACCAAGTGCAAGGTTGGTCAACTAATGTAGCAAAATGAATGCTAGAAACAGATGTGACTTGGGGTGGCTTAATGAATGGCGTATTGTTTCTTTTTAGAGCAAAGTAAGTGTAGTCAGTTCACCCAGGATGTTTCTTTGGAGCCATGGGATCTGACTCCTGGAGCCAGCACAGACCTGATGGGAGTCACAGTGAGGGCCAGAGCGAACCAGAAGAGGAAGAAAGTATTCGGGAGCCTCTTGTTTGTGCAAGCTAATATTCTTGGACTCTTGTTTCAAATGTGTATACATGTCGAGTGTTTAGATGTCCAAACGAAACAACGACTCCACACATTACCAAAGTATGTAGTGCCTTAAAATTAGCATGGAGCAGGAAGAGGTGGAAGGAGATAGCAGTGTTGCTAGGTACCCGAGTTTGGGAGACCCAGGCACCAGGGCCAAGATTATAGAGTAGTTGCAGTATGTGCAAGCAACTATAGACTGGGTAGGTAAGTATTTCCTGAATTTGACTAGTAACTTGACCATAACTCACTATGTAATGCCTCAGCCACTTGACCATCATTCACTTAATACTTTTTACTCTTCTTAATAGGTCATGATCTTCCACAATGTACTATTGGCAGAATAAGTGCAGATATGTTACATTGTTTGAAGTACCTGGAGCAAATCAAGGAGGCTGCCACTGCTTTACAGTGAAGAATAAGAGATTTTGTGGACATGCTTGCCAAATTTAAATTTCCTCTTGCCTGGTCTGAAGTTTATTGTTCCACTTGTTGGCTCCTGTTTGCCCTTTTAATAATTACCATGCATTTATGACTTTTAAATGTGAAAGTTTAGTGACAGAACTCAGTGTTTCTACACTCCACTCCTCTAGGTGCACCACCAGGTCCTGTTTTCTAGATTTTCTTCAGTCTAAAAACAACTTACTAACAGTGAAAATGAAATCACCTGTGCCAAATTCAAAAGATCTCGAAAACATAACCTGGGTTTGCATCTTGAGGAGGAGAGTTAGGAAACACTGCCCTAACAAATGTGAATTGTAATGTTTATATGTTTTTTTAAATCTAAAACCTCAAATTTGAAGGTGCCCCCAAATTGGCCCCTAACATTCTTATTTCCCCCATGATCTCATGCCTAGAATGTGTGTAGTTCCATACATCTATTTTTCAAAAACCCCAAAACACACAGTGTGTCAACATGTGCTATCTCCCATCACAGGGTATCAATGGATGCATTTTGGGGTTGAAACCCCTTCCTCGTAACTAAAGTAGCTCAGAGGAAGAGGTTGCACCCCTGAAACGCATCCAGTGATAGCCCATGATGGGAGATAGGACATGTTGACACACTGTGTGTTTTGTGGGTTTAGAAAAATAGATGTTTGTACCTACACACTTTTTAGGCATGGGTTCATAAGGGACATTTAATTGCTACATGTATGTGGCTTCAAATTTTGGCTTTTAGACGGGTAAGATCACCCCATCTGAGGAAGGCAACATCCACACAGTCTTGGGATACAAATGTCTCGTTCGGCCTTCAATTTACATACACTTTACACAGACATATAAGTAACACATACCACAGTAGTTCAAATGAAATAGGAGTTTATGATCTTCCAAAAAAATTATAAATTATCAGCTACAATTTGCTGCCAAGACACTGCCCCTATACCCACAAAATATTCCAGGTATTTCTGCCATAAATCTCTGGCAATTTGTGAGTGCAATCTAGCATGGGCATTTTCAATAGCCGTCAGCAAGCATCCACAGAAGAACGAGCTGCAGCCTCTTCAGCTGGGCCTGCCACTGCAGGGTCCACGTTACCTGGAAGTGAGGCTAGGTAGCTGGTAGCATTCCTCCTTAAAAAATGATGGAGGATACAGCAGCACAGGACCACATAATTTATCTTGTAGAGTGCCAGGTTGATTGGAGTCAAACACAGCCTGAAACGACTTGATAGGATGCCAAAGGCGTTTTCAACCACCCTTCTGGCATGAGAGAGCCTGTAATTGAAGATTCTCTGCTCTAGGGTGAGGTTTCTCATAGGAAATGGCTTCATTAGATGTTCCCCCAGAGCAAAGGCTTCATCTGCCATGAAAACAAAATTGAGGCCCTCAACATACTCCTCAGCAGGCGGCAAGTTTAAGGTGCCATTCTGGAGCATTCTTGTAGAACTCTGTCTGCATAATCACTCCTCCGTCAGAGTTGCGGCCGTTCTTCCCAACATCCAGATACAGGAACTCATAGTTGGCAGACACCACAGCTAGCATGACTATGCTGCAAAAGCCCTTATAATTAAAATAATAGGAGCCAGAATTGGGTGGGGGTACAATCCAGACATGCTTGCCATCAATAGCACCACCACAGTTGGGGAAATCCCACTGATGACGGAACTGGGCTGCAACGTCCTGCCATTGCTCTGGGTGGGAAGGAAACTGTGGATTAAAGAAAGAAAAAAGAAATTACTACTTCTGCACATAACATTGCAAGCAGATTTGAAACAAACATGCTTAGCCAACATAAGGATACATTTGAATACTTAATGAGTACTTAAAGACAAAAGTGGAAGGTCAACTTATCTGATTCCTCCCCCCCTCTGGTGGCCATTAGACAAATTTTAGGAGAGGGGGGGTAATGGGAAGATGTTTTGGACAGGTAACCCTCTCCACTTCCATGAGAGCTGTTTGCATAAATAATCAGTGATACTTTGGCCAGCCCCTCCTTACTTACGTTATTGGCAGCCCAGTGGACAGGTAAGAATTGTCATAATCGAAAAAGCTGGATACACACTGTCTAAATTGCAGCACATTTTGCCATTATGATTTACCCTATCAATATAATAGGAGCCAAAAAATTAAGAAGTTTCAATTTGTAGGTAATCAGGCAGGCCCTTGCACTACATGGTTTGGGAAATTTGTACAGAAATATGAACACAAAAGAGGGATAGTGTGTATGGGTTTTGCAAAGTCAGCAGATAGAGTATTTGGATCTGTTGACTTAGCATTTTGGGGGGGGGGGGGTTTCAAATGAGTTTGGGCCACAAAAAATGGCCTCTTGCACTCTGTCTGAATTTGAGGACAACTATAACATTTGTACACGTTTTAGGGGTTGTTTAGGGTAAGCCCCAAAATGTAGCTCACAAAAAACATTGTTAAGTTACTAGGCTAGGTGTGTATGGGCCTAGGATAGCATGCTGGGGAGGTTATTGAAGGAAAATATGCATGTAGGCCAAAAAAGGAGCGGGAGAAGCTTGCAGCATGCATAAGGGCAAAGAGGACATTCACAGCATATTACAATATTGAGAATTATGTAATCAACAAATTAATACAATACATTAGCAAACATAAATACATAGAATGTGATCTTAAAGGTAAAAACTTACCCAAATATAGTCCTTCTGCAGGACTTGAATAATGGCTCAGCAGGTCTCTGGAATAATGACTCCCAGAGCCTGGGGGGAGATCCCAGTCATAAACTTGAGGTCCTGGAGACTTCTCCCCATTGCCAAATACCGCAAGGTGGCTATGAGCCTTTGCTCTGGAGTGATGGAAAGCCTCATGCATGTGTCCTGCTTCTTAATATAGGGGGTCACCAATGCCAAGAGTTGGTGAAAGCAGGGGTCCGTTGTCCGGAGATCATTCCGAAAATCATCCCAATTATTCTCTTGGAGCTCCCGCAGCAATGGCATATGACATAATTGGTCACGATTAAGAAACCAATTTTTTGTCCAAGAATTCCTCCTCCTCCTGTTCCTGGACTGGATTTGAGTTAAAGCAATAACTCCTAGCCCAATAATAACACGTTCTCTCCTCCGATTACGCAACATGGCTGGTTGACGAGCGGCCGTTCAGAAACTAAATGAAAACCACCAACTGAAAAGGGCAAATCAACACTCACCAAACTTCTACTAACACGAAATTGGCAGAAGGAGCCCAAAGGGTGGCGCTTGATAAATTAACTTCCTCTTTATAGTCTCGTAGTACGTCTAGTACGTCACTACGTTCGTGTTGTCGACCGACAATTTGTGTGCTGTTAGTATGCAAGACAAGATCCTGGCACACGCCCTTTTGACAAAAATCAGACGCTCGGTTGGCCAACAATCGCATCTCGTGTACGAGGCTTTACCTTTAATTACTGTATGTAGTGCAAGGGCTGGCCTGATTGCATACTAATTTAAAGTGTTTAGGTTTGACGTCATATTATATGGTTTTGGTAAATCTAAAGAAAATTGTATAATGTGTATCCAGCTTAACAATAAATAAATAATTAAAGGGACATGGAGTAGGGGATATGGGGTCAGGACCAATTAATTAGCGAGCAACCAGAATGTCGATTATTATAATTCAATAACTGGTAAAGCCTTACCCTCATCAGAGTACTTAAAAGTATTCCAATGGAACCATGTTTTATTATAATCTTAAAGTTGGTTGTGTGGGGAGAGGACCAGGTCTTCCATATTGTGAATGTCTTCAACCTTTGACAACCATAGCGATAGAGTGGGTGGATGTGGATCTTTCCATTTTAAGGAAATAGCGGACTTTTCCGCATTGATCAGATGTCACAGAACCGATTTCTCATAGGTTTGGTAATTGGTATACTTTTTAATGCTGCTGTTAGGCGTTTTTTTTTATGCCTCTAAACAGAGGCAGCTCTAGGCTTTGTGAGGCCTCCACTCACGTCCATAAGTTAAAAAATAATTCAAGCAATAAAATTGAATTGCATATATTAAGAGCAGGGCTGGTGCAAGGATTTTTGACACACTAGGCGAAACCTCAATTTGCCGCCCCCCCGAATGTAAATCCCACCTTTTTAATAAAGCGCCCATCAAATGCAGCCTCACCAGCGCCCATCAAATGCAGGCTCACCAGCGCCCATCAAATGTAACCTCACAAGCACCCATCAAATGTAGCCTCACCATTGCCCATCAAATGTAGCCTCACCAGCACCCATCAAATGCAGCCTACCAGCGCCCTTCAATGCAGCCTACCAGTGCCCATCAATGAATGTTTGCTTGCTGCGGGAGTCGGGACACAGACACAGTCCTCCACCACTGCTGCGCCTCTGACACTATGTGCGAATGGAGCGGCGGCTGCCTGCTGATGCTGAGATTTAGTTGCTTGCTGCAGAGAGAAGAGAGTAGGAAAACCAGTGGCCCGACACCCTAGGCGGCTGCCTAGTTTGCCTAGTGGTAGCAACGACCCTGATTAAGAGTACTGGTGGTGTCATTGTCCTCTATTTCAAAGCTGGTGTCAGTGCTGGCATGCTCTCAGTGCTGGTGTCAGTGTGCTCTCAGTACTGGTGTCGGGGCACTCCATTTCAGTGCAGTGTGCTCTATCTCAGCGCTGATGTCAGTAACCTCTCTCTGTCAGTGCTGGCGTCAGTGTACACTCTGCTAGTGCTGGTGTCAGTGCTTTGTCTCTCTCGGTGCTGCTGTCAGTGCTCTGTCTCTCTTGGTGCTGTACTCACATAGAGCTTCTTGAACTCAGCCTCATAGAAGAGAAGGGGCTGTGCAAAATTTCACCACCTCAGAGGTCCCATCATCCCTGTTGGGCAGCAGTAGGTCCCCTCGGACTCCTCATAGTGGAAGAGCTCCTGGTGGGAGATAGCCGCAAAATAGTCGCTCATGAGCAGTGCCAGCGCAGAATGAAGAGTGCTTTGCTCACCATGGCTGAGGATCGGCACTGGACTGAGCTGGGACCTCCCGCCCACCGCAGTGGAGCCCTGGGTGGCTGGGGATGAGAGTTGGGTGGAGTCAGGTCAGGGGGACCTGGATTGTCAATCACAGGCAGGCACACTGGGACACTGGCAGAGGACTGAGCAGACCTGACTGTAAACCCCAGTCACATGCACACACCCCCAGTCGCATGTACCTCCCCAGTCACATTCGCACCCCCTGTTGCATGCTCACCCCCCCGTCGCATGCACACCCCCAGTCGCATGTACCCCCCCAGTCACATGCACACACCCCCCTAGTCACATGCACCCCCCCCGTTACATGCACACACACGCCCAGTCACATGCACACACCCTCAATCGCATGTACCCCCCCAGTCACATAGGCACCCCCCATCGCATGCACATCCCCCTAGCCACATGCACACACCCCCCCAGTCACATGCACACCCCCCAGTCGCATGTACCCCCCAGTCACATTCACACACCCCCTGGTGACATGTACACCCCCCCAGTCACATGCACACCCCCCCAGTCACATGCACACACACCCTAGTCACATGTTCATCCCCTAGTGACATGCACACCCCTCCCAGTCACATGTACCTCACACATAGAGGCTCTGTCCCCTCACAGCTCAGTCAGCGCATCCTCAGCTCAGCAGTCAGTCGACTGCACACAGACAGGCTACAGCAAGTGAACTGGAATTGGCTCCGCCTCCACGACAGAAGCCCCGCCCTGGAAGGAGGGTGGACTCGCGATCCTGCTGAGGTGCTAGCTGTGTCCGGCCCTTGCACAAGATATCGACTCAAGGGACGGATAGCATTTGCTGGTGGGGCGGTGAGGGGCGGGGCAGTTGTCGGTCTCTGTGTGTGTCTCTGCCGGCTGTTCCAATGGAGTTTTATTGACAGGAGTGGAGACTGGGCAGTGATCTGATGGGGCGTGGTGTAACAGAACAGAGAGGAGGAGGACTGTTTGTAAACTGAACGAGGCGGGCACGAAGCTCAGCTGCACTGACTGTACTAGGATTGATGCAGGAGGATAGTAGAGGCGGCTCTTTATGCAAGCTAGGCGGCGGTGAGGCCCCAGAGAGGGCGAGGCCTTAGGCCATCGCCTAATTTGCCTAATTAGAGAGCCTCCTCTGCCTCTAAACACACGAGCATTTAGAGGCAGAGAAAACCTACTGCCAGCATATCCAGGAGCAGTAGAGTTTTGGCAGAAAAAACACTTGACGTGTGTAAACAGGAGTTACCTCTAGGTGCATTTAGCGCTTGAGCATTAAGTCATTTTAGTGGCCAGAATAAATTATTATTAAGGCCAATTAAATGCATTAACGCCTGAGTGCTTGACGCGCCTAAATGCGTTTTGGCAATATAGTGTGGTGAGCGAGTTTGGGGTGGAGGAACTTGACTAACTTGCATAGAGTCTGGACCTCAACCCGATAGAACACCTTTGGGATGAATTAGAGCGGAGACTGCGAGCCAGGCCTTCTCGTCCAACATCAGTGCCTTACCTCACAAATGCGCTTCTGGAAGAATGGTCCAACATTCCCATAGACACACCCCTAAACCTTGTGAACAGCCTTCCCAGAAGAGTTGATGCTGTTATAGCTGCAAAAGGTGGGCCAACTCAATATTGAACCCTATGGACTAAGATAGGGATGCCATTAAAGTTCATGCGTGAATAAAGGCAGGTGTTCCAATACTTCTGACAATATCTGATCTCCCACAGTATACAACATGGAAATACCTTTTCTCATCAGCAGTATATAGCATTCTTATGAATTCTTATGTCTGGAGAAAGCTTGTAGGAGGAGTTTTCATCCTATTCTGACTGTCCTATGAGGCTGCAGGACTCCTGACCCTCTGTCTGGACATTGCCTATTGGCCCTGTGCTGAACACATCCACCATCCCAAAAATACAAACTCTCTAGCAATACACACCAAACTGGGCATGTGCAGAGTGTCTCCAAGGGCTCTGTTCTATCAGCAGATGGATTGGGGACAGAAAAAAAAGGGTGGATCAGAGAAGACAGGATCAAACAGCCTTTTTACACATTGCGGAGGATTAACCCCTTAGGTTCCACAGTGAGTATAAAAAGCACGCTTTACTGCATATACAGTGGGTATAGAGAAGAATCCCCCCCCCCTTAAAATAATCATATTTTGTTGCTTTGCAGTCTGAAATGAAGCCAGACACAGTTTTTGTTTTATCCAGCTGTATTTATTAGTGCAACTTATTACATCCAAGTGAAAGATATAACACCAACATGTCAGAAAATAATAAAATAAAAAACACAATCACTGAGTTGGAAAAAGGATCACCCCCCCCCCCCTTTATGTCAGTGTTTTGTTGGACAATCTTTTGCTTTAATTATAGCCTTTAGTCTGTTGGGATATGTCTCTAGCAACGTTGCACATTGAGGCTTTGCAATATTTTCCCACTCTTTGTAGAACTGCTCAAGTTTAGTTAATTTGATAGTGACTGTTTTTGGACTGCAGTCTTCAAGTCATTCCACAGATTTTCAATGGGGTTTAGTGGCAGCCTGTCCATAGGGGGCATACAGGCGCTGCCCCCCATCCATGCGTCTGACCCCCTAATCTACATGCAGGGCACCGGACGCATGGATTTCAATATGGTTTTTTTTTGAAGCACGTGATTAGAGCCAGAGGTTGTGTGACAATAGCGAATGAATATTAACTATTGTCACACTGATTTTCCTCCCGGCCAATCAGGAAGCAGCTCTTGAGACCTGATTGGCCAGGGAGTGTCAGGAGCCACTTCCTGTTCGGCTGAGAGGAGAAGCCCCGGCCGCTTCTTCTTCCCCCTGGAGGAGAAGCCCTGGCTCTTCTCTCACTGCATCTTGGCTCCCATCTGCCTCCTCACAGTAAGGCCTCCTATCGTGGCCTCCCGACTGTCTCCCACAGGGGGGGGGGGGGTGATGGCGGTGAGAGTGGGGGGGGAGGTTTATTTGCCTGCCACCCCCCCCCCTAAATATTGAACAATTGAACATCAGCCGCCACTCATGGTGCTCTGGGCTCTGACTAGGCCATGCAAGGACATTCACCTTTTTCTCCTTCAACCACTGTGTAGTCATTTCTGCTGTGTGCTTTGTGTCATTGTCATGTTGGAAGGTAAACCTTCTTCCCATTGACAATTTTCTGGCAGAGAGCAGCTGATTTTCCTTGAGAATTTGATGTTTTTTTGCCCCATCAATTTTTCCTTCTACAGTATCCTGAGTGCTCCAGTTCCTGCTGCAGAGGAACACCCCCATACCAGGATATTACCACCTCAATGCTTTACTGTAGGAATGTTGTTATTTGAATAGTGAGCTGTATTGGATTTCCATCAGACATATCTTTTGGTGTTGAGACCAAATAATTTAATTTTAGTCTCATCTGACCATAACACCTTGTCCATGTGGCCTCAGAATCTTCAAGGTGCATTTAAGGTGGTCAGATGAGACTAAAATTAAATGATTTGGCCCATTGCAGAGCAAGTAAGTATACCATACTTGTTTTTTTTTTTTTTTTTTTTTTTTTAAGTCCTTACAATTACTTTAAGTGGGCAATAGGAACCACAAATATGGGACTACTATACCATGCTCACAGTTTTTGACATCTCCTGTAGCATATGTGCAATTATTGGGACATTGTATCTTTTTCTCCATGCTTAAATGTAAAGAAAGAAGTGTGTGCAAAAAAAAAAAAAAAGATCAGGGTTTGATTAGGGTTAAAGGTCATGGTAAGAGTGAAAGGTCAGAGTCAGTGTATTTAAGGTAGGATTGTTTTTATTTTTAAACATTTTTAAATTTAAGGTGGCCATAAAAGGATTGAAATTCGTCTGGTTCAGCAGGGATCGGCCAAATTTCTATCCACGTGTGCCCACTGCAGTTGAACAGAAGCTATCTACCGATCGACTTCTGTTTAAATTCCCTGTTGGATAAAAGTTGATCAATGGCTGCAGTGCTGATTGGTATATTCTGAGTCTCCCTGCTGTCACAATATAAAAGCACAGCAGGAAGGATTCCCCCATCCACCTCGAATGTAAAGATGGAGAAATCAGTTCAGTTTAAAGCCCAACTCCAGGCAATTTTTTTTTCTCCATACAGTGGGGCTGTGGGGTCAGCACAAAGTTCATACTCACCTGATCTGCCAATCCTCTGGAAAACTTCCCCATAATCCAGCAGTGGACTGTTCCTGTCTATGGAGCATGCCAATGTCAGGAACAGTCCATTTTCAAGATTGTGCGCAGGGTGCAAGGAGGATTGACGGGTCAGGTAAGTATATCGTGTTTTAGGTAGGATAAAAAACCAAAATGCGCAGTATTGTTTCTGGACCCTACTATGGGTACAAACAACTACTAACATACACATATGTGGTATTGCTGTGATTGTCAGAAGCAGGAGAATTTTTTTGGGGTTGTTCTTTTGTGGTAGGTTATGGTAATAGCAAGAGATCTACAGCAAAATACTATTTTGTGCCAGATTTCCTTTGATAATATATAAAAAAAAACAGGAATACCATTTACCACCATATAAAAGTCCAATTTGTACAGTTCTACTAATGCATGTCAAAGTTGCAAAACTGTTTTCAGGCGTTGATATGTTTTGCCCTCTGTCATGAACGGGTTAAGCGCGCTTTTTCTTTGTAAATTTCAGTTTTGTTTTAGTAGGTAGCATATATTGCACGTTTCATGTTTCACCTTAAGCATTACTAAAATCTCTGCTCCCAGGCAAACAAAATTTGAATAAATAGTTTTTTTATACTTTGGTACATGTCCTCCAAGCCAGTGCCCAGTTCCAACCTCCATCCATGCCATGTGTTTGACAATACCTTGCTTATTAGTCTAGAAAATGGCCAGAACTGTTTTTTAACATTCAGATCCTAATGACTTTATTATTCGAATATACGTCACTTAAACTTTAGTCATGTTTGCTGAACCCAGGTATGTTTTGTTCATCACTACTATGTAACCAGTATAGCATGTAGAAAAGTAAGCATACTTGTACGCTGTCATTTGTCAAAAAGTGCAAATGGTGACATTACAAAGTTTTAATGTCTGTTTCTGCTCATGGAAATAAGGTATGGTTGGCAGCTTTGTCTGTATTCTATACGTGGCTAAAGATATGAACACTATAGCATCAACATGAGCGTTTTTCATTCCTGTAGACTATTCCTGTAGACTATTGTGGATACTTTCTTCTGATTTACTGTTCAGCTTGTAGTTCAAGTAATAAAGTATTCTTAAAACAGCCTGAAGTTACAGATTTAAAACCTTCCAAGAATTCATTTTATTAGGTCAATCTTTTTTATAGCCTACTATGCCATTTTGAGTGCTTATTCCAAGTTATCCTAGAAGTCCATTAAAAAAAAGGAAAGTAAAGTGAACCTGAGCTGGCCAAAAATGTTTCTTAGGGCTCGTTTACACTTGCTTCAACTTTTTTTAAAGCACTCTAAATGCCAATCAAAGCACAATAAAATGGTTACATTACAGTCCTGTTCACAATCTGTGTTTGCTTTGCTTCAAAAATCATACCCAAATGGTGCTTTCTTGGTACTTCAAAGCCTTTCCAAAGCCCCAGTAGAAGTCTATGGCAACACTCGCTTACCGCACCTGAAGCTTTTGAGGGGCTTTTTATTCAGCGTTAGCTTTTCTTTGTTTTGGAGGTGTGAGATATAGCAGAATGCACTGGAAAACTAACAAGAGAACCTGAAAGAGGTCATAAGCAGTCACTTCCAGTTCATATGTATATATCCTGTAAGTGTCTGGTGCAGACGTCACATCTGGTGTGCAGCGTGGAACAGCAGAAAGGCAAGTGGGGTCCTGACTGGAGCGAAGCAACTAGCAGACGGCATAAGTGGCATGCATCATGGGAACGCTATAGCAGAAGGTAAGCGGAGACCAAAGAAATAGGGCTGAGCGGCAAAGAATCAGCAGAGCTGGTGGACCAGAGCTGGAAAAACTAGCAGATGTCACACGTGGTGTGCAGCATGGGAGCAATATGGCAGGAGGTGAGCGGGAACTGGAGAGAGAGGGGAGTCAGCAAATCAGAGGATCAGCAGAGCTGGGGGTTACTACTGAGTAGGGGATCTGCTGATCAAGGCTACTACTAAGCTGTGGATCTGCTGATCAAGGGTACTAATAAACTGGGAATTGGCTGAACAAGGGTACTAATAAGCTGGGAATCGGCTGAACAAGGGTAATAATAATCTGGGAATCGGCTGAGTGGTGGGGGTTCTACCTTTAAAAACAAATAGAAAATCAAAACACACAGGGCATTTTCAAATCTTCAAAAATGCATCAAAAAAAGCATGTTGCGATTTAACCACTTGCTGACCGCGCTATAGCAGAATAACAGCTAGTGCTGGGAGGCAGTCATATGATGGTCTCCCGTGATCACACCCGCCGCGGGCGGTGCTCTCTGTGATCACAGTGTTCAGAGGACACTACTGATCACAGATTGAGGTAAACAGCCAATCAGTGGTTCTTTACTACATGATCAGCTGTGCCCAATCACAGCTGATCACGGATGTAAATAGAAGCCGGTTATCGCACTCCTTTCCTCATGCTGACAGCATGAGGAGAAGAGAGGCGATAACTGGCTTCTCTAAAAAGGACATGTACACTTATAATCAGCGCACTCCAATCAGTGCCTCCTACCAGTGCCCATCAGTGCAGCCTCATCAGCACACATCAGTGAAGGAGAAAAATTGCCGGTTTCCAAAATTTTTTAACAAACTATGAAAAAGTTTTTTTTTTCCCCAAAATGTTTGGTCTTTGTTTATTTAGCAAAAAGTAAAAAAAAAAAAGTGGTGATTAAATATCACCAAAAGCTCTATGTGTGAAAATAATGATAAAAATTTAATTTGGGTACAGAGTTGCCTGACCGCGCAATTGTCATTTAAAGTGCGACATCGCTGAAAGCTGAAAATTGACCTGGGCAGGAAGGGGGTACAAAATGCCCAGTAGGCAGTTAATGTGTTAAATTCAAAGCAAGCCTTAATAAAGCGATAATGGTTCTAAAGTAATAACAGCAATGAACTGAGGACACTTTGTGGTGTCTCCATGTATCTGTGTGCCTCTTCATATTAAGCTTCATGTTGAGTAACAGTAGGAAACAGAACAAATTATGTAACTTATCTGATAGATTGTTGCCTCCAAGAACATTTCGGTGGTAGGCATCTGGTGCCATAATAGACATGAGATTGTCTTCTACGTAAACTGGCTGAAATCTGTCATTTGACATTTGTGAATGGCTGTTCAAGGGAATTTAAAAGCTCCAGCAATTTGGTGCCTGCAATGAACATCCTAGGCCCATTAAACAGATGTGTTCATCACATACTGTAACTGTTTCCATTCGATTTTGACAGGCTTTTGTACTGTGATAATCCGCTTATTACTTATGTATGTTGTGTTGTAGCATAACCAGTGGCTCTATCTCCATGAAATAAAAGGAAGGTCCAATTCAGAGGGATCCACCAAATGTGGAAGTTATATATGATGCAAAACAGAACACACTCACTAGGCAGTTTGCCTTATGAATGATATCCTCAATACAGTACTAATTCAGTTAATTTGTGTGTCTTTATAAATGCTTATTATTATTATTATTATTATATGAGATTTATATAGCGCCAACAGTTTACTCAGCGCTTTACAATGTATAAGGGGGACAACACAATTACAGTACAGTTCAATACAAAAGGTACAGGAGGGCCCTGCTCGTAGAGCTTACATTCTAAAGGGAGGGGGTGGTGGTACAAAAGGTAATAGCTGCAAAGAATGATTTGACATTTACATTCACAATTTAGGCAGCCCATAGATTTTGCAATTTTCTTTCCTTCCACCATTGGTGGAAGGAAAGAAAATTGCTCATTTCCCCCAGTGTTGTTGTATTCTGCAGGCAGAACACAATGGTCACTGCTGGCGGCTATAGCTGACGACATCGATCACATGCAAAAAAAATCCAACAATCTGGTTGTACTGAAGTTTTTTTTAAAAATCAGATTCTTTTTATTTTTATATGCAAACATTAAAACAATAGAAACAAACTGTTCTACTGAAGTTGATCGATGGATGTGTATTCACACACAACTTTTTCCTTTTGGAGGTCAGCAATGACAGACAACACTGGCAAAAGTGCTTTAGGCCTGGAGAAACATTAGAAGAAAGATGCCTCTTTGTATGGCAATGAATGTAGCAGTGTCACTATGAACGCTGGGGGTCATCTTGCCAATAATAGTGATTTAGCTCACCACTATTCTTCACCCATGCCTAAAATAGAAATTTCACATAAACATTAAGATTCCCAGAATGCCTGTAAAACATGTGCGTGGTATTGAATTAAGGATACAGAATCATATGCTTTCTGTAGTATGTATGTGAGTAATTTGTCACAACGCAATGATTAGAGCCTAAGACTGCAGCACAGAGGATCCAAAAAGAGTGCTGTGTCAGGAGAAAATGCTGACTGAGGTTTACGTCTAAACAGGCTACACCCCATATTGCTGCACTTCACGTTACAGAGAATTAAAGTTTTATTTGTGCCGTACTTTTATGTGCTCAGTTTGTTCTAACTGGAAGGTTTTTGATTGCTTGGTACTGCAGGAGTACCAGGAAGTCCTTTCTCAGTATTTTTTATTATACAATAATATGCAGATAAGCAGCACAGAAAGGAACACATTGTTAAAGTAGAACTAAAGGGCAATATTTTTTTTTCATTTTGGGTAGAGTAAGGGAATGTAATAATGAGAGGAAATCCCAGAAAATTAAGGGAATCCATTGGGGTCACCAGAACGCATGTCCACAATTTCCCCTCTATTATTGTTCTGGGGACAACCCAAAGGTTGGGTATTTTACTTTCACTTTTGTTGGTAGCAGTAAACAGGGCAAATAGGGAGGGTGAATCTCCCCAACCGGGGCAGAGGTAGCAGTAAGGGTTCTAATCCATCTCCACTCTGTACAAAACTAAAAAGAAATGCCTTTATTTATACTTTAAGGACTCTCTTCCAATTCAGTATTTGGCATTGGAGCGTGGAACCTTTGATTTAATTATTTTATTTGGTCTGGTGCAGGGTTGACCTAAGTACCTTTTTGGGTCTCATTACTTGTTAAAATGCACATAAATAATCAAGGGCAGTGAGACTTGCATGCACAAGCTGACCATTTTTGGGCAGTGTCCTTCGACATTATGCTCCTTGACAAAAACACTTTGCTGGACTGCCATTCATGTTCAAGTCAATACAAAGGAAAGTGGTGAGGAAGAGCATGGCTAAGAAAGAAACCATAGCATATGAGATAGGTTTCTAACTTGTCTGATTGAAGGTCAAATCCACAAATGCTACTCTAATTTTTATGGTTTTAATTAATTGGAAATAATCCAGCAAAATCCATTTTGTAGATATATCTAAACACCTTTGTTTTTTCCATCCAAGGGAACAGGAAAGGAAAGGGACCATGTAGGTGGTCAAAGTGGAAGTGGGGAGCGGGTACCTCTAAAACTTCGCTACCCATTCTCCCTCCCCAACTGGAATGTCGTCCAGGGAAACCTGTGACACAAATGCCATGGGTTTATAAAGGAGACATAAACTGGACAAGCACTTTTGTGAACACTTGGGGTGCAGAGGAGATCCAGAACAGTAGCTCAAGAAATTGAGTTCTGGCCTTCTCGAAAGCTGTGTACCAACGATCAGATTATCGTATGATCACTTTGAATTTCTCATTGTGTGTACTAGTCTTCAGGAACCCCTTCATCTTTTTTTTTAATTTTTTTTTAATACCTGGGTTTCAACAGCCATGCTGTTAAAGCCAAAGACTGAGAAGCAAGACAAAATAGATTGCCTTGAGCTTGAAGATCTGGCCTGTTGGATTTCTTCTGGGCCAGTTGGTGCAATTAGAACCACTGTTTTCACTCTATTCTCACTGGAGGGAAGGTGTAACATTAGCCTGGACTGAGACAAGGGCTTATCAAGGTATCTGAGGCTAAAGCTGTAGTATCCCAGGTTCTGGCAACAAAGCTAATTTGTTGGTAAATCTGAAGGCTAGGATGTCTACATCTGGAATACCCCACATTTTTGGCATTTCATCTCGAAGGGATCTGGATAAAGGGCACATTCACCTTGATCCAGGTGATGGTGGCTGAGATAATCTGACAACTAATTAAACCATTTATCACCACAGAGTGGTACTGTGGATACTTGAAATATTAAAAAGTACCAGGTCCCGATTAATAGAGAATATACAAGAAGAATGGAGCTTTGGACTTTTTAGGCACAACAATACGCAAATTACTGTACTTATCGGCGTATAACACGCACCTTCAATTTAAGAGGGAAGTTTCAGGAAAAAACACTTCTTTTTTTTAATTTTTCCAAATAAACCACTTTGAAGCATAATAATGGTCAGTGCCCATCAATGCAGCCTGATTAGTGCCCATCTGCAGCCTCAATGCAGCCTGATCTGTACCCATCTGCAGTCTCAATGCAGCCTGATCTGTGTCCATCTGCAGCCTCAATGCAGCCTGATCTGTGCCCATCTGCAGCCTCAATGCAGCCTAATATGCGTCCATCTGCAGTCTGATATGCGCCCGTCTGCAGCCTGATCTGCGCCCATCTCGCAATCTCTCATGCAGGAAATCACTGAGCCGCCATTCTCCTGTTTACTCGGCTCTCAGTCGGCAGTCACATACACAGTCCCGCCTTCGCCATCAGCATTGGACCAGCTCCTGTGATTGACAGAACACTGGTCCCATGCCGGTGGTGGAGGCGGGACTGTGTGTGCGACGTCAGAGCCGAGTGAGAGCCGATTATACAGGAGATGGTGGTTCAGTGAATTCCGGCGGTGCTCGGTCCCCTCCGAGGTACACTATCGGCGTATAACACGCACACGTGATTTGCCCCCTATTTTCAGGGGGAAAAAGTGCATGTTATATGCTGATAAATATGGTAATAAAATATATCGTCTTTATTATATAAAAAAAACACAATGATGACAATAACATTTTAAAAATTCACACTAATACAGATCTGGATGGGAGCAGGGTGCTAGCCTTGCGTAGAGCTTGGATACAGAGGGCACTTCACGCAACATACTCAACCTATGCTAGGGGAGTGTCAATTGTGATTAGCATGGCGGTACCGAGTACCATACATCATGTCATCTCAGATCCTGGTGGCCGTTTCCTAATTGTTATTGCTGACATCAGTACATGCAAAATGGTCTTGGTGAATGTCTATATACCACCTCCCTTCCAGGTCCAGGTCCTATATGACCTCCTTGGTAAATTGGCCCCGTACATACATCTTCCCCTTATTATAGCAGGGGACTTTAATGCCATATTGTCTGCCACTCAGGACTCATCAAATGTATCCAGGGTGGCATCTGCCGATCTTTCTGCCTGGGCAGCTGCGGCCTCCCTGACAGAACTGTGGCGATGGAAAAACCCCACCACCAAAAGCTTTTTGCACTTATCCAAAACTCACAGGTCCTCCTCGAGTATAGATTTGGCGTTTGCCAATGTGCCAATGTTACAGTTAGTGGGAGGAGCTAATTATTTAGTTGGTGGCATTTCAGACCATACACCACTATCGGTACATATTGGTATCCCCTCAGCTCTCTGGGGGGGGGGGCGTGGAGGTTGAACCCTGGCTGGTTGGAAGTAGAGGAGATGCCCTCCCAGGTAGCGCCACATTTTACTGGCTACTGGGAGGGACAACGTTGGCTCAGCTGACCCCACTATAGTTTGGGATGCGTTCAAGGCTTGTATGCGTGGACACTACATTGCAGCTATTAAGCAGGTGCGTAGGGCTTACAATAGGAAGGAACAAGAATTACAAGAACAGGAAAGGACGTGTGAACTTGCTCACGCAAACAATCAGTCTGATACAATATATAAACAATTACTAGAGGCACGCCGGCACTACACTTCACTGAATACATACATCTAGGGCAAAAAGTGCTGAATCCATTTTTGAGAAGGGGGATAAGAATGGCAAGCTGCTGGCTATGCTAGTGGCAGAACAGAGATTACAGACAAATATACCATGTATTAAAAACGTTCAGGGGGACATTCTCACAAACCCAACTGATGTTATGGACACGTTTGTGGAGTACTACAAGGCTTTGTATGCTCCTATTCCAGCTTATGATAATCATAACTTAGATACGCTGTTGTCATGTTTGAATGTCCCAGTCTTGTCTGAGTCAGACAGGGACATTCTGGAGGCTGAGATAACAGAAAAAGAAATCGAAGCGGCTATCAGGGTCCCCCCCCCCCCCACAAATCACCTGGCCCAGACGGTTTCTGTATAGAGTGGTATAGGCTACATATGGAGGACTTGGTTCCCAGATTGAGAGCTTTGTTCCACTATTGTCTCAAACATAAACGCCTCCCGGACACCTTGTTAGAGGCCCAGGGGATTCTCTTGCCGAAACCGGGCAAGGATCCATTAACCTGCTCCTCGTATAGACCTATAGCACTCTTAAATCAGGACCTTAAAATTCTGACTAAGATACTAGCCACAAGACTTTCACAAGTTATCACTACCTTAGTGGACATAGACCAGACAGGTTTCATACCTCAAAAATCCACGGAGACTGTTTGCTCATTTGCAGATCGACCACAACAATGCGGGGACTAGGGTGGTAGTGTCCCTCGACATGGCCAAAGCCTTTGATTCTGTTGACTGGAATTATATGTTAGCGGTACTACGCCACATGGAGTTTGGGGAAGTTTTTATGACATGGATCTCACTATTATACAGTAAATCCCAAGCGGCCATAAAGTTGGGCACCTCGATTTCCCCTCAGTTTCCAGTGGGTAGAGGCACATGTCAGGGGTGCCCGCTTTCACTATCCCTATTTGCCCTAGCGATAGAGCCTCTGGCAGTGGCTCTACGGAGGTCAGCTGAGGTGAGAGCACTGGAGGTGGATGGTATACAAGAATGCATTGCACTCTATGCAGATGACATGGTCCTTTTTCTACAAGATGCAGGGTCATCACTAGAGGCAGTGTTCAAAATTTTAGACGAATTTGCCCCGTTCTCTGGACTGTGAGTAAACTGGGAAAAGTCCAATGTGATGGCCATTGACACCAACGCCCAGGCTCTGGCAACCACAAAGGTTCCCATTTCAGACATTTGCCATTATCCCTGAGTGGAAGGGTTAACCTACTTAAAATGAAGATTCTACCAGTTTTCTTGTATTTCCTACGGAACACACCAATTTGGATCCCCTGTTCTTTTTTTTAGGAGGGTGAACAGCTTATTTAGCTCCTTCCTTTGGTCCACTGCACATCCTAGGATTAGCCTCCGTACACTGCAGGAGCCCTGGGGTCAGGGTGGACTAGCGCTACCTGACCTGTTCAAATACTTTATAGCTGGACAAATGATGATTGCTAGACGCTGGTTGACAAGGGACAACAGGGATTCAGCAACAGTGCTAGAGGCAGCCCTTGTGGGCTCATATGAGAGTCTGTTTTACCTAGTATATAGGGGACCCCAGGCCTCTCCGTCTTTAACTGCCTCGATGTGTGTCACTGTACGCGCGTGGGACAGGGCACAGAAGTTAATGAAATCTGCAGATTGGAGTTGGTCATAAGACACTCCCCTCTGGTTCAACCCTAGATTACCCCACTTTGGTGCAATCCCTGACCCAATAATATGGGCCAGGGTTGGCATTAAACAACTGAAACACATAGTAGGGAGGAAAAAATTGTTCACGTTTAACCAATTGAAAGATAAATATAATCTTCCCAACTGGTATTTTTTCAGATATATTCTGTTAAGACACGCTTTCCTGACACAGTTCAGTTCAGACACGCTGGAGCTGAGTGCATCCCCATTAGAAAACATGCTGGGCGCTGAGGAATTACAAAAACCGTTATCAGCAGTTTACAAAGAATTATTTGTGGAAAGGCCAAAAATGCTCAACAAATGCAATGATGCATGGAGTGCACTGGTAACAGATTTTGGGGGGGAAGATTGGGATGATATGTGGGATCACTCGTTCCAGACTCTGGTATCGGCCAGGGATAGGCTCATTCAGTTTAAAAACACTACACAGAGTTTATTATACCCCGGCGAGGATAGCTGGTGTCTATGGTAACTGTGCAGCAGAGTGCTGGCGCTACACAAACAACCATGCTGATTTTGATCATATATTTTGGTGATGCCAGCCGATACTGGAGTTCTGGACGGGGGTGACACGCACTATACAGAAACTGCTTTCGGTGCCGATCCCTATAACGGGCTGTTTGTTTGCTGGGCCTGGTGGAGGAGTTGGTGCCACAAAGGACCATAATTTCTCTCTCCCTTTTTTATGCACGTAAAGCTATCTTGTTGTGCTGGAAAAAACCTGAACCACCCACAGTGTCATACTGGAAGGACATAATCAATAAAGCTCTACCTTTATATAAAGCAATATACCTTAGTAGGGGTTACCCCCAAAAATTTGAGAAGGTATGGCAATGCTGACTTGATGCCAAGGATACCTTGATTTGACTTGCTACAAAGGGGGGGGGGGCGCTTCAACAAAGCACTCTCCGTACTTGGATGAAAGTACCATGTAAACTGACCTAGATAATTATATGACTGCGGGATGTTTGGGAGCACCACAGACTCCTTGAGTACAAAATGTTCTTTTTTTGGAAAGTTATGAGCATAGAATGTGATTCTGAACGGTTGAAAAGCTGCACAAGGGACAGGGAGGGGAAGGGGGAGGGAGAGGGAGGTGGAGGGGGAAATTTGGTACATGTTGTACTGTATGTGTTGTAAAAAAAGTCAATAAACAAAAATTTTCCAAAAAATAAATTCACACTAATGGTTTGTACATAGTGTAGACATCTCTAGCATCTACCTACTGCTCTACACAGAATGAAGATAAATATATCTATAGTGTAATATATTCCGAAGTACTGGTTATTATATAGAATGATGTCAAAACTTGCTCTACATGTTACGCGACAAACGCTTCTTCAGGAGCTTAGGCAAACTATTATGTGTGAAAAAAGAAACATGCAAATATTATCAATCTTAGACATATAAATAAATAGAATAGAACATAACATATATTAACATTCCAGTTAACCAACTCCAAAATGGTCACATAGTAAGTACTGAGTAATGATGGCATAGGCAAACAAATAACTATGGGGGCGTATATACTTGTATAACATAATACTATTAGAGTAATATGTAAACAGTCACTAAATAATAATAAATGTAAACAGTCACTAAATAATAATAGAATATCCCTATTAACACAAAAGTACCTGATCAGTAAGAAACCTAAAAATAGGGGGGGCGGGGGCAAACCTAAAACTGAATACAATAACTGTACCGACACCTATGTGGTGATTTAAAAATCTAAAAAAAAAAAAATTCAAGATATATCTAGAAATAAGAGAATAAACAACAGAGGAGGGGAGATGATATATATTGGTAATAACAACTAGGGCACTCTATACACGTCAGACAGATACAACTTACATTATTTGGCAGTGTATAGTATCTATAGAAAAAAAGGGTTCGGATTCACGGTGTATCTACATAGTAATCAAAGGAATCTATTCTATAGCCTTCACATATTGTATGCAGTGACAGGCAACAGAGCATAAGGTACTAGCAAGATGTTCCCAACATACTGGTAAAACACTGGAATATCTGGGGATATAAGAAACAAAAGAAGGGCATTGTCACAGAAAAAAAATGAGTCTTGGTATGCAGTCAACCAGGGTTGAAAAACATCCAAACATACCTGCCAGGGGATCCCTCAGTAAAGCCGCTGTTGCATAAAGTAATAGTAAAAGTAGTAACAGCTGAAGACGCTCTGCTTGAGCATCTATTTGTATATACGTCCCGCCCGTAGGCAACCAATCGGCGGCGCTGTGGATGACATCATCCGGACCGAACGCAAAACATCACTGCGCATGCTCCCAGGACCCGTGCATGCGCTGTAGCCATGTATACACACGGTGCGGTGCACAACGCTGGGTCCAAGCTGGCAGTGATGCAAAAGGATCAAAACAGAAGAAAGAGCGCCCTCTGTCAGATCCTAACAAGTGCCACAGCCTGTCACACCTAAGATGGAAATACAGAGTGTGGCGCTGGGCGGCCGCATAGTGAAGGGATTATGCCACAGACCACCAGGCAGAGCGCAACAAACCAGAATGACCATTCGGAGACCAAACAAAAGCAATGTGTATAAAACAGCAAAACATATATTATAGTATCGTGACATAACAAAAATATTGTAACAATATTCATTATAGTATATATGACCATTCAAAAAGTCTAGTATGAAAGAAACCTGTAAGTTCACAGTGAAAACTGATTAGAACTACATGGTAAAAATTAAAAAGCATGGAAATATGGGAATAGAGCATGATAAGGCAGCAGTTGTAACATCTGGACAGACAATCATGTAGCAAACAGATTTATATAAAGATATTATATTTTATTAATTTGCGTATTGTTGTGCCTAAAAAGTCCAAGGCTGAGATAATCTGCTGTCCAGTCCTGGGATGTGGACCACAGAGACCGCTCTACAATTAGTTTTACTCCAAGAGATGACTTGATTTGCTTCCTTCAAGGCAGCCAGACTCTTGGTACCCCCTTGATGGTTGATGTAAACCACTTCCAGGGCAGTGTCTGGCTGCACCCCGATAGGGCCCCTCTTCAGAAGGGGGGTCCAGTGCTGCAGTGTCAACCTTGCAGCTCTGAACACCAACATGTTGATGGGAAGCAAGTCTTCGCACGCTATGTCCCTTGGACTGTTCGGAAATTGGAAAACTTCTCCCCAGCCTGTGAGGGCTTGGTATCTGTTGATAACTTTCCAGTGATAGGGAAGGAAGAACTTCCCACTTTTAGAGCTGGGGTGATGATCCATCAAGATAGGGAATTCATTGCTTGGCTGGACAGGAGCATGGGTAAATTGAGAGAAGCAGTCTGCTTTTTTCCCCAGATCAAGATGTTTTGTTGGAGAGTTCTTGAATGGAATTAAATGAGTGGTACTGCGGTGAAGGAGGCTACCATTAGGCCTAGAACTCTTATGAAGAATCTCAATGTATAATGTCTTTTTGACCTCAGTTCTCAAGTATGTGCTTTTGGAGAAAGACTTTTGCTTGGGATGTGTCCAGGATCAGGACCAAGTATTCCAGGAGAAGGGCAGGTTGGAGAGCAGATTTGAAACAGAAAAAGGTTGCCAGAAAAAGACAGAGCAGTCCATCGAGTCTGCCCATTTTTAAAAACATTTTTTGGGGGGGGGGGTTCGTTAATTTGTTGTCTGACTATAGAGGTTTATCCCAAGCATGTTTTAAGCCATTTACTGTAGACTGTCTCACTACCTCTGCTGTTAATTTATTCCAAGCATCAACTACCCTTTTAGTAAAGTAATACTTTAAGATTTGTTTTGAACTTCCCTCCAGTTAGTTTGAGGTCATGTCCCTGTACTCTTGATTTTTTTTTAATTATTATATAAAAGCCAAGAGAACTGCCTTCCTGAACCTTATTTACCCCCTTGATGTATTTAAAGGTTTCAGTCATGTCTTCGCTTTCCCTTCTTTTCTCCAGACTGTACATAAAGGGGTTATAAAGGCAGGTGGTTTCTTTTTATCTTAATGCATTCTATGCATTAAAATAAAAAGCCTTCTGTGTGCAGCAGCCCCTTAATACTTACCTGAGCTCCATCTCTATCCACAAGTCCCTTCGGCCATCTGGTACTCCCCCTCCTGGTTGGCTGAGACACAGAAGCGGCGCCATTGGCTCCCGCTGCTGTCAGTTAGCCAATCAGGAGAGAGGGGTCGGGGCAGAACTGCAGCTCCGTGTCTGAATGGACACACAAAGCTGCAGCTCGGGTGCCCCATAGCAAGCTGCTTTCTGTGGGGGCACTCGACAGTAGGGATGGGCCAGGAGCAGCAAAGAGGGACCCCACTGCACAGGGGAGGTAAGTATACCATGTCTGGCATTTAAAAAAACAAAAAAAACAATAAAAACACACACACACACACACGACAGACACACACGAGACTTTACAATCACTTTAGGTTCCTGAAGTCGCTCTCAATATGTTTTATCCCCCAAACCTTTTACTATTTTTGTTACCAGTCTCTAAACTCATTCTATCTTATCAATAAGTTTTTTTAAGTGTAGTCCCCAGAACGGGACACAATATTATAAATGAGGGCTCACTAAAAGATCTATATACGGGAAGCAGAACCTCCTTCTTGCTGATGAGCCCTCTAGTGATGCATCCTAGAAGTCCAGGGCTTTTTTTCAGCTGGAACTTGGTGGAACTCAGTTTCACTACCTTTGGCTCAGGCCCTCTGCTCCCTGCTCACCACTATCATTTGCAAACACAGAAATCCGGCTTCTGTGTTTACAAGCGACAGCTTGTCTCCCAACGGCTCCCACAGATCTGATCTCCCGAGAGGCTCTTAATGAGTGCAGGATTGGGACAAGGGAGTTGCAGGTGCCCCTTGTCCCACACCCACACTGGATGATCTTCCTGCAAGTGAGAGAGGTGAAGCCACCTAAAGTGTGCAAGTAGGTACTGGAGCTGGATGGGTGCTTCAGCTTAATACAGCAACAAAAATAAGATATGTGGAATATGATGGAGCTTTTAAGGAGAGGGGGGGTGGAGGGGGGATGGCAGGCAGAGGTCAGAGCTGAAGAGGGGTGAGATGTGAATGGGGCATGCAGAGGTAAGCAGCTGTGGAAGAAGGCTAAACTCTGCACCCTGTACGTAGCACACTCCTGAACTCTGCACCCTGTACGTAGCACACTCCTGAACTCTGCACCCTGTACGCAGCACACTCCTGAACTCTGCACCCTGTACGTAGCACACTCCTGAACTCTGCACCCTGTACATAGCACACTCCTGGACTCTGCACCATGTACATAGCACACTCCTGGACTCTGCACTACTGTATGTACGTAGCACACTCCTGAATTTCCCTATGCAACCCCCCAAACACTGCATGCCATACGCAATTCACTCCTGTTATTTAATGCCCCTTTAGGACCCTCCTGGTGAAATTTGACCACACCCAGTATTTGATGCGGTCTGGAGGGGTGTGTGTGTGTGTGTGGGGGGGGGGGTTTAGGGGGTCCTGGTTGAGTTCCTGCACCTATTTTCTGAGAAAAAAAGCCCTGTAGAAGTCTATTCGCTTTTCCCACTGCCTGGTCACACTGTTCGCTCATTTTGCAATCTGAAATAAGTTCCCCAAATCTTTTTCTTCTGTAGTGCTGGCTAACACTGTACCCTCAATTTTGTACTCTCTCAGGGGATTCTTTTTCCCTTGATGCATTATTTTACACTTAGAAATATTGAACTGCATCTCCACTGCTTTGGCCAATCTTCTAGCAATGCTAAATCAGGTTACAGACACCTCCAAGGATATCAACCCTATTACACACCTTTGTGTCATCAGCAAAAAAAAAAAAAAACATACTTTGATCAACAAACCTTTAGTTTATATCACTTACATAGGAGATTAAATGGAACAGGACTCAGTACAGAGCCTTGTGGTACACCACTGGTGACTGCTCTTGTTCTGCGTGAACCCCATTTACAACCACACACTGTGGGATCTATCCTTTAGCCTACTGCATATCCACTGAACCACCCAAGGGTTAAGTCCAAGCATATACAACTTTTGTAGTGGATCATTATGTGGAACTGTATCAAATGCCTTGCTGAAATCAAGATATGCTATGTCGACAGCACATCACTGGTCCAAAACATTGGTGATAGTTCAGATTAGACTGACATGATCTGCCCTCAGTAAAGCCATGCTACTTTGGGTCCAGCAAGCTGTGCATTTTTAGGTGATCAATGATCCGTCTTTTTAAAATTTACTGCCCAGCCAAAAGCCTATGGCATCTGAATTGTCTAGTGCACATTTTCTGACAGCTGCAAGGTCATCTAGATAGCCCATGACTTGGATACTCAGAGTTCTAAGAAGGTCAAGTAGAGGCACCAAGACCTTTGAGAACAGTGGGAGCAGAGGATGGGCCAAAGGGTAGTGAGACAATCTGGAAGTAGTTGCCTGCCACTGCAAAGAGCAAAAGTGTTGATGAGGTGGGTAAATGGGAACATACATATAAGCATCTAGGATGTCTACGGATGGCATGTGCTCCTCTCATTTCAGAGAGGCTTTTACTGATTTTGTGGATTCAATGCAAAATTTGGATTTTTTTGAGGGATTTTAAATTCAGAATAGGATGAATACCCCCCCCCCCCCCCCCATCTTTGGGCTTTGGTACCATGAACAGGTTTGCGTAGAATTATTTGAACAGCTCTTGTGGTGGTACTTGCACTTCTTGCAGGTATTTTATAAATAACTGTCCTTCGGCAGTTTTTGGTTGACTTGAAAGAAGAAAGTAGGTGAGGTGGTACAATTTTAAACTCTATTTTATACCCCTTTGAAACTACTGATTGAACCCACAGGTTAGGGACATCTATGACCCAGAAAGAGGCAAACAGACCCCCCCACATTTTCAGGAGTGAGGGAGTACCTCCTTTGTGAAAGCCTTGATGGGCCAATCATGAGTCTGAACTCAGGTTTTGAAGTTGAAATTTGGGTAGAGTGGACATGTGCTCTGTGTTTAGAGGAGCTAAGGGCACCTGAGGAGGGTGGTTTTTGGACCTTTTGCTGTGAAGTAAAACCTTCAAACTGGTATCCTCTTTGATGAATTGTTCAAGTGCCTCTTTTGCAGGCAGCTTCAGTTGTCCAAGCTTTTAAAAAATAAAAGAAATTACTGCGCTACCCTACACCCCCAAGCTGCAGTTCTAATTCTCAGGTAGAAGAATTAAATAAGTACAATACATAAAAGAACCGCGCTAAATATGAGCAATCAATGGATCCTCAAATACTTCAAATGATGTAAAGCGATCAATATAAAATATTAATTTAAATATCGACACAATATATATGTAAAAATAATCAAAGAAATGTGCTAAAAAACTGAATACAAAATAAATATGAAAAGTGACAAAAAAAGGTAAAGTCAGTGACAATAAGAGTGACTTCTGATATCAACAGTCCTTATTGCAATATGTTCCACCAGTAGTGATTGGAAACTTTAGTGAAATAAAAACATCTTGTGAGAAGAATCCACCACCTATGTAGATATGTTTACCAGAGGTAAGCTGTAATGAAGCTTATGCCAGAAATCCACTCAGTGGGGACACCACCATCTGTCTCAGCAAAGAGGAAGGATCACCCGGGGACTCACCGACAGCAAGGCCAAATAACTCAGCGATGGGAACCCAGGGGAATAAAAAACACATCCTCCATAGTGTGAATCCGCTTAAACAGTTTATTGAGAACAGTAAAAGTAGCGCACTTACCAAAAAGAACGAATAAAACAGCATGTATTAAAAATCAGCCGGCCGGCCTGCATACACCCGTTCGCCGTGGGATAGAAACGATGACGTCAGCGCGTCTGCCTTCCGACGTACGTTTCGTCCTATTGGACGTTGTTCCTATGACAACGTCCAATAGGACGAAACGTACGCCGGAAGGCAGACGCGCTGACGTCATCGTTTCTATCCCACGGCGAACGGGTGTATGCAGGCCGGCCGGCTGATTTTTAATACATGCTGTTTTATTCGTTCTTTTTGGTAAGTGCGCTACTTTTACTGTTCTCAATAAACTGTTTAAGCGGATTCACACTATGGAGGATGTGTTTTTTATTCCCCTGGGTTCCCATCGCTGAGTTATTTGGCCTTGCTGTCGGTGAGTCCCCGGGTGATCCTTCCTCTTTGCTGAGACAGATGGTGGTGTCCCCACTGAGTGGATTTCTGGCATAAGCTTCATTACAGCTTACCTCTGGTAAACATATATCTACATAGGTGGTGGATTCTTCTCACAAGATGTTTTTATTTCACTAAAGTTTCCAATCACTACTGGTGGAACATATTGCAATAAGGACTGTTGATATCAGAAGTCACTCTTATTGTCACGGACTTTACCTTTTTTTTGTCACTTTTCATATTTATTTTGTATTCAGTTTTTTAGCACATTTCTTTGATTATTTTTACATATATATTGTGTCGATATTTAAATTAATATTTTATATTGATCGCTTTACATCATTTGAAGTATTTGAGGATCCATTGATTGCTCATATTTAACGCGGTTCTTTTATGTATTGTCCAAGCTTTTAGCCATAAGATTCGTGCATGTGAATGATGATCAGATCCATTCTGGAAATTTGTCGCATGACATGTTCTAGAACGGGGTAAGCAACCTCGGCCCTCCAGCTGTTTTGAAACTACAAGTCCCATGAGACATTGCAAGACCCTGACAATCACAGGCATGACTCCTAGAGGCAGAGGCATGATGGGATTTGTAGTTTCACCACAGCTAGAGTGCTGAGGTTGCATACCCCTGCTCTAGAACATCCACACAGAAAAGCAGAGCAGAAGGCAATTTCTGAAATTCCTGTGAAACAGCACAATCCTAAAATACAGGGTCATGTTGGTTCTTCATTGTCCTAGTCCAGTTAGCTGTAGTTTGAAAAACTGAAATTGCAGCGGGAGCAATTACAGACTTTAGGAGCATCTCAAATTTTCTATCTGCAGAATCTGAAAGAAGGAATATGCTTCCATAGAAACAGTAAGATTTGTTTAGGGCAAAAACCAGTATCAACTACAGAAAAGCCCACTTTTTTGCAAACCTTTTTCTCACTGGACAGTGTCCAATCACCTGAAAGGTAGCATATAATCTAGTGATTCTCAACCTCAGTCCTCAAGTACCCCCAAGAGGCCATGTTTGCAGGTTTTCCTTTATCTTGCACAGGTGCTTTAAAATCAGAGTCAATGGCTTGGAATTTATCAGCTATTTTATCTAAGAGAAATTCCAAAAACAATGCCTGTTGGGAGTAATTGAGGTTGTAAATGGTTTGAACTGATTATTACATTCATGAATAAACTACATCTGGTGCAGCTGGTTGTCGGTGCGGTCCGCTGGAACGCACGCCGTTCACGGAGGTGGACGAGGAGGTGACTTCACACACCAATCTTCATGAGAAGCCAGCAGCCCCAGTGTCGGGTCAGGCACTTTTAAGTGTAAGGAGCCATTTGGCTATGTTTTTTATTCCAATTGTAAAATAAACAGTATTATTCTATGGTGTTTTTTTGCTCCCTCTATATATCCTGTCTAAACCCTTGAGGAGGAAAGTTCATTTCCGGACAATCCTATGTGAGCAGGCACAATCCTGCACAAGCGCTGTTTGACTATCTTTCCTAGGAAAGAGGTCAAATAGATCTGGTAAGCAGATCACTTATCCATTTACATTGGGTGTCGATTTGTTTTTTTATCTGGTGAAGGACCACTTATATGTCAGAAGATAACATCACATTTGGGAAGAATATGATCTATTGCTTGTGGACTCTAAGATATTTCACAGATTCTTTATGGTTTTCTGTCACTATGGGTGGACTCAAGTGATTCATGCCCTGATGGACAATTTTGTTTATATATGATATATATTTGTTACTGCATCTTTTAGACAAGTCCACATTGGTTGGTATACATTATATACTAGCCAAAGATCACAGCGCCCCCTTACTTCACTTTTTCAAATAAACACACAAGCCTTTGCATTGAAATGTAACCACTTTATTTCTCCTTGCCTGGATCCACATTTCCATACCCCATTCTCAATGGAGGTAATTATCCTGAGAAATACAAGCTATACCAGAAAGACACACAAAAGGCAGCTTTTTTTAAAGTTCATAACAAAAACTGTCAAAAAAGTGAAACTCCATAACAATTGAATACATTATAAATGCATTTGTCTATGACAGGCTCAAAGCTGTTCTATCTGAACCATTTACATCTGAAAAATTACAATAAATTAACAGATAGCAAAATACTCAAATAATGTGATATGTTCAAAAACAAACGGGAAAAAAAAATACACATCCATAAAACCCTTTTCCCCCTAAAAGTTAAAGTGGTCCCTTCAGTGGCAGTGGTAAACCTATAAGCAGATCCCTCAGTTAATGAATATTGGCTCGGCTGCTTTTTTGTGCAGAGTAAAGAGCACCTGTGGCTACACATGGCAGTGGCAGTCCAAAAATATTAAATAGGCTTAATGTGTCTGCTGGTACATTAGATACATTCATACAAACAAGTTCTTTGAACAGTATGACTGCATTATGGTGTGCAGACAACAGGTGCACTTTAAGGACTTACCGGCTTTGATGCAACAAAATTACTGCAAAGGATGATTTCTGCCCACTAACAGTAGAAAAGCTTACAAATGATTGTACAGTCTCATGCTAACAGATGTCAACAAGGTACCATGAGAACCTTTCTTAAAAGAGCTCCAGTAAACAGAAGAGACAAGTGCGAATACAAAGCTCATTACAAGTCTGTACTTTCATCTTATCTTGAGCTATCTGAAGCTAAAGCAGCAATATGAAGATTGTTTCTGCATTATTGTAGCTGCAATTTGGAGACTGAAGTACTAAAGCATCAGTACTAAGAACCGTAGCCCCCCCCCCCCCCCCCCCACACACATTTAAACTTTGTTTGAATTAGACTAACATATGTAGGGAGATTCTTTTGGCTCTCAGTACTGCCACTTTGATACATCAGGCCCACTGCTGTTAATGTAACCAAGCAATAATTCTACCTAGAGTATTAAAAATATTCAATCTGAGGAATTAAGGCCCCAGGGTGTTTATGCAATACTAAAAAGGTGCCTATACATCACCAAACTTACACACTTGACCAGATCTTACAAAGGTCAGATTTGTCTGGTGCCAAATCCAGTGTCCAGAATAAATAAATATAGTGGACAACAAACGGTAACAAGGGAACTATATAATGACAAATGTTTATCAAGTGACCAAAACACCTTTGTAGACATTCCAGTAGTCACAGAAGCAATGTGACAGATTAGGTATTGTGTGTAATATGCAGTAATGATCAGCTGAGGTATTGACACCTTACCAGTTGGTAGTCCTTGGGATAAGGATAGGCAGCCTGTGCTGATTAGCAAACAGGCAAACTCAACCAACAAGATTCAGGGGACCGATACATATGACTAAAGCCACAGTTGGCTTTTAACCTGTTCCAGAACAAAAAACATTTTACTGAAATACAGCCTCCGTATTCCAGCCTATTAACACAACCTAGAATATATGTCCCATTTAAAGTACAAAAAAGTTGTTAGAACTCAGTTTCAAACAGTGACAATACAAGACTTGTTTGTACATCTCCAATATACACGATTTTAAATAAGCTTCAAAATAGACTCTTCCTAATAAATAGTTTAAGATCTTAAAAAGGAACAAGTTCTGCGGCCTGCTGAACAAAATGTACAAAGCAGTTCAACACAATTAGCAGTTCTTTTTAGGAAAGTGCAAAGCATATCTGAATAGAGTCATTACTTTTTTACAACAAAGGAAGACTAACTGTGGCTCCATTGAACTGCTGCTGAGCCACGCAAAACATGATGGGAGTTTTAGATTGACAGCAGTTAGGGAGCTGCAGCTAGAGTATCCCTGTTTACAGCATTTATATATATGTTACATGTAAACCACCAAATATAAATGATAATGAAGAGACAGGCCACTGGAACTAAATATAGAGAACATTAGGAAATGTTACATCCATTGATAAGATAACCGATGGCCTATAGCCAGCACTGCAGCAGTCCACATTGACTAAAAGTGATCTTCTTGTTCAATACACAGAATTTCCAGTCTATATACAAAGATTAACCATTTGTAGTGGATTCAGCTCTTCGTGACACCTGTGGCAGTCTTTTTCCCTACCCATCTTTGGAAACTTTTGGTTTAGTAGTAACGATCTCATCTTAGACAGAACTGAATACATCTCATAAGGACAGTCCTGAAGTGTAAGAGCATGGCATATAGCAAAGTACATATAAATATACAAAAACTGTACGACTTAAATGGAATTTATAACAAAATGTCATTTGATTTCAATTCCAAGATCATTTCTTTCATCTTTGAAAATATTATGTTCTTTGGCATTGCCAACTAAACCAGATTAGTATAAAACAGGACTACAGCCTTAAATGCCTTGGCTGTCAAAAGGGGTCCAGCATGCTCAGGGCTTGCAGGCCAGGGATTAGTAATTCAACAGCCAAAAAAAAAGCCGCATGTTATCCATAACTGCTCTAATGCCATTCGTTTCAATAACCAGGTGTTTTTAAAGTGGACCTTCACTCAAATGTTAATTTCTTAATAGACTTTTAGGGATAAAGATAAACAAAAATGGGCTGAAGCACTTACCTACTCCCTGCAGATCTAGGTTCTCGTCAGTGCTGTCTACATGTGTAAAGGCCTGGACAATTGGGCTAGTGATCTTCATTTAAATCGTAATTTCTATGTCTCTGTGCAGCAAACATCACACAGCAAAGCGCCAAGGCCTTCAGGAATGTTGCCAGCACTGGAGGTAGACCACTGAAGAAGCCTTTTCTCTAGGAAAGGTAAGAATTTTGCCTCATTACTCTTTATTGATCTATGCCAGACAGACTATTTCCATATGGTATGTTCAAATTTGAGTAAAGGTACACTTTAAAAAGATACAGCGGTGGTGCACCACATTTTTTAATAGCAATGTAAAAATGTGCAGAAGAATACAGTCATGAATTATACAGCACATTCTATAATAATCTGCATATAAAAGCAGATTTCCTAAAAAAAAATATATATATATATATATATATATATATATATATATATATATATATATATATATATATATATATATATATATATATATATATACACTACCGTTCAAAAGTTTGGGGTCACATTGAAATGCCCTTATTTTTGAAGGAAAAGCACTGTACTTTTAAATGAAGCTAACTTTAAACTAGTCCTAACTTTAAACAAATATACTCTATACATTGCTAATGTGGTAAATGACTATTCTAACTGCAAATGTCTAGTTTTTGGTGCAATATCTACATAGGTGTATAGAGGCCCATTTCCAGCAACTATCACTCCAGTGTTCTAATGGTACAATGTGTTTGCTCATTGGCTCAGAAGGCTAATTGATGATTAGCAAACCCTTGTGCAATCATGTTCACACATCTAAAAACAGTCTAGCTCCTTCCAGAAGCTACAAAACTGACCTTCCTGTGAGCAGATTGAGTTTCTGGAGCATCACATTTGTGGGGTCAATTAAACGCTCAAAATGGCCAGAAAAAGAGAACTTTCATCTGAAACTCGACAGTCTATTCTTGTTCTTAGAAATGAAGGCTATTCCATGCGAGAAATTGCAAAGAAATTGAAGATTTCCTACAACGGTGTGTACTACTCCCTTCAGAGGACAGCACAAACAGGCTCTAACCAGAGGAGAAAAAGAAGTGGGAGGCCGCGTTGCACAACTAAGCAAGAAGATAAGCACATTAGAGTCTCTAGTTTGAGAAACAGACGCCTCACAGGTCCCCAACTGGCATCTTCATTAAATAGTACCCGCAAAACACCAGTGTCAACATCTACAGTGAAGAGGCGGCTGCGGGATTTTGGGCTTCAGGGCAGAGTGGCAAAGAAAAAGCCATATCTGAGACTGGCCAATAAAAGAAAAAGATTAAGATGGGCAAAAGAACACAGACATTGGACAGAGGAAGACTGGAAAAAAGTGTTGTGGACGGATGAATCCAAGTTTGAGGTGTTTGGATCACAAAGAAGAACGTTTGTGAGACGCAGAACAAATGAAAAGATGCTGGAAGAATGCCTGACGCCATCTGTTAAGCATGGTGGAGGTAATGTGATGGTCTGGGGTTGCTTTGGTGCTGGTAAGGTGGGAGCTTTGTACAGGGTAAAAGGGATTCTGAATAAGGAAGGCTATCACTCCATTTTGCAACGCCATGCCATACCCAGTGGACAGCGCTTGATTGTAGCCAATTTCATCCTACAACAGGACAATGACCCTAAACACACCTCCAAATTGTGCAAGAACTATTTACAGCAGAAGCAGGCAGCTGGTATTCTATCGGTAATGGAGTGGCCAGCACAGTCACCAGATCTGAACCCCATTGAGCTGTTGTGGGAGCAGCTTGACCGTATGGTACGCCAGAAGTGCCCATCCAACCAATCCAACTTGTGGGAGCTGCTTCTAGAAGCGTGGGGTGCAATTTCTCCAGCTTACCTCAATAAATTAACAGCTAGAATGCCAAAGGTGTGCAATGCTGTAATTGCTGCAAAAGGAGGATTCTTTTGATGAAAGCAAAGTTTGATGTAAAAACAATGTTATTTCAAATACAAATCATTATTTCTAACCTTGTCAATGTCTTGACTCTATTTTCTATTCATTTCACAACGTATGGTGGTGAATAAGTGTGACTTTTCATGGAAAACACAAAATTGTTTGGGTGACCCCAAACTTTTGAACGGTAGTGTATATATATATATATATATATATATATATATATAACGGTGCCCCAGATATTGCACAAAAATGCGGTTTACCTATATTGGTGTAACTGGAAAGGTGAAGCAGTTTTTATTTTTTTATGGCAAGAAAGAGCAGAATGTAGAAACTAGAATTGGTGTAAGACTTGCTCATAAAATAAGCTAAGGGATGAAAGTTAAAAATACAGCTCTGGTCTTGTGCCAAAAACAAGTGTCAGTACTGTGGAAGAGAAAAAAACTTCACATTTAAGGGTACATACACAAGGATATACTAAACATACTGCCCAGGGATCATATGTGTAAGTTATTTAAAAGACATGGGCCGACAAATACTTGCGAGGAACAATGTCCAATATCATAACAATCTAGAACCAGATTTTGACTACACTGCTGAAAACCAGCACTGTCTTCACACCAAATAAGCCCAAATCTTTTAAAAATGCAGATTGTTCACAGGAATGTAACAGACTACAACATGGAAGAACCTGTTAATGCCCAAGTGTAAATTTGACAGTTGAATGTATATCACAGTTTTGAAAGCAGATGCACTACATCGGATAAAGAAGAAAAAAGCTTATGTGTATGTACCCTTAAATATTATAAATGTTCTACTTTATGCAGTTTTGTTTTGGTATTGATTGTATAATTCAAATCAGGGGTGCTGGGTAGGGTGCATAAGCGGTTTGTTCAAATAAATAAGCATAGAGTAGTTCATTCTTCCGAATTTACGTGTGCGTCAGCGGTTTTACATTTAAGTGCAACTCAGGCAAAATAAATACACATTTCTTCAGTTTTAACTGCATAAACATGCATAGTCACAACCTTTCCCAAACAGACACTTTATTCAGTCTGTAAAAAAAAAAAAAAAAAAAAAAAAAAAAAAAAAAATCTCCCTTGGTTCTTGAAGAGAAAAAACAAACAAAAAATATATATATAAAAAAAACAAAAACAAAACAAACACACCCCCCAAGCCCTCTGCAGCTTTATGTCCATTTTGTTGCTTTATTTCCCTCCATACATCCGTTCAATATCAGTTAAATAATGATTTTTTAGTTCTTTCCTCTTCAGTTTAAAAGCATCTGTAACAAGGCCCGTTTCAGGGGTCCAAGGGTCCGGGCTTAGTCGTACCTTGATTGGGATTTCAAAGCGTTCCAATTTCACTGCAACAGAAGACAGACTAAGATTAGAAATTTTGTTGTGGCGAAAATAAAAAGTGTCAATAATAACTGCCAAAAAAACGCCCGCGATTTTACCTTGCTTGTGGTGTGTTTTTCATAGGTCACGGGACTCAAAAAATGCATCAAAAACACATCAGGGGTGCATTTTTGATGCTTTCTTGCTGCATTTTCAATGCATTTCAAGGGGGAAGTGCAATTTTGGTGCAGTTTGCCAAATGTGCACCAAGAAGATTTTTAACACCGCTTCAAAAAGTGCCGATAATGACCAACAATAAATTCAAATTCATTTAAATTCACAAAATTAATTTAAAAAGTTGAATAGAATACAATCATTTATAAAAGAATATATAATTTTTTTTTTTTTTTTAAACGTCAATTTCAGTTTCAGCCAAGTGCATCTTGAATTTTTGGTTTCGGTTTTTACCTCTTTGAAACCACAGATTGAACCCATAGGTCTGGGACGCCCGTGACACAGAAAAAGACAAACAGATGTCCCATCACTCTTAGGATTAAAGGTGTCCCTTAATTGTGAAGAGAATTAGGGTTCACTCAGAATGCGTTTCAAGTCTTGAGTTGAAAGGAAGTTTTGACTTTGAAAATGAAATCTGAGAAGAGCGATGGGAAACTAACCACTTCCTTCCTGGCCTACTGTAATATGGCGGGGCGGGTGTTCTCTTATCCTGGGTCGACATTTTACGACCTATTCCCACTTGCACACAGCGGTGCGATCTGCTATCACTGCACCGACATAGCGAAACAGAACGATTTGTACCAGGCCGCTGTGATTGGCCCAGGTACCATGTGATCGCTGTGGCCAATCACATATTTACAATTAAGTGGTTATAAATGGCTCTCATTTATGATTCATTTACTAGTGTGATGCCAATCACAGCAGCCCTGTACCATGTGGTAGCTGTGGCCAATCACAGCATCACAATAGTAAAGCCACTCAGGACTGTTAAAATTATAGCCGTTGACCGCTTTTGCTCTGCCCGGATAGCAACTATGTGTCACATTTGTGATCAGTCAGTTCTATAAACAGCTTATTGCGCCTCCGAAGGGTTATATCCCTGCATACATTCGCCAAAGTTGGATTTACAAATCTCCTTTTCAAAACAGCAAATCAACAGGATCATAATTTTTGATACAAATCATCCATTGCCAACCATTTTCAGGAACAGGGCTACAAGCTCCTACCTAGGTGGTATAGAGTTCCAGCTCTGCTGGTGCTGTAACAAGATGTGCCCTCTGTTTACCCAGTTCTGGACGGAGGTGGGGAACGTGAACAAACAATTGTCATCTGTTGACCTTGGCATGGACCCCTTGGGATATCTTCTACATCTAAACTTGATGTCCCTACGCTGTTACAAAAAGTCTTTGACATTGCATTTGCTGAATGCTGCCAGGTCATGTATCCCCGACCTTTGAAAGCTCGCTACCCCGCCGACCTTAACATTGGTTCACCAGAATAGAATAAATCAGGACAATGGAAAGCCTGTCAGCGTCTCTCTGTGGAAGAGAGGATCAGTTTACAGATACCTGGTTGCCATGGACGGCCTTTACCTGCATGTCTCAGTATACCAATGGTCCCTTCGTCTAGATCAATAGAACCCCAATGCCTGATGGTGCGCTGTGACTTTGTTTCGCCCCCCCCTTGGGGATGGGTGCAGATGGAGTGGAGTTCTCCGCCCTTCCCATCCCTCTATTCCCCACAAATCTGATGCCCCCCCCCCCCCATTTCCTGTCTCCGGCCGCCCTCTTATCTCTCCCCTCTTTATTCTCCACATTTTTTGTTTTTTTTTGTCCCCCCTTCTTGCTCAGTGTAATTGCACAATGTACAAAGTAAAAAAATTATTAAACTGTAAAAAAAAATAAAATAAAAAAAAAATACAATTGTCACTTTTTTTTTTTAAACATACCATCACCAGTCAGTGTCCCTAACCACCATTGCAGTTTCCCCGATCACCGCCACAGCAGTCTCAGTGTTGCTGATCACCACCACAGCAGTCACGGTGTCATCATAAGGACTTGTTCCCATGTGCAATGCTCTCTGAAGAGCCATCCATGTTCAGATCGCTCTTTAGAGAACATCTGACAGGCAATGAGGCGGCACTGTATTGCCTCACCACCAGCTTTAACCCCTTAGACCCTCGCACAAGCAACCCCATTCACTTGAATGGGTCACGATTTTCGGCATACAGAGTATAATTCCTCCCACAGCTGCGAAGCAAAGCATTGTAGCCACAGCATGTGGACACACCTGCCCATTGCATATTGGGATACCACCCCCAAACTCAGGTGTGAACGAGCCCCAATAGTGCAGCCAGTCACAACTCTCCAATCACCACCTCACCAATGTAGCTAGAATCATTGTTCCCAATTGCCACCACACCAGTGCCACAAGTAGCAGTTTTCCTGATGACCATCACACCAGTCCCAGTGTCAGCAGAGCAATGTATACCAGCAATAGTGTTCCTTATAACTGCCACACAAGTGCAGTGTTGCCTCTGCTGCTGCCTGTACTAACTCTGGCTTGTTAATTTGACTCCATTTTTGCCTGGACCAATCCTTTGCCTGTTTGCCGACCATGTCTCTGCCTGCGCCTAACTGGCCCATCTGAATGTTCCTGTGAGACGCCAGTCCCAGCCATTTTCTGTGGATAACTGCACTCCTGGAGGTCCCATGGATTGGACCAGGGTTATAAGGGTATGCTCAGCAAAGCATTGCCAGTGTCCAATCATCTAAGGTACCAGCCTTAAACCCAGGATCTATGAATATGCAGCCTATGTCCTATATGATTAAGATATTACTGGGTTGGCTTGTATGTTTACTATTACTCTGGAGATAGCCAGTACTTTGTTATATGTGTCAAGGTATATTTTACCCAAAGGAAAAAAGGTAGAAGGTGAAGAAAAAAATTAAATAAAAAATATGGACAGGGCTTCATTTGAAAGGTCATAGAACATGTGGTCAATAGGTGGCAGTAGAGTCATTATCTATACCAGTTTGTTTCAGGACTGTGATAATGCAATTATTCATTTGAACTGAACAAGGCAAATATACTGTATATCCTAATAGAGTGGTTTCTTTAATATGAAGTAGATTGGAACTTATAATAGCAATGATGTATTTTCATAAAATCTATTCTGCTAAAAAACAAAGCCTGGTCATCAGCTTTGCCATGAGATTACACATTGTTTTCATTTAGAACAAGATGGCACATGTAAGCACATCTTAATAAACATCTGAAAATGGAGTTATGCGATTGTCTAGACTAGTCATGGAGGTTGGAAAAGATCCTCTACACACAAGTGGAACAGCTCACGCTATAATGGACAATGTGAGCCATAACCTTAGGCAATTAAAAGATTGCCTTTATATAGTTTATAAACAAACAATGATGGCCTTTTTGTTTCATAACCTTGCTTACTAAATCTTTCCAGTAAGGGCCAGTTCACACCACATGCAGTCCAGTGCGTTTTTTTTCTGCATCAAAAAGGCATGGAAAGGAGTTTATATGGTTTTCAATGGCATAGTTCACACCAGAGTGCTTGCAGTTCCAGAAAAAAAAAAAAAAAAAAAAAAGTAGAACGTGCTGCATTTTTTCTGCACTGGACTTTACTGCAACGCTGTAAAACGCATCAAACACACACCTAAATGCACCAAAAACGCACTGCAACACACTTGTCCTTATTAAGGTTAAGAAAAAAAAGGGGGGGGAGCACTGAACTGTATCAAAACCGCACTGCAACGCATCAAAAACGTGCATGCTGAAAAGCACCTGGAACGCATCCGGACTGCATTTCTATGGTGTGAACTGGCCCTAACACAAATTTAATAAGATATGGTTATTGTGTGTTTTTTCCCCTTTCCTATTTTAACCCTTTACTCAGCTTCCTTATATCAAAAGGTATAAGTATCTTCTAACTGGGTAGAATAGCAGCCAAAACATAAGGTCGAACTTTCACCGGCCTTAGCGTGGATATATTGAGTAGCCGTTTTCATACGAAGCAGAACCAAAAGAAAAATATGATGTCTAGCTGCTGGATGCAACAGGTGAATTCACATAGGATGGAAAAAACAGGATGTGACTTACTTGAACATGCTACCTCTTTAATCTCCTTTAATACTTCTGCTTCCATTGTGGGATTGTTACAGATTTCCTCCCAAGTGCCTTCGATCCCTTTCTGTTGTGCTAAACTAGTCAGCTTCTTCTGATTAGGAACGACAAAGCTGATCACGTAAGACTGGTAACTAACGGGATACAAGGAAGATTAGTATCAACCAAGGGCACATACATGCAATGAAAGCGTTTCTCTTAGCCCTGGTTCACACTGATGCAATTTCTGATGCGTTCCAGAACACATGGAATCATATGACAAGTGGAATAATATGAGTTTCTATGGAGGCTGTTCACATCGGATTCACACTTCATATATGTGATTTTAAAAAAGGGTCCTGTGTGAGTTTAGAGCATTGCAGTGTGTGAGTTGTATCTCCATAGACTTGAATGGAAACTGCATGCAGATTGCGTTTCTGTTGTAAAAGTTACACTATTCCAGTACATTCTTCAAGTCTTTGCTTTGTTCCTCATCTCCCATCCCAGGGAAGGGGAGAGATTGTAGCAGTACCCAAATCACAGGCATTAGAATCCCATCTGAACTGCATCAACTTGCACTGGAGCTGTTCTTTGAAATAGCACAGCAAAACTGATTCATTTTGCACTGTATCAGTGTGAACCCAGGTTTAAGGTTTAGAAATGTTTTTTCTTTGGAACCTTAATTTATAAAAATACCAAACATTTAATTATCTGTATAAATATAAACACAAGAGTGCCAAGAATGAACACTATAATGTAAAGAATTCAAGAACTAATTGCTATAAGCAAACTCTGCAAGCCGAGATCCGTTCAGACAAATTTAAAAAGAGAATACAGCAAAGTACTATGGGGTGGAGGAAATTCTCACAGAAGCTGAAATCTAGCCATTCTAGGTCAAATCAGGTTAGAAACTGAAAGCCAAATGTAACTGTTACATACGCTGTAGATATACATTTTTGGACAAACTGTTTTCAGGGATCTAAATACATAAACCGCCTTCATGCAACACTAATGTGCTTATTTTTTAAATCCCTTTACGGTTTAAACCTACTAACAGTGTCTGGATAATTATGTCATTCCTTTAAATAAAGGTCTGTATGTAATGTAGTTCGGAGCAAACTATGTACATAATAATTTCACACATTGGCATTGGGCAGCTGTTGTGTTGCCCAACCGTAAAGATAAAAAAGGGCCTTTTCTCAGCAGAAAGCTTGCTCCCAAGCTTGTGGGTCAGTAAATGGCTGTCACTGTGCAGACATCCTCAGGGTCTCCTGATAGTGACAGGTGGAGACAGCGTATGCCAGAAGAAGACAGCTGTGTAGGTCTACGTCAGGCTGCCTCATAGTGAGTAATGGCCAGCCTGACTTTTATTATAACTTTATATATAGAATCTTAAAATTCTCTTTCTCTGGCGTAGACTGCCTGCCATGGGTCAGTTTCAAGAAATCTGGAGAACACACACTTGCATCCGTTTGGCCAGGCTCATGGTTATAAAAAGGTACATTTATACTTCAAAGCTGGCAGAAGTTTGGCTGCATACTTAACTATTTTCATTAACTAAAAGGTAGATTTATCTTTTACAGTAAGTATATCCACTAGTGATCACTATTTATAGTTCAAAAAGCAGCAACAGCTGCTTCTATACAGATATACCATATATACTCGAGTATAAGTCGAGGCCCTAATTTACCACAAAAAAAATGGAAAAAACTTATTGACCCGAAGTATAAGACTAGGGTGAGAAATGCACAGCTACTGTAAGTGGAAAAGAGGGTCAACAATCCCCATTTGCATGCCTCACTGTGCCCCTTTGCAGCCATAGGCCACCCGAACTTCAAACTCCGTAGTTAAGGGTTCCTAGATGCCCCCTAGCTGCAGCCAAAATTGGGGTCTCTTAACCCAAAGGGTCCCGAAATGACATTGCTGCAGATGGACACAGTTGACCAACTTTGGGGGCTTAGTGCTAGGAACCCCAAATTTGGTGTGCAAACCCAGTGGAAATAGCACCATAAAATATCCAAAGCTGGGGTTTGCACTTTTCTGCAGCAGAGAAGGACATTTGGGATTTGGGGCCCCGTATCTTGGGGCCACTTCGTGCTAGGAACCCCAGCTTTGGATATGTTATGATACCAGTTCCACTGGGTTTACACAGTAAATTTGGGGTTCCTAGTACCAAGTGGCCCTGAGATACGGGGCCCCAAAGTCGGTTTAGAAAATGTCAAGCACATTTCTGCAGCAGAGAATGACATTTTCTGAACAGATTTTGGGGCCCCGTATCTCGGGGCCACTTGGTGCTAGGAACTCCAGCTTTGGATATGCTGCGGTACCACAGTTCCACTGGGTTTGCACACCAAATTTGGGGTTCCTAGCACCAGGTGGCCCGGAGATACGGGGCCCCAAATTCGGTTTGGAAAATGACATTTTTTGCTGCAGAAAAGTGCTTGACTCAAGTATAAGTCGAGGGGGGCACTTTCAGCACAAAAAAATGTGCTGAAAAACTCGACTTATACTCGAGTATATACGGTATGAGAAAAATATAACAAATCAGTGTATCTCAAATTTAAAAAGTTTACCTGTTGGCATAGGCACAGATGTTGTCAATGAATGGACAGTTCTTCAAGGCAGCTTCTACTTTGCCCAGAGACACATATTCTCCTGCTTGCAGCTTTACCAAATCCTTTTTACGGTCTGTAAAAAAAACAAAAAAAAAAAAAAAACATAGATCCCTAGTCATCAATAGGCAAGATACTGAAAATTATAGTCAGAGTATGGATAAAGCTGGGTGACCTACCAATTATCTGCAGGCAGCCATCAGAGTGAAACTCTCCGATGTCTCCGGTACAGAACCACCTCTGTCCATTCTCATCCACGTAGAAGTCCTCTAGGTTTCGTTCCTCATTTTTAAAGTAACCCATGGAAACGTTTGGCCCTCCAATTACAATTTCTCCTCGTGGATGTGGCTTATCCTGATTCCTATAGCCTCCTGCAAGAAAAAAAAAAAAAAAGTAGTTTTAGATGACTAAAGCTGGGCTATACACTAGTAAATTTTCCAAAGAACACGCATATGAAAATTCTCAAACCACATTCATATTTAGAAATTCATTTGTTTGAGAAAAAATTTCCATCTTGCTCCTTCAAATTTTCCGGTCACTGCAGTCAAAAACAAAATGTTGATTTGACCCCACTGGCAATTGGAAAATTGAACGAACATTCTTAAAAGGAAAAAATTATCAGAAATTCTAAGATTTGGCCAGCTTTACACTACTTGCCTAGCTTACTTTGGGAAGTCTATAGCAATTTTTGTTTTGTTTGAAGGTTCATAATCCAAGAGTAAGAAAATTATTATTATTAAATATTGCACAAATTATATAGCGCCAACAGTTTGCGCAACGCTTTACAATGTAGAGGGTGGACAGCACAGTTACAATACAGTTCAGAAGGAACAAGAGGGCCCTGCTCATGGAGCTTACATTCTAAAGGGTGGGGGGAGGTGGGTGGTACAAAAGGTAATAGCTGCGGGGGATGATTTGATGGGGGTGGCTTGGGTACAGTTCCTTATACTGTATTACTCAAACAGAACACCACTGCATAGCCTCAAAAAAAAAAATATACAGCATTACCCATACATTGTAACATCCAAAAGGAAAGCACTGGTCATGCCATCAAACCCATTTACAGCCAACCTGAACCTGAAGAACGTTTACAAACAAATTCAACAGTATTGCCATCTTCTTTTCTTCATCTACTGTAGCAGTAGTATAATCACTGGTGTCATCTAATCATTTTAAACAGCTGTGTTTTAGGAACCTATGGTTTACGAGTAACGCACCTAACAAGCGTTTTGAAAGACGAGAAATTTTTTTTTTTTTTTTTTAATTCTGACTCGGTTTGCGAGTGTTTTCTTGCAAAACGAGCAGAATTCAAACTAATAGGCGGTACAGTACCGCATTTGGCCAGAGGTGCGGGGCGTCGGGGACACTCGGAACAGTCCGGAGCCGTTCGGAAATAATCCGTTCGAGTGTTTCAGAGGCTTTCCGGTGCCCCCCACCTCTGGCCACATGCGGTATTGCATGTAATGGAAGTCACTGCGGAACGAATTATGTTAGTTTCCATTGACTTCTATGGTGAAACTCGCTTTGATATGCGAGTGCTTTGGATTACAAGCATTCTCCTGCAACGGATTATGCTTGTAATCCAAGGTTCCACTATATAATAATAATATATATACACATCTCTCTATATCACACACACATATACATACACACACATTGTGTGTGTATATATATATATATATATATATATATATATATATATATTAAAGTTTAACTAAAAGAAAAAAGACTTTGGGGATGGATTAGAACACCTGTCAGTTTTTATTGCCGTTTGTGCCCTTCCGTAAGAGCATTACCCTCCCTATTTTTCCCCATTTACCGTTATCATGAATGACAGTAAATCTAAAATTTTGGGTTTAAACCAGAACAGCGATAAAGGGAAAATCTTCCAAAGGGGACATTGCTTCTAGTGACAAGCCAAGATTGCCTTTCATTTCCTGTTTTGGCTTTTGACAGGAAGTGAAGGGAAATCTCTCCTATGGGATACAGAGGTAAAAAAATAAAAATAAAAAAATAAAAACTGATAGGGGTTATAACCCTATCTTACTCTGTCCAAAAATGATAAAAAATGTATTTACAATTTGAGAACTCACCTTCTACCCAGTCTCGTAGTTTCATTTCACAGCAGGTAAGTGGAGCTCCCACCCTTCCAGTACTATAGTCGGATACTGCAAACAACAAGTTAATCATTAAAGTCTCAATAAAATAATTAATTAAAACACCTGCTAACACAAAAAGCCCCGGCCCAATTCCAGCACTGCCTTCTTCCAGAAAATGCCGAGCACAAGCACTTCCAACACTCCACTTGATTATGGGGCATGTGACTGATAATGTTACATGCTTGTGAAGTTGAATATGTTCAGGTTCACAGCTCAGGAACTAACATATGGCTGAGAGTAAATATATTGGAATAAAAGTTGTGCAACTTCAAGAGACTACACAGAACACCAAGTTTCACATATTTATGTTACAAATACGTCCACGATCAGTTCCCTTCAGGTAACTTGTACACAGAGTCCAGCTGTAATACTTCATAAACTGCTATAACTCCAAAAAAACTGAGGAAGATCATGACGCAAGATAAGGGTAAAATACCTAAACATTTAACTTAAAAACCAAGCAATATCCACTTACACTGAGGAGTTCACTGATAAACACTGTACAGAGTGTGGGAGCTGAAATGAGATGACAGAAGCTAGCAGCAGCGCACTACAGCCACTAAGCTCTCCAGAGAGCGGCATCTATGGTAGCAGAGATGGTAGCCTGTTTTTTTGGTATTTGTACAAGTTGGATGGAGCAGCAGTACTGCTCTACACAGTTCTCCACCAGGACCTATTCACTCCACATGAGCTACATGCTTTTCCACTGGTCTACTTGGACTATTCAAGCTAGACTTTGAACTGATCTATACGAGAGGCAATAGGACTGTTTGTGGATAAAGACTCAGTCCTTTCCTAGTGACTATACGTCACTTTAGTGGACTATTTGGACTATGTGAAGTACCATCTAATTACTGATTATTAAATCATGCCTATGTAGGATGTGTGCCACTCGTATGTTTTTTCTTATACTGCCATGACCAACACGGTTCGAATCTTGGCCTTAAAGTATGCCGACCTACTGGAAACAATGCACTCCTTGTAGCAGATCTCTCAAAACTGTTGTTAGGCAGAGCAAAATAAAGGATTACAGTGAAATACTGCAGTAGATCTATAGACACCTATGAACACCTATGCATTTGTAAACAGGCTACGTAAGCGCTAGGCTGGGGTGCCCAAGATTTCAGGAGCCTCAGCTTGTCCAGGTCTTACCACCGTAACATGATTCACTCATCTCTTCCTTTCAATGCATGTTCTACACATTGACCACAGAAAGGGGAAAAAAAATTTTTTTGGCTGGATTTGGAATTCACACGAAGGCAAACGTTCAGTGGCTATTACCTTCATTTACATATTATACATAAAGATAAGGTATAGCTTGCAGCATGTGTACATTCTTAGAAGACAGGAAAAGTTGTGTTTTCCCCACCAACAACTAAATTTAGATTAGATTTAATGACTCAATACAATAGAGCAGTTAGACCGTTTTCATATTTACCTTCAGTGATCGTACCAGCTCCACATGTTTCAGTCAATCCATAACCTTGACCAACTGGACAACAGAAACAAATATTCATAAACCTCTGAGTCTGGGGGGACAAAGGAGCACCACCACACAGCATCATGCGGACATTCCCTCCTAATAATGCCTTTACTTTTTTGAACAGTATCCTGAAAGGGAACAAATTATGTTAGTACCAAGAAACACTCCTAATCCTACATCCCTTTCTATGAAACACATTTATTTTTCATAGTGTCCCTATTAATTTATCATGGCCTGTGTAGAGAATATTGAATGTTTGTGTGGCCACTCCTAATGACATAGCCGGCTAGTTATATACTATATTCTCCCATGATGGCATTCCACTCTACATTATTTTTACTCTGAGTAATTTGAATGTTTGAGCATTGTGTTGTATTTGAGGCAGTAAAAGTATGGTATGTTTTCAGGTAGTAGGTGACTGTAAATGATATATTCCTCTATTGTGATGAAAGCAGGTAAAGTGTTATTTGTTTAAAGCTTCGAAATTTCAATATAGCCTCACTTTAAAAACAAAGCTTTCCTTTTTAAATAAATCAGAGCTAGTTTATACATTTCTTTAACTAGACTGCTTAACACCCAACTGTATGAAATATACAAAACTGACAGGTTGAAACCTTTTTCCCCTTTATACCATTTGTGAAAACAGCAGCATGTGCCTATATATTAAAAAAAAAACTGAATGAATGGTACAGTGGTAGAACTCCGGAAATAAATAAAATTCATACCTTGGGCATCCTATACGGTCATCACTATGTTTTTTTTTTTTACTAAAGCTGGAGAGTGGCAAAATCAAGCTCACTTCTGCATAGAAACCAGCTTCTAACCTCAGCTTGTTCAATTAAGTTTTGGCAATAAAACCTGGAAGCTGATTGGTGTCTATGCAGAAGTGAGACTGATTTTGCACCCTCCAGCTTTAGTAAATAAACCCATATGTAACCTCCTACCGATATACACCCCTTGTGAACCTTTAAAAGCAGCTCCATCAAGTACCAAGCTTACTAGGTTCTTTAACTGTGGTACTATGTACTTTAACTGTGCACTGACTACTTGCATACTCCAAGCAGTCAGTGATGGTCTACTCAAGAATCTACTTCTACAGGATTATCAAGCCAAAGGGGAGATTATTTTCATCATCTCCCTATACACCCTGCTGCAGTTTTCACAGTGCAGAAGCCATAGTTAAGACTTGGGATAAAAGAGAACCTAGTACCTAGCTCTGTCAATGGCATAGGACACAAACAGCCACATACATCCCTTTCTGCCATAGCACCAGATGAAATTAATGCAAGAATTAATTGCACTGAATGAGACAACTGTATTGCCCCATACACACGGTCGGACATTGATCGGACATTCCGACAACAAAATCCTAAGATTTTTTTCCGACGGATGTTGGCTCAAACTTGTCTTGCATACACACGGTCACACAAAAGTTGACGGAAAATCTGATCATTCTGAACACGGTGACGTAAAACACGTACGTCAGGACTATAAACGGGGCAGTAGCCAATAGCTTTCATCTCCTTATTTATTCTGAGCATGCGTGGCACTTTGTGCGTCAGATTTGTGTACACACGATCGGAATTTCCGACAACGGATTTTGTTGTCGGAAAATTGTATAGCCTGCTCTCAAACTTTGTGTGTTGGAAAATCCGATGGAAAATGTGTGATGGAGCCTACACACGGTCGGAATTTCCGACAACAAGGTCCTATCACACATTTTCCGTCGGAAAATCCGACCGTGTGTACGGGGCATATGTTTGACTGACCGCACTACTAGATAGTTATATATTAATGACTTTTACATACACATTACACAACGGAGCATCGTATCCCTTCTTGATCTGCTCCAGCTTGTAATCATAACCCAGCTTGAACAATGTTCTCTGGAAAACATTCATTTCTTGCACTTTGCTCATGACATTTTTGTAAATACGATCCATAATTTCCTATGAGAAAACAGTAACATATTACACGAAGAACTGGGAATACATTAACAGTGTTCAATATATACACACAAACACAAAAAAAACAAAAACAAAACAACGTACAATAGACTCACTAACTGGTTAGTGGAAAAAAAATTATTATTATATATATATAAAATCTGGAGAGCAGAGAGTGGCTGAAGTCAGGGATTTAAAAAAAGCAAAGTAGGAGCATAGGACTCGCATGCTGTTTAATTTATATTATATATATATATATATATATATATATATATTTTTTTTTTATTTTTTTTTTTAAGAATATGTAAATCCAACATTTCATATTCCTGATATGTGGCTGCTGTAACATGTACTTGTATACAATTTATAAGAAAAAAAAAAAAAAAAAAAAGGGGGGAAGGGGGATCCGGTTTTCTTTGTATTGCTTTGTGTGCGAAATCCCTGATGTTCCTGCCAGTCCCTCTGCTTTCCTATTAAAAACTGACCACACTAGGCAGGAGAGCACATGGTCAGTTTTCTGGCCTGGTGTAGAACTCAGCCTGCTCTGCTCCAATGATCAGACTACTGCTGACAGCAGCATAGCCCCCCCCCCCCCCCCCCCCCCCCCACGGACAGCCATTCCAGTGTGCAGTTTCTCCTCCCCCAGCTCTCTGAGCTCCTGCTGCAGCCGAAAACAGGGGGTATGTGATCCCCCCCCCCCCCCCCCGTCTTTTTTTTGATAGGTAAACACAAATGTTTTGCCTTTAATTTCTATTTTAAGCTGAATGGGTTATTTTACAAGGTGAGGGTTTAGTGTCACTTTTTAAACAAAGTATATGTAAAAAGTTCGATTTTTATTTTTTAAAAATAACAAACATGTCATACTTGCCTCCACTGTGCAGCTTGTTTTGCACAGAGTTGGCCCCCGCGTCATTGGATTTCACTGACAGCAGCGCGAGCCAATGGCTGCGCTGCTATCAATCTATCCAGTAAATAGCCGAGAACCCCGGGAAAAGATCCAGCGCATTTGCGACATGGGACTTTCCAGGGCTCAGGTAAAACGGGGGGGCAGTAATCGTCAGATGTTTTTTCAACTTAACGCATAGGATGCATTAAGGTAAAAAGACAGGAACCTTTACAACCCCTTTAACTCTCAGGTCAGGAAACCTACACTTCCCTAAGAGTCTTAGTTGCTGTAAATGTATTCCTGATCCTTAGTGTGTAAAATTAGTTCACGGGAACTCCACTATAAGGCCCCTTTCACACTGGGGTGGTTTGCAGGCGTTATAACAAACAGGAGAAAAGGAGAACAGCTGTTTAGATGGTCTATTTTGCGCCATAAAAATTACAGCTGGAACAAGGTTGATTGCCAAGGACATCATCACCACTTTTTCTACACTACTCTACACAAATAGGGCCTATCAAGCTGCAACAAGCCTTGAAGTGATGTAACATGCACAGACAAAAGCATTCATTTCTCCTAAAAGATCATATTTAGCCTGAAGTTTAAATGGACAACAGTAGAGCATTTCAAGAGGTGTTGCCAAGTGTTGAAGAAAAGCATAAAACAGGTTCTAGTTATTTTATGTACATTTGCAGCATTTGTTATGTGTACTGCTATGCACATTGTCTTTTTTACCGTGAGATTTCAGATATCAACAGACATGAGGTTATTGTAGTCATATGTTGTGTACCTTATCCGATGCAACCTATGCAGCAAAGGATCCTACATTGGTGAACCGTGAAACATGACAAATTGAAAACAGGGATGAATTTACATAGACACCATTAAGGAACATAAAGAAGATGATTTCTGCACATCTGTGAGACATCGTTCCTCACAACCAGACCACACTATGGAAGACAATGTTTTACTTCTTAAAACGGAACTTGGAAACTACCCAGAAAATTTTTGATCCAAGATTCCATTTGACACAAAAGATAATGTACAAAAATGTGGCCCTCGGTTTTCTAATCCCAACAGTTTTACAACCCCCCCTCCACCTCTGGGACTGTATGCCACCTCCCAGTCTATAGCTCTCTACCTGCCTTATCTCACTATCCAAGTTTAGTGTGTGTTTGTTCTCTTTTTCCCTTAGAGATGGTCTTACTTATTATTCTGCCGAAACTTTGTGTATTAGTATTGCATGGACTTTGAAGACCCCAAAAGCGGTTCTAAATGTTTGGATGTTAGTGCAAATAAAAAATACAAAAATAAATATCACAGACAGTACTTAGATATCAATAGAAAACACTCAGGTGTACTTACAGGCACAGCAGCCATCAGTGTGGGCTTCAGCACTGTACAATCACCTTTGCTTCCTTTTTTTATTTTACTAGACTGTAAAAACAAAGAAAAAAAAAAGGATTTAAACAAATAAGTGAATAGTTTTAGTGAAACACAGAAGAAAATGCAAGTCAGTGTGAAACTTTCATCTGAATTAATCCAAATTGACAGCCATTAACCAAAAGAGGAGCTTCAGTCAGTTCTGCAAAAATGGTAAGTCAGCAGATTAAACTATAGCTGATGACTTAATAAACAGACACTCTCCTGTCCAGGGATCCAGCGTGGTCCTCACCTGGGCCATTTCTTTGTCAGTCTTCGGGTCCCAGCATGTTCACCGAGGGAAGGCAGCTATGACTCTACAGCTGACTTCCACTGCGCATGTGCAAGCCACTTGTGTAAACGGGATTTAGAATGAGTGCAGCATGCTTTGGAGGTGCTTCTGAGATATTTTGCCTCACATCTGAGTTGCTTTGATTTCCTTTTCATGGAGTTGCTCTTCAAGCTACTTCTGAGCAGCTATACCATTCACTTTGGCTCATATAGTGAGGAAATTCCATTTAAATCACCATGTACTTGATATGTGTATTCCATATTTCATTATCTGGGAAGAATTTCAACACCATGCTGTATTTACACCAGTTTAATTTTGTTGGCCCCTGAAAGATTCTGCTAGCCTTTTCCCCTTGTTATGAGACCCTTTGTGTAGGAACTATGCTCACCTCAGATTTAATCATACAACTGAACACTAAAATTATTCACATAGCGGAAAACTTTACAAACTGAGTTCTATAAAGCAACCCTCTTGTATTGATTCGGTGGTCTCATTCCTTTTCTGCTCCCCTTTCAAAGTCATAGGAGGCAGGTCAGAGTTGTCACATACCGCAGTATCAATAGCATTGCGAGAGGGTGTCAGAAGAGGATGTTGGGGAGACTTCACAGCAGACTTTAATATCCAAGTATAAAAAGAGTTAACTTTACCAATTCCAGTAAACCAATGCAGCTATGTGGAAATCTTGCACTTAACTGACTTCAGTATAGTCCAGCTGGCTGCCGCTTTTTGCGCGCTAAACCATAAATGCACTGCTAATCTCGAAAAAAAAACAATAGACTCCCTCACCTTCTGCCAGGAACTAGATTAGTCTTCAAAGACTTTTAAAAAAACCTAAAGACATTAAAAATGGTATAAAGAACTGGTACTATGCTAACAGCCCTACGTCAGGCATTTTGTCTAAAAAAAAAATGTGTGCAAGTTAAATATATTTTAATCATATGCAGCAGATCTAGTACTTTTAACCCTAATTATCTTGTGATAAAGTGAGGAATCTGGGAGGCGCTATGACTCTCCAAACTGTTTAGAATGAAACAGGTAAGACTCGGCATGTTCAAAAAGCACACAAGAACAGCACGAGATGGGTTTAGGGAAGAGAATACCAGTCTGTTCTACAAGTACCGCATTATGTATGAATGGCCTTTGTGTTGACATTTATTAGTGATCTTTTGACATTTTACAAGTGTTTAATCACCTGATTACAAAACAAGTAGCACAAGCATATACAATTCTGGCGAACTGTCCCTAGCTGAAACACTAGCTGCTCTTACATACTTTTTATAGAAGAGATATGAAACCCAAACAGTACATCAGCACATAGGACTGGAATGTGTATGCTGGCTTAAAAGGCTTTTCTCTTCCTGTAACGCGCTGCATTGTGGGGAAAAAAGTACATTTGCTTTTAAATCACCAAATATAAAAGAAAGTCTCTTTTCGAACACAAATAATGAAAAATAACAGCCATGATCACTTTTAAAAGCGCAACTCCACTTTTGTTGAGAAAAAAAACATTCCCTCTATGTACATTACAAGGATAAGACTTCCACAGCTCCGCAAAACAGGTGCCATTAACCCTTTCCTCTGCCTCTAGCGGGGGATAAAAGCGCCCCTATAACAGCGGTAAAGCACCGCTAAAACTAACAGCCATCGCTTTACCGCTAACGCCCGCATTGGTGTGAAAGGGGTTATACATATATATATATATATATATATATATACATACATATATATATTTATTTATTTATTTATTATGTTTGGGGTCTCCAAGTCATTTTCTAGAAAAAAAAATACGGATTTTAACTTGTAAACAAGAAGAAGTATCAGAAAAAGGTTTAGTCTTTAACCACTTTAATACCAGGCACTTTCCCCCCTTCCTGCCCAGGACAAATTTCCAGCTTCCAGTGCTGTCACACTTTGAACGACAATTGCGCTGTCATACAACACTGTACCCAAACAACATTTTTATCATTTTCTTCCCACAAATATAGCTTTCTTTTGGGGGTATTTGATCACCACTGGGTTTATTTGTTGCCAAACTAAAAAAAAGAAATTAAAAAAAAAAAAAAAAAATTATTCGTTTGTTATAAAATTGTGTTTTCTCCTTCAATGACAGGCACTACTGATGAGGCTTTACCGATAGGCGGCACTGATGGGCACCGAAAGGTGACACTGATAGATGGCATTGGATAGGCAGCACTGATTAGGTGGTACTGACAGGAATTACTGATTGGCATCTGAAGGGCACTGACAGGTGTTAATAATAGGGACACTGACTGGCAGCTGATCTGCACCTCTCATGGGGGCTGTGCCGATAATCAATGTGCTGATTATCAGCGCGGGGGGGTCTTTAGTGATCGGCTCTCCCTGTCAGCGTGAACCGAGGAAAGCAGTTTACTGGCACTTCCTGGTTCACGCTAATCAGCTGTGATCAGTCACAGCTGATCACGTGGTAAGAAGCCTGCGTCAGAGAAAGCAGCTCTCCGTGGGGCACTCCAAGGGGAGGAGCGCCACCAGGGGACCCCCAGAAAAGGAGGATCGGGGTCGCTCTGTGCAAAACCCTTGCACAGAGCAGTTAAGTTTAAAAAAACAACAAATACCTTTACAATCACTTTAACGCCTTATTCTCCTTCCCCATTTAATTATAAGGCCTCATGCACACTGGACGTTAAAATAACATTATAAAAATGCCAGTAGCTTTGCAGTGAGTTATTGTAATAGCTTTTTTTAACGTTCTTCCACGTTGGCGGTTTTTTTTTTGTTGAAAAAAAAATTGTTTTTACTCAATGGATCAAAAACGTAAAAAAAAAAGCTGGTTAGCGGTGTTTTTGAACGTTTAATTTGCGTTTTTTGACGTTGGAGCACTTTTACAGCTGAAAAACTGCTCTCATAACCCACTAGTTTTGGGGGGTTTTTTTTAAAGCCAAAAAAATGCCCCAGCCAAAAACGGCTGATAACAGCCTATGTATGCATGGACATATAGAACAACATGATGGGGAGTTTATTGACTGTAGAAAAAAAAACGACAGAAGCCAAAAACAGCTGCTGTAAAACCATCCAGTGTGCATAAGGCCTAAAATAGAAGTGAACAAAAAAAAATAAAAAAATCAGCAGGAAAAACAAAACTTTTTTTTTTTCGCTTAGTTCGTTAATATTTTTACATCTTTAACATATATTTACATGTTTCACATTGAAAAAAAAAAGCGCAAAATAAAAAATAAATTTCATTTGTAAATAACTTTTCAATGCTTTGTACCATTGCTGACATCTGAAGTGTAAACAAAACAGTTGCTGTAGGTGTAAGTTAACAACTTCCGGACCGCCCACCGTTGTTCTATGTCGGTACTTTGAAGAATATCGTTATGGCAGCAGCTAGCTGCCACAACCCCTGTATCCTCCTTTTTAGCGGGCGGTCCGGTTTAAGATAAAAGTGTTTTCTGTGGTGGATTCGCCGCAAGATCACTTTTAAATCGGCGGCAGGAGGGGGGCCCCCCCCCTCCCGCCATGATATGGTGCCCTCCACCGCTTACCGGAGCCGTCGGCAGCGGCGAAGGCGATCGAGTCTGTCCCCTTGCTAGGTATGGAGACGAGTGAGGGGAAGATGGCCCCCACCCATCTCCATATCACTGCAGGGCGGAAGTGACGTCAAAACGTCACTTCTGCCTGTAGCTCTTAAAGGGCCATTTTTTTTTAAACAGTGTAAAAAAAGTAAAAGAAATATGAAAAGAAAAATTAAAAAATGTTTTAAACGTGCCCAGTCCCGTTGAGCTTGCGTGCAGAAGCGAACGCATACGTGACTAGCGACCGCATATGCAAATTGTGTTCAAACCACACGTGAGGTATCGCCGCGATCGGTAGAGTGAAAGCAATAATTCTAGCCCTAGACCTCCTCTGTAACTTAAAACATGCAACCTGTAGAATTTTTTTAAATGTCGCTTATGGAGATTTACTCGGCGTAACATTATCTTTCACAATATAAAAAAAAAAAATTGGGTCTAACTTTATTTATTATTCTTATTTTTTAATTCAAAAAAGTGATTAAGTGGTTAACTTACTAATGTCAGCATATGTAGCTGGAAATCACTGGAAAAGGCACGGCGACTACAGTGGTCTCCACTCTGCCCACTCTCAACCCCATCCACTTCGAGAACACTTTGCATTTATTGAGAGAATGCAGTATTCCCTGAATGGCTCCTGTGCCAAGCAAAGAACCTCCTGTGTTCACCAAGCAGCAAGGCACTCACTAAGCATGGGACCCTGGAAGACCGCTGCAATCACTGTAGTAAGAAATTATGGTAATATTGCTGTACCTAAACGTCAGCTTATCTCTAAGCAAAACTTTTTTTTCTTACTTTTTGGATATATTGGAGAAGGTTTGGACACTTGGATTCACCACTCTGTGCTGGTCACCATTGTCCCCAAGAAAGAAAAAGGAGTGGAAACGCAAAATGAGTTGTCCTGAAAAAAGTGGTGAGGGAAAATGGGGACACCTGGTACAAAGAAAACTAAAAGGGGAATTCACCTTACCCTGGGAGATTTCCTCTAACTTCCTGTTGTGTGTCCGACAGCAAAAAGGCCGTCTCACAGACGGGAAATCAAAAAAAAAAAAAAAATAAGTCTATACATATTACTTTAACTCCAGACCTAGTATATACATAACACAACACAATTCAAGTATAAGCATATCTAGCCACTGTAGTTTAGGAAACCATTAAGGCAATGTTCACATACAGTGCAGTGGTTTGGCATTTTACAGCATTGGAAGAATGCAGATCACCGCTAAGACACAAAAAAAAAACCCAAGTATTTTCTATGTGTCCAGCTCACACTACAACAGTATCCAAAGGTGTGGTGCAATGAGCTCCGATAATAGGCAGACATGCTGCCTTTTTTTGAGGCACAGAGGAAGGAATTGTATGCAACTGTACGGCAACGCACTTCGCTGCTATGCAGTGACATGAAGTGTCAGTTTGTGCACTTCAAAACAATAAAAAAAAAAAAATAAAGTTAGGTACCTGGTAACTTTTTAAGAAGTCTTCCAGGGCAGCATCCGATGGATAGGCTCCTCCTCCCTGAAACAGGAAACACATTAGTCCACCATTATAAATCTCACAATCTTACCTGCGTGCCTCAGTTGTATTAAAGCACCAAAGGAAATCTCAGTAAAGCTTAAAGCTCCCCCATTGTACCTGGTATTTCTCGTTTAAGGGTGGGAACTAGTGCTGCCCTGGAAGACTTCTTAGAAAAAGAGTTAACAGGTACCTAACCATTTTCTCGAATAGTCTTCCAGGGCAGCATCCGAGAGGATGTATCAAGCAATACTTACTAGGGTGGAGGTAGAGACTGGAGCACCTTGCGACCAAATGCCTGGTCTTGGTCGGACAGCTGGTCTATACAATAGTGCCTTGCGAAGGTACTGAAGCTCCACCATGTTGCTGCCCTGCAGATCTGCTCCGGAGTTGCCCCTGCTTTATCTGCGACCAAGGTTACCCAGGCTCTGGTTGTGTGTGCTGTGATCCCGCCTGGAGGAGTGAGGTTTTGTGCCTCATAGGTCGTCTGTATGGCCATTCTTATCTATCCGCTGATGGTATTCTTGGATGCCTGCTTCCCTGAATGATGAACGAGGAGAGAGTGCTGCCACTCGTACCTTCAGCGTCCCTTGGGAGATATTTTTGTCTGCTCCATCTTGCAGGAAATCCAGAATTGTTGGGATTATCCCTCTGTTGGGAATCGGTTTGTTTTTGTCCCAGGAGACAAACTTTTTCTTCACTTTCTCGTAGATTGCCCTAGTCACGGGCTTCCTGCTGTCTAGGTTGGTATTGATCACCTTGCCTGGCAGCCCTTTGTTCTGAAGTCTTACCCTTTCAGTAACCAAGCCAAAAGCTTCAGGAGTCTGTGGTTCGGGTGGTTAACCGGGCCCTGTGATAAGAGATCTGGCTGGTCTGTCAGTGTCAGTTGAGGTTGGATGCTGAGGTTCTTCAAGTGGCTGAACCATGCCCTTTGGGGCCAGTGCGGTGCTATTAGTATTACCATTGCTCTCTCTGCCTTTATTTTTTGGATCACTCTTGGGATAATGGCAGTTGGAGGGAATGCATAACACAGTTGCCATCCCCAGCTTTGGCTGATGGCATCTACTCAGCTGTTGCCATCTGTGGGATCTAGTGAGAAGAATGTTGGCGATTTTGCGTTTGCTTTGGAGGCGAACAGATCTAACTCGGGTACCCCCCACTATTGAGTGATTTGTGCAAAGGTCATTTGGTTGAGTGACCACTCCGTCAGTTTTATGGTCTTCCGGCTCAGGAAGTCTACCAGCGTATTGTCTGTTCCTTTCAGGTGGATGCCTGATATTGACCTTATGTTTGATTCTGCCCATAGTAGGATTGTTTCCGTCAGCCTCATCAAGCTTTGGGACTTTGTCCCTCCTTGCCTGTTTAGGCATGCCACAGTCGTGGCGTTGTCCGATTTTACTTTACGTCTCTCCCCTGTATTGCTGGTTTGAATGCTTTTAATGCTTCCCCCACCGCTTTTAGCTCTCTCATGTTTGAGGAGGCTTAGGACCATCTGGAACGCCATTTTCCCTGTGTGCAGAGGCCCTCCATGTGTGCCCCGAAGCCTAGGGCGCTGGCATTGGTGGTGATCCTGACTGGGTCAGATTGAGCCCATTTGCACCCTTCGATGTATCGAAGTGGATTGAGCCACCTTGGAGTGTTTGTTTGACTGTGGTCAAGGAATGGACTTGTCTAGGGATAAGCGGCTGCCATCCCACTGGGACAGAATGCAATTCTGTAGAGGTCTCATGTGAATCTGCGCCCTGGTGATGGCTGGGATTGATGACATCATCAGTCCTAGCACTGCCATCCCTTGTCTGATTGTAAATGGCGTTGGCCCCTCTTAGAGAGGTTACTGCCTGCGTGATTTTTTGCGCTCTTTTCTTCCGTTAGGAAGGTTTTGGTTAGACTGGAGTACATAGCCCAAATATACTGCTCTCTGGCTTGGGGCCATCTGTGATTTTTCTGCATTCACTATCCATCCCAGGTTTTGCAGATAGGACATACTTGTGAGCAGGTTGTTCTCTAGGGTCTCTGCTGAATCTGCAAAGAACAGTAGATCGTCTAGGTATGGTATTATGCCTTGTTGTCTTAGACCTTTTAGCGCTTCTGCCATTATCTTTGAGAAGATTCCGGGTGCCGAAGAAATGGCGAAAGGGAGAGCTGTATATTGCAGGCGCAGAGTGGTTGCTGGCCCTTGTATTGCGAACCTCAGGAATTTTTGATGATCCTCCTTTATGGGGACATGTAGGTAGGCATCCTGTAGGTCTATTGTTGCCATAAATGTCTCCTGTGGTAGGATGTTTCTGATCGAGTAAATAGACTCCATTCTGAATTTTTTTGTATTTTATTCCTCTGTTGAGTGGCTTGAGGTTCAGTATGAGCCTTAGCTTGCCTGACGTTTTTTTCTTTGCAAAGATATGGGAATAAAACCCCCTTTGTTCCTCTTCTTGAGGTACATGGCGAATCACTTTCTGATCCAGTAGATTCTCCAGGAACTCTAAAAAGGCCTTTGCTCGATCTTCATCCTTTGGTAGCATGGTTACTAGGTACTTGGTTGGGGGGCGGGTGGAAAATTCTATTGCATAGCCATTCGTTATGGTGCATATTATGAATTTGTTTTTTGTTGCTTCCATCCATTGGTAGGAAAAAGCTGCGAGTCTGCCCCCCTCACCTGTCATTGTTTTTTGTTCTTTGGGTTAGAAAGCTTGAGGATGAATTCACCCTTGCCTTTTTTGTTTTGTTATCCCCAGCGCTTCTTTGCTCCCGACTTGTTGAATTTTTTGAATTGCCAAAAGTGCGCCTTCCCTTGTTTCTTTTTGGTTTGGGGAAAACCCTTGTTCTTTGCTGCGGTCCCGTCTAGTACCGTTCCTAGTTCAGGCCCAAACAGCAGGTCTACAGTGAATGGAATTCCGCACAGTCTGTTCTTAGAAGGGATATCACCTCCCCAAGATTTCAGCCACAGGGCTCTTCGGGCTGAGTTGAGTAGCGTTGTGGCCCTTGAAGATATTCCGACGGTTTCAGCTGAGGCATCTGCTAGAAAAGTTGCCGCTCTGGTTAGTGTAGGGATGGTTTTTTATTAATTCTTCCCTAGGTGTGTCACTTTCCAGTAGTTCCTGAAGCTGGGTTAACCAGATTAGCAAGGTGCGGGCTATGCAGGTGGAAGCTATTGCCAGATTCAGATTCACAGCCCCTGCTTCCCAGGCCCTCTTTAAAAGGGCTTCTATTTTCTTGTCCATGGGGGTCGCTTAAGGTACCCATGTCGTCAAAGGCCAAGTCAGATTTATTTGTGACTTTTGCCAGAGAGGCATCCACTTTGGGGCATTTAGTCCAGGTTTTGGTGTCTGTCTCTGCAAATGGATATCTGCACTTGACCACAGCTGGTATGAAGAGTTTTCTCTCTGGGTCTTCCCACTCTTTTTTGATATATTTAGGAGTTTGGTGTACAGGAAATGTTCTAGGTTTCCTGGGTTGTAGCCCTTTATACATCTTGTCATGTAGTAGGAGCTCTGCGTTTTTTTGCTCTTTAATACCTAGCGTGTCTGCTACAGCTTTGAGAAGGTTATCAGTGTCTTCTGAGAGAAATAAGTTGCCCTCTGAAGCCGGATCTTCCTCCTCAGAGTCTGAGCAAAGTCCATCCTCCGAATAGGACTGTTTGGATTCATCCGAATCCTCCTCTTGTTCCTGACGTTCTACCGGTTTACTGTTACCTGAAGGAACGCATGTCCCGCTGGTAGATGGGGGTACAAGTCTGACTGGCATTTTTTGGCGTTCCTAACTTCTCAATTGCTGAGCGTAGCTGTGCCATGGTGCTCTTTATCTCTTTTTTTAAAAGAGCTAAGCAGATCTCAGGTAACCTTGAGACTCTTTGGCCACCATTTTGTCTATGCATTTTTGGCATAGGGGTTTTTTCCATTCAGGTGAAAACCGGTGGCTGCACGAAGCACATGTTTTGTTGCTTTTCGTTTTCCTTTCCTCTGGGGTCTTTGCCTGAAATCAAGCACAAAAAGGTCCCCGTGAGGAAGGTGGTTAAAGACTGCCTGTAAATGGGAAGTTTTTTCAGTGAGGTTAAGACAGAGGTGACCCTTGAGTATTCTGGCTTACCTTGGAGCTGTCCTGGCTTGCAGGATCTGCAGGGCAGGGTGGAGAAGCATCAGACATGGTCAGCCACCAAGATCCTCTGCTTAGGAGCCTTTTTAACTGCTTCCTCTTAAGCTCCGGCCCCGCCCCCAGCTGACCCCCGTGCAGATTGGTGGATGTACCTGCCGCTATTGCTGGTGTCCTCCTTCCTGAGATTTTATTAGGGAGGGGGACGCTGCTAAATAAAATATATATATATATATATATATATAAATACACACACACACACACACACACACATACATACATACATACATACATACATACATACATATATATATATATATACATACACACATATATACATATACATAGACACATACATTATATATGCAGACCCTTACATTTTTCACTCTGTTATATTGCAGCCAATTGCTAAAATCATTTAAGTTCATTTTTTCCCCCTCATTAATGTACACACAGCATCCCATATTGACAGAAAAACACAGAATTGTTGACATTTTTGCAGATTTAATAAAAAAGAATCACATGGTCCTAAGTATTCAGACCCTTTGCTCAGTATTTAGTAGAAGCACACTTTGAATCTAATACAGCCATGAGTCTTTTTGGGAAAGATGCAACAAGTTTTTCACACCTGGATTTGGGGATTCTCTGCCATTCCTCCTTGCAGATCCTCTCCAGTTCTGTCAGGTTGGATGGTAAACGTTGGTGAACAGCCATTTTTAGGTCTCTCCAGAGATGCTCAATTGGGTTTAAGTCACGGAGTTGTTGTGAAGCTACTCCTTCCTTATTTTAGCTGTGTGCTTAGGATCATTGTCTTGTTGGAAGGTAAACCTTCGGCCCAGTCTGAGGTCCTGAGCACTCTGGAGAAGGTTTTCGTCCAGGATATCCCTGTACTTGGCAGCATTCATCATTCCCTCGATTGCAACCAGTCCTGTCCCTGCAGCTGAAAAACACACCCACAGCATGATGCTGCCACCACCATGCTTCACTGTTGGGACTGTATTGGATAGGTGATTAGCAGTGCCTGGTTTTCTCCACTGATACCGCTTAGAACTAAGGCCAAAAAGTTCTATCTTGGTCTCATCAGACCAAAGAATCTTATTTCTCACCATCTTGGAGTCCTTCAGGTGTTTTTTTTAGCAAACTCCATGCGGGCTTTCATGTGTCTTGCACTAAGAGGCTCCCGTCGGGCCACTCTGCCATAAAGCCCCGACTGGTGGAGGGCTGCAGTGATGGTGGACCCTCTACAACTTTCTCCCATCTCCCGACTGCATCTCTGGAGCTCAGGCACAATGACCTTTGGGTTTTTCTTTACCTCTCTCACCAAGGCTCTTCTCCCCCGATAGCTCAGTTTGGCCGGACGGCCAGCTCTAGGAGCAGTTCTGGTCGTCCCAAACGTCTTCCATTTAAGGATTATGGAGGCCACTGTGCTCTTAAGAACCTCAAGTGCAGCAGAAATTTTTTTGTAGCCTTGGCCAGATCTGTGCCTTGCCACAATTCTGTCTGAGCTCTTCAGGCAGTTCCTTTGACCTCATCATTCTCATTTGCTCTGACATGCACTGTGAGCTGTAAGGTCTTATATAGACAGGTGTGTGGCTTTCGTAATCAAGTCCAATCAGTATAATCAAACACAACTGGACTCAAATGAGGGTGTAGAACCATCTCAAGGATGATCAGAGGAAATGGACAGCACCTGAGTTAAATATATGAGTGCCACAGCAAAGGGTCTGAATACTTGGGACCATGTGATATTTCAGTTTTTCTTTCTTAATAAATCTGCAAAAACGTCAACAATTCTGTGTTTTTCTGTCAATATGGGGTGCTGTGTGTACATTGAGGAAAAAAATGAACTTAAATGATTTTAGCAAATGGCTGAAATATAACAAAGTGTGAAAAATGTAATATATAAATATATATATATATATATATATTTTTTTTTTAATTCCCACCTCCCGGAAGCGATGTCACCGGCAGTGCCCGCTGTGTATTTCCCCCCTAGAATTCTCCAGACTCCGGGAAAATGGCCGCCGACCGAAAGTGATGTTTTTCCGGCGTCTGCGCCATCTTGTAACACCCCGCAGAGCCTCCATGAGGAAAGGAGCCGGCTCTGCTGGATGCGATGGAACGCCGATGGTGGCGGTATCACGGTGGAGGCAAGCGGATGGGCGGACGGTAGACAGAGTAAAAAACTGACACCTCCCCGCGTGGCATCATCTGTGGGATCCACTGCGGCCTGAGGTCAGGGGCAAAACAGGTCACCAGCCATGTCAGGTTGAAGCAGCAGCAGGTCCCTCTAGCATGCAGTGTGGGGAAAAATGCCAGTGCATTTGTTTCAGATTGGGGGGGGGGGGGGGATGATTGCAGACCCCTCTGTAGGGGTCAGCAGGCAGAGCAAGTATTTTGCTCAAATTTGCTGCTCCTGCTCGCCCTCCCAAGGCCCGCTGGGCTGAATGGGATGCTGGCAGGGGGTCCCCTGCAACTAGCACAGAGACGAGGTAAAATAATAAACATTTCTTTGCAGCTCCTGTGGGTCCAGAGGAAACACAAACAACTGAGGCACGCAGGTAAGACTGTGAAATTTATAATGGTGGACTAATGTGTTTCCTGTTTCAGGGAGGAGGAGCCTATCTCTCAGATGCTGTAAAGAGAAAATAAATAAAAAATGGGGGAAAAGTGTGATGCACCCCTTACCAGCAGCTCACTGCAACCAGAACAAAAAACTGCCTGCACACTAAATTGCTGCAGTTTAGTGTGGCAGGCAATGCGAACAGGCATCTAGTCTTCCTTTGTATCCTTGTTTGATTACCACTTTGACACATAATGTTGAGGTACAAGACTATGTAAGGGTTGGTCTCCTCCTCCCAAAGTGTCAGGGCATTCAGTTATTCTGTATGTTAGAGATCCGCGCTTAGGAGGATAGAGGTTGCAGCCCCCCTTAGATTAGTCCCCAATGGGGACTATACAAGTATATAAAAAAAGAGAGTAAGGGGAATGGCGCTACCCTAGTGTGGCACTTTAATGCATAAAATCTAAAAGTATAATAAATAAAAACTATAAAGAATATGATATATATATATATATATATATATATATATATATATATATATATATATATATATATATATATACACACATATACATACATACACACACACACACTTTTAATAAACCGAGTATTCTACACTATGGAAGTCCCTTGTTTTCCCTGGGAGGAAAGGAACCTGTGGTGAGGTGAAACAATCGGAGGTGCCCGGACTCAGAACCTACGCTGGGAGGCTCTGGATCGCAGACACGGTCTGACAGAGGTGCGGAGATCTAACAAGGCTACCTGAGGAGTAAATCCATGTGCAGCCACCCGCTCTATGCGCATTACCCCTGTAGGGGTGACTAGTTCTGGTGAGTGGGGACACACTGGGAGAGCACCTGAGTCACCAGATCTAATGTGCACAGATGTCACTGGATTTCCTTGCTGTGGAATATATCTGAATATAGAAGGTTTTTGGAGTCCCGGTTCGGAATATGAAACTGCACTTTATATGATCTAAAACAACTCTATATACACATACATTTTTTGCTTAGACAAGCACTTTTGTTTTACATAAGCACTTTTTTACTATAAGCCCAGTTTGCCTGATATAGGAATTTGGACTACCAAAGTATACACTTATATATCTATTAGCACTGTGGCTCTTGGATTTTTAGTGTGATAGTCACTGTTTATGTATATGAGATTCAGATGTGTATTTATCCTTTTTGTATGTTAATGCTCCTAGACTGCAAAGGTGAGGGTAATTTCCTCACTTACTGTCTCACAATGGCAAAATCAGAGGTTTGATTTTTATTGGTTCACATGCTCATGGGAGGTATAATTAAGGTAAATGCACTTTTTAGTTTTTGATTAAGTTTTACTGCACTTTTAAAATTCAGTTATTCTGTGTCTAGCTTAGAGCTGTGTGTGGTCCACTAGAATTATCTGCATCACAGTGGAGACTCAATATCCAGAAGGCTAGTCAAACGAACAGTTTCTGCTGGGTAAATCTGGCTTTGTGCCTTGATTCACAGAGACATGCCAAAGTCTGGGTCACTGTAGGAGAACAATTATCTACTTTAGGACAAACTGCACATTGTAAGAGTTCAAGAAAGTTTAGCCAACCTTTTCCCACAAAGCACTAGAGAAATAATGTATTATAAACCTTCAGATGTGTAGATAAGAAAATCACAGCAGCTCAGACATTCATCATCAAATAAAATCACGGCAGTCTGCAAACAACCTGCTTTCTGCATCCACACAGATGCTTGTAATGATAGAAAATAAGAGTCCTACTCAGATTGGTGCATTAAAGTGGATTTCCACCCACTTTTACAACTCTATAGCATCCCTCACTAATCTGTGCACTGTAAACGAATTGGACATTTTTTTTTTTCTCAGCACCTACTGTATATCTGCTGTATTCATGTTTCACTTACTCCTCCCTGGCCGCGGCCCATCGCATCATTTCCTGTTTGCAATGCCTTCTGGGAAGGGGCAGCAACTTCTGACACTGCCGTTGCTATGGAAACCTGACCTGAAACCTATTACACTGCTTGTGCTGCACTGAGCATGTGCGAGATCTGCAAGGATGAGATCCAGGAAGAAATACAGTCTGGCTTCAGATGCCCACACTTAAGATGGCCACGGCCTGCTGTAAGTTTATAAAATAACAAACTACTGCTATAAACTAACAAAACAGACCTTAGTTTACAGACTAACTTTACTAGAATACATTAAGGTTGTGTATTATAGGGGTATTTTCATTTAAAAAGTACATTTTGGCCGAAACACCACTTTAAGGCACTGCAAGATGAAATGCATGCATCCATTTGAATGGGCACCCTGTTACACTTTGCATTATGTGCTTGTAAACCCTCACATATACCCAGTGAAGTGACTGGCCTCAGGTGATGGACAGATGAAACAAACCCTCCTACACAAGTTGTACCCATCTATCTGCAGTCTTGTCTTCATCTGTTCAAAGTCCTGAATTAAAAAGCTTGTCTGAGTTCAAAAAAAGGGGGGTAGAGCTGAAGTGGAGGGAAGGAATACACCCCCTCCACACAGGAGCAGAGCTGAGACTGTCAATCAGTTGGAGGTCCCTCCCCTGTCACTATTTTTCTCTGATAGCAGAAGAATGAGGCAGCAGATAAAAGTGACACTTTGTTTTCTTAATTGAGACAAGTACACACTATATAGGGATATGCTTTGTTCATTCTTCATGTCTGAGGTTTAAAACCACGTTAATGCAGGACACCTTAACACACAGAAATGCACTACATTAACAAGAGGCAGCATCTGGTGGTACGACTTCAGTGCCTATGGTAGCCATGTAATCTACATTTTGACACCTGATAAAGTGGTCTGTTATAAAACATTCAATGGTTGAAAACTCACCTAGTACATTTTCTAAAATATTTGCTCTTTTCATTACAATATCTCTTGCCCTTTACCCAGGCTGCGATTTAAATAGAACAGAAATGACCGTGAGGTGACAGACTCTTCTCCTGCTTGACAGGAAGTAGAGACAAATCATTCATAAGAGATCAGCAAACACCCTTCCCAAATCAGAACACGCGGACTAGTTAAAAGGAACACCTTCCTGCCCACAGAGCAGCATTACAGAAAAATTCTCTAGTGATTGCATGATCCGCCCCAACCTGCCTTTCCCCTAGTGTTCTACTTCAAAGAAGACCAAGGTGGAGCAATAACATATAAACCAATTATGAAAATCACTGTTTAAAACAAAAAAAAAAAAACAAGACTAAACCTGTCCCGGAAAGTGATTGATAGAGGCTCTACCTACATCTGCTCTGCTAATAGGAACACTGAGGTTCAAGCACAACTTCACTCTCAATGAGCATGATTTGTAATCCTTATTCTGTTAGCATTAGTAAATTGATGTCATATAGCCCAGGAATCTGCGGTAGGGGAAGAGAGGTTTTCTCAGCTAAGCACACCCTCTCCTGCTTGCATGCATGAGCTAAGGGCAGATGGATTCCAGAAAGTAAATGCTACATGCATCATCCGCCACTCAAGATGGCCATGGGAAGAAATGCTAGGGAATGTTTTTCAAAGTAATTTTTTTTTAACAAAATAAAGCCTGGAGACATGGGCCAGATGGGTGAATTTGCTTTAAATATTAACCACTTGCCGATCAGCTTACGCGATATACGACGGCAAAGTGGCTCATTCCCTCGAATCGCCGTATGGGTATATCTGTACCTGTAAAGGCAATAGCAGGCGCGAGCCCGCTGCACAGCGGGGAACCGGCCATGCATGATCGTGTGCACGAGAGCAGGAGCAGGGATTTGTGTGTGTAAACACACAAATCCCAGTTCTGTCAGGAGAGAAGAGACATATTGTTTGTTTCTACTAAGTAGGAAAAACAATATATGTCTCTTCCTCTAGTCAGTCCTATCACCATATAGTTAGAACACACCCAGGGAACATGCATTCAACCCCTTGATCGCCCCCTATCGTTAACCCCTTCCCTGCCAGTGACAATTACACAGTAATCAGTGCATTTTTATAGCACTGATCGCTGTATAAAATGTCAATGGTCCCTAAAATGTGTCAAAAGTGTCCGATCTGTCCGCCGTAATGTCGAGTACTGCTAAAGATTGCAGATCACCATTACTAGTAAAAAAAAAAAAAAAAAAAAAAGTCATAAATCTTTCCCATAGTTTATAGATGCTATAACTTTTGCGCAAATCAATCAATATGCTCCTATTGCGATTTTTTTTACCAAAAATATGTAGAATATATATTGGCGTAAACTAAGGAAGAAATTTGTTTTTTAAAAATTTTTGGAGATATTTATTATAGCAAAAAAGTTTTTTTTCCAAATTGTCGCTTATTTTTTGTTTATAGGGCAAAAAACAAAACAAAACAAAAAAAACAAACAAACACAGAGGTGATCAAATACCACCAAAAGAAGCGCTATTTGTGTGGACAAAAAAAAAAAAAAAAAAGGACATCAATTTTGTTTAGGTACAGCGTCACACAACCTCGCAATTGTCAGTTAAAGTGACGCAGCGCGGCATCACAAAAAATGTCCTGGTCATTAAGCAGCCAAATCTTCTGTTCTGCAAGTGGTTAAAAATTAATGAAATCGCATTTTTTGGTTTGTGGTGGTTAGATGCAGTGTAGCTCCACTTTAAAACACATCAACCATTTAAAAAGATCAAGTGTAAAAGATATAACTGAGGAATTGAAAAATGTGGATTCTGGTCTTGTCGCCTTGGACATGATGGGCGGGGTGCGCGTCCTCCCGCATTGCGGGGCGAGGGGGCCGCTCTGCGGCCGAGGTGGCGAGATCACAGATAAACAAGCTTGAATATGGTTTCTAGGTTGAAGTGTGTCACGTGGAACGTGCGGGGTATTAGGGCTAGACCAAAGAGAAATGCTGCCTTATCTATTCTAAAAAATATGCGTGCAGAGATAATAGCACTAGTTGAGACCCATCTTACCGGTCAACTGATGTCATCACTCAAAAAACCCTGGGTGGGTTGGCTATATCAGGCTCCATACATTTCCAATTCTAGAGGAGTCGCACTTCTAGTGGCAAAAACGGTACAGTTTACTTTGTTGACGCTTAAATCAGATCCACAGGGTAGATTCCTATTTCTGCACGCTACAGTAAATGGGCTTGAGATACTTATTCCGGCAGTCTATATACCTCCCCTGTTCCACTTTAATGTTCTACATGAGGGTCTTGCTTCTATGTCCCAATTTCCCACTGTTCCGGTGATGTGGATGGGAGACTTTAATAATGTACTAGACAGGGATCTGGATAGACTGACTACACAGCCCTCTGGCAACTCCTCCCCACAACACACTAGATTTGGCAGATTCCTCAGTGAGTTGGCCTTGATGGATACATGGCGATATCGTCACCCGCAGGATAAGGCTTTTTCTTGTTTTTCAACGACATATAACTCAATGTCTAGGATAGACCTTATTTTATTATCCCGCTCCCTTCTCCCTGTGTTGGAGGACGTGGGCTTCTACCCTCGCATACTGTCGGACCATGCTCCATATTGGGTTGTACTCAAACTTGATTCCCCACCTAACACGTACACATGGAAACTTAACCCCTTCTGGCTATCGGTGGTCCCGGGAATAGATGAGATTGGGGTTGAATGGGACATATTTTTCCAAACTAACAGAAATTCAGCGCCCCTTGAAATAGTGTAGGACTCTTAAATCCCATGCCCGCATGACGCTCGCCCAATGCATAACTAGATATAAGAAAACTTCCTCCCACGCGATCAAACAGGCAGAACAAGCCTTGACAGCCATAGAGAGGGAATTTTCCTCTAACCCCACTCCCTTTAACGCCGACCAACTAAAACAACAAACCCGTATAGTGTCCAACCTGCATTTTGAAAAAGCGGAGAGGAACATATTCTATACCAAACAGAGGCTGTATGAATGTGGGGAGAGGGCGGGATGCCTCCTGGCATATTTGGCCCATATGGATCTTAGACCACCTACGGTGGTATCCCTTAGGGGCACTAATGGCGAACAGATTACTGAACCTGATAGAGTAGCGGGAGAACTTCGTTCTTATTTCTCGTCATTATACACCTCCACGGTTGATGACAATAGTGGGGACGCGGGGGCACTATTAGCAACTGTAGAACTACCCACAATGTCCCAGCCACACATTGAAATGCTGGAGGCCCCAATTTCTATGGATGATATCATTGAAGCGATATCCCATCTTAAAGTTTCAAAAGCACCCGGATCCGACGGCCTCCCCCTAGAATTCTATAAAACATACATAGATAACATTGTCCCTAGGTTGCACAAGCTATTTTCCTACATGTTCAAATCTGGATCTATTCCTCATTCTATGACCGAAGCTTATATAGTGCTCATACCCAAACCTGGTAAAAATTTAGAAATCCCAGAGTCATATCGCCCCATATCACTCCTTCAATTGGAAATAAAGATCTTGGCCAAGATCCTGGCATTGCGTCTAAATAAAGTAACCCCCACCCTAATTCACCCGGATCAAACGGGATTTATGCCCACAAAAAACACGGCACATAACCTCCGTAGATTACATATGAACATACAAGCTCAGCATGACCAGATGGGATCCAGAGTCGTGGTATCCTTGGATGCCGCAAAGGCGTTCGACTCCATTGAGTGGGTCTACCTCTGGCAATGCTTAGCAAAGTTCGGATTCGGACCGAAATTTATTAGATGGGTCCAATTAATGTACCAAAATCCTAGTGCCAGGATCTTGGTTAACGGGAGGGTTTCAGACGCCTTCCCCCTTTCAAGGGGAACGCGTCAGGGGTGCCCACTATCTCCCCTACTTTATGCCCTAGCGGTGGAGCCTCTTGCGGCCTCACTGAGGTCACATCCGAGTATTACAGGCCTGCGAAGCGGAGATCTGGTGGAGACAATTAGTCTCTACGCAGATGACATGCTGCTGTATTTATCTGACTCTGGCCCTTCCCTGAAAGCAGCATTAGAAACCATACAAGCATTCGGGAAATACTCGGGTCTTAAAATAAACTGGGACAAGTCCCAAATCCTCCCTATAGATATAGGTGCACCCACACAAAACCAAGCCTCCTCCCCCCTTACAATAGTTAGTTAGATGAAATACTTGGGGATCAATATCACTCGTACTCCCAAAGAATACACCGAACATAATATAGAGCCTTTGATCACAACCCTGAAAAATAAAACTCAGATTTGGGCTAAACACCCCTTGGGGGTCATGGGGCGTGTGAACCTTATAAAAATGGTTCTGCTCCAAGTTCCTGCATGTCTTTTGGCACGCCCTGTTATATTTACCTCTCAGGATTTTTAAAACAATCGAAAAAATTCTTAACTCATTTGTGTGGGGGAAGGCTCTACATAAATTATCTTGGCAAGTATTAAAAAACCCCACGGATCTGGGTGGCACAGCTTTACCCGATTTCAACCTATACTATTTGGCAGCACAATTATCGCACTTTTACTACATAGACAAATGTGACAGAGAACGATATACAACTCTGCTCTGCTCCCAATATACCCGTTTATACACCCACCCATTTCAAATTATCTTTAGAGACCCCGTAGACTCCTGGGCGGTGGGAAAATGTGCAGGCTTATTATTATATACCCACTGCAAAATATGGGCAGTGATAAGACGTAGATTAAATGTGCCGAATACACACTCACACACACCACTCTGGGACAACCCGGGTTTAAAGGAACTTCTATCTCTGCCAGCCCATGGAATGTGGGTTGTTCGGGGGGGGGGCGAGGATTCTTTCAGACGTTTATAGGGAAAACACACTGAAATCCTTCCAACAACTTAAAGCGGAGTTCCACACAAAAATGGAACTTCCGCTTTTCGGGAACCCCCCCCCTCCGGTGTCACATTTGGCACCTTTCAGGGGGGAGGGGGGTGCAGATACCTGTCAAAGACAGGTATTTGCACCCACTTCCGGCATAGACTCCCATGGGAGTCTATGCCTCTTCCCGTCCCGACCGCGCTGTCTGCTGGGAACACACAGCTCCCAGCAGAGAGCGGGGACCACGAGGGATGCGCAGCGCGACTCGCGCATGCGCAGTAGGGAACCGGGAAGTGAAGCCGCAACGCTTCACTTCCTGATTCCCTCACCTAGGATGGCAGCGGCAGCTGCCGAGAACCGAGCGGGTTCTCGGCGTCCCCTGCCGACATCGCTGGACCCCGGGACAGGTAAGTGGCAATGTATTAAAAGTCAGCAGCTGCAGTATTTGTAGCTGCTGGCTTTTAATATTTTTTTTTTTTGGCGGTGTGGGTGAACCCCCGCTTTAAGGATGAATTTACCCTCCCCAATTCCATGCACTTCAGATACCTCCAGCTCCGTCACGCTCTTCAGGCCCAGTTTCACGATAATCCACCTAATCTAGAACAATTGGATATCCTCAATATTATAAGGGGGCAAGATTCCTCCAAACTCATCTCAACATTCTATACCTCTCTGCTTCGGCCTACGGCCGTGAAAATTGCTTATGGATTGAAGAGTCGATGGGCTGGAGATGTGGGGGAGCTGGAGGATGATGAATGGGAGGACGCGCTGGACAACTGCAAAACCGTGTCCACCAGACTCTGATCGCCTCACTCAACTATACATTTTACATAGATCATATTTGACTCCCGCCTGAATGGTTAGATTCAAACCCAATCATAACCCTCTTTGCCCCAGATGTGACAGTCCCTCTAGCTCCTTTTTCCATCTCCTATGGTCATGCCCGATTATACTGTACATGACTATTGGTTCCACATAGTGCGATTCATACATGATGAAATGGGATCCCCCCTTAGACTGTGCCCTAAGCAATGCATACTAGGAATATTCCCAGACCCAGACTCAGACAAATTCCATGCCCTATTTCTCAAGGAAACATTGTTTATAGCCAGATTGCTCATAGCTAGAAAATGGCTGAGAATAGACCCACCAACACTCCAGGAATGGATAGCTGCTGTTAATAATGTCTTACCATACAAAAAAAATATATATATATATATGCCCATAGGGGATGCCCATCTAAATATGGGAAAATATGGGACTCCTGGTTGAACAATGCAGCCACGTGCAATACAATAGCTGAAGCTATCCCAGAAGGTTAACTATTTAATATACAGGATGATACGGTGATACAGTGCCTATTAAATGCAATATGTAACCATATGTTTAAAAACTACAAACTATTGTTCGCATATGTCTTGTTTATATTGATCATAAAGGTCGAGATAAATGTATTCTTTATTTTACTCAATATTATGCATCTTCACACATGTCAATGTATTATATGATCTGTAACTGTGTAGTCTTTTCAAACAAACAACAACGTTTTTCTGTAAAAGATAACTGCGCTAACCCAATAAAAATGAAATAAAATGGCAAGCAGCTACACTAGAATGTGACTAAAATTCAAATAAGGTAATATGAAAAATGCAGCTAAAACAAAATATGTATATGAAACACATGTGTGAACTAACAGAGTTCAGTGATGAAAAGGTATGATCCAGTTCATTGTGCATGTGAAAATACAAAAAGGTGATGAGTCCAAACAGTGAGATGGATGACAAATCCAATGAGACTGAGGAAATCCTCCGACATACGATTCGTCTAATAATAGCTCTTGAATAATAATAATAATAATAATAATAGCTCCTTTGCCTGATCGGGACGCTCCCACTAGATGTGTTGTTTTCCTCGGTTAGGTGGACATCATCACAGCTGTTCCAGTATAGAGGAGACACCTTTGGAGACCTAGGACCCCCATCATTACCTGGGAGAACCACCCATCTGGATCCCTAAGCCTGTTTGATTCGGTGTCATTGGCATTCGAATCCACCTGCTCCGGTAAGAGGATTTTTACCTTCTTTAATTGAAGAGCTATTATTAGACGAATCGTATGTTGGAGGATTTCCTCAGTCTTATTGGATTTGTCATCCATCTCACTGTTTGGACTCCATCAGCTTTTTATGTTTTTTCACTTACACAATGAACTGGATCATACCTTTTCATCACTGAACTCTGTCGGACATTTTTGACACATTTTTACGACCATTGTCATTTATACAGCAATCAGTGCTATACAAATGCACCGATTCCTGTGTAAAATGACACTGGCAGTGAAGGGGTTAACCACTAGAAGGCTAGGGAAGGGTTAAGTATGTCCTGGGGAGTGTTACTAACTGTGGGGGGGGGGGGGTGGCTACATGTGACACGTCACTAATCTCTGCTCCCGATTACAGGGAGCAGAGATCAGTGACACTGTCACTAGGCAGAACTGGGAGATACTTGTTTACATTATCATCTCCCCGTTCGTCCTCTCCGTTTGCGGGTATCCCCGCGGTGAGAGAGTCTGCGGGACCCGCGACCCGACTCACGGAGCTCCCGGCTGGCACGCACGCAATGGCACGGCAGTAAATTCAAAGGGACATACGGGTACGCCTATTTGCCCAGCCATTCTGCTGACGTACATCGGCGTGCACCGGTCGGGAACCGGTTAAAGCGGAAGTAAACCCATCCATTTACCAGTTTCAAAAAACAGTTACATTTCTGACACAGAAATGTAACACTCCCATTGGTTGTGCTCTCAACCTGTCAAACCATCCAATGGCTGGTGTCATAACTGATCACATGTGCAGCATCATGGCAGTTGCGAAGCCAAGATGGCAGCTTCCTTGACTAAACACGATAGGAGGGTTTACTTCCACTTTAATATATTAAACCTTCCTTTTAGATTTTTATTTTAGATCATGGAGAATACAATAGGTAGTGTCAGAGAAGAAATAGAAGGGAAGAGCAGCCAAAACCCCCAGATGGACAGGAACAAACTCAAAAGTACAAAAAAGAAGAAGAGGTGGTCATTGGACTATCAAAGACCTACAAAAAGGCCAGGGGCTAGGCTCCACTAGGTAGTAAAATATCACATTTTGATGAACTCATCCTTTCATGTGTCTAAGAACAAGTACATTTTGAACTAGACGCACAATCCAAGTATATATAGTCAGGTCCATAAATTTTGGGACATCAACACAATTCTAATCTTTTTGACTCTATGCACCACCACAATGGCTTTGAAATAAAACAAACAAGATGTGCTTTAACTGCAGACTTTCAGCTTTAATTTGAGGGTATTTACATCCATCCAAATCAGGTGAACGGTGTAGGAATTACAACAGTTTGTATATGTGCCTCCCACTTTTTAAGGGACCAAAAGTAAATGGGACAGATTAACAATCATCCATCAAACTTTTACTTTTTAATACTTGGTTGCAAATCCTTTGCAATCAATTACAGCCTGAAGTCTGGAACACATAGACATCACCAGACGCTGGGTTTCATCCCTGGTGATGCTCTGCCAGGACTCTACTGCAACGGTCTTCAGTTCCTGCTTGTTCATGGGGCATTTTCCCTTGAGTTTTGTCTTCAGCAAGTGAAATGCATGCTCAATCGGATTCAGGTCAGGTGATTGACTTGGCCATTGCATAACATTCCACTTCTTTCCCTTAAAAAACTCTTTAGTTGCTTTCGCAGTATGCTTTGGGTCATAGTCCATCTGCACTGTGAAGTGCCGTCCAATGAGTTCTGAAGCATTTTGCTGAATATAAGCAGATAATATTGCCTGAAACACTTTAGAATTCATTCTGCTGCTTTTGTCAGCAGTCACATCAATAAATACAAGAGAACCAGTTCCATTGGCAGCCTTACATGCCCACACCATGACACTACCACCACCATGCTTCACTGATGAGGTGGTATGCTTTGGATCATGAGGAGTTCCTTTCCTTCTCCATACTCTTCTCTTCCCATCACTCTGGTACAAGTTTATCTTGGTCTCATCTGTCCATAAGATGTTGTTCCAGAACTGTGAAGGCTTTTTTAGATGTTGTTTGGCAAACTCTAATCTGGCCTTCCTGTTTTTGAGGCTCACCAATGGTTTACATCTTGTGGTGAACCCTCTGTATTTACTCTGGTGAAGTCTTCTCTTGATTGTTGAGTTTGACACACATACACCTACCTCCTGGAGAGTGTTCTTGATCTGGCCAACTGTTGTGAAGGGTGTTTTCTTCACCAGGGAAAGAATTCTTCGGTCATCCACCACAGTTGTTTTCCGTGGTCTTCCGGGTCTTTTGGTGTTGCTGAGCTCACCGGTGTGTTCTTTTTTTTAAGGATTTTCCAAACATTTGATTTGGCCACACCTAATGTTTTTGCTATCTCTCTGATGGGTTTGTTTTGTTTTTCAGCCTAATGATGGCTTGCTTCACTGATAGTGACAGCTCTTTGGATCTCATATTGAGAGTTGACAGCAACAGACTCCAAATGCAAATAGCACACTTGAAATGAACTCTGGACCTTTTATCTGCTCCTTGTAAATGGAATAATGAGGGAATAACACACCTAGCCATGGAACAGCTGAGCAGCCAATTGTCCCATTACTTTTGGTCCTTTAAAAAGTGGGAGGCACATATACAAACTGTTGTAATTCCTACACCGTTCACCTGATTTGGATGTAAATACCCTCAAATTAATGCTGAAAGTCATCAGTTAAAGCACATCTTGTTCGTTTCAAATCCATTGTGGTGGTGTATAGAGCCAAAAAAAGATTAGAATTGTGTCGATGTCCCAATATTTATGGACCTGACTGTATAACAATTACACATAGCTAGAAGATCCATAAAACTCAAGACAAGAAATTAAACATGAACCTGAACAGCCAGACATTTAAGAGCAACCATTGCAGATTTGCAGTTAGCACTGACAAATCAAAGTGTCACAAAAGCCTTACTGCTAAATGGTGACATTTTTTTCAGCACATCTAGTATTTCCATAAGAATAAATGATCATCTTCCCCTTTCATCCACCTTTAATCTGAAGTAGCGAATAGGAAAGGCTACATAGCATTACATAATGTTTAAATATCTCATACAGGAAGGAGTTCTTCCACATTTTATAAACCTGAATATTACTAACACTTTCAGAAAGTGTATGTTCATTTTATGGTTATTGGTCCTGTGTGTCATTTCTGTTATTAACCAGAACAGATACCTTAGTAGCAGTGCATTCTTACCTGGTCTGACAGCGTTAGTGGAGAGGAATAGCCAATCCTGCATCCATAAGTTACGCAGGATATCTCTGCAGTCATCTCCAGAACATGTGCTAAGGGTAAGTATCCGATGTAGGTGTCTTTTGGCCTAAGGAATATAAAAAAAAAAAAAAAAAAAAAAACACAAAAAAAAAAAACAACACACACCATGAGTGTTTGTTATGAAGATCTATTTTTTCTCCTTTTAGCCTGGGTTCACACTGTAGCGAACACAGACATCGCATGTGATTCGCACCTGCACTGCTGTGCCGATCACATGTGATGTCTGTGCAATGTGAGTTCAGCCATACAGTTTCTATGGCTGAACTTGCATTGGATTTGCATAAAAAAAAACAAAAAAAAAAAAACAGTATATAAAAAAGGTGAAGACAGCAGATATACATGTAAAACTTATGTAGGGAGACTGGTTTCATCTCTGTATCATCTGAAGCGATTCAATTCACTGGGTAGATTTGAGGGTTTACATCCACTTTAAGCACACTGCACATGTCCCAAAAGCACAGTATTATGGAGAAAGCCTAAACAGAAAGCAAACATTTGATAATAGAATGAGCAGGCAATAAGCCTCAGCTCCACTTGAAAAACTTGTTGAAAGCCTACTAGCAGCTTACTTAAAGTGATAACCAGCACTCTAATTATCCATGTTTAATCTAAACAGGGTTATTTAAAGGCTTTAAGAAAGCTGCCTGAAGCTTGCTGAAAGCTTTGCTGTGCACGATGCTCTAATGCAAAAGAAAAGAAGGAAAGAAAAAAAACAAACACACACACACACACACACACACACAAAGGTCTAAGGATTAAAACAAACTGCACTATCAGAGGTGGTTATTTACCCAAGGCCAGGTATCCGTTCACACTGCCCAGCCATGCCAGCTATTAGATTGCTGTGGATCATCATTACCCCTTTGGGTTTGCCAGTAGAGCCACTTGTATACATGACAACAGCAAGGTCTGTAGGAAGAGGTCTGCTTGGAGGGTTGTTCACTGTGGATCAGAAAATGTCAATCAACTGCTAGGAAGACTATATGCTATTACTATATATTAAATTGGTGGAAGAATGCTTAGGGTCTTAATAGTGCAATCTACTATTTAGAATTAAAAAGCACAGATGTAGTAAAAACATCTAGGAGGTGATCACAATAATTGGTAAGGCTTTGAGACTTAAAGAAATGCACATGCTTCTAAGATATATTATGTTTATCATTTGGAACATGAAACAACTTTTGGCAAATGGAGAAGGCCCAAACTCTATATACACAGTTTATGCTGCAGAAACCACCCCCCTCAAATGGTTTGACTGCTTTGTGCAGTATGGCCCAGCCTGTTCCAGCGCAAATTTTACCACTGCCTCTTCCTTTTAGTGTGCATGCTTGCCACAACCTTTTTACAACAGCTAAGCTGTACTCATCTTCTAGCGGTCCAAAAGAATAGAACTTAACCACAGGAATGAATGGGGCAATGGCATGCATGCATACAAACTAAGCAGATGTATTTGCTGGAAAGGCTGTGAATCGCTGTAGAAAAGTACATATTTAAGCTAGTGGGCTGCATTCTGCTGCTGTAACTACCAAATATAAACAAACTCACAATTCTCGGGTTTGGCACCCAGGTCTTCTACTGCCTCCATATTATGGATCTGCAGGCCTGTTGGATATCCTGATAGTTCTATGGTTTTCTTGCCCACATAGATTATGTGTTGAATGTTGTTGATTTGTGACAGCACACACTGGCAACAGAACAGGAAAAAAAAAAAAGTTTAAAAAGTTTGGTGAGAATGGCAAGGTGATTAGGGCACAAACATAACATCATACAGTACATTAATACACACCTTGAGCTTTGTCTCCAGCAGCTCAGCACTAGTAATGAGATGTGTGGCTCCCGATTCATTGAGGCCAAACGTCACTGCATCTTCACCAAGTGTAGCATACAATGTAACCACTAAAATGGAAACGTAAACAAGGTCAGATTGAACATTTTCTTGCAGTCTACCAAACCAAAACGAAAACCAAAATTTAGCCTACATGCACACCTGAAAAGAGTGTGAAAAGGCTAAACGATGACTGGACAAATGCAGTTCGAAAGTACTTCAAAGTTTTATTTACATTTAATGTTTGATTTTAGAATTAATGTCATTTCCCGAACAAAAACATTTACTGTGGGAGACTTGTTTGAGAAAAATCCCATTATTAATGATTAGAAAATGGAACAAACATTCTTACAACAAATACTATTTCCAAAGAAATTTTACTAGTGTATAGCTAGCTTTAAAGTGGTTGTATACCCTTTTTGTTAACTTTTACCTACAGGTAAGCCTATAATAAGGCTTACCTGTAGGTAAAAAAAATATCTCCTAAACCTATACGGTTTAGGAGATATTCCCCTCGCAATGAGCCGATGAATCCAGCGGCGCATGCGCACAGGGGATTCTCGGCTGACAGCCCGGCAAACTCCGGAGCTTGCCGGGCAGAAGTCTCCTGCGCGCATGCGCGGGAGTGACGACATCGCGGCTCCGGCCACTCACAGTGCCGGAGCCGCGATACCCGGAAGACACGCCGAGGGGAGATGTCAGCTCCCTCGGCGTGGACAGGATGAGATGCCGGCGCCTCGTTCTAAGGTAAGTATATCATAATGAGCTAGTATGCGGTGCATACTAGCTCATTATGCCTTTTCCCTTGCAGGTATAGGAAAAAAAAAAAAAAAAAACACGGGTATACAACCGCTTTAAGCCAGTCATAAACGGCACGATTTTCATGCCTGAAACCACAGATTGTAGGAAAGAAAATAGGATTTCCCCCGTCCCCATTCCCCAGGGGGGAAAGGGAAGAGGGAAGGGTTGGGGAGTTTGGGACGAGCTGACCCAGCCAGTAGAACAGGGATTATTGCTAGTGGCTTTAGCCGCTGGCAATGTATCGCATGAAAAATCCATCACATCTTTTTTAAGATTCTTATATTTAAACGTATTTGCTGTGCTATAGTCATTTCACACAAGCAATTGTGGAGTGCGATGTTGCAAGCAGCAATCTTTTTGCTAAATGTCTGCAGTGAGCTAGCCGGCAGATCAAAAAAGAACGAACGGATTCCTCATCTACACATTCAAGGTGTATGAAGGAATCCTCCTCACTGAGCTATTGTATTTTGACAGCAGGGCTTCTCTGTCAGAATACACCAATCAGTGCTGCAGTCGATCGAACACAAATTTGCTAACAGTTCAAGAGGAGTTGATCACTAGGTCGACTCTTCTTGAATGGGCACAGCCAATGATGGATTGAAATATGGCCAGTCCCTGCTGAACTAGATGAATTTTGATCCATTTATGGTCAGGTTTAAATAAACTATGACCATCTTTTAAGGACTTCTGGTTTTACAATGAATCAGTCTGATTCACAACCATAAACAGTCCGTTATAGCACAAAAAGTAAAAAAGATTCTTAAATACATAAAGTCCCAGCTGAACAAATCAACACATCCACATCAGGTATAGCAGGGGTTATAACAGCTGGCTTCAAACTGACTCCGTGCAACTCCTCAGCAGATAGAAGGAACATCTGTAGTAACACAAAAGGATACGAAGTGCAGTATAATATACCCTTCATTGGTAAAAAGACAAAAAACACTCATATGTAGTAGAACTGCAAAGCGGCAGTCAGGTGTGCGCCAGAGGGTGCAGCAGTCCAATCCAAAGGTTGGTTGTATCCTCCAGCTCAGAGATACAAACAAGCAACAGAGAGTCGGCCTGACAGCATGGGAACAGACCCTGTAATGTCAGATGCCAGTGGGAGTGAGGTTGGCATGGCAACGCATTTTGAGGCCTTAATGCCTTTTTTGCCAAACCTCTGGCACTTCGTATTTCTACAATATGCGAGTGTTTTTTTAGTCTTTTTACCAACAAAGGTTCTATTTTACTGCACTTAGATTGCGCCCTGTGGTGTGCTTTTTTGATTCACAACTATAGAATGGGTACACTTGGAACAAATGTCTTATCTGCTACTTGCAAAATTTAATAAAGCCCAGCTTAATAAAGGGAAAATAATTAAGACAAAACATTTGCTTTTGTCTACACCAATATCTTCACTTCAAAAGAATGAGGAACTTTGTGGAAATGACAGTTCCTCTGAAAGCAAATACAAGAAGTCAGCTAAACCGCTAGCAATGAATACAGATTCTTTAGCATATTATTCAGTCTTGTTCAATGCATCCTGCTATCAGAGGACATTCTCTAAAAATCAGAAGGGTCAGGAGGGTCAGTAAGCCTTTTGTTGCCAGGAGACACTGTGGAAAGCCTGCTTTGCAGCAGATGGACATTTCAAGAACTAGCTTCATTACACTCTCCACAAAATTTAAGCGCAATTCCAGGCAATAGGAGAAAGCAATCTGAGAGCTAGTAATGCTATCGAGTTAACACTGAAAATGTGCTAAAATCAGGACATTTATTCAGGTTGTCTTCAGTGTGAGTTCTCTGTAATCCACTGCACCCGAATTGCCAAAAATGTCTCACTCGGGCAGTTAAAAAAGATTAGACTTCCTGTGCAACTAATCAATATGGCCATTTCCTTTTGATGTGAAGGGAGCCTGCAGAGGTGCTCCCAAATCCAGCCTAGAGTGTTAGACACTGAAGTACCAAGGAGGTAGGCTGTGGTTTTTCTGCAACTCAAGGATTCAGTAGATTCCTTAACAGAACTGAGATTGTGATGTGATTCGCACTGCTTTTTTTCCTATTAACTAAGAGACTGAAATAGTACTTCATGACACATCAATAAACACACTACTTTCATACAAAGGCAGAAGGAACCTTTGTCTACAGCAGTGGTTCTCAACCTGGGGGTCGGGACATGTAAATAAAGCCTTTTCATCTGCATTATATACCTTATAGACCCAGTGATGTTTCTAGTCAAACTGACTTGGGTAATGCCCGCAACATAGCTTGTCTGGAATTTAGTACGCCCAGGTTTGCACTATCAGCTAAGGGGATCTTCCCTGGACCTTCCACATGTTGTAGTCACGTCTATTAAGATTATGGATGTTAGTCCTTCTTTTTCGTTAGCACCATGTAAGCTGGACTGTACTCATGTTACCAGTTCTAGCTCCTGATTAGGTGCTTCTCCTTGTTACTTTGTTATAAATGAATGATGATTGAACCAAAAAGAACTGAAATCAAAACGATCAAAAGATGTGGGGTCAAGGACATTCAAGCAGGGGAGGAATGGGCTAGTTGCTGGAGGTCTTCCTGCCAGGAAAAGTAGCAGGTTCTATCAGACTTGCAGCAACTTCTAATGCACACTGGGAGGCTCAGTGAAACCAGAGAAAGCTATTTTAGTACTAGAAAAAGGAGCCTATACAACTGTGCAAGAGTAAAATGTAAGTCTGGGGTTGAGCTTTGAATTTATATTGATCAAATCTCCTTGGGCTTATATGCAGAATATTCAGGCATCCATGTAACTAACTAAATCAGGAAATAGTGTCTCTAAACTCTTATGTCTACAGTAAGCTGCATCCTCTGGTATATTATCCTCCACCATCAAGAATTTCTGCTAACAAACTGTGTTACTGAACTCTGTATAGTGTCCTTTCCTTTAACAGAGAATTGCTTGTATACAAGCTTTGTTTTTGTTGCATAAATCATGTGCAGTGTACTACTTACATGGGAAATTGTATCTAAAGCATGCTTGAGCTGTAATCATCCATTCGGCTTTAGTTTCACAGAAAATGGCAACCGTGCTCCGTGGCTTTAGGTCCAGTGCAGCCAACCCACTTCCAAAATGGTTGACTCGGGTATTCACTTCTTCATAACTTAACCATTTATACTCCCCTAAAATTAGCTGTAAGAGAACATTAACAATAGTGTTATAAATTGTACAGCTTATCATAAAATGTATCATATTAAAAAAGGCACCAATATATGTGTATTCCATCACCTTTCAGCTCTAAATACAAAAATCATTACAGCATTATGACAAAGTGGTACTGGGCAAAATGAAAATGTTATGGTGGGATTGTGTAAGCCTAAACCCAATACAAAAGCATGATCTTACAGAACACTAAAAAAGCCCTGGTTGATGGAGAGAACTTTTGGCAGGCAATGAATACCCATACAGGTGGCACAAGTCAGTCACTTACTAATCTGGTTTAGAAGCAAGTGGCAGATGTATAAAATTGTACTTTCTTAGGTTGCAGTTAGTGCTGTTGATTTTTGGGGTCTACCACATAATTAAGAAATTTAAGAGGAAAAAAAAAAAGGGAAGGAAGAACTACCTTCTTGAAGACTTTGCCATTTGGTTGCTTCTCGTTTTCTTCACTCAGCAGCTCTCTTGTGCCCAGACAGTCTTTCGTGCCAAACTTGCCCACAGCATGTTGAAAGAGTTTGTCTAGAGTGTCTGCTCCAGGAATGTCTATGGTGGCCAGTGAATCGAAATGGCTGACAGCCCGATAAGGACTTCCGGATACATCCGAGACAGGTTTAGCTTTTAATCTTTTTGCCATAGCCTTCCTCTTCTTTGCGTTGGTGAAAAGATACCACGGTAGAAATGTAAGAGTGCTGTACACAAACATTAACAGGTAGACAGGCAGCAAGACAAAGGTGTACACTTCTGCTTTAAGCTTCATGGTGAGGGTATTAAAGTACAGGTGCTGTGCTTGTCTCAAAATGAATATTCTTTGGGCTCTTAAGGCAACCGTGTAAAGCAGAGGCAGCAGTTGTTACCCAAGGCAGCAGTACAAGAACAAAAGCATTACGTATTGCTGTGCATGAACAGCAAGACTACTGTTAACCTTTGGAAGCCAAGGATTGCGAGACTCTGTGCAGCCAGCCAGAAAGCAGAAAAGAAGAGGGAAGACGTTAGTACACCGGCAAGTGAGACCTCAGTGCCCATTAAAAAAACACATAACAGAAGAGGTGAGGGATGCCAACATAACCAGGATGTGCTCCATTAAAACTAGCAGCAGCTGTCTCTCTGCAGCATCACTTTGCCCATATTTACACTTGATGGTGCTGTCCCACTTCCCATTTGTTTCTTTATAAGCTCCTGAAAATGGCGGAGGAGGCAACAAAAAAAAAAAAAAAAAAAAAAAAAAAAAAAAAAAAGAAGAAGGACGTAACCACACATTCAGAGAGGGGACAAATATTGACAAAATGTTGCCAAATATTTATTCTAAATTCCAACAAATGCAGAAATTAAGAAACAAGTTTAACCAATGTGGTGCCTAAAGTTACTCATGTACAGATTAGGTATGTCTCGATTTGGTCATGGTGGCTAGAGAATCTTTGCCTCTAATCTAGATATTTTATAACTACGTAGACCTAAAGCATTAGAACTTTTTTTTGTTTCAAAAAAAACAAAAAAGATTTTTACAATTGTTAGTGGGTTCAAACTGGCTTTCATTTTCAACCATATTGATTAGCAAATGCAAGTAGCAGGATGAAAAATTTGTCTCGAAAGATAGAAATTCTAACAGTGAATGTGGTTTTTGTTCAGGAAAGTCCATTCACTACAAAATCAAATGTGAAAGGCAAAATTACATTTCAGACTACTTTGGGACAATTGTAAAGCAGTCAGAATGTAATGATGATGATGATGATAGATAGATAGATAGATAGATAGATAGATAGATAGATAGATAGATAGATAGATAGATAGATAGATAGATAGATAGATATAATCTATCCATCAAGTTTTAAAAGTCCTGCTCTAATTACTGGTCAATTATCTGTCCATCAGATCTAAAGCCGATCCATACATGGATCCAAATTCAGCAAGGAACTGGCCAAATCTCAATCCTTATATGGGCAGGATGGTTGTATAGAATTGATCTACAGATTTACTTCTGTACAACCAGCCTATCGGGAAGTCTCCCCACTGTTAAGATACAATGACACAGTGGAGAAGATTCCCCCATCCACATTGAATGGGTGGATGGGGAAATCATATTTTTTGTTCTACTCGCTCGTTGAATGGAATAAAAAAAAAAAACAAAAAAAAAAAACACAAAACACACAAGTATTCTACGGCCCGCTTAAAAACAACTTCCTCTGCAGATAACCCTGACAAAAATGCCTTAAGTGGTTGTAAACTCTCACATATACCCAGTGAACTGAACAGCCGCAGATGATTTCACAGGGATGAAACAAATCTCCCTACATAAGTTTTACATGTATATCTGCCATCTTCAGCTTTATATACGGTTTAGAAAGTTCACATCCTGTTAGAATTTTCTCTTCTTGATTCACCTGTGGGTGTGGATTCTTGTCATACACCGTGAGACAGCTGATTGGAGGAAAGGCACACACCTCCACTCCACATATGTAGAGACTTGCAGGGCTGTGCTGTGAATAGACAAGCTCTCTGCTAATCTATTTTTTTTAGCATCCACCCCAGCACAAAATTCAAGCTGGTTTTATCACAGTTGTTGGAGATCTTGTCAGAAGTTATCATGCTGATAACAGAAGAACGGAGCAGGAGAAAGCCATGGGACTTTGAAGAGAGATAAGAAAACACTGCACATATATGTGCCCAGCTCCAATTTCATGAATGGGGCTTACATCCACTTTAAGCCTGGGTAAACACATATGCGAACACAGACATCACATGTGATTCACACCCGCATTGCTGTGCCGATCACATGCGATGTTTGTGCAATGCAAGTTCAGCCATACAGTTTTGCGGATTCGCACAAAAAAGGTGCAGGGACTTTTTTATTTCTCCGCACTGGAATAGGATCACATGGGTGTTCACACTCATGTGATCTGATTCCTGTCTGAATCCACAGATCACACTGCGATCTCTGAACTGATCTGGGGGTGTCATTAACTTTGTATTGACATCTGCAGGAGTTCGCAGAGTACAGTGTGAACTGCCTGCGGGAGAGATACGATGCGGGAACTGGCAATGGAAACACGCTGGTTCCTGCATCGTAAGAGTATGAACGCAGTCTAAAGTGGTTGTAAACCTCAGACATGAAATATGAAGAAAACCTATTCCTCTATAGTGTGTACTTGTTTCAATTAAGAGCACCAAGTGTCATTTCCATTTGCTGCTTCGTTTCTCTGATCGCAGCATGAATCACTTCAGACAAATTTCTAGCAACAAGAGTAAAAAGGTGACAGGGGAAGGATCTCCAGCTGATTAAAAGCCTCGGCTCAGTTCCTATGTGCTGTGTGGAGGTGTTGTGTCCCTTCCCTCCAATCAGCTGTCAGAGGTCTCCTCACGGAGCTCTGCAGAGTTTAACTTCAGCTCTACACCCCCTTTTTTTGAACTCGCAGAAAAGTGTTAAAATTCTGCACTTTGAACAGCTGCAGATAGACGGTTAAAACTCATGTAGGAGGATGTGTTTCATCTCTGTATCGCCTGAGGCCAGTGACTTCATTGGGTATATGTCAGGGTTTACAAGCACTTTAAAGTGTTTTTGCGCACAGGAGTTTAAATCTATACCTTATGAAAATGTATCAAACATTGTTAAATTTCAGGTTAGTTTTAAACATGCATTTCTATACACTACCATATTCAAGGATTTCTGAATGTGGTAGTGCTAAAGTAGTAGCATACAATGGAAGTTATAAGAAGTCCTTATATTTCAGGTACATTAACAAACCAGTGTAAGGTCTGCCTTACAGCTGCCTAACCCCTGTAGTGAGGGAGTTAATAGGACATTCCTGTGCATGCATGTGAAGTAATCCCACACTGGATAGCAGATGGAGTTTTTCCCCACAGTGTGTAAATATGTCCTCTCTCTTCCTTGCAGATGTTTACTTGTGATTCACTCCCACATCTGTACTCTTTACCAGAGAGTGGTGATACACTTGTAGTTTTCTCTAAAATGTATACATAAGCAGGCTTAGCTAATAAGAGCAAGGAACAAGGTGAGGCCATCTGGTCTAAAACGGACTTCACTGAGCATTGACCACACTTTCAGAATTCATTTTTTGCTTATATTATAAATCAAATCCACAAACAATGTAGAAGATCCTCATTAGCTGAAAACTGCAGTCATTCATTTCAGCATTCTCAATACAAAACATGGAATATGCCCAAATAATCAAACCACTGGATCAACTTTTTTTGAGTCGGAACCAATGGAAGTCAGAATCGTAAATCACTTGACTGACCAAAAAGCCCCAAAGTCAGTTAGATCATATGCAGCTTTCTTACCTTTGGGAAAACAAACGCATATCAACGTGTTCATTTTTAAATTCATCTATGCACCTCTTCTAGGTCCTTTGAATATAAGTTTCCTGGAGAACTACATAATACAGCCTTACATTTAAGAACAAAATGGACAACCCAGAGTCTGCACCACACTGGTTAAAGTAGATTTCCCCTCCACCACCAAATAAAAATAAAGAAAATATAATCAATCTTAGCAACGTTTTTTAAAAAAGCAAAAAGAAGTTCAAGTTAGTCACACCTAATAGGTAGCAATTATATTTTGTAACAAGAAAAAAAATAATTAAAAAAATTTATATATATATATATATATATATATATATATATATATATATATATATATATATATATATAATCTGGTTATGCTAGTCATCCCAATACATTTAATATTTTAAAAAAATAAACACACAACCACACACCACCCTAAAAATAACATTAGTAAGGAACACATACAAAACCTAGCACACCACCCTTAAAAAGCACATGAAAGTTCGGAAGATAAGCATATCCAACCCGGTTAGTACAGAGGCCAGTCAAAAGATAGTTAGTGGATTAGAAGCAGCTCAACACCCGTAGTGACCATGCATTACATCTGAATTAAGCCTATATCTGCAGGCGATACTGCAGAATATTAAATGTTCTACTACATGAGGGGTTTCATATCATCAAATCAGCCCCAAAATTACTACAAATGCATGACTGTCTACATGGGATACAGCTAAATACAATAACTGCAAACAATTGAGTATTTTTTGTAAATAGAAGACCATTTCAAAACAAGTTAGAATGAAAGGCCAAGCACAACCAAAACAGATTTATAAATTTTAGATTAAAAGCAGTATTAAACCCAAAATCCAACATTATATTACAGCTTATCAATTATTAGGTTTGATGGCTACATTCATTTTCTTTAGGCCCTTTCCTTTTTTTCCCCATCTAGTGATCCAACCAGTAAGTCTGTTTCAAAAGAACAAACTCTCTAGCAGATGTAGCAGTTAGAGGGCGGAGGCAAACCATTTACCACTGAAAGGGTTGCTTACAATGATCAACTTTAATTGATGTAAAATCTTCGTCCCAAAAAAGGGAAAAAAAGAACTTGTTGTAACTGCAGTGTGTGCTGGAGTTTGGCTTTATTTTGTTAGTATATCTAGTAGTGTAGTGGTTCTCAACCTCAGTCCTCAAGTACCCCCAACAGGGCATGTTTTGGGAATTAGACTTCAGATAAAATAGCTGTCCAAAATACCAAGCCATTGACGGATTTAAAGCACCTGTGCAAGATAAAGTAAATCCTGCAAACATGGCCTGTTGGGGGTATTTGAGGACTGAGGTTGAGAACCACTGTACTAGTACATCTAATGCCGCGTACACACGGTCGTACTTTTCGTCTACAAAAGTCGGACAGCCTGTCGGACAGACTTCCGGCAGACTTTCGGTGGACTTGCCGCGGACTTGCGGCCTACTTTCTAACGACCGGACTTGCCTACACACGACCACACAAAAGTCGGTCGGATTCGTACGTGATGACGTACACCGGACTAAAATAAGGAAGTTCATAGCCAGTAGCCAATAGGTGCCCTAGCGTGGCTTTTTGTCCGTCGGACTAGCACACAGACGAGCGGATTTCGGGGTCCGTCGTAGGTACGAAGTAAAAGTTTTGAAGCATGTTTCAAATCTAAAGTACGTCGTATTTGAGGCTAAAAAAGTCGGTTGAAAGTCCGGAGAAGCCCACACACGATCGGATTACCAGCCAGCTTTAGTCCATCAGCGTCTGTTGGACTTTTGTAGACGAAAAGTAGGACCGTGTGTACGCGGCATTACACTCCCCTCTCCCCGGACTAACAATGCTGCTGTCCAAATGTGCACCCTGTGCTCCTTCATCCAGAGGGGTTGTACCTTAATACAGGAGTTACCAACAAGATCACCAGGAGAAAACAGAGGGGGGTAAAAAAACAAAAAAAAAAAGAAACACATCTAAGGATTGTTAGGCTGCAATAATACATTTTTGAATTTGGGTTTAATACCGATTTAAGGTTGATGCCAAGACAGCTATTAGGAGGTTTTAATCATTTACTTGCTACTAATGTCTCTAGATGACTTCAGCAGTGATATCTCCATTCAAGTGGAGGTCTTGAGACCAAAAATCATTTGAAAAGTAAAACTGCCAGCATCCATAGAATGAATTATTCGTTTTCTAGATTTCAAATAAATAGATGTTAAAGGCTGGCCCATTTTCCATCCTCTATCCCTTGGCTGTGACCTAGACTGGAAGTCTATTACCACGTTGTGCTGGTAAAATACTTATACATACTGTACATCCGCCTGTTGCTTTAGTAAGGGCAATTCTTTCATGCCATTACATTTTTATGGTTTTATTCCTGTACTATGGAGTAGTTGTGTGGTTTCTCTCCCTAGATGTTAAAGGCTGTCATAAGTTAGATATGGGTGGAGTTGCCAACTTATTATTGAAGCTACAGGCTTTATGATTAAAAACCACAACTTCACCCCCACATACAGACCTTGCACTGGAACAAGAATGCAGTCAGTAAAATCTAGAATCTCAACTTTCATGCTTGCTATTAACCTGTTGCCTGCATAAACATATGTGGTGCAGCAAATGGGTGGGCTTTACCACCCACACATTACTGAGTAACCAATGTTTCTGCGATGACTCTAGCACGGAGACCAAGCTGTCAAAGACAGCTCTCTGCAGTCCCAACTAATAATCAATAGCCAGAGGGACCGGCTCTCAATCATAGTGGTCACATTATCACCGGTCCTTCACATCTCCTGGGCGTACAGACCCTACTAAAAAGGGGATTATTATTATTATGTAGTGAAAAATATGGATGATTATTATTATGTAATGATGAATATGGATGCTCCTTTAACAAGCCAGCAATTGCAACTTCCATATTATCCTGGCAGAAATAGGTTTCATTTTGTTGGGTTTTTTCTTTAAGCCTCGTACACTGCTAGTTTATTTTCGATCAACCCAGCAGGCTGAACGAAAAAAAACAAACTGACAGCTCAGGTCGGAGCTGCTATACTAACATTGTGATGTTAGTACAGCGATCTCCCCCGCTGATCTTCTGTGTTCTGACAGGGGGGGGGCAGCTCTCCCCCCACCAGAACACTCCGGTCAGCGCGCTCAGCCACTGGCAGACCTTTCTTGGTTTATGCCCGTTCAACAGAAGCCAGCTTCTGTCTGACCGGTTGTAGTATACACGGGCCGAACGTTGGCCGGTTTCTATTGAACCAGCCAGTGCCGCCTTACATACGGCCTGTGTGTACGGGGCTTTACTTTGGCATTGATAGTCCTTCAAAGTGCATTGTTCAGTTTAGGGCCTTTTAAGTTTTGTTTAAGAAGATAAAATGCCTATGCTGCATAAAGCACTGTATGGAATGGCAACTTGCTTTACTAACAAAAGGCAAGGCAAAGAAAAATGACGTGCAAAGTGCAGTGACCCATAGCCAGCAGCAGTTTAGAACTTTCACAAAAATTTACCAGAAATCAGTGATCAGCTACTATAGATTACCGGACTTTGCAAATAGTTTGTAAAAAAATACCTATATTACAAGGCCATTTCGCAACACGCTTCTATAGAGCACAGCAAGAAAAACTTGTTATAGTGCAAGATCCCCCAATATCAAAATCAAAAAAATGATGCGCTAATATTACCATTCCAAAGATATGTGAATCCCCCATTATGTTTTCAACTGTTAGCCTTTATATGCAAATAGATCAATGTCAAAATCCTTTAAAAACAGAAGACAAACAAGCAATACAGCAGCCTTTCTCAAACCGGTTACCATGGTGGAATCCTTGGAAACAGTCCTCAGGTCTCAGTGAACAACCCCCCCCCCCCCCCCCAAAAAAAATTATACCTACAGCTTATTAGTGTGATCAGTAGGTTGTAGAGCGTCGGAAATAAAAGCATCTACTCCCTACAAAATTATATTCAGTAATAAATCAGGACATGTAAGCTACTGGGCAAACATGATAGATTTTTTTTTTTTTAAACTAAGGAGTTTAGTTTATGCTGTGGTAGTGTTCGAACGGGCGCTATTTTGTTGTAGAATAACAAGAATAATAATAATAATAGCAAGAAACATTGAAAATTTTAGCACCCCATACACTGGTGGTGAGCACAGAAGTAACCCCACACATTGGTGGTCAGTGTAGGTAGGAGATCAATTTGCCTCTTCTCTCTCAAGGAACCCCTAAAAACAACCACTAGAGGAACCCCCAGGATACTCCTAACAATGGTTGAGAAAGGCTGCCCAATGGAAATGTAGAGGAAAAAAAAGTCTCATGCTGCTATAGGATATTCGGGAAATAGAAACAGTGCACGTCACAATGTCTACAGTCACACGTGTGGCACTATTATCAAGCTGTGAAAATGATAGCTCAAACAGATTATGGAAAAGTAGTTTACCTACTAAACTGTCAGTACGAAATCTTCAGATTGCAACAGATTCTGTAGTTTGAAGAAAAAAAAAAAAACTACACACATTAGAACTGTATGAAAAGTTGCACAACATAAAAACAGGCATCTATATAAAAGTATAATACATTAAAACACATGGCTTGTGACAAATTTGCTTTATTGAATGAATGATTAGTATTTACAATGTCAGGTCAGTCAGTCCAGACAATGTTATCTTTAGAAATACTTGCTATCAAAAGTAAATTACACTATCAGGTAATATTTAACTCTCTGGCTGCAGTGCATAGACTCTACATTGAAGTAGTGTGACAGCGCGAAAGGTCTCATACACCGCTCTCTTTTTTTGCCCATGTGGTTCCCACTGGACATTCAAGTTTGTCAGGGAAAATGCCACAACCTCCATTTGCCAGGAGCTTATTCAAAGCTATAGTAACCTGCAAATCCTAAATGTAAAAATTTTGTTAGCGTGTATATTTAGGATCTCCATAATTACAATGTATAATCATAATCATTTGGTTGCAATGAAGAGGGTCAGACTGTAGGCATGCCAAGTCTGGGCAGATTTCAGCCAGGCATTCTAAGAAAAACTCAGTGCAGGCACATTAAACACAGAAAAAGGTTTATGGAAGGTTTAGAAACACAGGCATTTCAATAAAACCATATAAAGATTTTAAATAATTTGTGAAAATGTAAAAGCACACCAATGAAGAAAATGGTCCAAGTAATAATCATGTTTCATCGATTTGTAAGGAGACCCTCCGATTTGGAATATGTGCACAAGAGGCAATGAATCCCCTCAGCCCCATTTGTAAAATGTGCACAAGAGGCATTTTCAGGGCTGCCCCTCACACGTAATGTGCACAACAGGCAATCAGCAACCCGCCTACCTATGTGTAAAATGTGCATAAGAGGCAATGGAGGGCTGCCCTTCCACATGTAAAATGTGCGCAATAAGCAAGCCCCCTTCCCCAACAATGGCAGAAGAAGGCTGAGGGAGGGTAAGTGCTAGCACTCTGGTACTTTAAATTGCAAATAAAAAACAGCATGTTCAGAGGCAACGGACACATGGTTACTTAATATCTGATCGCTGTAGGTCTGTGGGCAGTTTTAGGCTACTTGGACATAAAAACGGTGCTTTCCAAACTTGTCAGTGATATTTTATATGAGAAAAAACAATTACATACCCAGTAATGATTTAGTAAAAAAAAAAAAAAAAATCCTAATGGTGCCAGATAATGGCAAACCAATGTTTCCATGTACAGTAAATTTGCTTACATTTCATATAATAATGATCTTCTAATAGAAGGGGGGGGGGGGGGAGAGAAGAAGATTTTCAGATAATTTAGTCTAGTGTAATTGCATAAACCCCAACTGGATAACATTTCATCGTTTATGGTCTAGTTTTGTTTTATTAAATTAGTTTTCACTTTTTTTCCCGTTTTCTCAGTGCTGTAGATATGGGTGGGAGAATACATAACAGCTACTAGCAATAATCCCATGTAAAATCTGGCAGGCTGGTTGTACCCAAGTTGATCGATACATGGTTCGAATCTACGGCTGGCCTAAATCTCTCAAACAGAACCCTGGAGAGCAGTAAAAAAAAATAAAAATTTTGGACTTGACATACACCTTAAAAGTGGTTCTAAAGTCAAAAGGTTTTTTTTAACCTAATGCATACTATGCATTAAGATAAAAAAAAAAGAAGAAGCTGTGTGCAGCAGCCCTCAGCCCCCTATTACTTACCTGTGCCCACCTCGGTCCAGCGCGAGAGTCTCTGCTGCTCAGGACTCTCTCTCCTCCTTGGCTTAGTGTCTGAATGGACACACAGAGCAGTGGCTTGTCCCAGGTGCCCCCATAGCAAGCTGCTTGCTGTGGGGGCAGGATGGAGGGGCTAGGAGCACCAGGGAGAGGGACCTGAGAAGAGGAGGATCTGGGCTGTTCTATGAAAAACCAATGCACAGAGCAAGTACAACTTTTTTTTTTTTTTTTTTTTAAATAACAAACTTTAGAATTACTGTCTTTAGAATGTCTGCATGCATGCATGCACTGTACATTTTACCAACAATTCAGTAGTGCAAGGGATTGGGGAAGGCCTTCGGTCATATGAACGTTCCACAATGTTTGGCATTGCACATTTTGTAAAACCATCATCTTAAGTCTATGGGCATCAATAATGCACTGGTATGATCTGTTTAACCTTGACAGGGGCGTATCGCAAAAAGACACTGGTCAGAAGAGATTTTGCAGGAAACCAGAAAGCTCTGAATACCCCAAGGTTAGGTAAGGACCAAGGACTTGTTCAATGAAATCTAAACAGAAATCTAAACTGTGAGCCAATATTCTCTATGCTTCATCTTGTTATGTTTTCCTCTGTTGAAGCAGCAGACTTTGAAATTAACCCTGGGCATTATGACCTTAGTCAAATTCTAAAAACATTCCAAAAGTGCAAATGGCGTTCTTTAATACAGCACTGAAAAAGGGAAAGATGTTATCATATGGTGACGTAAACATAGAAAATGCATATGAAATGGAAAAAAAAAAAAAAGCTGTCTAGGTCTGCCATGATCATTTTTCTTTGGCTCAAGATAAAAGAACCTGGGCAGATACCTTAACAAGCAGCAAGTAATTTAACTGAGATCAAGAGGAACCGGCCATATTTTGCAGGTATTTTTAAAAGGTGTACACTCAAAAAAGGGGTGCCATCCTAATCCTTTCACCATTTGGTGGTTCACAGATGAGGATCGTGAACAACATGATAGGACTGCAACAAAAGCTCCCATAGTTCTCACAGACTACCTTTGAGGCTTGGGCCCAAGCAGAGTCTGGGGTACAGGTGCAAGGCGAGTCTGGGGTACGTCAGCATCTGGAGAGAGATTAGGGTCATGCCTCCGAAGGGTTCCAGCCTGGCTCCCTCCCACCACACTCTGGGGACTGCTAAATCCATTGCTTACCCCATATTTCTTATTGCGCTCACTCCAGGTGACACATCCCTGTTCATATCTCTCCTGATGCCGGCTTCCCAGTGAGAGTGTCTTCAGAAATAGCTTGGGTGACAAGGTTTCTGGTTTCCTACTGGTAATATGCCCCGATTAAGTGGATTTTTTGTAAGTTCAGTTTTATTCTTTAAATGTACTAAATGGTGTTTTTGTCTGCACAATCCAATGAACTGTTTTGTGCTTTTAAAGTCTGATACACAGGTACAAGACAGTCTGTAACACAGGTAAAAAGTTCAAAAGGTCCAATTTAGATAATTTTCTCTCTCGGTTTGCCATATGAAATGTTGGGGAATCATGGATTTTGATTTATTAAAAATGTTAATGGTAATTTGCAAGTATTCACAATTGCTGTAATAAAACATTTTTGGCTTTTCAGAATAGCAGAGTAACATGTTAGGTTCATGTTAAAGAATAGGTCAGGGGGTACCACTACCAATAGGTTAAACGTAGGTTAAGGGTTCAGTTAAATGTTAACCTCTAATGGTAAATTTACTAGCATCAATTTCACACACTTTCAAGATATAACATGTCTGAAAAAACAAAAAATCAACCAAAATATAACTCATACGCCTAATTTAGTTAGGGTAGTTTTTTTTCTGTTTGAACATCAGCTACTATAGCATTTTATTGAATTTCATGGTATATAAAAACGAATACGGCATCTAAAATGCCTTTCAGGAGAGCTACACATAGAAACATGAACACTCCATCTACACAAGCAATTTTGCTTATGCTTACGGAGGTAAATAAGATAAGCTTGCGTAGACACAAGGGGCACCAGTGTACCTTGCTCAAGGCAATGGCAGCCAGATAAAGGCTTTAACATAATAGAGAAACTCGATAGATAGAGAGATGGATAGACAGACAGACAGACACACACACACACACACACGGTCTTCAATAAGATACAGATTCATAGATTCTAAAAGTCCCGTAGCCAGTGACCCTGGCTGCCAATGCAGTCAACATGTATGTAGTTCTTTTCATAATTGACTTGTATAGCCAAGATGCAGATTAGCATCCAAATCAGAACTGAGCTCTCAGAAAATTCTAAGTTCTCAACTCATATTGTTCACAAATATTATTTGTAGACAGTGACAGCATTTTAAAAAAAAGAACACAGCAGTCTACCTATATTTCCTTTTCTTTCTAAAGCCATTGCAGTTTGAGGCATTACTAAAATAAAAAGATTTTGAACATTTACCAGACATATTTCTTTACAATCCTTTTTATTCTGTACATTTTTGGCCTCAGTCCAGACCCCATCTACAGCGGCAGTCTGCAGCAGGCTGAAATATGCATCAGCTCACCGACTGTTGCAGAACTACAAAAGGTCAGCATGCCTACCTAGGTTTGATGCATATAAACCAGGTTACATCTGTAAACTGGTTACGTTTTATTCTAGACTCTCACACACACAAACTTTATTCCTAATCTTCACTGTTACAACAAAATCAATGAGCTTTTGGACCATCCCGGATAAAAATTGCAAAACAAGTATTTATATTCCGCAAAAATGCATGGTGAACTTTAGAAAATGATAAAAACACAAAGAAAATAGAAAGCTTGGTTATGTAATGAGGTTTCATTTTCCTGAGAGGAAGTGAACAGGTTTGCAAAAAAGTAGAGCAGGTTGGTAACCGGAGATAGCCAGTGGCAGAGGGTACAGAGAACAAATTAACCTGTTGGTGTTGAAAGCTAGGAATTTGTTTTGAGGGTTAGCAATTCTGCAATCTGTAGTCAAGGCAACATAGAATAATCTATAGATTACAGTCATATATACACAAGTCTTCCCGGTAGGAAGGTGTTCAAATGTTATAACAATCAATAATGAGACTGCATCCAGCAACGTGTACACATTTCAGAACGAGTCCTGCCTGAGTCTCAAAGAGAGAAAGGTTTGCTTTATAAATCCTCATCCAAGTGCGACTACCGATAACCAAAATTAGTTGTGATCACAACGCCACAATAACCTTTCGTTTTCTGAAAGCAGTGTGCAAAAAAATGTCAATAAAATAAGTCTACTTACGCAGATGAGACTACGAGGTCTGAGCCTGAAAGTAATCAGACGGAGGAATGAACAAACTTATAAGGCAAGGGGCCTGCCCACTTTTGAAGAACGTATGAAAAAATGTTTAAAGCAACATTACCACAATGAGGTGAAAGGCCAATAGCAGAGGAGTACAGGGAAATGATTCACTTGCTCACACGATTTTAAGAAGTGTTTTTTTTTTTCTTTCCTGTGACGTCAGTGTGCAGTGGAGCAAGGATTGCCAGTCACAAAACGTATCTGTACAGCCACAGGGTGAACAGGAACTCTTAATAGTGAGCCTTATTTGGAAACATTTACAGGTTGTTGGGCAATCAATGAATATACAAACATAATCAACTAAAAAGTGAGAATACGCAGGAAAAAAAAAAAGTATAAAAACAAATAGGCTAATTAGATAGTTAGCCAGAAACCCCACACCCAATACCTTTAAAATCCAAATAGGTGTATAAAGTTTAGACAGTCTGCATGAATCAGAAGGGATAAAGTTCATAATAGGTTGTGACTAATATCAACTTTGATCCACTTACTTTCCCTGGAGCACATCACAGGAGGAACAAATGATTTCTGCTTTGTTGTGAAGACAGAGGCCGTGCACGCGAAAGACGCTGATATACGTGGTGTACAGGCAGCGAGGAGCACTGCGACCTGATACAACTGATCACATGGTTCAAGTAGATTTTCTTTTTATGCAGCATTGTTATGTGAACAGGCACACAGAACATGAGCCCTAAAAGACACAAATTCTCAGGGCTAGCAGCGTAATCGAGAGCGCCTTCAAGGGTCCATTATGTTATGTACAGATACCGTTGTATTAATCACCCACAGGGCTTTAACCACTTCAAAACCAGCCTCGTTTTGGATTTTAGGTGTTTAAGAGTTTAAAACAGGTTTTTTTGCTAGAAAATTACTTAGAACCCCCAAACATTATATATTGTTTTTTTTCTAACACCCTAGAGAATAAAATGGCGGTCATTGCAATACTTTTTTTTGCACCGTATTTGCGCAGCGGTCTTCTAAGCGCACTTTTTTTGGAAAAAATTCACTTTTTTGAAAAAAAAAATAAGACAACAGTAAAGTTAGCCCAATTTTTTTTTATATTGTGAAATATAATGTTACGCCAAGTAAATTGATACCCATCATGTCACGCTTTAAAATTGCGCCCGCTCGTGGAATGGCGTCAAACTTTTACCCTTAAAAATCTCCATAGGCGACGTTTAAAAAATTCTACAGATTGCATGTTTTGCGTTACAGAGGAGGTCTAGGGCTAGAATTATTGCTCTCACTCTACCGGTCGCGGCGATACCTCACATGTGTGGTTTGACCACCGTTTTCATATGCGGGCGCTACTCACGTATGCGTTCGCTTCTGCGCGCGAGCTCGTCGGGACAGGGCGCTTTAAAAAATTTTTTTTTTTTTTTTAATTATTTATTTTACTTTATTTTATTTATTTTTTCACTGTTTTTTAAAAAAAAAAAATTTGGATCACTTTTATTCCTATTACAAGGAATGTAAACATCCCTTGTAATAGAAAAAAGCATGACAGGTCCTCTTAAATATGAGATCTGGGGTCAAAAAGTCCTCAGATCTCATATTTAGACTATAATGCAAAAAAAAAAAAAAAAAAAAAAAAAAAGTCGTTTAAAAAATGACACAAAATAAATTGTGCCTTTAAGAGAAGTGGGCGGAGCCGTCGTAATGACGTCGCTCCGGCCGTCACATGGTATAGAGACGGGTGGGGGCCATCTTGGCCTCACTCGTCTCAGTACCGAGGAAGTGAAAGGACCCGATCGCCTCCGCCGTTACCGACGGCTCCGGTAAGCGGCGGAGGGTGCGGGAGAGCGGCGGGAGGGGGGGTGGCACCTCTCCCGCCGCCGATAACGGTGATCTCGCGGCGAACCCGCCGCATAGACCACCATTATCGTGTGTAGAATCGCCGGCCCTAAAGATGGATACCTCGGTTGTGGCAGCAGCTGCTGCCGTTACCGAGATATCCATCTTTAAAACACAGGACGTCAATATACAGTGGGCGGTCGGGAAGCGGTTGTGGTATTAAAAAAAAAAAAAAAAAAAAAAAAATTCCAAAAATGTTAAATTGTTTATTCTTTAAAATAACAAACATGTTATACTTACCTGCTGTGTGCAATAGTTTTGCATAGAGCATACCAAATCCTCTTCTTCGCAGGTCCCTAGCCGATGCTCCTGGCCCCTCCTCCCCACCGAGCACTCCCATAGCAAGCCACTTGGTATGAGGGCACCGTGCGTGCTCACTTCCAATCCTCTCCATCTAATGCCCTGTACACACAGTCGGACATTGATCGGACATTCCGACAACAAAATCCATGGATTTTTTCAGACGGATGTTGGCTCAAACTTGTCTTGCATACACACGGTCACACAAAGTTGTCGGAAAATCCGATCGTTCTGAACGCGGTGACCTAAAACACGTACGTCGGGACTATAAATGGGGCACTGGCCAATAGCTTTTGTCTCTTAATTTATTCTGAGCACGCGTGGCACTTTGTGCATCGGATTTGTGTACACACAATCGGAATTTCAGACAACGGATTTTGTTGGTTGGAAAATTTTATAGCAAGCTCTCAAACTTTGTGTTTTGGAAATTCCGATGAAAAAAAAGTGTGATGGAGCCCACACACGGTCGGAATTTCCGACAACAAGGTCCTTTCACACATTTTCCGTCGGGAAATCCGACCATGTGTACAGGGCATTAGTCCTTTGAAAGAGACAGAAGGACTCGGCACTGACCGCCATTGGCACCTGCTGCTGTCTGAGCCAATAAGGAGAAAGAGGGCAGACAGAGCCCCTGCTCTCACGCACATCTCTGGATTAAGATCAAGCTCAGGTAATTAAAAAGGATTGGGGGAAAAGGGGGCACTGCATGCAGAAGGTTTTTTTTACCTTAATGCATATCTTCTACTACTTTAACCCTGAAAGCAAACAGTCACTGTAGATCTGAAATGAGGGGATCTCATTTCAGAACTACAGCGACTACACTTAAGGGAAGATACCACAGGGATTCAGTGGCAGTGAATCAGTGGGTCTGGTGAGAGACCGGGAGCGCAGTGGGCTAAAGAACTACAAGGAGAAGTTGTAGTGAAGCTGAAAGGACTGTTACATTTGTGTTAGGAAGTGTTAAAGACTGTTGCCATAGGGGACAGCATTTCTGCACATGCAGATGTAGCGCCTTACTGGGGCCATTCCCTGCACAGTTGTCCTTCTATTGAAGTCTTGGGGTCTTCTAATTGAACTTGCAACTTCTCAGGGGTGTCCTGGCCCTAACCCTCTTTTCCCCATAAAAGTTTGCAAGAGAAATAAACATCTCTTTTGCATTTAAGAAGTGTCTGGCGCCCAACAACTTCCACCTTGCACTCACTATGCCTCGCAACCCACCACATACAGAAGGATGTCAGCTATCTCTGGCCCTGGAGGTTCTCAGACTGAAGGAGGCCGGAGACCTTGCTACATTTGTAAAAAATTTGGAAAGCCATTTATTATTTTCCTTCCACTTCACAACTATGTGCCACTTTGTGTTGGTCCATCACATAAAATCCCAATAAAATACATTTACGTGTTTGGTTGTAACATGACAAAATGTGGAAAATTTCAAGGGGTATGAGTACTTTTTCAAGGCACTGTAGCTCTGCTAATGTCAGGACATTGTTGGCAGATACACGTGTTGGATCACTAGCACAAGACACAATTTTGTCACCACTATTACAGTTCAAAATACAGACAATATAAAGAGTTTCTGTAGGAGAAAAGTCAGGTTTTGCTGTCCAGAGCAGCCATTCCTCTTTTTATATTTTCATATCAAGCTAGGAGAACCTAAATCTGTTTTGTTATTTTATATGTGAACTTAACAGAAATGTACCAAAAAAAAAATAAAAAAAATAAATAAAAAAACCAGGAGAATCTAATTGTTTGCTATGGACATTACAGACAGGGAAGGGACACACATGGAGCCTGGAGTGGAGGAAAAACTAGCATTATGATTCAACATCTACTGTATACAAACCAGACAATGCCCCCACGATATGTACAACCCAACTTCCAGACAAAGTTTTCCTTCACTGATAAAATGAGATGTGAATTTGCATGAAAAACAACATTGCCATGTTACCTAATACTGGTGTCTGTGTGCATCTGATGTGTGTTTTATCTAACCAACCTATTGTGTATACAAAAGTTCATACTGGGTTGCCAATGTTGTAGTACCAGGGCATGCTGGGATGACGAAAGGCTTTATTACTATACTGCGTTAAACAATACAATATCAGTTTGGACAGGGTGGCGCTGAAAATAGGTAGACACAAACAGTAAAACATGCAGGAACAGGTCTATCAACATGGATAATTTGCACCGATTTTGAAGAATAAAGGTCAACGTAATGTCTTTAAACTTACAGAAAGTTGATTAGTGTTCCCCTCAGGGACTAATTCTCAAATTCCTCTGCATATACATCCAAAATGCGCACACACACACACACACACACACACTCTAACAAACCTAATGCAATAAAACAGACATTCTTAAAAAAGGAGTTGTAAAGGCAGAAGGTTTTTTATCTTAATGCATTCCATATGCTTTACTGCCGGCGCCCAGCGCTGGCAGTGTGAAAGGGCTCTAAACCTACTCTCAGCCACATTCTAAGCCTAATCTAACACTAAGGAAAAAACATACTTATTCTGCAGCTACTCCGGTCCGGTCCCAGGCCGAGTTGTCAGCGGCCACTTCAGCGTGTAAGAGAGGCAGCCGACAACGAAAGCCCCATAGTAAGTCTATGGGTGTCGTCACTTCCAAGCCGTTGTTGGCTTTCTCCTGCACACAGAGGGCCCAGCTGGAGACTGTACTGGAGCGGCTTCAGAATAGGCAAGTATAGCGATCTTTTCTTTACAGGGCTAGATAGATTAGGCTTATGGCCCGTACACACGATCCGAATATCGTACGAAAACGGTCGTCCGAGGAAGGATCGTACGATATTCGGATCGTGTGTACACTACTTTCGACAGCCGATCACGACCGTTCATCCGATATTATTCGATCGGACATGCATGAAAATTTTCCTCGTACGATTCCAGATCGTACGATTTTTGTTTAGTCAGTATAGTTGTCGTCCGAAAATACAATACAAATACATTACAACACGTGACATCACTTCCCATTTTTTTTGTCTGTCGTACGAGAATTTTCGTGACTTTATTTAGCTATTCAATTTCTACTTGCGACTTTTAAGCGAGAACAGTCGTACGATCGGTCGTACGATATTCGGATCGTGTGTACGGGCCATTAGACTGTGGGTGGGAGTAGGTTTAGCCTTTACTTCCACTTTAAGTCAACCACTTGAGAAGGCCAGTACCCTACAGATGAGCAAAGCCAACTCTACTCCAACCCTGCTTACTTTTACTATTGTTATGACCTGTCCTGTAATTAAACGGATTTCACCATTGGGGCATGATCAGTGTACCTGTGTTAGGAAAGTACAGAAATACGCAGGGATGTGTGAACTAATAGAACAGGAAGAAGTACATTGAGCATCGCTTAAAACGTAAATCAGTAGGGGGGCGTGTCCTGGACATGGAGGAGTGAGGACGTGCTTTGCCTCAGCTCCGCTACACCACAGCACAATATCAGCTTTACATAGGGGGATACTCACTTTTACAAGATCCCCCCATGTCACAACGATCTCGGCAGAGCTCCCAACCGACCAGGACCGACAGATCGCGGCAGGGACAGCTGGATTTATACTTTTCCGGGACCCGAGGACTAGGCCCGGAAGCCTCCAAGATGGCGCCAACCGGGAAGGCCCAGAAAGCCACAAAATCCTCTCAGCCAGCAACGGCCTCAACCCGAACCCTGAAAGGGACAGCTTCAGCCTCAGCAGCATCTCCGGTGCCATCCCCAGGGTCGGTGAGTGATTCAGCCCCCTGTGCCTCCCCTGCCTCTTTAGATGGCCGCTCTGAACTATCTGACTACCTCTGTGAAGAGGATATCAAGCGCCATATTATGTCTTTACCCACTAAGGAGGACCTTGAACGTTTTACAAGCAGGGTAGAGAAAGCTTTCACAGAGGACATTGCCCAACTAAAAGCTGACACTTCCCACCTGGGTAACAGGGTAGAAGCATTAGAAGAGAAGCTAGAGGAGGTTCTCCCCACTATTGCTCTACTGCAATCTAAATGTCAGCAGCAAGGCCAGCAGATTGAAACCCTATTATGTCAGCTGGATGATGCAGAAAATCGCAGCAGAAGAGCGAACATTAGGATTCGGGGTCTCCCAGAAGCCACAGCCCCAAGGGATATTATCCCCACGCTGACAGATATATTCAGAGACATATTGGGCCTTCCGGCCACGGCTCCGATAGAAATTGACCGAGCTCACAGGGCACTAAGACCCCCCTCCCCAGAAGTGGACAACCCCAGGGATGTAATCTGCAAACTCCACAAATTCACTTTAAAAGACAGCATCATGCAAAAAATGCGCAACAAACCCTACTATGATTTCGATGGTGCACGTTTATTCTTTTATCAGGACATATCTAGACGCACCCTCATGCAGCGCAGAGCCCTGAAGCCCCTCTTGACGGCGATCCAAGATGCTGGCCTTCCTTACCGCTGGGGGTTCCCCTTTTTTCTGCAGGCGACTAAAGATGGAAGACAAGTCACACTCCGCAACAAGGATGATCTCCCTCAGTTCCTGTCCTCTCTGGGCCTAGACGCAGTGGACTTTCCGGATTGGAGAATTTCATCTGGCGTTCCTGGGATCCAGGTCCCAACACCATGGTCAACTACTACCCGTAGGAACCGCAGAAGGGACAGACAGCTTCAGCATCAAGATACTCTCCATGGCTCCTCAGTTACCCGTGACTGAGGGAATAGTCCCCCCGGACTCTTACAGTGGTCATAGACTTCCCCAGTAGTTAAGAAAAGGCCCCCCCCTCTTTTCTCTCCTGTAGAGATTAGGCCCCCCAATATCAGCCTTAACGCTTTTAGCTGAGATCCAGTTGGCTGTGATTGCAGATCACTCAAGAGTTATGACTAGTAGTAAATAATAATTTTTCCTCATATATGTATTCTCTGATGTTCTGGTACTGGGTGGGAAAATGTGAACTCCAAAAATTTAACACAGTAGTTTCTCCCCACCTCCAACCCCAAACACCTTTTAAGACGCGGTGTGTGGAGACGGGGCACCGCTCTCCACCCTGTGTTTGGGCCCACGTTCCCCCACGTAGGCCACCCTATATTGGGTACAGTCCCTAGTTGGGGCAATAGGTAAGGTCTGAGGCCCCCTTCCTTCCGAGGGGGACCTCCCACCTATAGATATTCTATTTACAGACTTTGAGAATGTCTTGTCGTATTGTTTACGTTATTTTAACAGTTTGTTTTCTCTGTTCATTTTTCTATTCACTTTCCTCCCCCCCCACCGTTCTGTTCCCCTCTTTCCTTCCTTTCTAGGAGCAACCAAGGACTTCAGATGCTGCGCCGGGCGAGCGAGTCCATCCGACATCCTCCCTACCACTTATTCAGACATGTCTACTATTAAGGTAATATCATACAACATAAGAGGCCTATGCTCCCCGGGGAAAAGAAACAAACTTTGGTGGGAACTTAAGAAGTTAAAAGCTCACGTGGTTTTCCTACAGGAAACCCACTTTACTCATCACTCCCTGCCTAGATTACCTACCCATTTATTTAGCCAATGGTTCCATAGCACCTCCCCCACAGCTAAATCTAAAGGCACCACGATTGCTATTCACAGGAATTGCCCCTTCCAGCTCTCGGACAGCAAAATAGACCCACTAGGCCGTTATGTATTTTTGAAAGGAACCATAGCGGGACGAAAATATACTTTCGCCTCGTTATATGCGCCCAATTCTAATCAAATTACTTTCATCGACAATACTCTAGACCTACTAGCAGACTTTAAAGAAGGCTATGTTATTTTGGGAGGGGACTTCAACGTTAGCCCGGACCCCCTGTTAGATACCTCCAGCTCTAGACACTCACACTCTTATGCTTTCCTAAAACACTTCCGAAAGTCATTTCAGTCCAACTTGCTGCTTGATAGCTGGAGGGTCCTCCATCCAAAGGAGAGAGACTTCAGCTATCACTCGGCAGTACATGATGTATACACCCGCATAGACCACGTCTATGTGGACCGCCCAACACTAGAGCTCATGCAGTCCGCGTTCATTGGGAACATCACTCTATCTGATCACGCACCAGTGGGGGTGACCCTAACACTCCCTTCAGGTTCCCGAGGGACCTGGACGTGGAGGCTGAATGAAAATTTGTTGGACGATACAGTGGCAGTAGCCAAGGTATCTGAGACCATCTCAAATTATTTTAATGAAAATGTGACGGATGATATCAGCATGGGCGTAGTGTGGGAGGGCCACAAGGCAGTGATCAGAGGAGAGATAATATCACAAGGGGCTAGACTTAAAAAGATACTTCAGGCAGACTTTGAAAGAGTGTTGGCCGCCCTACAAGACGCGGAACTCAAACATAAACGAAATGGAGGCCCTGAGGCATTGCAGAGGCTAACTGAGCTAAGAGATTTGTTTTTGCGCCTGCTGGATCGGCAGACTCGTAGGCAAGCCAGACGAGTATCACACAAATATTACGAACACGGCAACAAATGTGGCCGTATGCTTGCTAGAGCCATTCGTAAGAAGCACGCGCAGACTTACATACAAAAATTATGTTCCCCTTCTGGGGAGGTATCAGCTCGGTCCTCCAAAATTGCCTCAGGGTTTCAAGATTACTACACACACCTATACAATTTACATCTTGACAACCCCCCAGAAACACAGCAATCCAAGTCCACAGCCATACGAGACTACTTGGCTGCTGCTGGCGCTCCAACATTGAGTGCAGACCAGTGTACTGACCTTGAACTTCCGATCTCCCCTGGGGAGATTGAACTGATAGTGAAGTCCCTCCCTACAGGAAAAAGCCCGGGACCGGACGGATACTCGGGATTGTACTACAAAACCTTCCTACCCCTCCTTAAACCCCACATGTGCGCTTACTTTAATTCCATAGCGGAAGGGGCCCCCATGTCTTCTGAGGCACTCCTGGCTCACATCACAGTGTTGCCAAAAGACGGTAAAGACCCGACGCTCCCCCAAAGCTACCGCCCGATCTCCCTCCTTAACGTGGACGTTAAGATACTAGCCAAGATTTTAGCGAATAGGATTGGGAATCTCCTGCCCAATATCATCCACCCCGACCAAACTGGGTTTATTAAGGGGAGGGAGGCGAGGGACAACTCCATTAGGGCCATACAACTCATCCACTGGGCCCGATCAAACCCGGACTCCAAACCTTACATCATTCTCTCCACGGACGCTGAAAAGGCCTTCGACCGGGTCAACTGGTCGTACCTCAAAGCGGTGTTGGAGACACTAGGGCTTAAAACACGCATGTTGACCTCTATCCTGGCGCTCTACTCTACTCCCTGTGCACAGGTCAAGGTGAATGGAGTGCTTTCCTCTAGGTTCCCGATTAGGAATGGCACGAGACAAGGGTGCCCCCTGTCCCCCCTTCTCTTCGCTCTAGTCCTTGAACCATTACTATGCACGGTCAGGGCGAATGCAGACATAAGGGGTCTACGAGTAGGAAACACTGAACACAAACTATCCGCCTACGCTGATGATGTGTTATTCCACCTCTCAGAACCCTTGTTATCATTGCCAGTCCTGATGAAGGAACTGAAATTATTCGGATCACTCTCAAATTTCAAAATTAATTACTCCAAATCTGAAATTTTACCTATTCTCTTAACCCCTGCAATGATGAGTAACCTACAAGCCTCCTTTCCCTTCACCTGGGCTAAATCCTCCATCCGATACTTAGGGATTCAATTGACAGACAGCTTTGATTCCTTATATGATGCAAATTTCCCCCCCCTACTTCATTCAATTAAAAAAGATCTCTCCCTCTGGACCAAGACTGCGTTCACTTGGATAGGCCGTATTAATATCATAAAAATGAATGTTCTACCTCGTGTACTCTTCTTTCTTCAAATGATACCAATCCCACTGCCTACCAAATTCTTTTCCCAGATTAATAGCATCATAACGGGATTTGTGTGGAATGCACGTAACCCTAGAATAGCCATGAGGACATTAAAACGCCCAAAACTAGCAGGTGGCCTTGGGATCCCAGACATATTGAAATATCACAAAGCAATTGCCCTTCAGAGGATCCTCAACTGGCGCTTCCACACCCAATCAAAAATTTGGGTCTCTCTTGAGAAATGGCTAGCTGGCAGGAATCTGGCCTTTGCTCCCTGGCTACCAAATGAATACCGCGGGCTCTCAGACTCAACTTCCCCACTGACGAGACACACCCTCTCCACTTGGGACAAACTAAACTCGATCTTAAACCTATCACCGCCCATGTCTCCACTAGCCCCGTTAGGGGGATTTCTTTGGTTCTTGCCAGGTGAGCAAATGGCCTTTTTCACCCGTGGGTGGATGATGGTAATGCCAGCTGTGGGAAACTGATGAGCAACGGTAAGCTGATGAGTTTAGAATACCTACAAAGTAGACACAAGGGATCCAAAATAAACTTCTGGCGCTACAGACAGCTCCACCACTTTTTCGAAACTCACGGACAATCCATAAGGGATATTTCCACTCTTACTCCTTTCGAGCAACTTTTTGTAGAGGACGACCCGATCCCACATTTAATATCTGAAATGTATCGCTTATTAAACAGTGCTAATGACAATCTCAGACCGACCTACATACGGACATGGGAGAGAGACTTACAACTAGACTTCTCCACATCCCAACTAACACACCTTTATCAGCTCACCCACTCAAGCTCTATTGAATCCAGAACCCAAGAAACAAATTACAAGCTCCTGTCGCGCTGGTACAGAGTACCAACTGATTTAGCTCGTATCTACCCCTCGGTATCAGACCAGTGCTGGAGGGGATGTGGACAGAGAGGCACGCTCCTCCACATTTGGTGGGAATGTCCTCTGATACAGCCATACTGGGCAGATGTCAAATCCCTAATAAAAGAAATTCTAGACTTGGATCTTCCTTTGAACCCAGTCTACTTTCTCCTGCATGTCCCTCAGATGCCGATTAGTAGATACAGAAAATGCATACTACCACACCTCTTAAACGCAGCTCGACGCCTCCTTCCAATTTATTGGAAACAATCCAGGGTACCTTCTAGAGATGACTGGATTAAAAAAGTCAATGATATTAGAGAAGCTGAACACTGGATAGCATCCTGTAAAGGAAAATTGGAACGCTTTGAGGCCTTATGGGGACCTTGGAGAGACTTTATGTTCGACCCGAATCTCATACCCTCAAGCCTAGATCTGGCCCTGCTGGAATTAGCAGAACCAACCCTGAGATCCCGCCTGGGCAATAGTAACAGGGCCCACTGATAGACATTTTTCATAGACTCCCTCCAGGATGATAACCAACCGATGGCAGAACTCGCCCGGCGCAGATCTACAGGACCTTCTCAGACTCTGAGGTATGCTCCACACCACTCCCCCCCCCTTCTTACCCTTTCCCCACCTCCCCATCCTTTCATACTTGTTCCCCCTCTGACTCTAACTACTTCTTATCCTTCTCTACCTTCTAATTTTACTTCTTAGACTGCATACCAGTTGCCTATTATCAGGCTGCGGTCATAAGATACAGATGTTGCACTACCTGGACATGGGCGGCGGCTGACAACAAAGGGGAGCACAGACCCCCCACTGGGAGGTGGACCTGTTTTCATTGCCCGCCTCTGGTGGGTGGGGGGACGGGAAGGGTGTGCCCTTCCTGGACACGGCGAGACGGATGAGGTTGTTGGAGGTATTTACCCCCCTCGGTTCGAGCCGTTGACAGGGAGGGCTCGCCCACTGGCTCTCCTGATCATTGAGCACTTTGAATGCAGCCAAGGTTGGCTCAACCAACACGACGCCGCATGTCCATCCTGATTCAGGATGTGTACTGTAGATTACAGATAGGGCCGCCGCCGTAGGTCCGAAATTCTTATTTGCACTAGCAGATGTATAGACAAATTATATGTGTGTTCTATCCTGCATTTCTAAAATGTGTGTATTTTTCTACTAAAATGTTGATAAATAAAGATTATATAAAAAAAAACGTAAATCAGTATAGCGTCACTGAGACAGTTTGGTAATGAAAAATGTCAGCCAAACTGTGATGAAAGAAAAATATCACAACATCCCGGTGCATTATATACAAGTGTATAGCAAAGAAACAGTACAATAAAAACATATGGCCAGTATTTTGCAGGTACATCTCAAAATGTAATATTTTTAAATATATGCACTTAATAAATAAGTCATAAGCCAACAGTCACTTAGAGGGTAATGGATAACTGAATATGCACTTAGTTTCTTCTTAAAAGTGACACTGAGTCACCTTTTAAGCAATAACATTTCACAATCAGAAAATACATATATGCCAGAGGGCACAAGAAATGGGGCAACAGGTCAAGGCAAGACAGTTCAACAAATTCTAGTCAATAAAAAGGTTAACATAGTTCACAAAGTTGTAAACGGGTAATACTTTTATTGCTTAGCTACAAAACATACAATTACTTGGTACACCGATGGTCTAATGGAGTCAAAATATATTTTCTGAAAAGTAAATAGAAGTAGTAGAGCATTGAACCATGTTAGCCATTACTTACAGTGGATATAAAAAGTTTACACACCCCTGTTAAAATATGAGGTTTCTGTGATGTAAAAAAAAAAAATAAAAAAAAAAAAAAAAATTATGAGACAAAGATAAATAATTTCAGAATTTTTTCCACCTTTAAAGTGACCTATAAACTGTACAACTCAATTGAAAAAACAAACTGGGGGGGGGGGGGGGATAAAACTAAAATAATGTGGTTGCATAAGTGTGCACACCCTCTTATAACCGGGGATGTAGCGGTGTTTAGAATTAATCAATCACATTCAAACTCATGTTAAATAGGAGTCAGTACACACCTGTCATCATTTAAAGTGCCTCCGATTAACCCAAAATAACGTTCAGCTGTTCTAGTAGGTCTTTCCTGACATTTTCTTAGTCACGTCCTACAGCAAAAGCCATGGTCTGCAGAGAGCTTCCAAAGCATCAGAGGGATCTCACTGTTAAAAGGTATTAGTCAAGAGAAGGGTACAAAAGAACTCCAAGGCATTAGATATACCATGGAACACAGTGAAGGCAATCATCAAGTGGAGAAAATATGGCACAGCAGTGACATTACCAAGAACTTGACGTCCCTCCAAGATTGATGAAAAGACAAGTAGAACACTGGTCAGGGAGGCTGCCAAGAGGCCTACAGCAACATTAAAGAAGCTGCAGGATTATCTGGCACGTACTGGCTGTGTGGTACATGTGACAACAATCTAACATATTCTTCATATGTCTGGGCTATAGGGAAGCCTTTTCTTACGAAGAAAAACATCCAAGCCCGGCTAAATTTTGAAAAATCACATCTGAAGTCTCCCAGAAGCATGTGGGAAAATGTGTTATGGTCTGATGAAATCAAGGTTGAACTCTTTGGCCATAATTCTAAAAGATATGTTTGGCGCAAAAACTACCAAACGCCAAAAGAACACCATACCCACCGTGAAGCATGGTGGTGGCAGCATCATGTTTTGAGGCGGTTTTTCTTCAGCTGGTACAGGGGCCTTAGTCAAGGTAGAGGGAATTATGAACAGTTCCAAATACCAGTCAATATAGTCACAAAAACTTCAGGCTACTGCTGGAAAACTGAACATGAAGAGGAACTTCATCTTTCAGCATGGTAACGACCCAAAGCATACATCCAAAAATCAAAAAAGGAATGGCTTCCCCAAAAGAAGATTAAAGCTCTGGAATGGCCCAGCCAGAGCCCAGACCTGAATCCGATTGAAAATCTGTGGGGTGATCTAAAGAGGGCTGTGCACAGGAGATGCCCTCGCAACTGGCATATTTGGAGTGTTTTTGCAAAGAGGAGTGTTCCAATATTGCCTAGTCAAGATGTGCCATGCTGATAAGACTCGCACCCAAAAAGACTGAGTGCTCTAATAAAATCAAAAGGTGCTTCAACAAAGTATTAGTTTAAGGGTGTGCACACTTATGCAACCATATTATTATTTTATTTTTTTTATTTTTACTACCCTCCACCTTAAAAGATTAGTTTGTTGTTCAATTGAGTTGTACAGTTTATAGGTCACATTAAAAAAGATGGAAAAAGTTCTGAAATGATTTATCTTTGTCTTTTTTTTTTTCACAGAAACCTGACATTTTAACAGGGGTGTGTAGACTTTTTATAGTCACTGTACATGCAGACAGTTTGGAGTTTAAGTGATACCCTTTACTGGCTAACAAGTTCACCTTTACAGAAAATCTCACTGGACCCTCTCCCCAAACCCCGCGGTCCTGCTGACCTCGAGTCCCGTGATCTCACGCTGTGACACATCGTATAGCCGCTTTACTGGTCTGGGGATTTGAAATCCCAGCGGCTTTCTCTCCTCTTCTCCCCCAGACAGGACAGGCTACGTTTTCCAATCTTTTTTTTAAAAGGGAGGACAAATTGTTGAGTTATTTAATCTTTAGATCAGACCACCCAAAAATATTTCATTTACTGCCCTTTCACGCTGAACCGCTCTGGGCATTAGCGGTAAATCGCCACTAATTGAAGCGGCGCTTTTCACCTCCGCTAGCGGCCGATGGGTTGAATGCGCCAGAAAAGCGCCACTACCGAAGCGCTTTAGCAGCGCTGCCCATTCATTTCAATGAGCAGGGGTGGTGGAGGAGTGGTGTATACACCGCTCCTCCACAGCCCCAAAGATGCTGCTTGCAGGACTTTTTCTAACCTCCTGCCAGCGCACGGCTCCAGTGTGAAAGCACTTGGGCTCTCACACTGGGGCTGCAGGAGAGGCTTTTTTCAGGCGCTATTTTTAGCCTGAAAAATGCCCTAGTGTGAAAGGGGTCTTAAAGCTGGGAATGCGGAGAACAGCTTTTTACATCTCTGTGGGATTCTTGAAGGGAAGAAACACTGCCAGGTTTTAGGATGTAAACTAATAAAAATGCCACAAATCTTTATCTGGTACTATGCAGTTTTACATAAAAAAAAAAAAAAATTGTCAGATTTGATATCGTATCCGGTCTTAAAAAAAATAAAAAGCTGGAACCTGATGAGCTGCTTGTAGGGAACAACTCCCAACTAAGATTGTGCTTGGTTTTGAAACAGAAGGACCCTCCTCAACCCATGATCCTGTCAGTCGAGAGATCTTCTCACAAACATTCCTGTATGCGTGACAGAATCGCATTTCCTGCCAACTTCCAGAGTCAGAACATACACGCAATGCAGTGATAAACTGCAATAATGGAAAGTCCACCATATGACCATTCACCCGTGTCTACGACTTAATCCAAGAGAGAGTTTATCACTTAGATATATGTATGTAATCTTACTTTGCTGAAAAACACATTTGGTCTAACATGACTAATTTCAATTTAGCCTGTCAGCATATTACATAAAAAATGACCTGCAATAACCCTTCAGAGTAAGCAGACAGGATGGATGCAATCTTTCCTTTACAATCCTATTTTCATTAAAGTGAAAAGCAAATCAGTGTGTGTAGATCAGAAGACAGACCTAGAATCACCAGACATCGCCAAGCATTTTATGGGAATCCCAACACTACAGAGGATAAGTAGAACAAAGTCTTCCATCCGAACAAATAAAAGGAAATGTAGCCTTGGGCCCCAGTAGAATGAAAAAGCACCTGGTCTTTAATATGGGACATTTTTCTTCCCATTTGTGAGTGGCTAATTTTTATTATCCTTTTAGACAATAAAAAGCACCTTTGTACTACCCTTATGTAGGTTTGTTCATTGTAATTGCCAGACAATGAATGTTGTCAGCCAGCAACTAAAGCTGGCCATACATGGATTGAAATTTGGCCAGTTCAGCAGGGACCGGCCGAGATTCGATCCATCTATGGGCAGGCCGATTATACCCAAGTCAATCCAACATGTTCTGTCGGCAAGGAAGACTCAAACCCCCCGTTGTGAGATGCATTCCCCAATCCCAATGTGGAAAGTGACCGATTTTATTTTCTTTTTCTTCCACCTGTGGTGGAAGGAAAGAAAAAAATAAAAATTGGAATCAGCACGCTTTAGTGCTGTTACAGGCAGGATGTCCAGGTAAGAAACTTTGCAACAGATTCACAAAAGAGAAATATTTGCTCCAATAACTGGAAATAAAGGAGGCATGCCAAACATATTAAATAGATTTTTGTGTTTACATATAATTTAAGATAAAACTATTGCCAGAAGTTGTCGGACACCCCCATCCCCTTTTCAACTTCCACAGGCATTAAGACCCCTTTCACACTGAGGCAATTTTCAGGTGTTTTAGCGCTAGAAATAGCGTCTGTAAAGCGCCTGAAAACTGCCTCCCATGCTGCCCGAGTGTGAAAGCCTGAGATTTCAATATACTTATAATGCCAAGGAAACTATTTTTTTAGGATTAACAATTGGTGCCCAATTCTCAAGCAGCCATACATTTACAATGAAGATATTTTGCCTAGACACAAAACGAGACCTGGTCTCCGGTTCCTTGTACTGTACTACGTTGTACAGTTATTTAATACTATACGTTCTTGTTTATTACTTCTAATTTTTGCCAAATACACCATCTAACCCAGATGTGTTCAGCAGAGAGCACAGCAGGTTCAATTGTTTTGTCTAAGTGGTTGTAAATCTACTGCGGACTATGAAAAAAAAAAAAAAATTCAAGTCCATGGTGATCTTTGACTTTTGTGCTTTTATTGACTACATGGTGCTCCATGTCCCTCCTGCAGCCAGAGGACATATTGGGGTTGATTTACTAAAATTGGACAGTGCAAAAGCTGGTGTAGCTCTGCATAGAAACCAATCAGCTTCCATATTTTTTTGTCAAAGCTTAAGTGAACAAGCAGACATTAGAAGCCGATTGGCTACCATGCACAGCTGCACCAAAGTTTGCACTCTCCCATTTTAGTAAATCAACCCCATTGTGACACATAAAAAAACTGCACTTCCTGGTCCCAGGGAAAAAAGTGCCACATTTAGGCCACAGATCATCCTTGGGCAAGTATTCATTGTAAAATAGAGAAAGATGATATCATTACACCACCATTGCAGTGCATATTAAAAGGAAGTCTGACCTGGCTGAAAAGGTTTCCAAAGTAAACAGTGCAGGTGTCTTGGTAGAAACACTCATACAAGCCCACATACAAATGGGCTCCACAGGGATCAACTAGCAAAGGGACTTGCTGGCATGACAAGGTACCTACACTTCACAGTTATTACCATAAAAATATTTCAGGTCAAGTAGACTTTAAAAAAAGGACCTGTGGAGAAATAGCAGCATTATAAAATTTAGTAAACACCTGGAATTAAATTTCTTCTTAAAAATGGTGGGAAAAAAAAAAAAATCAGACATAAGTTCGGAAGGGCTTGTTCACACCAGCGGCAAGAATGGCGGTGAGAATGCGATATGCAAAATTAAGCAAAGTCCATCACAATGTGCATAATTATAAATATAATAAAAATATATATTTAGCATTGAATTCCCTTACCTCTCTAATTACCCTATAAACCTAAATTACGTAGCAAAGCGTGCAGTTTTCACTTTCATTTTTCCCTGCATGCTTGCAGGCAATTATGTTTGTAGAATAAGCACAATAAAAAAAATGTTCAGCTCAGACAGTAGGTGGGCAAATAAGGGCAGGCACATGCCTCTCAGGCTTGTAAAGGTGACAAAGCTGTCTTGAACTCAAATTCGCTGAAAGACAGTGTTTTTTTTTTGTTTTGTTTTTTTTTTTTTTTTAACAGGAGAGACTCTAGGGGTCTATCATAAATGCCTCCCCCTGCCCAACAATGGTAATGTAATTTGAGCCATACATGCACAGCTCAGACCACATTTACAGCACCTGCTCTGTGCTGTGGTGGTGCGATTTCCATGCATGGAAGTGATGTCATTTAAGCCCGGCCATAAAAGAAAAAGAACAAAAAAAGGACATGGGTATTGACAATTTTGGGTATTGGCCTGCACACCTGGCTGTGTGTTGAAAGGAGAATTCTTGCTGATCCCAAGTCGGAAGGCAGCCATGTTGGGTTGGCAAGACTATCTGGGAGATATGTAGCGGCCCTGGCTCTTGGGGGATGTGGCACTCAAGTGCTGGTAGTTGGGGGATTTGAAGTTCTTGTGCTGGTACTTGGGCATTTGTGGGGTCCATCGCTGGTGGCAGCGCTGGTACTGGGCATTTGATCTTGGGGTCTATTGCTGGCAGCTGCTTGGGTTCCAGAGCGCCGTGACCTTTTTAGGAGGGATCCATTCTTCCTCCTATTCATTTGATGATCCACTACTATCGATCGCTTTGAATGCTGAATTTGATTCAGAATCGGAATGGACATTTGAAGCCGATGAGAACTCCCCGCTGCGCTCATCAGTCATGGAGAGGCTCTGGAACACCTCACTGGTAAAAAATTTTTTGGACATTTTTTTGATGGGCTGCGCAATGGGTGGCAGGCAACGGTCACTGATGGCAGACAGGCAACGGTCACTGATAGCAGTCTCTGATGGTGACCAGTGCACTTTATGGGACTGATAGGTGAGGGTCACTGATGGGTGACAGATGCACCGCTGATGGCAGTCTGACGGTGACAGGTGCACTTTATGGGCACCAATGTGGTGACTGTTGGGTGACAGCTGCAATTGGGGGTGGTGTTGGTGAAGACACTGACACTACACAGATCGGTAACTCACTGCTCCTTTCTCTCCTCACACTGGAAACGTTGTGTGAGGAGGGAAGAGCCGGCAACAACTAGTTACCAGTCTGGGTTTACATTTTGTGATCGGCTGTGAATGGATGACAGCCAATCACGTGGTAAACAGCCGCCAGCCATTGGCTGTTTACCATTGTCGGTGACGAGCCGTGTTCCTTGGAAAACGCCACCGACATGACCGCGCATCGTGCTCCCGATCGTAATCACGGCTGATCACGTGCTAAACAGCCATGCCCAATGGTTGTTCACCCCTGAGGGTGACACGCTCTGTCTCAGGGACACGCCACCGATAGTGCAGGGCTGCACGCACATGCCCTGTTTGAATGGGCTGACATCGGCCCAGGACGAGAGCCGCACCGCCCCGCCATCATATGCAGGCGGCAACTGGTTAATCGTTAGGCTCCATTCACACTTGTACGACTCCAAATTTGCGCCAACTTTGGATGGATGCAACTTTGGATACGTCTGGCTTTGACCAGTGATAATGGGCAACTGTTGCATTGTATAACTTTCATGCAATTTTTGAGGGTTAACATTGAAGTCTATGGCCCTCAAGTTGCATGAAAGTCAGACCAAAGTAGTAGTGCATGAACTTACTTTTGACATCTGCTGGTAATATCACAACCAGTGAACAAAGTCAGTGAACACAATCTGTGAAAAAAGGGATACCATATATAAAATACATATAGTGAAATAAGCATGAGTATTAATCTTCATTATATTACATAGTTACATAGTTACATAGTAGGTGAGGTTGAAAAAAGACACAAGTCCATCAAGTCCAACCTATGTGTGTGATTATGTGTCAGTATTTCATTACATATCCCTGTATGCGGTCATTCAGGTGATTATCTAATAGTTTCTTGAAGCTATCAATGCTCCCCGCTGAGACCACCGCCTGTGGAAGGGAATTCCACATCCTTGCCGCTCTTACAGTAAAGAACCCTCTACGTAGTTTAAGGTTAAACCTCTTTTCTTCTAATTGTAATGAGTGGCCACGAGTCTTATTAAAACTCTCTTCTGCGAAAAAGTTTTATCCCTATTGTGGGGTCACCAGTACAGTATTTGTAAATTGAAATCATATCCCCTCTCAAGCATCTCTTCTCCAGAGAGAATAAGTTCAGAGCTCGCAACCTTTCCTCATAACTAAGATCCTCCAGACCCTTTATTAGCTTTGTTGCCCTTCTTTGTACTCGCTCCATTTCCAGTACATCCCTCCTGAGGACTGGTGCCCAGAACTGGACAGCATACTCCAGGTGCGGTCGTACCAGAGTCTTGTAGAGCGGGAGAATTATCGTTTTATCTCTGGAGTTGATCCCCCTTTTAATGCATGCCAATATTCTGTTTGCTTTATTAGCAGCAGCTTGGCATTGCATGCCATTGCTGAGCCTATCATCTACTAGGACCCCCAGGTCCTTTTCCATCCTAGATTCCCCCAGAGGTTCTCCCCCCAGTGTATAGATTGCATTCATATTTTTGCCACCCAAATGCATTATTTTAAATTTTTCTACATTGAACCTCATTTGTCATGTAGTCGCCCACCCCATTAATTTGTTCAGGTCTTTTTGCAAGATTTCCACATCCTGCGGAGAAGTTATTGCCCTGCTTAGCATCGTCTGTAAATACAGAGATTGAACTGTTTATCCCATCCTCCAGGTCGTTTATGAACAAATTAAATAGGATTGGTCCCAGCACAGAACCCTGGGGAACCCCACTACCCACCCCTGACCATTCTGAGTACTCCCCATTTATCACCACCCTCTGAACACGCCCTTGTAGCCAGTTTTCAATCCATGTACTCACCCTATGGTCCATGCCAACGCACCTTATTTTGTACAGTAAACGTTTATGGGGAACTGTGTCAAATGCTTTTGCAAAATCCAGATACACCACGTCTACGGGCCTTCCTTTATCTAGATGGCAACTCACCTCCTCATAGAAGGTTAATAGATTGGTTTGGCAAGAACGATTCTTCATGAATCCATGCTGATTACTGCTAATGAGATCATTCTTATTACTAAAATCTTGTATATAGTCCCTTATCATCCCCTCCAAGAGTTTACATACTATTGATGTTAGGCTAACTGGTCTGTAATTCCCAGGGATGTTTTTTGGGCCCTTTTTAAATATTGGTGCTACATTGGCTTTTCTCCAATCAGCTGGTACCATTCCAGTCAATAGACTGTCTGTAAAAATTAGGAACAACGGTCTGGCAATCACCTGACTGAGTTTCCGAAGTACCCTCGGATGCAAGCCATCTGGTCCCGGTGATTTATTAATGTTAAGTTTCTCAAGTCTAATTTTAATTCCGTCCTCTGTTAACCATGTAGGTGCTTCCTGTGTTGTGTCAGGAGGATAAACACTGCAGTTTTGGTTAGCCCCCCGATTCACTCGTGAATACTGAGGAGAAGAATAAATTCAATACCTTTGCCATCTCCCCATCCTTTGTAACCAGATGTCCTTCCTCATTCTTTATGGGGCCAATATGGTCTGTCCTCCCTTTTTTACTGTTTACATACTTAAAGAATTTCTTGGGATTTTTTTTTGCTCTCCTCCGCTATGTGTCTTTCATGTTCTATCTTAGCCGTCCTAATTGCACCCTTACATTTCTTATTGCATTCTTTATAAAGTCTGAATGCTGAGGATGATCCCTCAACCATGTATTTTTTGAAGGCCTTCTCCTTTGCTTTAATATGCATTTTTACATTGGAGTTAAGCCATCCAGGATTTTTGTTCGCTCTTTTAAATTTATTACCCAATGGGATACATTGGCTACATTGTTTAGACCCTATTACGTTTTGACACAGGTGGAGTTTTTACGCATTAGAGTCATTTGTATTTAGTCTGTATTATATGACATTCATACCTGCTAATTAATATTAATATAGAGGGCAGCGCCGTTTCCATTCTCATTTTATCTACCTATTATGCAATTAGACCCCTAGGGGTACTAATTAGAGATAGGCAGCAGCTCTCACACTGTCCTAAGCGCGGATCTATTTATTTATTGATACATTGGCTAATGCCCTTATTTAATATGCTCTTAAAGCAAACCCATCTCTCCTCCATATTCTTTGTTCCTAATATTTTATCCCAATTTATGCCTTTTAGTAAGGTTTGTAGTTTAGGGAAGTTGGCTCTTTTGAAATTCAGTGTCTTTGTGTTCCCTTCATGTTTCCTATTTGTGCGATTTATACTGAAACGAATTGACCTGTGATCGCTGTTACCTAAATTGCCCCGTATTTCCACATCTGTGATCAGGTCTGTATTGTTGGTAATCAGTAGATCCAGTAATGTTTTATTTCTAGTTGGTGCGTCTACCATCTGACCCATAAAATTGTCCTGCAAGACATTAAGGAACTGGCGGGCCTTAAATGAATGCACGGTTCCCTCCGCCCAGTCTATGTCTGGATAATTAAAATCCCCCATTATGATAACACTTCCCATCCTTGCTGCTAATACAATTTGTGATAGGAGATCCGTCTCCACTTCCTCCCTCAGGTTAGGGGGCCTATAGCATACTCCCAGTATTATTTTCCCCTTAGCTTCATCCCTTTGGAGCTCTACCCATAAGGATTCCACCTCCTCCCTAGCTCCCTCAGTGATGTCATCTCTCACATTCACTTGTACATTATTCTTGATATATAGGCATACCCCTCCCCCTTTTTTACCCTCTCTATCCTTGCGGTATAGGGTATACCCTTGAATGTTTGCCAGCCAATCATGAGAGCTGTTGAACCAGGTCTCTGAAATTCCCACAAAATCCAAATCCTCCTTGTACAACAGTATCTCTAGTTCACCCATCTTGTCCGCCATGCTCCTGGCATTGGTGAACATGCCACATATTTTTTGACCAGTCGCATATTGTCCTCGTATTGGTGTTTCAAGATTGCAACTAGGACTTGCTACTATACTCACCTTGTGTTTTAGTGCTTTGGTTAACCTACCACTAATGCCCCCAATACTACCCTCTGGAATATCTTCCGCGCTGGCTATCACTGTCTCTGGACCCTCCCCCCCCCATCGCCTAGTTTAAAAACCCCTCTAACTTTTTGGCCATCTTCATTCCCAGCAGATCTGCACCCTCCTCATTTAGGTGCAGTCCGTCCCTTCTATAGTACCGGTTACCGACTGAGAAGTCGGCCCAGTCCTCCAGGAACCCAAACCCCTCCTTACTACACCAGATCTTCAGCCACTTGTTTAACTTCCCTAATCTCCCTCTGCCTTTCTGGTGTGGCTCGATGTACCGGTAGTATTCCTGAGAACACTACCTTGGAGGTCCTTTTCCTCAATTTAGCACCTAAGTCCCTAAAATCGTTCTTTAGGACACTCCATCTGCCTCTGACTTTGTCATTGGTGCCAACGTGCACCATGACAGCCGGGTCTTCCCCAGCCCCTCCCAGTAATCTGTCCACAAGATCCGTGATGTGCCGAACCCGAGCGCCCGGTAGACAACATACTGTTCGGCGATTCAGGTCTTGGTTACAGATTGCCCTCTCTGTCCTTCTAAGAATTGAGTCCCCTACCACCAGAATCTGTCTTTCCTTTCCCTTTGCTGCCCTCCCCACTCTCATTGGAGGAGTTCTTCCCCTGGCAGCTAGGAGAGTCCCTCATCTCCAGCAGTGCTGGTCCCTGACTGGTTTCACCAAGGTCACTCATTGGAGCGTACTTATTGGGATGCTCCAGTCCTGGATCGGCCTCTCTGGCACTTCCCCCTCTACCCCTCCTGACTGTCACCCATCTACTCTTTGCTAGTGCCTGCACCTCTTTGTCTCCACCCGCCTCTGTGCTGGCCCCTGCCGGCACCTGCCGTGTACGTTCCTGGCTCACCTTTAGTATGGAGGGACTTCTCAGTGCTGACAGTTGCTTCCCCAGATTCAGAACCTGGGCTTCCAGGGAAACAATGTGCTTACATTTTGCACAGCAGTATTCGCCCTCGATCGGATGATCAAGGAACGCATACATGCGGCAAGATGTACAAAAAGAGTCGCCTCTCCACACCCGCCGGGCATCGTACCTATTAAATATAGTGAGGATTTGGGGATTTTACCCTGTCCAAATTACCTAACAGCTAGCTTCCTGGCACTAATACTCAAGACAATACTAACTCAGTCCATATGGTGGTGACACCAAAAAAAATAAATAAAATAAAAAGTGAAAATTGTGAAGGAGTTGATAGAAGATCAGCCACCACTCCTAGTAAAGGCTTACCAGAGAGATTGGACACAGATGGGTATATACCCACTGGGTCAATCTAGCTTGTAAAGTGGGGATCCTTGGTAACAGCTACCGCAGAGGACACAATTCCTGGTGGCCCGGGTGCTTGCAATGGTGTGTTTGTTAAGGATAGGTCCAATCGGGCATCAATGGTATATGTGAAGGAAATATGAAAGTAGGGCTGAAACAACTAATCGATTAATCGACAACTAAACGATTATGAAATTAATCGATTACTATTTTCATAATCGATTAATCGGCCAGTAACATAATGGGGTTAAAAAAAAAAAAAAATCTAAAATGAGCCCTTTATAGTACCAAAAAAAGCAAATAATCTCTACTGTAAATAAATTAAATAAATAAATTTAGTTGGTCTACCTGACCGTGGTTTGGTTTCAACAGCCTTTACTAGGAGTGGTGGCTGATCTTCTATCAACTTCTTCACAATTTTCACTTTTTATTTTATTGTATTTATTTTTTGTTGTCACCACCATATGGACTGAGTTAATATAACAAAGATTAATACTCATGCTTATTTCACAATATGTATTTTATATATAGTATCACTTTTTTCACAGATTGTGTTCACTGACTTTGTTCACTGGTTGTGATATTACCAGCAGAATCACATCAAGTGGTCCTATGGACCATCGAATTGTCTATTAGCGCTGCACCTCTTTATATTTTATGTTCTTTGCAAGATTTGATCACTATTTATAGAAGACAGCGTGAATGCCAATAAAATAGAGAGAGATAGATAGATATAGATAGATAGATATATATATATATATATATATATATATATATATATATATATATCTATTTATTTCACACACACACACACTTACTTTTGACATCGCTGCAACTTTAAGTCGCACATATATGAATGGCTATCATTGGAAATCATGAGGAATGACTTGTCCGGCGACTTATGTCCAAAGTTGCAGGACAAACTTAAAGTGTGAATGGAGCCTTAGGGAAGAGCAGGAGGTTTTAACTGTTTAAGATGCTCTGCTATTTGTACTTAGTAAAGACCAGATGTTAATAGAAAGTATGTAGTAAAATATAGTCAGAAGGACTCAAATCTGTACTTGCAGATATAACCTTAAAAACAAAATATCTACAAAGAACCCAATAAACAGGTATCAAGTATATGCATACAGGAAACTAAAAGATCTTAGTGAAGCGTAAACAATTTTTCGTGGAACATTCTCACAGGAACTAAAAGTTTAAACTGAAGCCCAGGAAAAATGTGAAAAATGTGAAAACCCAGAAATTTAAAGTGCAAGTCCAATGTTTAAAAGTATGTCGCTCATCTAATAAATTTGGTACTGGTTTCTATTATTGTAGTGATAGAACTGTTCTGGCATATGATCCTCCACCCCAGTTGTCTGTGGAAATCATGCATCACATTTCTGGTAGGTGGATCCATAAACACTGTAACTATGATCCATGGATTTCCAGAGTAAAAAAACATTAAAATGCCCCACCTTTCCAACACACAAATCGAATTCAAATCTAATTTTCCAAACATTACTGCAATCTATATAATTTGTTGAGTAGCCAGTCAGACCCTACAGCTATCACAAGGTCTTCTATGGCCATATTTAAGCCTTTTGTCACACTCATTAAAACCTCTGCCCTATGAGTATATGGGTGATACAAGGAATATGGGCAGTACTGTTATTGTTCTTGGTTCCACCCAAACTCAAAAAACAGAACACCCATGTACACTCACGTTATTAGTAGCTACAGATTCTGCTGGGACAAATGATCCAAGAAATTGCCATCAAAACCATTATAATACACTACCACAGATCAGCGGGTTTTAAAGTATACATTTTTAATATGATCAGGTTTTATTTTTATCAAGAAAAACAGAGTGGCAAACATTAAACAAAGTTAAGAGTAATACATGGGTCCCATCAAAGTGCTTCTTCAGTCAGTACAACAATAAATTATATACTGAATGTGGCAATAGACATAGTAGAGTTTGAAAAGGTTGAAGTTGTAGGTCACTATATAACTTCATTCAGTAGACGTGGCAATAGTGTTGTGAGTGTGTGTGTCTATCCGGTCAAAAAAAATAAAAAATAAAAATTAGCCAGGTAGAAAGGGCAAGTTTACCAACTGGGGTACGGCAATCACAAGAAAGCAATTTAAAAAAAAAAAAAAAAAAAAAGAGGGGGGGGGGCGGGGGAGACTAGATGGGTGAAGCAGTGAAAATGGTGCAATGGCTTTAGAAGTTGGGCCATTGGGCAAGTGCAATGTAGTGGAGCTTACAATGGCCCTCCCTCCAGGATACCGACAGATGGTATAAACTTCACACACCTATTTAGCCATAGTAGGGTGGGGTTGCGTTAATCTTCAAAGTCTGGAGAGATCACAGGCGTATTCATGTTCCCGAGTGCACATGGGTCCCACAACCTGGCAGGGTTCCGTTCCACAGTTTAAGAGACCCCCCACCATGGTATTCGGCCCTTCATAGTCAGCAGAAGCAACAGCATAACACACAGGGATTGATTTATCAAAACTGTAGAGTGCACAGTCTGGTGCAGCTCTGCATAGAAACCAATGAGCTTCCAGGTATTTTCTTGTCAAAACTTCATTGAACAAGCTGAAGTTAGAAGCGGATTGGCTACCATGCACAGCTACAACCAAGTGAGCTACTTTGTTGACAGGTTGCTTGTAAAGACAGATACTGCACAGCATTGGATACATTTGTGACCTGTGAGTCTTGCAGGCTGCATTGGTACTTGATTCAGCATTCAAGCAACATAGTATCAACTTGCCGTCTCTATCAGTTTGGTTTGCCTTTACATACAGACGTTAAGCTGCTGGTTCTAGTCTCTGCTGATCCATAGCTGCTTACATAGTTTATATTTACTACATCTTTCAGGATGTTTCATGATGACATGCTTTGTCAATATACCATTCTATGACAGTGTTCAAGACTCCACTCACTTACGTTGCAGCAGCAGTTCACAACATGGAGTCTGGTGCGTCCCTGTTCAGGTGCAAATCCGGTCCGAATTTGCACTTTAATTGGACCAGAAGATACACTAGACCCTTCTTCAATGCGGACCACGGCCGCCCAGGAGCTGCATGAACTGGCTCTATTGAGTCGGGAGGTGCAGAAGAGCTGAAGTCAGCTCGCACTGAGGCAAGAGGCAAATGTGCTGAAGATGTACATGTACAGGACACTCTGATGGGGACACTGATGATGGACACAGATATGGGGGAGACTCTGATTGGGACACAGAGGTGTGCAAAGGCTCTGATGGGGACACAGACGTTCGGAAAGGCTCTGGTGAGATTATACTTATAATGGGGAAAAATAAAAAATAAAAAATCGTCCCGCGAATATTTGTAAAATTTACATTGTGGCCCTAAGGCTAAAAAGTTTGGAGACCCCTGGTTTAGAGCCTTGAGTTAGAAGAGGCGGTATGAGGTCTGGTAAAAGGAGTAGTAGAAGAGTTGAAGATGTTTATACCAGGCAAGATTTTAATTAAAAACAAAGGGTGAGCAGGTCTGTCAGTGTAGCTTGTGACTTTGGAGAGTCTTAAGTGTTCCAGTGTCATCATTGGCTTACCATATTAAGAAATTAGATTTATGCAAGGCTGGGGGAAAATAAGGATTATGAAAGGCCTAGTTAGACTTACCGGTGACGGTATTTCTAAGAGCCTTTCAGAACAACCTTGGAGAGAGCGCAGCTCCGCCCATTTTCCAGGAAACACATGCAGCTTTTAAATCCCTCCTCTTCCACCATGGCCTCAGTTATTGTGGTCTTCGACATACTGGAAAACAAAGCACAGAAAACCACCATGATACACTTTAACCACTTCTAAGATATAAAGGGAGGGAAATAGTGGTTGTCCTGAAAGGCTCTTAGAAACACTGTCACCGGTAAGTCTAACTAGGCCTGTCTCCAAATCGCCTTTCAGGACAACCTTGGAGAGGATAAACCAAGAAACTTACCCTAGGGTGGGACTGCTGCCTGCAGTACCTTCCTACCGAAGGCTTGATCTGCGGCAGACAGCAAGTCCAACCTATAATGTTGGAGAGATGTTGATTAGTTGGACCAGTTGATCTTGTGGAATGAGCAGCAATACCTGAGGGGGGTATTTTTCCTTTAGCTTCATAGGCCTCCATCTAAGCCACCTGCCCAGAGTGCTCTTGGAAGCTTTCTCCCCTTTACGTGAGCCTGAGAAAACCACAAAAGAGGGCGTTTGATTTTTTGAATTCCTTAGATATTAAGAAGTGAAGCAGGCATCTCCTTACGTCCAAAGTGTGGAAAGCTTCTTCTCCTGTATTGGCAGGATCAGATGAGAAAAGTGGGCAAAACTATTTCCTGTGAGTGATGAAAATTTGAAGAAACTTTGGGCAGGAAAGCTGGGTCTGTCTGAAGAACCACTCGGTCAGGAAAAACTTTAAGAAAAGGTTCCGTGACTGCCAGGGCCTGGAGCTCACTGACTCTTCTTGCTGAGGTAATGGCCACTAAGAAGATTGTTTTCAGAACTACATTTTTTTTTAAGGATGCTTCCTGTAAGGGTTCAAACGGAGCCCCCGTGAGACCCTGTAAAACAATAGATAAGTCCCAGCTGGGAAAATTTTTGAGGGCCACCGGCCTATTTCATGCTAGTGCCCTGAAGAATCTCAAAATTAAAACTTCTCTGGATAGAGTCTTTTCGAAATAAACTGAAAGAGCCGCCACCTGGGTTTTTAGGGTGCTGGCTGCCAGTCCCTTTTCCATTCCATCATGGAGAAATTCAAGGACTGATATAACACTTTTTACTTGAAGGCTTTTAGAGGTACAATAGGAATTAAACTTCTTCCATACCTTCAGGTATATGGCCCGAGTTGCCTCCTTTCTGCTGAAAAGTAGGGTCTTTACTAGTTTATCGGATAAACCCTTGGATTTTAGGAGGAGATCTTCCTCAGAAGCCAAGCAGTTAGATGTAACCGGTCTGCTTCCGGATGAATCACAGAGCCCTGTGTTAGAAGGTCCTCCCTGAGCGGTAAAAGTGGGAGAAGATGGTAGTTGCGCTGTGATTAAGGGGGGGGGGGGGAGCTACAACGATGACTAAAGTGGCAAAGTGAACTAAAAAAGCAGAAACGGGCCAATGCATGAATGGATCCTACATGCTAAAAGAACATGGTGGGGATGCAGTGCAGTGCAACATAGCTAATCAACATGGCTATAATGTTGCAGGCAGACAAAGCCTAATATATAAAAGGTAATTGTGAAACAGTGACTGCTTGAATATAGCAAAGCAAAATTGCATATACTAACACAAATAGGATGAATAATGACACAAAGAAAAATATATGTGGGCTAGTGCCCCATTAGCAAAAATGTGCCAAATCCTGGTGAACTACAAGTGACAAATCCCTAGGGCTAACATGAATATTAGTTCTATCATCCAGTCCAAAAAACAAAAACTCGTGATGAGAAACACAAAACAATTCCAATCGTGTAGGGAAGGGGGATCTTCAGTGAAGACACCTCCGTGTTTGCAAGCCGCTTAACTTACAGTTGTAAGGTGTACAGCCTGTGTTGCAAATGACCCGCAGGTGTAGACGTTCCGTGTATAAGGTAGTGACAATGAAGAACATGCCAAGCGAAATATAAAAAATATACAGCATGTAAAATAACTCTGCGACGACCACAGTGGAGGGGGGGGCAAGACACACACGGGGGAAGGTTGCACTCACTTCCATGAAGTGAGTGTGGGCATCAATCCACGAGCGCCGAGCTCGTATGCCTCCAGGGGTATCACCAATCTGGAATCTGTCCCCGTGCCTGGAAACTGGAATATGTCCCCGTGCCTGTCTCCTCAGTGTTCGTCAGGTAGAGTAGTGATGTACAGTGTGAGGGGGAAAAGAGACGCACATAGCGTGATCCCATATAAAAGGTATATTTATTTAATAAAACAAGTTCAATCAACTTACATTTAAAACAATGCTGCAGTGTGTAGTAACTATGAGCGCCGAGCTCGGCGCTCGTAGTTACTACACACTGCAGCATTGTTTTAAATGTAAGTTGATTGAACTTGTTTTATTAAATAAATATACCTTTTATATGGGATCACGCTATGTGCGTCTCTTTCCCCCTCACACTGTACATCACTACTCTACCTGACGAACACTGAGGAGACAGGCACGGGGACAGATTCCAGATTGGTGATACCCCTGGAGGCATACGAGCTCGGCGCTCGTGGATTGATTCCCACACTCACTTCATGAAAGGGAGTGCAACCTTCCGCCGTGTGTCTTGCCCCCCCCCCCCCCCCCCCCCACTGTGGTCATCGCAGAGTTATTTTACATGCTGTATATTTTTTATTTTTTATATTTCGCTTGGCATGTTCATCATTGTCACTACCTTATACACGGAACGTCTACACCTGCGGTTCATTTGCAACACAGGCTGTACACCTTACAGCTGTAAGGTAAGCGGCTTGCAAACACGGAGGTGTCCTCACTGAGGATCCCCCTTCCCTTCACGATTGGAACTGTTTTGTGTTTCTCATCACGAGTTTTTGTTTTTTGGACTGGATGATGGAACTAATATTCATGTTAGCCCTAGGGATTTGTCACTTGTAGTTCACCAGGATTTGGCACGTTTTTGCTAATGGGGCACTAGCCCAAACATATTTTTCTTGCATTATATATTTTTTTGCATTGTGTCATTATTCATCCTATTTGTGTTAGTATATGCAATTTTGCTTTGCTATATTCACGCAGTCACTGTTTCACAATTACCTTTATATATTAGGCTTTGTCTGCCCGCAACATTATAGCCATGTTGATTAGCTACGTTGCACTGCACTGCATCCCCACCATGTTCTTTTAGCATGTAGGATCCATTCATGCATTGGCCCGTTTCTGCTTTTTTAGTTCACTTTGCCACTTTAGTCATCTTTGTAGCTTCCCCTCCCCCCTTCATCACAGCGCAACTACCATCTTCTCCCACTTTTGTCTCATTTGTCCTGCCTTGGATCAGTACTTAGGTGTTGCAGCAGTGTCCTTTTAGCGTAGCCCCCCTGACAGCGCAAGAGTTTCCACTTTCACATTGCCTCCCTGAGCGGTAGCCTCCACGGAGGCTAAGAACTAAGGTCTTTTTGGCCAAAAGGGAGTGACCAGGATCATGTTGGTTCTCTCTTCTCTGAATTTCCTTAAGACCATCTGTATCAGGGGGGGGGGGGGGGGGCATAGCACAGTTGGTAATGCCATGGATGTGCAAGAGCATCTATGCCTATGGCTTGGTCTTCTCGGTGAAGAGAAAAGAAGTTCTGAACCTTTAAGTTCTGTTGGCTGGCGAACAGGTCTACTTGGGGTTGCCCCCATGTTCTGGAGATCATCAAGAAGACTTCTTGATTCAGACAACACTCTGCTTCCACCACCCTCCTCCTGCTGAGTAGATCTGCTAGCAGATTCTGAGAACCCTTTAGGTGAATTGCCGACAGAGGCCACATTCTGTTCTGCCCAGGAAAGTAGTTGACTGGCTAGTTCCACAAGTCCTCTGCTCCTGGTTCCTCCCTGCTTGAGCACGTATGCTACAGCGGTCATATTGTCCGAAAGGACCTGAACATGATGTCCCTTCACTGCTTGTTGAAGAAGACCGAGAAAGATGGCTTTTAGTTCCCGCCAGTTTGACGATCTTCGGGCTTCTGTCTTTGACCAAATCCCTTGAGACGTTAAGCTGTCCATGTGGGCTCCCCAACCCCAGGAACTCACGTCTGTTAGACGCTTGTCTAGTGGAAAGACCCAGAAAAGACCTTTCGTCAGGTTGGCCGAGTCCCTCCACCACCAGAGTGCTCGTTTTACCTTTGAAGTAAGTCTGATCTGCTTTTCCAGTGAAACCTGATGCGACCATGTCTGTAAGATGTTCAACTGGAGTGGTCTGGAATGAAATCTGGCCCACTGTACGGCTGGGATCGATGCCGTGACAAGTCCTAATACTGCCATGGCCGATCGGACTGAGATTGAGATATTCGTTTTTGGGTTTTTTTCTGCAGTAAAACAAATTCAATCTTCAACTTCGCCTGTGGTAAGAAAACTTTCTGGAGCACCAAATTTAATGTATAACCCAGAAACATAATTTCTTGACTTGGTTCTAGATTTGATTTTCCCAGGTCGAGGAGCCACCCTAGGTCCCTGAGGTGTGTCTGTGATACCTGGAGATTTGTCACCACTTGTTCCCTAGAGTCCGCGAAGAACAACAGGTCATCCAAGTATGGAATGATGGAAATTCCCCTTAACTTCAGAGGCTCCAGGGCTTCCCCCATTATTTTTGTGTAAATCCTGGGGGGGAAGATGAGAGTCCGAAAGGCAGAGCTTTGAACTGAAGATGCCAAACCGATGACCCCAGGTTGATGGCCAATCGGAGGAAACGTTGGGAAGCCTGAGCAATCGGGATGTGTAGGTAAGCATCCCTCAAATTTAGGGATGCCTTGAAGCAGTCTGGAGTCAACAGTTGTTATTGAATGGATTGTGTCCATCCGGAAATGTTTGTAACTAATTGATCCGTTTAAGATTTTTTAGGTTCGGGATTAAGCGATACTCCCCAGAAGGCTTTTTCACCAGAAAGATGTGGGAATAGAAGCCTCGGCCCTCCTGATGTTTCGGGACCTGGACGATTACTTCTTGTTGGATCTGATCCTGTAATAGGTTAGTCATTGCTGAAGCTTTGTCTCGATCCTTTGGAAGAGCCGTAACGTAAAGCCTGCTTTGGGGGGGGCTCTGAAAACTCCAGAGACTGTACCCCTGAAAGATAACATTCCTTATGAACAGGCTTGAAGATGTTCTGTTCCATTGTAGGAGAAAGGCAGACAATCTTCCCCCTACTGGGACAAGACTGTCACTTGTTTTTGGGAGGCTGGTCTAGGGGAGATCTAAAGAGAACTCCTCCTCTATCCTTACCCTTTTGGGGGGCCCAACGGTTCTTGTTATCTTCTCTACTCTTACGGGGCTGTTGAACAGCACGAAAATTCTTTTTAGCTGTTTGTTTCTTTTTGGCAGGGAAAGCTTTTTTCTTGTCAGCTGTCCTGTCCAAGATTGTTTCCAGGTCTGGACCAAAAAGAAGATCCCCGAGAAGGGTAGGCCACACAATTTAACCTTGGAGGCTGTGTCGCCCGACCAAGTTTTTAGCCAGACAGCACATCTGGCTGAATTCACCAGAGCTGATGATCTTGCTGCCATCTTTATTGATTCAACCCATGCGTCGGCCATGTATTTTACTGCTTTTAGAATCAACGGAAAGGATTCCAAAAGCTCTTTTCGTGGCGTCCCTGCCTCTACATGACTCTTCAGTTTTTCCACCCAGCATTCTAGGAATCCCACACCTTTTTCAAGAGGCAGTTTGCCCTTTTATCCATCGCATCATTCAGCACCCCCATGTCCTCAAAGGCTAGGTCTGTGCGCAGGACAATTGTGAAAAAGCGGCATCCACCCGCGTTTTTTTTATTCCACACTTCAGACTCTTTGTCTTTAAAGGGAAACCGTCTCAAGGGTTTTGGAAAGGAAGGGGCCTCTTTCAGGGTCCTTCCATTCCTTCTTGACCGCATCCGATAGAATTCTGTGGACTGGGAACACCCTGTGTTTGGTGTCATCCAGACCCTGGTACATTCTATCGTGAACCGACAATTGTACTTTCTCCTGAAAGTCAAGGGTCGTGTAAAAATCGCTTTCAAAAGGTCGTCCTCTCCCTCTAAAGACAAATTTGTACCTAGAGCCTCGGCTGGACCAGCAATGATTTGACTGAACTCAGTGAATTTGTGAGTTCACATACTGAGGAAAACAAGTCTTTATATTGCTGAAATGTTTCCTCTTCGACAAGATCCTTAATGCAGGATCTGCACCTGGCCTTTTGCCACGAGTCTCTGAGAGGATTCTTGCATGAAGGGCATTTCCTCTGACTTAGTGGGTTCAAATGTTTTGTTTTCCCTAAAACTTTTTCCTGAAACGAGAGCGACAGCATCTTACTAAAATGCTGAACACCTTCGAGAAAGAGAGAGAGATCTCCTAGGTGTTGAAACCAATTTGTTAGCATTCATCCTTGGCTAGGAGTATACTGAATGTACTGTTTTTATTGATGTAATTCGTTTAAAAAAAAATTGTATATATTGTATATATTTTCTTTTTTACATATTGTCGTTTTGTGTATCTTTGCACCTTGAAAGTCCCATATCCTCTTTATGTGCCTTCTTTCATCTAAAAACTGGATTTTGGTGCCATAATTTGGTTAACTTTAGCATTGATCGCTGACCACACAATTTACTGTGTCTATAGGCAGTGTGGCTTAGCCCTGCTCCCTTGTCACAGGACTTCACTGATAGCAGCGGGGCCAATGGCTCCCACTGCGTCAGCAAGGCCTGTGAGCAGGGAGAAAGATGCTGAAGATGGGCTCAGTGCTCGATCAATACAGGACTCAGGTAAGTATAAGGGGGCGATGCACATCCTGAAACATTTACCGTAATGCAGGGAATGCTTTAAGAGAAGAAAGAAAATGCTTAGGGTTTTACCACCACTATAATGCAGCTCTGTAGTCACTAATCCAATTATCATTAAATACTTTTTTTTGCAATGCAAGCACCATACATGCTCCTCTGCATAGACTGTACAGTATACTGCAAGAGACTGAGAAAGTGGGACGGTGGATTACCAGAAGAAGCCAATCAATTGTGCTCTAGTGCAAGGAGAAAGAGCAGAGTGATAAAGAGGTGTGCTCATCTATGCAGTCAGGCTGGAGCCCTAAAAGGAGTTGTAAAGGCAGAAGGTTTTATATCTTAAAAGTTTTTTTTTATCTTAATGCATTAAGATAAAGTGTGTGTATCTCCCCAGCGCCCCCCAATTACCTACCTGAGCCCATTCTCTCTCTTTAGCGATGTCCACGATCCACTCAGCCATCCAGGAAACTCCCCCTGATTGGCTGAGACAGAGCAGCGGCACCATTGGCTCCCATGGCTGTCAGAATCAGTCAGCCAGCCAAACAAGGGAGAGAGGGGGCAGGGCCAGGGCTCCGTGTCTGAATGGATACACGGAGCTCTGACTTGGCTTGGGTGCCCCCTGTAGCAAGCTGCTGGCTGAGGGGCACTCAAAGGAGGGAGGGGCTATAGAGCAGCAAAGAGGGACCCGGGAAGGAGGAGGATCCAGGCTGCTCTGTGCAAAACCAACTGCACAGAGGTAAGTTTGTTTTTTATGTTTTATTTTTTTAATTGAGCCTTTACAATCACTTTAAGTGAAAGTGAAACTGCAGCAGAGAATGATTAGGTTCCCCTCCCTAGACAGAGATGTGTAAAACTCAGCACTAGATGGACATAAATACAAATCCTTTGTATGCATTTCATCTGTATTTGTTTGCCTAGATCTTCTTGGTAAGAAGCTGACTACCATGCTCAAAAAATACAAAACAAATACCGTATGTGAAACCTTGTGAGCTACTGTGTTAATCTAATTAAAGCTGCCAGCACTAAACACACTTCCTAAACATGTGAATAATCAAACTAAACTAAAAATAAGTGCAGCGCTAAATACAAAGTATCCCCTGAGGGATATATAGTGCATTCCATTCAATAAACGATATATAAAGTGCAATATGCAAAATGTGTTCTTATATAAATCAAACAATATGATAAATGTTAAAGTGCAATGTGCAGATGTTATCCATAAAGTGTCTTTATTTAAAAAAAAATCGATGGTGAAAAAAATCGTGGCAATCAATTATATGTGCAAGTGCTGTGCACAGATGGGCAAAGTAAATAATAGCGGATAAAAAAAACATAGCACAATTCCCAAAAAAATGTGACAAGCATGTAGCCAGTGAAAGTCCAAATTAGATTACCAAAAACAGTCCCAAACACAATATTTCTTCAAAAGTGCTGATGTGCAATCAATTCTACAAAGTGCTGTGGTGCTCAAATTTCACACAAGTGATTCTTGCTTCACACCCCCCAAGTGGTTAGACTCACCAGATCGAATTGACCCCTTAGCAGTACAGCATGTGGGTCAATCAGGCTTAGGTTGGTGAGCAGGGTGATGAGACACCACTTCAAAAACAAATCTTCCATTGTGTTGAAGATTTCTAGGCTTTTTAAATGTGCCTCTGGAAATGATTACCGTATATACTCGAGTATAAGTCGAATTTTTCAGCACATTTTTTGTGTGCTGAAAGTGCCCCCCTCGACTTATACTCGAGTCAAGCACTTTTCTGCAGCAAAAAATTTCATTTTCCGAACCGATTTTGGGGCCCCGTATCTCAGGGCCACTTGGTGCTAGGAACCCCAAATTTGGTGTGCAAACCCAGTGGAACTGGCACCACAACATATCCAAAGCTGACGTTCCTAGCACTAAGTGGCCCCGAGATACGGGGCCCCAAAATCGGTTCGGAAAATGTCATTCTCTGCTGCAGAAGTGCTTGACATTTTCTGAACCGAATTTTGGGGCCCCATATCTCAGGGCCATTTGGTGCTAGGAACCCCAAATTTGGTGTGCAAACCCAGTGGAACTGGCACCACAACATATCCAAAGCTGACGTTCCTAGCACCAAGTGGCCCTGAGATACGGGGCCCCAAAACAGGTTTGGAAAATGTCATTCTCTGCTGCAGGAAAGTGCTTGACATTTTCTGAACTGATTTTTGGGGCCATGTATCTCAGGGCCACTTGGTGCTAGAAACCCCAGCTTTGGAAATTTTATGGTGCTAGTTTCACTGGGTTTGCACACCAAATTTGGGGTTCCTAGCACTAAGTGGCCCCGAGATACAGGGCCCCAAATTCGGTCAACTGTGTCCATCTGCAGCAATGTCATTTCGGGACCCTTTGGATTCAGAGACCCCAAATTTTGGCTGCAGCTAGGGGGCATCTAGGAACCCTTAACTACCGGGTTTGAAGTTCAGGGGACATATGGCTGCAAATGGGCACAGTGAGGCATGCAAATGGGCACAGTGATGCTGCAAATGGGCATTGTTGACCATCTTTTCCACTTACAGTAGCTGTGCATTTCTCACCCTCGTCTTATACTCGGGTCAATACGTTTTTCCCATTTTTTTTGTGGTAAATTAAGGCCTCGACTTATACTCGGAACGACTTATACTCGAGTATATACGGTATTCCTTTGAAATACTTCTCATAGTATTCCTTCTTATAAGCTGCCCGTAAACTCCAGTCACATTGATCAATTAAACAGTTAAGACTCCTTGCTGCTGCTTGTGAATGCCAATCACATCGGTCACATGCAAAGCAATCAGATCTGGCAATAGTGCTTTATCCTTTTTAAAATGTTATTATATTCAAAGAGGTCATAACAAATGTGTACTCGCATTTCAAAAACTTAAAACAAGCCTGTGTGTATTATGCTTATACCACCAGTGCTAAGACTAATGCCCCGTACACACGGTCGGACTTTGTTAGGGCATTCCGACAACAAAATCCATGGATTTTTTCCGACGGATGTTGGCTCAAACTTGTCTTGCATACACACGGTCACACAAAGTTGTCGGAAAATCCGATCATTCTGAACGCGGTGACGTAAAACACGTACGTCGGGACTATAAACGGGGCAGTGGCCAATAGCTTTCATCTCTTTATTTATTCTGAGCATGCGTGGCACTTTGTCCGTCGGATTTGTGTACACACGATCGAAATTTTATATCCTGCTCTCAAACTTTGTGTCTCGGAAAATCCGATGGAAAATGTGTGATGGAGCCTACACACGGTCGGAATTTCCAACAACAAGGTCCTATCACACATTTTCCGTCGGAAAATCCGACCGTGTGTACAGGGCATAATATGTCACGTCTTAACTGACTCTGCAGCCCCAGCCGTCAGTGTTCCTTGCGTCTGTTACACCCAAAATGGTGCTTCCTGGTTCTACGATCGTCAGCCTCTCAGGTCCCGGCTTAGGGAGGTGCGTCATTGATTGCACATCAGCACTTTTGAAGAAATATTGGGGGTTATTTACGAAAGGAAAATCCACTTTGCACTACAAGTGCACTTGTAAGTGCAAACGCTGTAGATCTGAAATGAGGGGAAGCTCTGCTGTTTTTATCATCCAATCATGTACAAGCTAAAATGCTGTTTTTTATTTTCCTTGCATGTTCCCATCAGATCTACAGCGACTGCAGGTCCAAGTGCACTTGTAGTGCAAAGTGGATTTGCCTTTCGTAAATAACCCCCATAGTGTTTGGGACTGTTTTTTGTAATGTAATTCGGACTTTCACTGGCTACACCCTTGTCATTTTCTTTGGATTTTGCCTTGGTTTTTTACCTATATTATTTACTTTGCCCATCTGTGCACAGCACTTCTACATATATAATTGATTGGCACAATAATTGATTTTTACAAGGACACTATATGGACAACATCTGCATATTGCACTTTAATATTTATCATATTGTTTTATTTATACAAGCACACTTTGGCACTTTATATATATTGTTTATTGAACGCACTATATATCTCAGCGGGATGCTTTGTATTTAGCGCGGCACTTGTTTTGATTTTAGAAATGCTCAAATACAGCATTCATGCAGAACAGCCAGCACAGCTGCATCTGGTGAATTCATAAAATACAAGTCCTGTCTGTGACAGACAGCTTGTAGTCCTCAATGACCTGAGGGCGCCGATGAGCGTCCTTGTAATTCATTACTCTTCCTCCAGCTTTCTAACAGAAAGCCCATACAGAGGTACAGGAAAGAAAACTGGAGGGAGAGTGTGCAGGAGCCTGCTGTTATTATTATTATTATTCAGGATTTATATAGCGCCAACAGTTTACGCAGCGCTTTACAATATAAAAAGGGAGACAATACAGTTATAATACAATACAATAGGATTAAGAGGGCCCTGCTCAGAAGAGCTTACAATCTAATAGGGTGGGGCAGGTGGTACAAAAGGTTGTAACTGTGGGGAATGAGCTGGTGGAAGTGGTAGGAGATTAGTTGGAGACGTGATAGGCTTTCCTGAAGAGATGAGTTTTCAGGGATTGCCTGAAGGTAGCAAGAGTAGGGGATAGCCGGATAGATGGAGGTAGCGAGTTCCAGAGGATGGGAGAGGCTCTGGAGAAATCCTGGAGACGAGCATGGGAGGAGGAGATGAGAGAGCTTGAAAGCAGGAGGTCTTGAGAAGAGCGGAGTCGATTTGGGTGATATTTGGGAGACAAGATTAGTGATGTAGCTTGGGGCAGAGTTGTGAATGGCTTTGTATGTTGTGGTTAGTATTTTAAATTTAATTCGCTGGGTGATTGAGAGCCAGTGTAGGGATTGAAGTAGAGGGTTGGCAGACACTGAGCGGTTGGTAAGGTGGATAAGTCTGGCAGCAGCATTCATGATAGACTGAAGAGGGGATAGCCTATGGAGAGGTAGGCCAATGAGAAGGGAGTTGCAATAGTCAAGGCGAGAGATAACAAGGGAGTGAATGAGGAGCTTGGTGGTTTCATTTGTTAAAAAAGGGCGAATTTTAGAGATGTTACGGAGGTGAATTCTACAAACTTTTGACAGCGATTGGATTTGAGGCTGAAATGACAAGTCAGAGTCTAGGATTACACCTAGTACCCTGGTGTGAGGGGAGGGCCTGATGGTTGCATTGTTGATTTTGATGGAAAAGTCATGGAGGGGGGCACGGGCAGGGGGGAATATTAATAGCTCAGTTTTAGAGAGATTTAGTTTAAGGAAGGGGTGCGACATCCGTGCTGATATGTCAGTTAGTAAGTTAGTAATGCGAGAGGAGACTGAAGGAGTGAGGTGAGGAGTAGACAGATAGATTTGGGTGTCATCAGCGTATAAGTGGTATTGGAAGCCGTGGGCAGTTATTAAGTGACCAAGGGAGGAGGTGTAGATAGAGAAGAGAAGGGGTCCAAGAACCGAGCCTTGGGGGACCCCCACAGAAAGGGACAATGGAGAGGAGGTGACACTGAAGGAGCGCTGTGATAAATAGCCAGAGAACCAGGATAGAGCAGAATCTCGGAGGCCAAGGGAATGTAGTTTATTGAGAAGGAGCGGGTGGTCAACAGTATCAAAGGCCGCAGAGAGGTCAAGTAGTAGGAGTATGGAGTACTGGCTGTTGGTTTTAGCAGTTAGTAAATCGTTAGTGAGTTTTAGTAAGGTCGTTTCCGTTGAGTGCTGCGAACGAAAGCCAGACTGTAAGGGGTCAAGAAGGTTATTTTCATTGAGGTAGGAGCTAAGACGGTTGTAGACTAAGCGTTCTAGAAGTTTAGAGGTGAATGGGAGTAATGAGATGGGTCTTAAGTTGTTCAGGTCGGTAGGGTCCAGTGAGGGCTTTTTAAGAATGGGAGTGATCTGTGCATGTTTTAGAGGGGAGGGGAAAATGCCACTAGAACGGGAGAGATTGAAGATGTGGGTGAGGGAGCATAGGATAGAAGAAGAGGGTGACCGTAGTAGTTGTGAGGGAACAGGATCCAAGGGACAATTGGTTAGGTGGGCATCCGAGAAAATTTTTGTAACCTCTTCCGTAGTAGCCAATTCAAAAAAGAGGAGAGTGTTGAATGTGCTGCTGGGCAAGGTATGATGGGTGGGGGAAGACGTACGCACAGTGGAGATGTCCTCATGAATTGCATCGATCTTGTCTTTGAAGTGATTGGCAATCTCTTGGGCAGTGAGTGAGTTAGTGGGTAGAGGGGGTGGTGGACGAAGCAGAGAGTTAAAGGTTGAGAAGAGCCGACGGGGACTGGATGAGAAGGAATTAATAAGAGAGACAAAGTAGGCTTGTTTGGCAGCATGGAGGCATGAATTGTATTTTAGAAGGGCAGATTTATATAGGGTGAAGTCTTGCAGGCATTTGGTTTTACGCCACAGTCGTTCAAGAGCACGGCAATGTCTCTTGAGATTTCTAGTGTTGTCAGTTTGCCAGGGTTGTAACGGTCGGGGCCTAATTCTGCGTGTGATTAGAGGAGCAAGTGCATCTAGTGATGATGAGAGTGAACTGTTGTAGACAGAAGTGGCAAGGTCAGGACAGGACAGGGGAGAGATTATGTCATATAGGTGGTCAGTAGCGGAATAGAGAAGAGAAGGGTTAAAGTGGCGAAGGTTTCTACAAGTAATTGTTTGCTGCTTGGAGGGATGGGTGGTTGGAGGCAAGGATACAGTGAAAGTAATGAGGTTGTGATCAGATAGAGGAAAGGGGGTGTTGGTGAGGTTGCCAGGGTTGCAGAGATGGGAGAATACAAGGTCAAGGGTATTACCATTGGAGTGAGTGGAAGTATGTGTCCATTGGGTTAGGTCAAAAGATGAGGTTAAAGAGGAGTTCCACCCAGGGGGCCGTCAAGAAAAAAAAAAAAATTAAAAGTCAGCAGCTACAAATACTGCAGCTGCTGACTTTTAATTGGACACTCACCTGTCCCTGGGTCCAGCGATGCGGGGGATCGAGGCCCCGCTCGTCCCCCCCCCCCCTCCGCTCGACGGTGCCGGCATTTCAACTGTGGGCGCCGGGCTGTAGCTTCACAGCCTGGCACCCACTGCGCATGCGCGAGCGGCGCCGCGCGCCGTGATTGGCCGCTCAATCACCTGGGACCTGTAATGGGTCCCAGATGATTGACAGGAGGGAGGGAGCAGAGCGGAGCCCTTCCTGTGCCTGGGGGGGAAGTGATGTCACCAGCCCAGGCAAAGGAACAGGCAGACTACGAGGGACCACCTAGCAACAGGCATTTAGAGGTAAGTGAAAAAAAAAAAAAAAATATCCAAATTTTTTTTGTTTTTTTTTTTTAGATTTTTTCCAGGTATTTTTGTTTTTTGGGTGGAACTCCACTTTAAGTTGAGAAGTTTAGCTGTAGTTGGGCTGTTAACACTGATCGTGGGCACAATGCTCTGCAGGCTCCCAAGGGAAAAAAAAAAAAACACCTTTTCACCTGCAAAAACCTGTGCATTTATTTATTTTTAAGGTGAACTTAGCCTTTCAAGTGTGCAGTACATCCATCTTCTAATGAAGTGGCCAGAGAACCATGAAACGCATTGACACATTTTACAAACAATACCTATTTTTATAAAGCTGCCATTTGGGTTTTACTTTTTTCCCCCCAGCATGGGTGCTTATGCTGTCCACACTTTTAGCTCCATTTTGGGGCTCCACCCTATATACAGGGACATGCGGTCCTTATGCAGATGCACACCTTACCAAGATGAGGACATTGGGCACAGCTGCTCCATGCCCACCACCGGACCACAGAGAGAAGGGCAGGGATGGGGACGTCACAACCATAACTCTAAAAATGTTCATATAATGACATTTCCAATGATAAAAAATAAGAACGTACATTGGAAAGAGGCAGTGACGGAACGGAGGGTAATTACTTTGTTGACTAGAGTTCTGCTATCAAGGTGAAAATTTTTAACTTAAAGAGCTTCTGAAAAAAAAAGTGTTTTAAAATACACCCTTTTATCAGCCGATTTCTGTATAGATTTTGAAACATTAGAAAATATTGTAATTTACAATGACATGCTTTAGTTATTTAAAATACGTCATTCTAATACATAGAACAATCTGCAAAAACAGCTTCCCTTTCCACAGCTATTCCAGTTGTGCCTACATCTTTCCTATAGTCACTTACCCCACACCTCTGACATTTAGGCCTAATGTACATGGGACGCTGAGGCAACCTCTTCTGAACAATTTTTTTGACAGCTTGAAAGCGGCGTCACCTGTTTAGCTGCGTTTGCGTCTAGGATTGTTTATTTGGGATAACCTAAGACCCTCTCAAAGCACTAAAAACAGTATTTAACTATTTCAGCCATTCTGTGAGACCAGAGTGAGTAGTAAGCAGCTGAGAGAGCAGCAGAGTACTTGTATCTAGCTCAATTTACTATGGATACCATAATGAGCATATGTCAGGAAATTAAAAAAGCCAGATATTAAATTTCATGCAACTATGTTTGATCAAGTCGGGGGTGAAGCTCAATGGTGGGATCATCTGGTTCAAATATATCATCATATGGGTCAAATTCCAATCCTACTTTGGCTAACAGCAATGCTAGTGGTGTATTGGATTGGATCATGGGCTCATTAGGGGTATATAAATGGTCTATGAAGCATTGCAAGCAATTAATGTACAGGTTTTTGTTTTGTTTTTAAAAAGTGTTTTTTCATCATTGGCTATCATTTTGAAGCTTTCTAATGTAAAAAAAAAAAAAAATAGGGCACCTTTAAAAACGCTTCTAAACCAAAAACGCGGCTAAACGCTGGTACCGCGTTTAGCATCTGAATTCATTTTTTTTTGCCTTCAAAGAAAAGCCTCTAAACGACATTAAAGGAACCTACGTACATGTACACATAAGATAACATTGGATGAGATCAGGGGACGCTGAAAAAAAGCATCCAACTGCCTCTGAACGTCCGTTTACCAGCAGCAGTGTACATGAGGCCGTAATACAATCACCTATCAGAGCTTCCATCCTATTCCACCTGGGAGGAAACACCTGATACAAGCACCATCTGGGATATCACAGACAGAGTCCATCAAATAGTAATGGCTTTGTGTGACTGATGAGAATTACTAGCTATACAGCTCATTCATTGATGACGTGGTCTTCTCTGCGAAAAATGAATGAGTCACATACTACTTAAAGACTGCTGATAAGAAGCTGAGTAAGTGCTGCACAGTGGCCAAATGTAACATTCTTGCTGGAAACCGTTATCTTCTGTAATACTGTGTGGAATGGTGATTCATCAGTGGTAGATACACAGACGTTACATCAAACCTAAGATCTTACAGCAGATAATTCACTATTCAATGTTTTCTATTTCGTTTTTTAAATTCAAAATGTAAAGCTTTGTCAATGATGATAGCCATCACAAAAGGTCAGGTCTGATTGGTCAGATCGCAGAGTTATTACCTCCCTTTCTTCAATAGGTCATGTGACATCATCAGGGGGACTTGGAGCTTACAAGTGGCATAAATGCAAGTACAAAGGGTTAGTCTACCCCCCCCCCCCCCCACTTGTCAATGCAGGAAAGGGGCTCCTGCCTGGATCAACACAATCCCCCCCTTCTGCTCATAGATCTCACTTCATTTCTAATCACACTAATTTATATATATATATAATCTCCGGAGGAGTGAGACTACACAGCACCGGTATGACAAACACTATCTCAGGGTCATTGTGTCCCTGGAGTATTTAACTGATATCATTTCATTCACCCATAAGTTAAATGACAGTTTGTCACCCCCCCCCCCCCCATATACTTCTCACACCACCCCCAATTCTCCAGCCCTTCTATTTATCCCCACCCCTCTCACACCCCCTATTACAGCACCCCCCCCCCCCCTATATCTCACACCCCCCTGAGCACAGTGTCGGGTCAGGTCGCCCCGGTTGGCAGTGCTGGGAGCGGGCAGAGTGCCGGGTCATGTCACCCTGTCCCCTGTCATTGCCCCGGTTGGCAGTGCTGGGAGCGGGCAGAGTGTCGGGTCATGTCACCCTGATGTCATTGCCCCGGTTGGCAGTGCTGGGAGCGGGCAGAGTGCCGGGTCATGTCACCCTGATGTCATTGCCCCGGTTGGCAGTGCTGGGAGCGGGCAGAGTGCCGGGTCATGTCACCCTGATGTCATTGCCCCGGTTGGCAGTGCTGGGAGCGGGCAGAGTGCCGGGTCATGTCACCCTGATGTCATTGCCCCGGTTGGCAGTGCTGGGAGCGGGCAGAGTGCCGGGTCATGTCACCCTGATGTCATTGCCCCGGTTGGCAGTGCTGGGAGCGGGCAGAGTGTCGGGTCATGTCACCCTGATGTCATTGCCCCGGTTGGCAGTGCTGGGAGCGGGCAGAGTGTCGGGTCATGTCACCCTGATGTCATTGCCCCGGTTGGCAGTGCTGGGAGCGGGCAGTGTCGGAGGAGCGCCTCTCCCAGCATCCTTCTCCCGGCTGTCACACCATAGCCACCCGTTCCTCCTAATGGCGCACTATATTATTATTCTTCTATAGTAGACTCCTCTATGTACACAGAGAGCAGCCCATGGCCGGCACATAGGGGAAGGTGTCCGGACAGAAGACATCACTCACCGATACAAAGCGGCGCTCACACTCCGGATCTCTCCAGTCTCTCAGTGCCGATTACTCAGGTAAATGACCGACAGTAACCTCCATCTCCGGAAACCCGGCGGATACGTCATCTGATTCGATAGGGGACAGCCAATCAGTGATCCCCCTCTCTCCCTCCCTTTTCCTTTTCCTCAACTAAAGGGGATTCCAGCTGGCGCATGCGCAGTGTCTGTGTGCTGGCAAAGTGTTGTGCAAACACCAGAGAGCTGTGTGGAGGGTGTACTGTGACTGTAATGTGTCCGCCGGCCAGACCAGCAGGAAATGACTCCTTCTTGGAGCATGTGTGGAGGGTGACAGGCCTGGGGGGGCTGCCTGCCTTGTGATGAGCTCAGTTATTTCCTATGGATGGAGATTCACTGGGGATAACATCCCACTGCTGTATCCTCTCATAATACAATCAGCTCTCACATAGACAGCTTCCCTATATTTAGGACAAAGACTTGTCAGCCATTGTGAATGTCATGGCTGGAATGAGTGTATTATAATATCCCCATGTGAGGGCTGGAAATCTAAACATAGTGTGACCAATAGACTAGCGGGGGCCCTAGGCTTTCCCCAGCTAATATCATTACAGCATGTGCTCTTCCTATCCCAGGGCTATCCTGTGCTTATATAAACATATGAATACATAACTGCCCATAGAAATAGATTAGAATGCAGCCATGGCTGTTTCATATTATTATTATTATACAGGATTTATATAGCGCCGACAGTTTACGCAGCGCTTTACAACATGAGGGCAGACAGTACAATACAATTCAATACGGGAGGAATCAGAGGGCCCTGCTTGTATCATATATCAGCTCAGGGACATTGTGGAAGCCCCTCCTGTATGTCACTTGAACACATTCCCCTGTCATATTCTCTGTATTGCACACTCTGTAGCCCTGATGAACCTCCAAACAGGGTTTAATGCTGGCCATACACTATACGAAAAATTGGCCAAACCCATTTTTGAACAACGAACATTAGGCCGTGAGCGCAAACGATAGTGTCATCATGCAATGACCGATAAATCGGTCAGTAGACGTAAATTAATCCAATTTTTTTACATATACCTAGTGCAAACAGTTCAGACGAGAAACACATTAACCTTTCAATTTATCGTTCGTTTGGCAGAAAGTTTCTAAACTTGTCCTTCGTTTTTTCGGCTCAAAAATGTCCCAATAATTATCGATTATGTGGCCATTAACTGTCCGAAAAACAAATGAACTGTCTAAATGACCGAATTTCGGCCGATTTTTCGCATAGTGTATGGCCAGCATTACTCTATGCTTCTGAATAAAAAGGAATCTAGACTTCACATAGCTGATTTTCAGCCATTTTCTGTAATTAAAAGCTTTTTCATGCAAGTCAGAGAGTTCAAAATCTGGTGCAGTTGTGCATGCTAGCCAATCAGCTTCTAATTTTAGCTTGTTCAATTAGGCTCCATTCACACCTAGGCGTTTTGAATTGCGCTCAAGATCGCCACGTTTCCAAAACGTGGGACACATTTGTGATTCTACTTCTTAGTGGCACCCCAATCGTAGTGCGATTTTGCCACGCTATAAACCACGCTGCAATCGCAGCACATTGCGACGCTGTCTCCCAAAAGAACCTCCTGGTCCTTTTTAAACAACAAGCTTCACCTGTTGCCATTTTGCATAATTGGAGCGTGATTTATTGCGGAAAAATCACACTGCGATTGGGGTGCCATTAAGAAGTAATGGCATCACAAACGTGTCCGCATTTTTCTGGCTTCCCGCAGCGATTCCACCCGCAATTCAAATCGCCTAGGTGTGAATGGAGCCCGAAGCTTTGACAAAATACCTGGAAACTGGTTGCTATGCAGAGCTGCACCTGATTTTGCACTCTCCAGTTTTAGTAAATCAACCCCTGTATGTCTTTTCCTAAATAAAAAAAGTTCCTTTTTCCTGTCTGCAGGTAAGCAGCAAAGCCCATGTGAACTGTGCACTGTCTGTGTGTTCTGTAGGTCTGTATACAGAATTTCTAACACTGTACTTGCCTCTAGGGTTGCCAAACTAATAGCACCCCCACAGCCGCTCCAGGGGTCTGTGGATTTGAAATCCTCATTCTTCTCTCTCTGCACTTCCGGGATGGACCAAATGGATTCTGATTGGATATCTGACTGAATAGTACAGACAACAGCTGTGCCATATAGCTGCTCTGCTACTGTTACCATTAGAAACAATGGCATGGTACTCTAAACTGCCCTAGAAGACAACAAGCTTGAATCATAAAGCTTTAAAGTAGTTCTAAAGTCTTATGGGGCGTACACACGGTTGGACTTTTCAGCTACAAAAGTCCAACGGACGCTGACGGACTAAAGCTGGCTGGTAATCCGATCGTGTGTGGGCTTCTCCGGACTTTCAACTGACTTTTTCAGCCTCAAATCCGACGGACTTTAGATTTGAAACATGCTTCATATCTTTCCGACGGACTCGAGTCCGGTCGAAAAATCCGCTCGTCTGTATGCTAGTCCGACGGACAAAAACCCACGCTAGGGCAGCTATTGGCTACTGGCTATGAACTTCCTTATTTTAGTCCGGTGTACGTCATCACGTAAGAATTCGACGGACTTTTGTGTGATCGTGTGTAGGCAAGTCTGTTCGTTAGAAAGTCCGCCGCAAGTCCGTCGAAAGTCCGCCAAAAGTCCGTCGAAAGTCTGTCGGACAGGCTGTCGGACAGGCTGTCGGACAGGCTGTCGGACAGGCTGTCGGACTTTTGTAGCTGAAAAGTCCGACCGTGTGTACGCCCCATTAAAGTAGGCAAAACCTTCTTTTTCCATTTTGGATAGAGTAAGGAAGGGTCAGAACTCGTCAGATTTTTTTTTTATTGACAATTGTGTCCTATTACAAAGACTTCCCTTCACTTCCTGTCCCATAGCCAAACAGGAAGTGAGAGGAAATCCCTGCAAATTAAGGGAATTCCTTCGGTCACCAGAACTAGTGTTTCCCCCCATTGCTTTTCTGGGGACAACCCAAAATTTGGGATTTTCTTTTACATTTTCGTTTTCAATGATAATGGTAAACAGGACAAATTGAGCGAAGCCCCCCTCCCCAATACTTACCCAAGCCCCATCGAGATTCAGTGATCTGCACAACAGCCTCGGCTTTCCAGGGACTCTCACTCATTGGCTGAGGCAGCAGCGGCTGTCCATCACAGCCAGTGATCCAGTGGGGAGAGAGAGGAGGTAGGGCCAAGCAGCGGCTCTGTGTTTGAATGGACATGCAATGCAGTGACTCAGGATTGAACCTGCTCGGGTGCTCCCACAAAAAGCTGCTTGCTCTGGGGGCACACGGCAGGAAGGAGGGGCCAAGAGCGTCTGTGGGGGACCCAAGAAGAGGAGGATACGGGCTGCTCTGCACAAAATCATTACACAGAGCAGGAGTGTATAATATGATTGGTATTTTTTTTAACAAAAACAACAAGCCTTTAAAGCAGAGTTCCACCCAAAAGTGGAACTTCCGCTCATCGGATTCCTTCCCCCCTCCGGTGTCACAATTGGCACCTTTTAGGGGGGAGGGGGGTGCAGATACCTGTATAATACAGGTATTTGCACCCACTTCTGGTATAGATATCCGCAGAATCTGCGGGTATTTACTCCTTTACTCCCCCCCCCCGCTGTCTGCTGGGAAACACACGGGTCCCAGAGACAGCAGGGACCATCCGTATTGCGCTGTGCAACTCGCGCATGCGCAGTAGGGAACCGGGAAGTGAAGCCTCAAGTCTTCACTTCCTGATTCCCTTACCGAAGATGCAGGCAGCAGCACCCGAGGACCGAGAGACGGTTCGGGCTCGGGTGCCGCCATCGCGGGCGCCCTGGACAGGTAAGTGTCCATGTTTTGAAAGCCAGCAGCTGCAGTATTTGTAGCTGCTGACTTTAAAAAAAAAAATTGGCGGAGCTCCACTTTAATATCACTTTAACTCCTGGCTTGCTAAGGAGGCACTCAAAGTAGGGAGAAGTGGACAGCACCGACGAGGGGAGGGACTGCCAGAGGAGGAGATAAGGCACATTTCTGTGCAATATCATTACACAGAGCAGGTAAGTATTACATATTGCAAACAAAAAAAAATAAAAATTGCGTTTGGTATCACTTTAACTCAAGGATAAGGATCTTTATTATCAGCCATGTGACTATGTATTAGCACTTTCCTGAAAATAGTTGTATTTGTTTTCAATCATTTTTAATACTTTTACAAAACATTTGGGTAATATGTAGATGAAATATAAAGTGGCAATAAACAGAATAGTGCACAAAAATAAACAGTCTTTTATTGTTATTATTGTGTGTCCGGATGTTTAACAGAGGCAACAGAAGGAGTGTCACTGCATGTGTCAATAAACACTGAAGGCCGAGTATCATTTATGGAGTAAGCAGTCTGGGTGTTAGATTATAATTATAAATGTAGGGACAGAATAAGAAAAATAATAGGAAATGAGCAGCAGGGGAGAAAAAAGATAGTAGGTGAGGGTGAAGGGGAAACGAGTCAAGGAGGAAAAACATGGGGCAGAGAGCTAGCAAGCAATATGGTATGTGTGTTATAAAGCCATCAGGCTTCTCGTAGACAGGGTAGGATGTTGGTACGTGATCCATCAGTCCCATATTTTGAGGAAATTGACATGATTATTTGTAAGTATTCTAGTCAATTTTTCTTTAAAGTGATTGTAAAGGCAGAATTTTTTTTTTGTATCTTAATGCATTCTATACATTAAGATAAAAGCCTTCAGTGTGCAGCAGCCCCCCTAATACTTACCTGAGCCCCATCTCGATTCAGCGATGTTGTAGGATTGTCTTGGCTGCCCCGGACTCCCCTGCTCATTGGCTGAGACAGCAGCGTGGGCACCATTGACTCCGATTGATGTCAATCAAGTCAGTCAGAGAATGAGGATAGAAAGAGGGCATCTGTGACTCGGCTCGAGTGTCCCCATAGCATGCCGTTTGCTGTGGGGGCACTCAACAGGAAGGAGGGGCAAGGAGCACCAAAGAGGGACCTGAGAATAGGAAGATCTGGGCTGCTCTGTGCAAATCCACTGCACAGGGCAGGTACGTATGACATGTTTGTTATTTTTAACTAAGATAAAAAAAAGGAGCCTTTGCAATCACTCTAGGCTGGGTTCACACCTCTGACGGATGCGGCTCGCAGAAGGGGTCCAGTGCGTCCCTTTTCTCTATTTCAGGGACGAATCAGGGACAAATTTTTGCCTGAATTCAGCCCTGAAATGAAGCCAAAGACACACATTTTTCCTTTTTTTTTTTTTTGTTTCCAATCCATTTTTATTAATTTTATAAACAATTTATACAAATACATATATATTCACATACTTTACTACTATAGCTATACATATTATCCTGTATCCCTAACAAAAGACCCCAATGTCTATTATATTCATCTATATTCCTTTTCTATTCCCTTGTCCTTTCTACAGGTCCTTATTCTTTTTTTTTTTAATTCTTTATTTATCGTTTTTTATAAATAACAATACATTTCCCTACGGGGATAAATCTTCAAACATAACCATTTTAAAATCTTATAACAAGTTATCCCCTCCTACCCCCCCTCCACCCCCCCACCCCTTCCCCCTCCCGTCAGGACCATGCTCATCGAGAAGATAGTGTTTACACAATTGTGTAATTATGCTATTATGCTGGGCCGACAATCTCCTTCAGATAATCCCAGGTCCCTTTAAAAACTTAATCCAGGCTGCCCATTTCCCTGAGTGCTCCTCCTCTTCAAATTCGGCTCCTCCCTTGTCTAAACGCTCGACGTTGTATACTTCATTGAGGCTGTACAACCATTCTCGAGTACAGGGACTCGAGACGTTCAGCCAATTCAACGATATCTGTCTCTTAGCCTCATCTAGCATAATAGGGATCAGGGAGGTTTTATAGTTCTTTACCGAGTCCAGGGTCCCATGGAAAAGGCAAACCCATGGGTCCTCTGCTATTACTTTCCCTGTGATAACTTTTATCAAACTTAATATTTTTTTCCAGAAGATTTTTATAATAGGACACTCCCACCAAATGTGGGCCATAGTTCCTGGGGTAGAACAACCCCTCCAGCAAGTATTTGATTTAGTCCTATCCATTTTGCTAACCCTATCGGGGGTGGCATACCATCTCGCAAGGCATTTAAAGTGGCTTTCTGATCTTCTGGAGTCAACTGCTACGTAGTGGACCATCCTCAAGATCTTATCTATCACAGTTTCACTACATTGAGATCCCAGTTCCTGTTCCCACTTTTTAATATAAGGGGGTACCTCCAGTTCCTCCACGGTTCCCAGGATCTTATATATTTGCGTTATTACCCTTCCTGCTTGTTCCTTTACACAGAGCTGCTCGAACGGTCTGAGCTCCTCCATGCTCCTGAGAGGTTTCGGAAGTCTTTCAATAAAGTGGGAGAGCTGGAGGTACCTCCATCTATTCATTACCCAAAGGTTAGGTTCCATACTTAATTCTGAGAAAGTGCGAATTTGCCCCTTATTTAGAAAGTGTTTCAATTGTACAGTGTCGCCCTTCAGCCAATTCCCTCCCACCTCCCTCCTCCCTGGTTCAAAAAAAAACATTATCTTTCATGTGTATCAGTGGTGAGTTGTATGACCATTTATTCTTGTAGTGTGTCGTATCCCAATGTTTAAATGTGTTCAGCGTTAATAAAGATGTGTGAGTGCTCAGTGCTCTAAATTTTGGGGGGTTCCAGAGTGCCTGTCCTAAATTCGTGTTGCTCAAAAAGTGCTCAATGTGAACCCAGCGTTTATCCGTGTCTTTTTTATTCCATTCTGTGATCCTAGACAGCACAACTGCACTGTAATATCTATTAAAGTCTGGTAAAGCAATACCGCCTTTTTTCTTCCCCCTACTTAGTACTGTAAAGGCAATGCGTGGTTTTTTGCCCCCCCAAACAGCCTCGCTTATAAGCCTCCTAAGGGCTTTTAAATAGTATCCAGGTAAAGGAATGGGCAGCATCTGGAATTTGAACAGGATCCTGGGCATTAGACTCATTTTTATCGCATTGACTCGCCCAAACCACGATAGGGGTCTGGCCTGAAGTCTTCTCACTTCTCGCCTGGTGTCGTCCAACATAGGAATGAAGTTTTTTATGAATAATCTATTAAAAGGTATTGGCTAATTTTATCCCCAGATATTCCATCTCCTCCTTCCAAGGGAAGGGGAAGACAGCAGCCAAGTGATTTTTTTCTTGCTTACTTATATTAATGTTCAAGCATTCGGATTTGCTGGAATTTATTTTAAAATTCGAAACTTCTCCGTATTTTCTAATAATCTGCAATAAATTGGGGAGGGTTATTCTAGGGTTTGTAATGAAGAACACAATGTCGTCGGCAAAAGCCGCTAGTTTATGCTCCTCTGTTCCGACCCTTATGCCGCTGCAGTCCGAGTTATTCCGAATGGCGGACAACAGCGGCTCAAGGGTCAGAACAAACAGAAGAGGGGAGAGGGGGCAACCCTGCCTTGTTCCATTAAACATCCTGAAGGGCTTTGATGTCACCCTGTTGACTCTCACCATCCCTGCCGGGTTGCTATATAGGACCCTGACCCAGAAGACAAACCTCTGACCGAAACCCAGGGCCTCCAAAGTGTTCATCATGAACCCCCAGTCTACCCTGTCAAAAGCTTTTTCAGCATCAATTGACAGGAATAGAGCTGGGGGTCCCCCTTGTTTACATACTTCTGATAATAACACCGCCCGAACCCCATTGTCCCTACACTGTCTCCCATTAACAAAACCTGCCTGATCCGGGTGTACTAAGTTTGTCATTTTCTCTTTAAGCCTATTCGCTAAAACTTTTGCGTATAGCTTAACGTCTGCATTCAGAAGGGAGATTGGTCTATAACTAGAACACAGCCTAGCATCTTTCCCTTCCTTCTGAATTAGGGTAATTGTGGCGGTTAAAGCTTCCATTGACATTTCACATCCTGTACCGAGACCGTTCCAAAATCGGCATAGCCTCGGGACCAGGATATGTTTCATTTTTTCTAAGTAGAGAGAGGTGAAGCCGTCCGGGCCTGGACTTTTCCCTTTCGGAGATTCCCTTAAGGCTACCAAAATTTCCTCTTCTTCCAAGGGTTTGTCCAGTAGGTCACTCTCCTCAGCTGACAGGCCCCCTAGTCCTGCTTCCTTCAGAAATTCCTTGCTCCTATCTGATCGAGCAGTATCTCCTGACCCCCGTTGCCCTATCGAGTATAGGCCCCATAAAACTTTTTGAATTCTTCTGCTATGGCGTTGCTGGTCACTCTCACTGCCCCTCCTTTGCTGAGTATCTTTCCTGTGCAAGTCGCTCCGCAGCCGCAACGGAGATATGTGAACTGGCTCCGTAGAGAGCTGGTCAAAATCTCCTGTCATGCAAATTGGATGCGGGGAAATTCGCATAGGTGTGAACCCAGCCTTAAGGTTGGTTCCCACCACAGAAACACAGTCTAGATGTTTTTGTACATATGCGTTTTTTCCTCTTGTTTTTTTCCCTGTTTAAAAAAAAAGGAAAAAAAACTTTTTTTTTTTTTGGTGTAATGTGTACTGGTGCATTCCTTGCAGATAAGAAATGCAGCATGTTCTAATTTTGCTGACTGTACTGAAATACATTGCAATAGTGTGAACTTTATCATTGAAATCCATGTAATCTACTGCCCATGCCTTTTTGATGCAGAAAAAAGCACACTGGACTGCATGTGATGTGAACTGGCCCTTAACCAAATGGTATCTTCTAGCTCAGTGGTCATCAACCCTGTCCTCAGGGCCCACTAACAGGCCAGGTTTGCAAGATAACTGATATACATCACAGGTGATATAATTTGCTGCTCAGTGATTGCAGTATTCTAGTCTGCATCTCCCCAAGGTAATACATAAAACCTGGCCTTTTAGTGGGCCCTGAGGACAGGGTTGATGACCACTGTTCTAGCTTACAGACTTGTCCATATGTTCCCAGGACATATTGAAGTTTATTTACTAAAACTGGAGAATGTAAAATCTGGTGCAGCGTTCCCTGGTAGCCAATCGGCTTCTAACGTCAGCTTGTTCAATAAGGCTTGAACAATAAAACCTAAAAGCTGATTAGTTTCTATGTACAGATGCACCAGATTTTGCACTCTCCAGTTTTAGTAAATCAACTACTCTACTCTTTGCTTTAGGAGCTGCCACACTGAGGGAGATTTTCTCCACAATTTACATTTTTCTCCAAGGTGGAAAACCATATTGGTGCTTTTTTCAATAAATGCAGATCCAAGAGTGGTGCCATTAATTGTACAAGTAGGGATGGTCATCCAGACATTATGCCAAGCTTCCTCTGGCCTGTTTAGGTCTTCATCCCAATAGCTGTATTTTTTAAAACTAAACTTCCTTATCCTGGTGTGTTAACTTTGTGAATTGAGCCTTTTAGTATTCTCATACCTCCAAATTGTCCCTCATTCAGAGGAACCGTCTCTATTTTGGAACCAAATCCCCATGTCCTTCTTTTTTCCTCAGTTGCCCCTTTTTTTGCCTGATAACTATTGATTTACCCGATTTAACTTATTTAACTATTAAAAGTGTTTTTTACTGCACTAAACCTGTTATCTCAAATTTAAACTATCCTATTTGTTAGTTCAAAAGCCAAGAAAAAGGGCACTTTTTGTGCATTAAAGCGGAGCTCCACCCAAAAGTGGAACCTCCACTCATTTGTCTCCTCTCCCCCTCCAATGCGACAATTTGCACCTTTTAGGGCGGGAGGGGAGGACAGAATACCTGTCTTTGACAGGTATCCCGTTCCCACTTCTGGAAGTCTGCGTTGCGGCCCATGACATCACCATGGGGCTCCCTCCTCCTCCCCCTGTCGGAGCAGGAGAGAGGAGCAGGGACTCGCGCATGCGCAGTAGGGTTCCCAGCGTGAAGCAGTAAGACTACACTGCCGGGTTCCCTTACCCACAATAGCAGCACCCGACAGCTGATGGAAACATCAGCTGCAGTGCCGACATCGCTGGACTCCAGGACAGGTAAGTGTCCTATTATTAAAAGCCAGCAGCTGCAGTATGTGTAGCTGCTGGCTTTTATTTTATTTTTTTTTTGGGCCAATCTCCGCTTTAGTCTTCATTGTCCGTGTTGCTGGAAGTATGAAAGGGACATGTTCTTTGCTTATATACTTTGCCCTATAATGTGACTTCTTCTAATCTCACAAAGTTGGCAGGGATGTATTCTGGAAAAAAATAATATATTTTGCACTGTCTCTACTGCATCCAACACCAACAATCAAAGGGACAGAATAATAGTCATTCACCAGATGCATTTTAATCTTTTTAAGTACAGTGACAACAAAAAAGGGTCAAAAGAAAATAATAATAATTATTATTATCATGTAGATTATTGCATGTGTTACATATGTAATACTTCTGTTCATGTTAATACATATGTAATTCCCTGGTGTTCTCAATGGAAGTTGTTAAAATGTAAACATGAGGCTGCATCACATGCTTTATGTTCACTACAATCCCAAATCATCCCAGATGTCCCTTTTTTCACTATAATGCTTTGTCCTGTTAATGAAAAGAAGCAGCACATGACATGGCCTAGTACCATCTGTGGTTCAGGATAGTGTGTCTTAGTGAATTCTTTCCATCCCATCCCCCAAAATAGGCTGCGTTCGCACGGGCCTTTAGTCACACTGCGAATCCCAGCTGCAAGAATCTGATTCCTGTGGCTGGGATTGACAGCTGTGTGTAAATCTTTGGCTGTTCATGACTGCACAGCCTACAATTACCTACAATGATTGTGTCAATCCCAGCGGCAAAACTCTGTAGATTCTTACTATTGGGATTTGCAGCTCGGCTAAACTCTGGTTTTGTATGGCGATGTATTTCACAAAGAGCTAATTGTGATACATTTATTGTCAAATAATATTCTCTTCTTTTCAGCCTACAGCAGAAAAAATGGTCCACCTAATTACTAACACTGACATAAAATAATTTAGAATTAATAATTGCAGCTCTCCATAAGAGTTACTATACACGTTACAGTCTGACCATACAATCTTTGTACAATGAACTTTAGATTAACCAAAACTTTGTAAGATGGAGATCTACCTAAACTATCCAATGCATTTGTGTACAATCAGGGAGCCCCTTGCACTACATTGTCAAGAGATCTAAAGGAGATTGTACCATTAGATTGTAGCATGTGTAGTGAGATTAAGACCTCATATTACACAACGATAGACTGCAAAGTGTGGAATTAAGCCTAGTATACACCATTATTTTGTTTTGTTCAACCCAATGGGCTAAATGAAAAAAAAACTGAAGAGCTCAAGAGGAGCCACTGTACTAACAATCCAATGTTAGTACAGTGATCTCCCCTGCTGAGCTATTATGCTCTGACAGGGGGCGGGGCCATTGGCTGAGAGGGCTGATTTTTTTGGTAATGCCCTTTCGATGGAAGCTGGCTTAATGGCTGTGCACATGGTGGAATGTCATCTTGGTTTCTATTGAATTTGGCCCGTGTGTACGGGCCTTTAGGTAAGAAAGAATGCATACATTACCTTTGAAGGTACAGGGCTTTTTGGTAGCCCATTGGATTTCTCATTCTTGTAACCAGATTAGTGAAAGACTATTCCGATTAGTTGCTGTGGGTTACCACACTTTGCACAAGTGTATGTAAAAGCAATTGGTGTCTATTTACTCAGTGCAATTCCATATTTTTTATTCTACTAAAATGTATTTTTTCCTAAAAAATTGCATTTGATAAACAGTTGCACAAATAACATGCAACATAAATAATTGCACATGCCACCATTTTATTTGAAAGGACCTCTGCTTTCAGAAAATATACAGTGGCAAGTAAAAAAAATGTATGTGAACCCCTTGGAATGAATTGTTTTTCTGCAGTAATTTGTCACAAAATGTCATCTGATCCTCATCTACATCACAACTATAGACAAACATAATGTGTTTAAGCTGATAACACACTAAGTGGATGTAACCTCCCTCTCCTATACCCAGTGAAATGAACAGCCTCAGATGATACACAGAGATGAAACAAATCTCCCTACAAGTTTTACATTTATATCTGCTGTCTTTCCCATTCTATATTCTTTAGAAAGTGCACATCATGTTACAAATGTTTCTTCCTGTTTCAGCAGTAGGTGGGGAGTCCGTGTATACACTGTGTGTGATCTGATTGGAGGAAAGGCACACACCCCCACTCCACAGAGGCAGAGGAACAAAGAAACATGCAGAGCTGTGTTGTGAATAGGCAATCTCTCTGCTCATCTCCCTCTAATCACCCTCCCGACAAAATTTTCAGCTGCTTTTATCTCCTGTGTCAGAGAGCTTGTCAGAAGTTCTCATGCTGATAACAGAGGAATGAAGCAGCAGAAAGCAATTAGGGCTTTGGAGAGAAATATGTAAACACTACAGATATATGTGCCCAGGTCAGATTTCATGAATGGAATTTACATCCACTTTAAGCTACTTTGCTTGGTTAAACACTAAAACATTTTGCTATTCATAAGAAGTAGCACAGCCATCAGAAATTTTGGGCCCCTTACACAGCTTTAGGCCTGGGCCCCCCTGGGCCTGACCACCAACATTCCTCCTCTCACCGAATCCACCCACTGGTCATCCCAACAAGTCCTTCAGTGCACCCACTTTTATTTTAACACTCTTGCAACTTAATGTATGAATATAAAATCGTATTCCAAGTCATCAGTGCTTGCATCCTTATATATTCAGCAAAGAGTTGGCCCAATCCAGCAAAGAGGCATCCCTATATATTCCGTAAAGAGACAGTCCAATACGGCAAAGAGACATCCCCATATATTCAGCAAAAAAATGGCCCAATTCAGCAAACAGACATTCCCATATATTCAGCAAAGAGACATCTCCACATATTCAGCAAAGAGGTGGCCCAATCCAGCAAAGGGACATCCCTATATATTCAGCAAAGAAACATCCTGCCCGGCGGATTGATATAGAAGAAACCGGAACTGTAATGTACTTGTCTGGAACAGGGGATTACTACACTGGCACCTGAAATCGAAGAAATAGTCCGCTTGGCTGTGAAAAGTGTGTTTTTATTTTTTTAACTGATACAGCCTACAGATCGCGGCGTCCAGAGTCTCCTCTCTGACTACAGACACCCCACTTCTTTCCCTGCTGAATTAACCAGGCCGGACCTGGAAAGTAGCTTTGCACAGCAGCCAAAGCGGCCTGGGGGGGGGGGGGGGGGCTCCAGCCATGGTGACGGAGTCGGGATGCCCGGGCCCCCTACATGTGTATGAGCTGCCCCCCTGATGGCGGCCCTGATAAGAAGCATCAGCTGATGTGAACCATGCCTCGCAAAAAGGATCTCTCTGAAGACTTTTGATCAATAGTTGATCTGCATAAGCCTGGAAAAGGATACAAAGCAATCTCAAAGTGTTTAGACATCCATCAGTTGACATTTGCCAAATTGTATATAAATTGAGACAGTTTAGCACTGTGGGCGCCCAGCTACGATGACTCCCAAGGCACAACGTAAAATCCTCAATGAGGTAAAGAAGAACCCACGAGTAACAGCTGGAGGCTTGAAGACATCACTGGAGATGGCAAACATTCCTGTTCTTGAGTCTACCATACCTGTTCTTGAGTCTACCATATGTAAGTCTTGTAGTTTCAATGAACTGAAAATGCATTGATCAGCATGCCCTTTGTTCATTCATCCTTCCTCTAACTTTGTAACAGAAAGACCATACAGGAGGTATGGGCACAAAGCTGTGCAAAAGCCTGACATTGCGGGTGCAACGCTTTTCAGGTTCCTTTAAAAAAAAATAATAAATGCACATTTTTTACCCACAAAGTGATGTGCATTCATTATTTTTTTACATATGAGCTTTGCCTTTAAATGACAAAATGGCATCTGAAGCAATTATATACTGTATGTTATACCGTTTTTGTTTAACCACTTGCGGACCAGCCGCCGCAGTTGTACTGTGGCAGAATGGCATGGCTGGGCGAAACGACGTTATGTAACGTCGTTTTGCCCTCTGGCCCCCCCCCCCCCCCCACAACGCTCGCCCCCGAGCCGATGCGAGTGCCCGGCAGTCACGGTCACCACCAGGCTCCCGCAATCGCCGCTGACACATGGAGAACCGGGATCTGTGTGTGTAAACACATCGTTTCCGGTTCTCTGATGGGAGAACAGACAGATCATCTGTTCATACAGAGTATGAACAGCGATCTGTCATCTCCCCTGCACAGTCCCCTCCCCCCTTCAGTTAGAACACACACTAGGGAACACATTAACCCCTTGATCGCCCCCTAGTGTTAACCCCTTCACTGCCGGTGACATTTTTACAGTAATCAATGCATTTTTATAGCATTGATCGCTGTATTAATGCCAATGGTCCCAAAAATATGTCAAAATTGTCCGATGTGTCTGCCATAATGTCGCAGTCCTGATAAAAATCGCAGATCGCCGCCAGTACTAGTAAAAAAAACATTGCATGACCGCGCAATGGTCAATTAGAGTGACGAAGTGCCGAATCGCAAAAAGTGCTCTGGTGAGGAAGGGGGTAAAATCTTCCAGGCTGAAGCAGGAAAACCTGAACCCCAGCCTTGCTCCCAGTCTTTCACAGTTGCACCGGCTTCTCTTCTATATGGAAATTGCTTACTCTGATTTCACTGCACATCGTGAGCATCTCACACCATGCATTAGAAGCTGCAGCAAGTCAGATAGAACCCACTTCATTTCCTGGCAGGAGGCTATCCAGCATCACCTAGCCCATTTCTCCCCAGAGGTACAGCATAACAGGTGGGGGTTACCTAGGGCAGTCTGCATGCAAATACACCCTATGCAGGAATGCCCACTCCTCCAGAACAACATCCAACCATCAAGGCATTTTGATATTTCCATAGCTCCTCCCAAGAGCCAACTCGCTGCTTCAATCAGGACTGAGGGCCCTGCTGAAATGTTATGTAGAGCACCCTTCTGGCCCTTCCCAACAATGATGATCTACCTGCATTAGATAGAGAAGCAGAAAGACCCACATTTAAGTGTGTTGATGTGGGGGGGGGGGGGGGGGGGAGGAACCAGTGAAGATAAAATATAAGCAATTTAAACTTCAGCTTTAATGAAAGTCAAGTTTTCCTGTAAAGCTAAATGACGTACCATAATGACCTGAAGAACTATATAAAGAAGAAGAGGAAGTGACTGATACTGACAATGCAGAAACAGCTTTGTGGTCGCTATTAGGCAGAACTAAGCAAAGTTGCAAATAATTAATTTACAAAACGTTTTCATATATGCAAAGTACAAGGGCTCTGCTATTGGAAATACGAGCACTGTCTTTCTTTGCTTTTTCCTGCATGAGTGATGTCATTCTGGTGCTAACTAAAGAACTGGGTGGGTCAATGAGTCACCAAGAAAATTTGGCAAGTGGCCACAAATGACCCTTGTAGTCTGTGTATCATGCAATTCAACCCACTTTGCTAGAATTAAGCCAGTATAAGCGTATGACTCTAGTGGTTTTTAACTATTTTAACCTGAAATTTATATTATACATGCAAGGAGAAATTTAGTATTGATGCAAAACACATTAGGGGTGTTTTCACCAATATGTAAAGTGATGTAAACCTCAGTTTTTTTCAAACATTCAGTCATGTTTGTGGAAATATAAAGAGACACTTTCACCCTTCCTAACTCCCCAGCTCTCCACCACGGCTCCTTCCCCTATTCTGCCTGCCACAAAAAAAAAAAATAGGTGTCAGATGTCTTCGGAGCACAGAGGAAGTAGTGATGTCACCCTCTCTATGTGACACTGCCTTTTCCTAGCCATGGGCCACAAGGTACCAGGCCTGAGCACTTAATCATGGGAGGAGGTCATATGCGGCCCTATACTTGGTATATACCCCATACATACAGTGGTAGTCATAGAAGAATGACCAGGGGGAGCATTGGAGATGTATGTATAAAATGGTCATCTCATAGACAGTTCTATCTTCTCATAGATTGTTTTGTGTCCTGAATTGGTGGGATTTACCCTGCAAGTTCTTTGCCTTGAATATGCAAGGTGACACGTGTATCTTTTTTTTTTTTTAAGTGGTTCTAAAGGCAGAACGTTTTTACTTTAATGCATTCTCTGCATGTAGCTTCAGCCCTCCCCTATCTACTTCATCTCTCACACCTGTTCACCCCTTATGGATCAAAGAAATTTTTACATTTCTGCTATGGACCTGTTTATTTGGTGATAATTTTGTCATTACTTAAAGAGGAAGTAAACTCTTTGTATCTAAAATCCTCTTAAAAGATAGGGGGAAAATAATAATAATAACAATATATATCCAAAAACGAGGGGTGGAGGGGTATTCTTTAGTTTAAGACCACCTCGTAAAGTTGGGTGGAACTCCGCTTTAAGATAACAACGTAATACATTTATTGTTTTTTTCAAGGACAAAGAAGGCTTTTTTCTTCGTGAATATTGTCCTGCAACAATGATTTATAGACATGTGCACAGCCAAAAACTTAGTTCATTTTCGTTTTCGTTTCATTAGTTTATTATATTTTTCATTTTTCGGGTCATTCGTTATGATCGCGATTCGTAAATTCATTCATTCGTAAATGCGTTCATTCGTACATTTGTTCATTCGTACATTTGTACATTTGTAAATTCATACATTCGTAAAATCGTACATTCGTAAATTAGAAAATTCGGAAATTTGTAAATTCGAAGTTTGAAAATCCAAAAACCCGAAATAGTAACTAAGTATTAAATTATAGGTATTGTAATTTACTTTCAAATTTGACTGTCAGTGAACGTAACAAATACGAATTTATCCGAAGTTACGAATTATCCAAAGCGAATGCTGCATCTAAACAAATGGAACGGAACAAATTAATAATAAATAATAATAATAAAACGTTGTTATTATTATTATTGTTATTTAGTATTAATTCATTACGTTCCATTCCGTTTTTTCGGATCATTTATAACTTAGGATAAATTTGTATGTGTTACGTTCACTAACAGCCAAATTTGAAAGGAAATTACAATACCTATAATTTAAAAGTTACTAGTAATTACTAATAGTTAAGTTATTATTAGTTAACTATTATTTCAGATTTCCGAATTTTCGAATTTACAAATTTACAAATTCACTAACTTACTAATGTACAAATGTACGAATGCCCGAATTTACGAATGTCCAATTTTATCGAATTTTGGAATATTCTGAAAAAATTTGTTAAATGGGTTTTCGTTAATTCGGATATTCCCGAATTAACGAATTTGTCGAAATTCGTTAAAAAACTAATTCTGAACGAAACGAATTGCACATGCCTAATGATTTATTTTTCGCAATTCTTAGAGAAATAAACGTAATAAAATTAAACAAAAGCTACTTTTTCTTTATTTAAGCAGTGTTAGTTGAAAAAAAATTGTGTTATTGCCCATAAAAAGTGTGCATTTCATTCTGTAATTTGTCCTGTTTAAAACAATACAATTATGATTTTGGTACAAAGAATTGCAAAGTTATTTACAAATGAAGTAAAGTAATACGTGTAAATATAAAGTATGTAGAAGGTGTAAAAAAATATCAATGAACAAAAGCAAACAAAATCAGAAAAAGTTTTAATATTAGTTAATAAAACAGAAAAAAAACAAATCCCCAGGAAAATTATAATTTAATGGATAAGGAGAATAAGGAGTTAATTAGGGCTGGTTAGAGTAAACTAAGGGTTAACCACTTAAGGACCAAGCCTCTTTTTGAGATTTGGTGTTTACAAGTTAGTCAGGTTTCTTTTGCTAGAAAATTACTTAGAACCCCAAAACATTACATCTTTTTATTTCTAACACCCTAGAGAATAAAATGGCGGTTGTTGCAATACTTTATGTCACACCGTATTTGCGCAGAAGTCTCACAAGCGCAATTTTTGGGGAAAAAATACACTTTTTTAAATGAAAAAATAAGACAATAGTAAAGTTAGCCCAATTTTTATATTGTGAAAGATAATGTTACGCCGAGTAAATTGATACCCAACATGTCACACTTCAAAATTGTGCCCGCTCGTAGAATGGCGACAAACTTTCACCCTTAAAAATCTCCATAGGCAGCATGTAAAAATTTCTACAGGTTACCAGGTTTGAGTTACAGAGGAGGCCTAGTGCTAGAATTATTGCACTCACTCTAATTATCACGGCGATACCTCACATTTGTGGTTTGAACACCGTTTTTGCTCACATCTGCCTGCGAGCTCTGTGGGACGGGGCGGTTTAAAATGTATTTATTTTTTCTTATTTATTTTACTTTTTATTTTTACACTGTCTTTTAAAAAAAAAATTGGGTCACTTTTATTTCTATTACAAGGAATGTAAACATCCCTCTTAATAGAAAAAAGCATGATAGGACCTCCTAAATGTGAGATCTGGGGTCAAAAAGACCTCAGATCTCACATTTACACTAAAATGCAATAAAATAAATAAATGTTTTTTTTTTTACAAAAATTACATTTTTTTCCCTTTAAGACCATTGGGCGGAAGTGACATTTGACTTCCCTTTCTAGCCATCCAATGGTGTGGAGCCGAGCGGGGACCATCTTTCCCTCACTCGGCATCCAGCCTGTGAGGGAAGAGGACCCGATCATCTCCGCGACGACTCTGGTAAGCGGTGGAGGGGGGGCCTCTCCCGCCCCCGATAAAAGTGATCTTGTGGCGAATCCACCACTGAAACCATTTTTATCTGAAAGCCGACTGCCCGCTGTTGAAGAGGATACTGGGGTTATTGCAGCTAGCTGCTGCCATAACAATGGTATTCCCCTTCAAACAGCCGCTGTATAATGACGGCGGGCGGTCAGTAAGTGGTTAATAAGGGGTTCAACAGAGGAACATTTCATAAAAAATGTAAAAAACACTTTTTTTTACTTGTCAGGTTGTTTTAACTGACTTCATCTGCAGATCCAAGTTCATCCCTTTGAACTGTAAATGAATAAACAGAAAGATACAAAATGAAACAATGTTTCATTGTAGCTTTCTGTATTCAGCGCTAAGCAATGTTGTTGATAAACATTGCCAGACTGATTTTTTTTTATAGCTCCTGCTGCTGGGACCTTCTCTGTGTACTCAGCAATGCAGCTATGATTAATCAGAGCTGAATTGCCATGTACTGTGACAGGGGGATCCTGGCAGTAGGGGAGAAGGACTGGATGTACTAGACATGTCCTGTGTACAATGATGGCATTTTTTTGGGCATGTGTAGCATGCCCAGAGTCTGCAACTGGTAAAAACTTACCTGAGCCTGATCTCAATCCAACGATGTGTACTAGAGCAACGTCTCTCTCTCTCTCTCTCTCTCTCTCTCCTCATTGGCTCAGACACAGCAGTGGGAGCCATTGGCTCCAGCTACTTCAATCACAGTCAGTGAGGAAGGAGCAAGGGGAGAGGAGGGACAAGCCATACTCTGTGTCTTATGGACACATATGGGTTGATCTACTAAAACTGGAGAGTGCAAAATCTGGTGCAGCTCTGCATAGAAACCAATCAGTTTCCAGGTTTTACTGTAGAAACATAATTAAACAAGCTGAAGTTAGAAGTTGATTGGCTACTATGCACAGCTGCACCAGATTCTGAATGCACGCACTAGAGCCCCCATAGCAAGCAGCTTGCTATGGGGCAATCAGCAGGGGGGAGGGGCCAGGAGCGCCTGCAGCGGACCTGAAAAGAGGAGGATTGGGGCTGCTCTGTGCAACAACATTGCACAGGGCAGGTAAGTATGACTTGTTTTTTTATTCAATTTCTTATTGACTTTAGTATCACTTTAAAGCGGAGGTCCACTCTAAAAAAAAAATAAAAAAAAAAAAAAAAAAAAAATCACATAAAAAATGCTCCTAAAAATCTGAAAAAAAAATAAAAATTTTTTACTTACCAGAAATGGCTGTTGCTAGGCAGATCATCCTAATCTGCCACTTCCTACACCGCGGTGATCTTCATTCTTCTCCTCCTCGCGTTGTCTTCTGGGGAATGGGGCGCTGTGTTCTGGGAATTGTGTGTGTCCCAGAATACAGCCGGCCATTCACAAAGTGCCGCACAGTAGGAAACAGGCAGTGAAGCCGCAAGGCGGTGCCGGGACCCAATCTGATGGATGGATCGGCCTTGGGCGGCCGACATCGCAGGCACCCTGGAGAGGTAAGTGTACTTATTAAAAGTCAGTAGCTACAGTGTTTGTAGCTGCTGACTTAAAAAAAAAAATCTTTTCAGCTGGCCCTTTAAGGTTTCTTCGTAACATGTTTGGATGTCTGGAGGGAACACAGTTTCACATCACCTTACACTATAGCTATTTCTGATGTCTTGTCCTTTTGATATATCAATAGCATACATTTGATGTCATTTATGTTTACTGATACCAATTTTTATATGTACTTTATCCTTCAAAATGACTTTACTGAATTTATTAAAGGTCATTTACTAGAGCAGACAGAATCTGGGGAAGCTGTGCATAGTAATCAATCAACTTCTAACTTCAGCATGTTCAGTTAAAATTAAAAATCTAGAAAATTAAATCCAGAAGCTGATTGGTCACTATGTACAGCTGCTCCAGATTCTGCCTGCCCCAGTCTTAGTAAATTTCCCTCAATAGGTAACAAAGTATGAGGAGTATTTGTCTCGCAATAACTAATGGAAACATTTCAGGATCAGGACTGTGAAACCAGAGTTACTGAAAAGTGCCTTCGGATTATTTGCAAGTAATTCTTTGATTTCCATAAGCCATGGAATTCTCATTTATAATACTACAATTACTCTCTGTTATTATTATTAACAATTTGATTGCCATTCTTTGAATGGGTTATCCAAAATGATGCCTGGTGATCTCATGGTTAATGATTTTCTTACTGCTAAATTAAAAACTAAGGCAGCACCAAGCAAGGATGATGTGTAAGATGCAGCAGCCCATAGCAACAAGGATACAAAAGATGAAAAGTGAAATTGCAAAAAAAATTATCCATATGCTTGAGTGTAAAAGTTTTAAAGCTTAACTCTGGGTAAAATAAATAAATAAAATTGGAAGGGACAGGTAAAGTGCTGCTGTTGGTAAAGTGTCCCAGAAGATGGCAGAAGAAAGTCCCAAAATGGTGGCTTGAGAGGTGAGCCCAGGGATGGGGGAGAGACCCTTTCGCTACCTGCTGTGAGATAACTGGAGCTCTGAAACCAATTGTCACCCTTGTGTGAGATGTCTAGCCAATTGCTAAGGGCTCCAATGCTACAAAACATGGGCCCTATCACTGGCAGGTCTTTTTCACAAGTACAGTGACTGGGTAGGATTGGGGATTGTCAGGGCTCTAGGATACACTGCTCAGCTGGAAATATCTGATGCACTATGCAATCTATTGTACTTGCTTTCTAACCATTTTTTTTATTCATACACAATATTACCAAAAGTATTGAGACACCTGCCTTTACATGCACATGAACTTCTTAGTCCGTAGAGTTTAATATTGAGTTGGCCCACCCTTTGCAGCTATAACAGCTTCAACTGTTCTGGTAAGGCTGTACACAAGGTCTAGGAGTGTGTCTATGGGAATGTTTGACCACTCTTCCAGAAGTGCATTTGTGAGGTCATGTACTGATATGGATGAGAAGGCCTGGCTCACTGTCTCCGCTCTAATTCATCCCAAAGGTGTTCTATCGGGTTAAGGTCAGGAGTCTGTGCAGGACAGTCAAGTTCCCCCACCCCAAACTCGCTCATCCATGTCTTGCTTTGTGCACTGGTCCAAATCATTTGGTGAAGGACAGGTTATGGTGTGGGGTTGAGCTTGGCCCCTTAGTTCCAGTGAAGGGAACTCTTAAGGCGTCAGCATACCAAGATATTTTGGACAATTTCATGCACCCAACTTTGTGGGAACAATTCGGGGATGGCCCCTTTCTGTTCCAACATGGCTGCACACCAGTGCACAAAGCAAGGTCCATAAAGACGTGGATGAGCAAGTTTGGGGTGGAGGAACTTGACTGGCCTGCACAGAGTCCTAAACTCAACCCAATAGAACACTTTTGGGATGAATTAGAGCGGAGACTGTGAGCCAGGCCTTCTCGTCCAACATCAGTGCCTGACCTCACAAAGGCACTTCTAGAAGAATGGTCAAACATTCTCATAGACACACTCCTAAACTTTGTGGACAGCCTTCCCAGAAGATTTGAAGCTATTATAGCTGCAAAGGGTGGGCCAACTCAATATTGAACCCTACGGACTAAGACTGGGATGCCAGTAGCCTCCTTGGCGGTATGATTATGTCAGATTTTTTAATCTCAAAGCGGTACATTGTTTTGCATAGAAATGTGGCGTTTTATATTGTAGGCCTGTAATTCTTAGTAATAACACACTTAAATCTGTCCAAACAAGAATCTAGTAGATATCCCAGGTATGATGAAGTTTGAAACACGAAATCATAAATTATAATATAATAAATAACTATAAATAATTATAAAAAATAATATAATAATAATAAACTGAATTTGCTCATGAATCACTATTGCACAATTCTGCATGTGTACTAATTTACTATCGCTGTTTTCTAGCTGGTCTAAAACCAATTTTGTTGTAAAGGGACACTTTTGGTTGCCATGGACAATCTCAAGTTTCCAGGCAGAAAGAACAGTATACATAATATAAAACTGCAGGCAGGGCACTGGACAAAGCACTAGTGACAAAGGGGAGGTGAAATGATTTGATACAGTAATGTAATCTGTAAGATTACAATGTACTGAATGTGTTATGTTTTTTGTACTTTTTGAATTTGCCGCTGGGCTCCGCTCCCATGCGTCGAAACGCTCGCAGGGAACGGAGCCCAGAACACAGAGCATCGGGCCGATGATCTGGAGGGGGAACAAAGTAAGGGGGGGGGGGGGGACATCGCAGGGGACCTAGTGAATGACCTGCAGAGAGCTGGGACCAACATAACAAAGGCTACCATCAGTAACACACTATGCCGCCAGGGACTCAGATCCTGCAGTGCCAGACGTGTCCCCCTGCTTAAGCCAGTACATGTCCAGGCCTGTCTGAGGTTTGCTAGAGAGCATTTGGATGATCTAGAAGAGGATGGGGAGAATTTAATATGGTCAGATAAAAGTAGAACTGTTTGGTAGAAACACAACTCGTCGTGTTTGGAGGAGAGAGAATGTTGAGTTGCAACCAAAGAACACCATACCTACTGTGAAGCATGGGGGTGGCAACATCATGCTTTGGGGATGTTTCTCTGCAAAGGGAAAAGGACGACTGATCCGTGTACATGAAAGAATGAACAGGGCCATGTATCGTGAGATTTTGAGTGCAAACCTCCTCCCATCAACAAGGGCATTGAAGATGAAACTGAGTCTTTCAGCACGACAATGATCCCAAACATACTGCCCGGGCAACAAAGGAGTGGCTTAGTAAGAAGCATTTCAAGGTCCTGGAGTGGCCTAGCCAGTCTCCAGATCTCAACCCCATAGAAAACCTTTGGAGGGAGTTGAAAGTCCGTGTTGCCCAGAGACAACCCCAAAACATCAATGCTCTAGCGGAGATCTGCATGGAGGAATGGGCTAACATACCAGCAACAGTGTGTGACAACTAGGGATGAGCTTCGTGTTCGAGTCGAACCCATGTTCGACTCGAACATCGGCTGTTCGGTCGTTCGCCGAATTGCGAACGATATGGGCCGTTCGCGCCAAATTCGTGTGGCGCGTCACGGCCCATAATTCACTGCGGCATCGCAGTGCATTGCTGGCTGATGATTGGCCAAGCATGCACTATGACCCGCATGCTTGGCCAATCACAGCGCCGCCTGAACAGAGAGCCGTAATTGGCCAAAGCCAAGGAGGCTTTGGCCAATTATGGCTCAGGGGATTTAGTACACGCCCCACACTATATAAGGCCGCCTGCACGGCGGCCCTGTGTAGTGTGTGTTCCGGTGTGCTGAGAGATAGAGAGAGAGACAGTGTCATTTGATTTGAGTTAGATAGATTAGGCAGAACAGTCAGTCAATTAGCTGCACTTACAGTGTATTGTGTATATATATGCATCCCAGGTGTTGTGTGTATGTATATATATATATATATATATATATATATATATATATATATATATATATACATATATATATACATATATACATATATATATATATACATATATACATATATACATATATACACATATATATATATATATATATATATATATATATATATATATATACACTGTATTCAGTTTAGCTAGATCCGTTCCTGTTATCTTCTAGACTATTTACATTTAGTGCAGTGCGTCCTGCTCACAGTGTTCAGCTAGATCCGTTCCTGTTATCTTCTAGACTATTTACATTTAGTGCAGTGCGTCCTGCTCACAGTGTTCAGCTAGATCCGTTCCTGTTATCTTCTAGACTATTTACATTTAGTGCAGTGCGTCCTGCTCACAGTGTTCAGCTAGATCCATTCCTGTTATCTTCTAGACTATTTACATTTAGTGCAGTGCGTCCTGCTCACAGTGTTCAGCTAGATCCGTTCCTGTTATCTTCCTACTGACAGGCAGGCTTGTCTGGTTACAGTATATAAAGCTACCTGAAGAAAATTACAGGTGTTCTATTTGATCCTATTAGTACCACGGTCAGGCAGCTAGACTATTTACATTTAGTACAGTGCGTCCTGCTCACAGTGTTCAGCTAGATCCGTTCCTGTTATCTTCCTACTGACAGGCAGGCTTGTCTGGTTACAGTATATAAAGCTACCTGAAGAAAATTACTGGTGTTCTATTTGATCCTATTAGTACCACGGTCAGGCAGCTAGACTATTTACATTTAGTACAGTGCGTCCTGCTCACAGTGTTCAGCTAGATCCGTTCCTGTTATCTTCCTACTGACAGGCAGGCTTGTCTGGTTACAGTATATAAAGCTACCTGAAGAAAATTACTGGTGTTCTATCCCAGCTTAGTGCAGCTACAGGCAATTAGTATGTCTGGAAGGCTAAGAAGGAGAGGCAGACAGTCACAAGCCAATAAGAGAGGGCAAGCAGGCTCTGTGTCTAGTGCTGGTCGTGGAGACGGTGCATCCTCATCAGCACGCTTGGCCTTTTTTTCGGCAGCTGGCCGTGTTGAGCCGCAACATGCGGAAGACTTGGTCGAGTGGATGACCAAGCCGTCCTCATCCTCCTCATCCTCTCTCACCCAGGGTGCTTTGTCTGGCAAAGCAGCGGCCTCTTCCCTCAGCTCAATGTCATCAGTGACTCCTTCCCTAGCTCCACCATGTCCTCCTGAGGATTCCCTCGAACTGTTTGACCACAGTGTTGGGTACATGCTCCAGGAGGATGCCCAGCGTTTGGAAGGCTCTGATGATACTGAGCTCGATGAAGGCAGTAACATGAGCACGGACAGAGGGGGTGCCCAAGAAGGACAGCAATCTGGCAGTCATGCTCCCCCTGCTGCAGCATACTGCCAGGTTTGCTCCAGTGATGAGGAGGGAGGGGATGATGAGGTCACTGACTCAACGTGGGTGCCTGATAGGAGAGAGGAGGAGGAGGAGGAGGAGGAGGAGGCACATCACCAACGAGGCAGGATGCCCTCCAGGGGCCAGCCTAAGGGCAGCACATTGACTGCATCACACCCCAAAGCTCCACATGTGCAGGGCGCTGCAGTCTCTGCGCGTTATTAAAAAAGTTCTTTGGTGTGGGCCTTTTTTGAGACCAGTGCATCAGATCGCACCGCTGCTATTTGCAACATATGTCTCAAGCGTATCTCGCGTGGCCAAAACATCTCCCGCTTGGGTACCACATGCTTGACCAGACATATGTTGACCTGCCATGCAGTTCGTTGGCAAGCGTATCTAAAAGACCCACACCAAAGAACAAAGAGGATCTCTCCTTGCTCCTCATCAGCTGAGATTTCCAACCCCACTAGACCTCCAGTCCTCTCTGAGACCTGCAGTGAGAGGAATGAAGGTGTAGAATTAGGTGTGTCACAGCCAAGTACTTGTGGGCAATCTGCTTTTGGTACACCGACGTCAGATTGTACCAGGCAAATTTCCCTGCCCCAGCTGCTGCACCGCCGAAAGAAGTTTGCTCCCAGCCATCCACATGCCCAGCGGTTGAATGCTAGCTTGGCAAAATTGCTAGCACTTCAACTGCTGCCTTTTCAGTTGGTAGACTCTGCCCCCTTCCGTGAGTTTGTGGAATGTGCGGTTCCTCAGTGGCAGGTACCCAAACGCCACTTTTTCTCACGGAAGGCGATTCCGGCTCTCTACCGGCATGTGGAAGGCAATGTCCATGCCTCGCTGGACAGGGCGGTCAGCGGTAAGGTGCATATTACCGCTGACTCATGGTCCAGCAGGCATGGACAGGGACGTTACCCAAGTTTCACGGCGCATTGGGTGACTCTGCTGGCAGCTGGGAAGGATGCAGGACAAGGTGCAGTAGTGTTGGAGGTTGTTCCGCTACCACGCCTCCAAAATGCTGATTGTGACACACCTCTCTCCTCCACCCCCTTCTCTTCTTCCTCCATGGCCTCTTCCTCGGAACCAGCGGTGCTCCGTAGTCGTTCAAGGGGCTACGCAAGTACGCAGGCCAAAAGATGCCATGCGGTGCTTGAGCTGGTGTGCTTGGGGGACAGGAGCCACACTGGGGCAGAGGTTCTGTCAGCTCTGCAGGGGCAGGTTCAGAGGTGGTTGACGCCACGCCAACTTAAGGCAGGAATGGTGGTTTGCGACAATGGCACCAACCTCCTCTCTGCCCTCCGACAGGGACAAATGACCCATGTGCCCTGTTTGGCTCACGTCCTTAACTTGGTGGTGCAGCGGTTCTTGGGCAGGTACCCGGGCTTACAGGATGTCCTGAGGCAGGCCAGGAAAGTCTGTGTGCATTTCCGCCGGTCATATAATGCCAGTGCTCGGCTGACGGACCTCCAAAAAGGAGTTTAACCTGCCCAAGAACCGCCTAATCTGTGACATGCCCACCAGGTGGAACTCAACGTTGGCCATGCTGCAGTGGCTGCACACGCAGCAGAGGGCCATCAATGAGTACCTGTGCGACTATGGCACCAGGACAGGGTCAGGGGAGCTTGGTTTTTTTTCCCCACGCCAGTGGGCCATGATCAGGGATGCATGCACTGTCCTGTCACCATTCGAGGAGGCCACGAGGATGGTGAGCAGTGACAGTGCATGCATCAGTGACACTGTCCCCCTTGTCCACCTGTTGGAGCACACGCTGCGTGGAATAATGGACAGGGCACTTGAGGCAGAACAGAGGCAGGAAGAGGAGGACTTCCTTAGCTCTCAAGGCCCCCTTTATCCAGACAGTGTTCCTGCGTGCCCGCCGATCACACAGGAAGAGGACGAGGAGGAGGAGGAGGAAGATTGTGTCAGTATGGAGGTGGAGCCTGGCACTCAGCATCAGCCTTTAAGGGATCAGTCCCAAGAAACACATGGACTTGTACGTGGCTGGGAGGAGGTGGCTGCGGACGTTGTCGTCCTTAGTGACCCAGAGGACTCCGGACCGAATGCCTCAGCAAACCTACGCTGCATGGCCTCCCTGATCCTGCAAAGCCTGCGTAAGGATCCTCGTATTCGTGGTATCAAGGAGAAGGACCAATACTGGCTGGCAACCCTCCTTGATCCACGTTACAAGGGTAAGGTTGCGGACCTTATCTTGCCATCGCAGAGGGAGCAGAGGATGAAACATCTTCGGGAGGCCTTGCAGAAAGGTCTGTGCAATGCGTTCCCAGAGACTGGGAGGTTACAAACTCCTGTTTCTGGACAACGTGTTACTGAGGCTTCGGTCAGTCAAAGAAGGAGCGGTGGAGAAGGTGGGCGTCTGACCGATGCGTTCAGACAATTTTTTGGTCCGCAGCCCCAAGGTATGATCGGTTCCAGCAACCATCGCCAGCGTCTGTTTTACATGGTGCAGGAATACCTAGGGGCAAGATCAGACTTGGACACCTTTCCCACCGAAAATCCTCTGGGTTACTGGGTCTTGAGGATGGATCACTGGCCAGAGCTTGCACAGTATGCAATTGAGCTACTGGCCTGTCCTGCATCCAGCGTTCTTTCGGAACGCACATTCAGTGCTGCTGGAGGCGTGGTAACCGATCACAGGGTGCGTCTGTCCACCGACTCGGTCGATCGGCTGACCTTCATAAAAATGAATCAGTCTTGGATCACCACCAGCTACCAAGCACCTGATGCTGATGTAACCGAATAATTTTTTTTGAAATCTCAGATCCCTTCAAAGACTGCCTATGCTGATGCTGAGTGACTATCCCTGAGTAATTATCCTCTTCCTCCTCAATCATCACGCTGATAGCTTGTAAGAACATTTTTGGTTCTGGGCGCCACCACCAGTGCCTAAGGCACAATTTTTCAGCCCCTGTTTAACAGGGGCGTGTAATTACAATTTTTGATGTAATACTTTGCAGCAGGGCTCGTTCCTGCATTCCAACTAGAGTGTCTGTGAGGGGTTGCAGTGTTGTGGCACCAGCACCAGTGCCTAAGGCCCAATTTTTCTGCCCCTGTCTAACAGGGGCGTGTAATTACAATTTTTGATGTAATATTTCACAGCAGGGCCCTGTGAGGGCTTACAGTGTTGTGGCCACAGCAACACCTAAGGCCCAAATTTCTGCTGAGTATATAGGGCAGGACCCTACTTTCAAACATCTAACTTACAAACGACTCCTACTTGCAAACGGAAGGAGACAACAGGAAGTGAGATGAAATCTACCCCTAGGAAGGGAAATTCTCTCCTGTAAGAGTTAATATGGGAAAACAATTTCTCCTTTCCACTGATGCTTTCCAATCCTTGTTCCACAAAAAAACCCAAATTTTCAAAAAACATTTTTCATTGGGACAAAAAGTGAGGTGAAATCTTCTGAAGAGGAGGAAGGACAGCAAAACAAATGTCACAGGGGTGATAACCCTTCCCTATGTTTTCCAAAAAGCTTAAAAAAGATTTTTTGGCTGGAGCTAAACACGTTAAAAATGTACCCATTCAAAATTACAAAGAGATTCTACTTAACAACAAACCTACAGTCCCTGTCTTGTTTGCACCGCCTGTATACTGCTGTTCAGAGTATATAGGGCCTTTCCTTATTTTAATTTGGGTGTGGGGTTCCCCTTAATATCCATACAAGACCCAAAGGGCCTGGTAATGGATTGGGGGGTACCCATGCCGTTTGTCTCACTGATTTTCATCCATATTGCCATGACCCGACATGACATTAAACCCGCAAGCAGTTTTAAATGAGATTTTTTCCTTTAAAAATGACATTTGGTGCAGGGACTGTTCTAAACACGGGAAACACGCGCCACTTTACAGGCATACTATAGACACCCCCCAGGTACGATATTTAAAGGAATATTTCACTTTTTTTTTTTTTTTACTTTAAGCATCATTAAAATCACTGCTCCCGAAAAAACGGCCGTTTTTAAAAGGTTTTTTTGCATTGATACATGTCCCCTGGGGTAGGACCCGGGTCCCCAAACCCTTTTTAGGACAATACCATGCAAATTAGCCTTTAAAATGAGCCCTTTTGATTTCGAACGTTCGAGTCCCATAGACGTCAATGGGGTTCTAACGTTCGTGCAAACTTTCGGTCCGTTCGCAGGTTCTGGTGCGAACCGAACCGGGGGGTGTTCGGCTCATCCCTAGTGACAACCTTGTGAAGACTTACAGAAAATGTTTGACCTCTGTCATTGCCAACAAAGGATATATAACAAAGTATTGAGATGAACTTTTGATATTGACCAAATACTTATTTTCCACCATAATTTGCAAATACATTTTTAAAAAAAATCAGACAATGTGATTGTCTGGATTTGTTTCCACATTTTGTCTCTCATAGTTGAGATATACCTATGATGACAATTACAGGCCTCTCTCATTTTTAAGTGGGAGAACTTGCACAATTGGTGGCTGACTAAATACTTTTTTGCCCCACTGATAGTGAGTGTACAGCTTGTATAACAGTGTAAATTTGCTGTCCCCTCAAAATAACTCAACACACAGCCATTAATGTCTAAACCGCTGGCAACAAAAATGAGTACACCCCAAGTGAAAATGTCCAAATTGGGCCCAATTATCCATTTTCCCTCCCCGGTGTCATGTGACTCGTTAGTGTTACAAAGTCTCAGGTGTGAATGGGGAGCAGGTGTGTTAAATTTGGTGTTATCGCTCTCACTCTCATACTGGTCACTGGAAATTCAACATGGCACCTCATGGCAAAAAACTGAGGATCTGTAAAAAAAAAAAGAATTGTTGCTCTACATAAAGATGGCCTAGGCTATAAGAAGATTGCCAAGACCCTGAAAATGAGCTGCAGCACGGTGGCCAAGACCATACAGCAGTTTAACAGGACAGGTTCCACTCAGAACAGGCCTCGCCATGGTTGACCAAAGAAGTTTAGTGCTCAGCGTCATATCCAGGGGTTGTCTTTGGAAAATAGACGTATGAGTGCTGTCAGCATTGCTGCAGAGGTTGAAGGTGTGGGGGGGTCAGCCTGTCAGTGCTCAGACCATACACCCTACACTGCATCAAATTGGTCTGCATGGCTGTCATCCCAGAAGGAATCCTCTTCTAAAGATGATGCACAAGAAAGCCCGCAAACAAGCAGACTAAGGACATGGATTACTGGAACCATGTCCTGTGGTCTGATGAGACCAAGATAAACTTATTTGGTTCAGATGGTGTCCAGCGTGTGAGGGGGCAACCAGGTGAGGAGTACAAAGACAAGTGTGTCTTGCCTGCAGTCAAGCATGGTGGTGGGAGTGTCATTGTCTGGGGCTTCATGAGTGCTGCCGGCACTGGGGAGCTACAGTTCATTGAGGGAACCATGAATGCCAACATGTACTGTGACATGCTGAAGCAGAGTATGATCCCTTCCCTTCAGAGACTGGGCCGTAGAGCAGTATTCCAACATAACGACCCCAAACACACCTCCAAGACACCACTGCCTTGCTAAAGAAGCTGAGGGTAAAGGTGATGGGCTAGCCAAGCATGTCTCCAGACCTAAACCCTATTAAGCATCTGTGAGGCATCCTCAAAACGGAAGGTGGAGGAGCGCCAGGTCTCTAACATCCACCAGCTCCGTGATGTTGTCATGGAGGCAGGGGGGTAACTATAGGGGGTGCAAGAGTCGCAGCCGCGACTGGACCCTGTGCTGCAGGGGGCCCGTGCGGCCCCCCCTTTACACATGGCCGGCGGCATCATAGGCTAGGTATATCAATGCGTGCACCGTGAGCACGGGTGGCTGGCTGCTGACTGGAGGTGGGGGGTGACTATCAGAGCTCCATGCTCGAGTACCGCACTGGCTGCTGTTTAGTTCTGCGTTCCCCGCATGACCTGTGTCCACAGCCAGCTCCTCTGGGTCCCCCTCTCCTGCTCCATGCAGCACCGCTCAGTCCGTTTTCAGTCCCGCCCCCTGAGTCGGCTCACACTGCACTGCATGCTTCTAAAGGGGCAAACAAACTGAGCACACAGAGGCAGTGTGTGCAGCCTTGTTATAGCCAGCTCCTCGGAGGACACTGCAGGCTTGTCTGCCAGCCCCCCTCCTCCCCCGTCATACACAGATGACAGGTCTTTCTGGGAGATACACTGATCGTCTGTGCAGCATGCTGGAGGGAGCCCAGGCCACCATGGATGAGTGCCCGGCCTGCAGGTTGGTCATGGTGAGTGAGACGACCCTATCCCCCACACATACCATCATATACCCCCCTCCATCACCCTTAAGACAGGGACCCCATCACCCATAAGGACAGGGACCCCATCACCTCTGAGACAGGGATCCCATCTCCCCTAAGGACAGGGACCCCATCACCTCTGAGACAGGGACCCCCATCTCCCCCAAGGGACAGGGACCCCATCTCCCCCAAGGGACAGGGACCCCATCTCCCCCAAGGGACAGGGACCCCATCTCCCCCAAGGGACAGGGACCCCATCTCCCCCAAGGGACAGGGACCCCATCTCCCCCAAGGGACAGGGACCCCATCTCCCCCAAGGACAGGGACAGGACCGTTTTTAAGGCAGGGCAAAAGGGGCAGCTGCCCTGGGCCCCATCATTGTTGTGGGGCCCAAAGCAGCTGCCTCATACTTGCCAACTATTCTAGTTCAAATTCCTTTATCCTTTGTAGTTTTATTCCCGTGCTGTGTCCCGATATCTCAGTGTAAAGTTCTGTTGCCACTGCCCAGCTCTGCCCTATTGCCGTGTACAGATTGCTCACCTGCAGACCTTGTGTTTACATGTGAAAAACCTGCATTGATATGCAAATAGAAGCGGCATTCATATGTATATCATGTCCCCCTGAGGTCATGTCTACCATCACTTCTGCTGAATGCTGCCCACTGGGGAGGTAAAGGGACATGCTTGAAAGTCCTGCCTACAACTATAGTCATTAAAGTCTAACATCAGCCTGTTCTGCAAAGGTAAGCAAATTGGAGGTGGAACCCTTCTTCAAAAGATCATGGTGCCACAGCACCCTGAATTTTGGTGCATGTGAATACGCACATCCCAGCCGATGCGTGAGGGTTTCAGCACGTTTCTGTATTCCCGACACACACAAATGTGAACGCAGGCTAAATGTCTCAGTTACATTGGTGGTCAGTATAAATCTAGTCATTACATTGGGGCTTGGTGTACAATCCTTTCATTCACACTAGTGGCCAGTGTGAAGGTCCCCCTTACATTGGTGGCCAGTGTAAATCCCTCTTTACATTGGTGGCTACTGTGAATGCTCCTATTACATTACTGGACAGTGTAAATATTCATTACATAGGTGGCCAGTGTAGAAACTCCTCTTTATATTGGTAATCGTTAAAAAAATCCAAACTTGCATTTGTGGTCAGTTTCGAATCCTCCCTTACATTGGTGGTCCATATAGAAGCCCCCTTTAAATTGGTGGTGAGTGTAAATCCCCTTTATTGGCCATTGATGTAAAATCCCCATTACATTGGTTGTCAGTGTAAATTCTTCATAACATTGGTGATCAGTGTAAACCAGTTCCCTTTACATTGGTGGTCAGTGTAAACCCCCCCTAACATTGGTGTTCGGTGTAGAAGTGTCACCTTACATTTGTGGTCGGTACAAATCTCCTTGACAATGGTTGTCAGTGTAAATTCCTCCTTACATGGAGGTCATTGTATATCCCCCCTTACACTGGTGGTTGGTGTAAATGCTCTTATTACATTGGTGTCAGTATAGAAATCCCTCTTTTCTATTGATGGGTGGCGCAAATTCCCCCTCACATTGATGGTCAGTGTAAATCCCCATTACATTGGTAGAATCCCCCACTATATACTTGCCAAAGCTTTGCTCTACATGATTCAGAATTTACCACAGTGTACTGCCTCCTAACTAATACCATCCCCCCACCACTGCCAATAATCCCATCAACCAGTCCTAGGATTCCTAGGAGTTTTCGGTCTATTGATGGGTCCCCTCACCTCCCCATTCCATGGTGTGCAGGCAGTGAGGGGATGATGTGCTGTAACCTTTAGCAACCAATCAGTGAGCAGTAATGCTGTGCACTAACCTATTGCGACCAATCATTGAGCGGTAAGGATATGCAGTAACTTCTAGCAGCCAGTCAGTGAGCAGTAATAATGTGCAGTAACCTCTAGCAACCTATTAGTGAGTGGTATAGATGTCCAGTAACCTCTAGCAGCCAGTCAGTGAGCAGTAATGATGTACAGTAACCTCTGGCAAGCAATCGCTGCCTAATCTGATTCAGCAAACTGATTTTGAGTCTACCTGCTATTTATTGTATGTCTCAAAGCATGTGGAGAACAAAGTTGCATGGAAGAGGGGGCCCAAGAAAATGTTTGCCCAGGGTCCAGTCAATATCAAAGACAGCCCTGGACAGGGACCCCATCACCCCTAAGGACAGGGAGCCCATCACCTCTGAGACAGGGATCCCATCTCCCCTAAGGACAGGGACCCCATCACCTCAGAGACAGGGACCCCATCACCTCAGAGACAGGGACCCCATCACCTCAGAGACAGGGACCCCATCACCTCTGAGACAGGGACCCCATCACCTCTGAGACAGGGACCCCATATCCCCTGAGACAGGGACCCCATCTCCCCTAAGGACAGGGACCCCATCTCCCCTAAGGACAGGGACCCCATCTCCCCTGGGGAAAGGTACCCCGTCTCTCCTGGGGACAGGGCTCACTTCTCCCCAGAGGGCAGGGACCCCTTCTCATCTGGGGACAGGGACCCTCTTCTCACCTGGGGACAGGGACCCCATCACCCCTGGGGACAGGTACCCCATCACCTCTGAGACAGGGACCCCATCTCCCCTAAGGACAGGGACCCCATCTCCCCTAAGGACAGGGTACCACAACACCACTGGGGACAGGGACCCCATCTCCCCTAAGGACAGGGGCCCCCATCTCCCCTAAGGACAGGGGCCCCATGTCACCTGGGGAAAGGGACCCCATCGCCCATGGGAACAGGGCCCTCTTCTCACTTCGGGACAGGGACCCCATCTCACCTGGGGGCAGGAACTCCATTTGCCCTGGGGACTGGGACCCCATCCTTCCTAGGGACAGGAACCCCATCCCCCTGGCAATGGGGACTCCATCTTACCTAGGGATCCCATCTTCCCTGGGGACCAGGACCCCACCTCCCCTAAGAACAGAAACCCCATCTACAGACCATAATGGCTGGCAGGGCTGGCGTCAGCCATCCTAGGGCGCCAGGATGGAGGAGGGAGCAGGACACACAGAGGAAATCTGAATCCCCAGCTATTTGGGGGGTGTACCAGCAGGGGTCACTGGACACCGGGGGGGGGGGTACAGCAGGACCAGCGTGCGGTCACTGGAGATGGGGATGGGGTACCAGCAAGGTGTGCACTCCAGCCCCTGTGTGCTCTTTCCCAGACCTTCTCATCGGCTCTGCCAAGTTACCCTATCCTCTCTCCTGCTGGCTGCTGCTGGGGATCTGTCAGGACGGAGAGTGGGAAATGGGCCAGTAAATGTGTACCGATCACTGACTCTGTCCATTTCATAACTGACATATAGTAAAACTGCGTTTACTATGCTTCAGTTTATGAATGAGCAAGAAGCTCTGTACAGAGCTATTCCTGTCCATTCATTCTATGTAGCTGAGGCTGCAGAGAAGGCGATTGGGGGCTGTGTCCTCAGTCTTCCTCTTTATCTCAAAGGTGGAACATCATAGGTCTGTTTAGACCTCTGAAATGTCACCAAAGCCCCCCCAACGGGGCTCCTAAAAAATTGTAAAAAAATAATAAAAAACTACTGATACCAGTGGCAGAACTACAGGGCTCACAAAGGTCTTGCCTGTAATCGGGCCCTGGAGTTCCACCACCTGACTCGGAGGGAAGGGCCCCGGCTGGGGTTCAGGGGGGCCCTTAATGGTTTCTTGCACCGGGGCCCTGAAGGTTCTAGTTACGCCACTGCATGGAGGAGTGGAAGAGGACTCCAGTGGCAACCTGTGAAGCTCTGGTGAACTCTATGCCCAAGAGGGTTAGGGCAGTGCTAGAAGATAATGGTAGCCACACAAAATATTTACACTTTGGGCCCAATTTTCACTTAGGGGTGTACTAACTTTTGTTGCCAGAGGTTTAGACATTAATGGCTGTGTGTTGAGTTATTTTGAGGGGACAGCAAATTTACACTATTATACAAGTTGTGCACTAACTACTTTTTTACATTGTAGCAAAGTGTCATTTCTTCAGTGTTGTCACATGAAGCGATATAATAAAATATTTACAAAAATGTGAGGGGTGTACTCACTTTTGTGCTGTATGTGTATATATATATATATATATATATATATATATATATATATATATATATATATATATATATATATATATATATATATATATATATATATATATATATATATATATATATACTGTATACAGCCCTCAAAATTTCCACTCACCTGCTCGCATTTGGCGAGTGGAAATTAGTGGAGGGCGTGTGCAGAGCAGAGGCGGACTGGGCTGACAGGTTCCAGGCAGAAGCGGAGCGCCCATTAGAGGGGCCCAGAGTGGGGCTCCCTGCCCCCGGACCGCTCTGATGTCCTGTGAAAAAGGCTGCACCGCTTCTGCCAGAAGCAATCAGTCTGGAAACTGTCAGGGGATCTGGCGGCCGGATCACACAGAGCCGGGATCTGCCGCTGAGACACAGCTTCTATATGAATAGCCGGCCGCTGTCAAACAAAGTCGCACCTCCTGGATCAGCATTGGACTAGTGTGCTGTGCTGTTAGAGTAGCCCGTCCAGGAGGAGGCGGGACGTGACAGCGGCCGGCTATTCATATAGAAGCCGTGTCTCAATGGGAGATCCCCGCTCTGTGTGATCCGGCTGCCAGATCCTCCTGGCAGTTTCCTTTCGATCCTCCCAATTCCTCCCTGCTGCAATAATGGTCAATGATATGCTGCATTGGGGGGCACTGATAAGGCTGCACTAATGGGCACCGACTGAAATGTTGCGCTTGTGGGCAATGATAGGCTGCATTGATGGCAATTGATAAGGCTGCACTAATAGGCAATGATATGCTGCACTTATGGGCACCGATTGGCTGCGCTAATGGGCATAATGGGCAATTCTACGCTGCAATGATGGGCAATGATATGCTGCACTGATGGGCAAGGCTATGCTGCACTGATGGGCAAGGCTATGCTGCACTTTTTGGCACTGATATGCTGCACTGATGGGCAAGGCTATGCTGCACTGATGGGCAAGGCTATGCTGCACTTTTTGGCACTGATAGGCTGCACTGATGGGCAGTGATAGGCTGCACTGATGGGCAATGATAGGCTGCACTGATGGGCAATGATAGGCTGCACTGATGGGCAATGATAGGCTGCACTGATGGGCACTGATAAGGCTGCAGTAATGGCCACTGATAAGGCTGCAGTAATGGCCACTGATAGGCTGCACTGTTGGGCGCTGATAAGGCACTGATAGGCTGCACTGCACTGATAAGCTGCACTGATGGGCACTGATAGGCTGCATTGATGGGCACTGATAAGGCTGCACTGATGGACACTAGTAGGCTGCACTGATGGGCACTGATGAGGCTGCAATGATAGGTAGTGATAAACTGCACTAATGGACACTAATGAGACTGCACTGATAAGGCAGCACTGATATGCTGTATTGATGGGCACTGATGAGGCTGCACTGATGGCCACTGATGAGGCTGCACTGATGGCCACTGGTGAGGCAGCATGTAACCCAATAAAGGACTTTTATTCAAGAGCATCTGAGTCGCCAGCCCTTTTCTAAATCAAGTACTGCATTTTGGGGCCTGAACATCCTGGCTAGAGCACCGGATCACAGTTCATAGATCATCATATTGGCAGTGGAGCTGGGGTATCATTTTGCTTCTCTGATGAGGCGGCACTGGTAAGCTGCACTGATGGGGCTGCACTGATAAGCAGCACTGATATGCTGCACTGATGAGCACTAATAGACTGTACTAATGGCAACTGATGAGTTGGCACTGATGGCCACTGATGAGGCCGTGTTTAGGGGCAGACTTAGGGGTGGGGCAGGGCAACTGTTGGTGAGTAACTCTTAAGGCTTGACTAGTGGCTGAGGACTTTTGAGCCCTGCTGTGTATATCTACAGTATAAAGCATGTTCTCAAAAGTGTTGTGGTGTCAACCGGGTACTGGTAAGAGTGGGTCATCACTAGTGCAAGGTGGAAGGGACCAAAAACATCCAGCATCCCCTTTGGGGGCAAACGCTACCTATATTAGGGAATTATAAATCGGTAAGACACGAAATGGGTAGAACAGTTTTGGTAACTATGACAATTTGATGAGTTGGATGCGACCAAACCAATATATATGATGAATGATGAATGTGGGCTGACGTCATCGCTCCTCGGCACGGAGCTCCGGCCGGACTTCCCTCCTCACTGTGGAATCACTGCCTGTTCTCAGGTTACATGCACAAAGCTGCCTTCAGGAACTGTGATCCTGACGGAACCCCACATTCCACTGGAATGCTCATGGGGACCTCCTCTCTTAGGGGATTCATCACCTCTGACTGCCCTAAACGCTCTCTGGAAACGACCCACTGTTAAAGCCGTTGTTCCTGTATTGCGTCCTTTGGTTTTTGGGAGACCCTAATCCCTATGCTGGGCGAGACTGCCGTAATAGCAGTCATCGCCATCCGGTAAGTAGAATCTACAAACTCACTTCAGGGTGGACAACCTATTGGCGTTTATTTCTTACATCTTTCACGGATGGGTGTCTTTTGTACATGTCTGCTTATGGATTGAACATTCCTGCATGGACTTTTTTTGATTCCTCTTTTTTTCACATGTATTTTGCAACTCATGCTGATTTTATTGCTTGATTTATTGTTCACTTTATATTTGTGTCAGTCCACTTCATAGGACCCTGTCTCAATTTTCTCTAGGTCCTAAACATTTCACATATATTTTAGCGCTGCACCTTATATGTTTACATTGTGCGTTTGGAGTTAGATACTGGACTCTAGAGTGCTGACAGCTTTTTGTTGTTGTGTGTTTTTTTTTTTCTCACTATTAATTTTGTTTGGTTTCCGAGCGCAGCTTTTACCCTCCTTGGGTTTTTTTCACAATGAATATGAGTGTAGTCCAATGAGAACAATAGCTCTTAGGGCCCTTTCACACTGGGACGGAGGGGGCGGTAGCAGTAAAGCGCCGCTAGTTTTAGCGGAACTTTACCGCTGTTATAGCGGCGCTTTGGCACCGCTATTCGGGTGGGAGCAGGACTTTTTTTTACCCCCTAGAAGGGGGTAAAAGCGCCCGTGTAGTGCCGCTGCTGAAGCGCTTTACAGGCGCTTCAGTAGCACTGCCCATTCATTTCATTGGGCAGGGGCATTGGAGGAGCGGTGTATACACCACTCCTAAAATCGCTCCAAAGATGCTGCTTGCAGGACTTTTTCTACCAGCCTGCAAGTGCACCGCCCCAGTGTGAAAGCACTCTATCTTTTATTTTCTTCACTTTGCTGTGAACTTGTTATATAGCTCTTGACTACTGCTATGTTTGCTAATATAGTACCTTTTAGTATTTGTTTTAATGGTTTTAATGTGTACTATGAATTGAAATATATCTTTTCAGTTTAAAATCGTAATTTTATTGGAATTCCATTTATACAGACTATTGAGGAAAGGATTACAATTATTAATAGGTGTTTCTCAAAGCAGCCTCATATATGCTGCTTAGTAACAAAGCAAGAGCATACAAAGTAAAGTATACAGTTACAGCATCCTATTTAAAGTTCTGGATTCTAGGCAAAACCCAGAGACATGTGTAATGTGGAAAAAAGCTTTTCTACATTGTTGTATAAAGCTGATAAAATAGCACAACAACATGACAAAGCTAAACTTGTACAGTTAAAATAGAGTAAACTAACTCTTGCAATGGAGCATGGAAAATGAGTCACATTATTACAAATTTAGAGTGTATGCCTACACTTTATTGCTTAATAGTTCCAAAGAGAACACAGTTATCAGGGCTGGTGCAAGGATTATTGACACCCTAGGCGAAACCTCATTTTGCCGCCCCCCTCCCCCGGCTCCACCCCTGACTCCACTCATAAATGCGACCTTACCAACACTCATAAAAGCAACCTTACCAGCACCCATAAATGCAACCTTACCAGAACCCATAAAAGCAACCTTACCAGCACCCATAAATGCAACCTTACCAGCACCCATAAATGCGACCTTACCAGCACCCATAAATGCGACCTTACCAGCACCCATAAATGCGACCTTACCAGCACCCATAAATGCGACCTTACCAGCACCCATAAATGCGACCTTACCAGCACCCATAAATGCGACCTTACCAGCACCCATAAATGCGACCTTACCAGCACCCATAAATGCGACCTTACCAGCACCCATAAAGGCGACCTTACCAGCACTCATAAATGAGACCTTACCAGCACCCATAAATGCGACCTTACCAGCCCCCCTAAATGTGACCTTACCAGCCCCCATAAATGTGACCTTACCAGCACTCATAAATGCGACCTTACCAGCACCCATAAATGTGACCTTACCAGCCGCCATAAATGCAACCTTACCGGGGGGGGGGACCCCTTGGTACACTCAAATCAGAGTGATTGGCAGATCATTATACATATACTACAGGGTGAGAATCTCAGTGACAGTGAAAACTTTTACTCACAGGTGACGGTCTTACTGTGACTGGAGCTCTCCTCTGCAGCTCTCTGCATCCAATGACCCTGCCGCTGCCAGTGTGAGGAACTAACAAATTTAAACACTGCCCACCTCTGTGAGTTCAGGCAGGCTCCACCTGTCACCAAGCCCGGAGCGCCGCAAGTGACTACACTCTGACCCCTGCCGTAGTTCAGGACAGACCAGGTCAGGTGGGAGAGCAATCTAAGTCTTCACGACGGGGGGCGGCAGCGGAGGAATCGTGCGGTGTATGGGTACTGGGCAGGAGGAAGAGAGAGCGGCCTCCATGGGGGTAATCATGCGGCGCCGGCGTACGTATACAGCACTGGGCATTAGAGATGGTGACCGCGTGCGGTGGTACACAGGTCACAGTCACACTCACTGGTAATGGCACTGTAATGATCAGGGGCGCGCAGCTGTGCAGGGGATGTTTCCTTTCCCTTCCTTTATAATGGATACAGTTCGCCGCTGCTGCACCAGCGCCTCTGAAACTGTACGGAGGGACTCGAGAGCAGAGCGGCTGCCTGCCGAGTTAGTTGCTGAGGGAGGGAGGGAGGAAGTAGGATCACCAGCGGCCGGGCACCCTGAGAAGCAGTGCGCCCTAGGCGGCTGCCTAGTCTGCCTAGTGGTAGCACCGGCCCTGACAGTTATTTAAACTACATACATACTCTGTGTGCTATACAGTATATCAATTACACGCTGGCTGTATTACCATAACTACCGACTGCTGTAAAAATTGATTTCAAACATTCAGCAAGCATGGCGCTGCAAATAGAAAGGAACATGCTTGATATATACATTGTATATGGGGTCTTTCACATGTGTTGTGCGGTTCTGGAGAGAACATGAGCTGATAATCCTAAAATAAGGCCAAAATAAATGCCTCCTATTTACTCCCTTTCTGTTAAAAATTCTATACAAAAAAAATGTTATATTTGTTAGATCTTTTAGATTGTAAGCTCTAAGAAGCAGGGGCCTCTGATTCTCACTGTATTAAACTGTATTGTAATTGTACTGTCTGCCCTTATGTTGTAAAGTGCCCTGTAAACTTCAGCGCTATATAAATTAATAATAATAATAATAATAATAGGTGCAACAAACAAGCCTGTTGATCCTGTCAGAAATCTTCTCAGCTGTTAGCTTTCTGTGCTCTGTGCCTGTGCTCTGTGCCTGTGCTGCCTCTATTAGTTACTGTGTTGTGATGGCTACAAAACCTCACCCATCTATAAAGAGGAAGAGAGGGAGAGGAGGGTTTGCGTGGCGGTAACCACTGTCTGGATGTGGAGCTCTGAAGACAGTATTGCCTCACGGTCCTTACTTTGTGCAATACACCATGTTGCATGTTCTCTTTATACACCGTGGTAGCAGGAGTTGGGAAAATATGTTGCTGGTGGTATCCGAAGCCCAAATCCTCTCTGCCAGTTTGCCTGGAGCAAAAAGTAACTGCCGTTCAATGTTATTTCAGTCCTCCGCTACAGCCATGTATCCACCCTGAGGTAATGTCAGCCCAAGATTTTCTTTCCCACCTGGGGGTCACTATATTTATTCACAACGTATTAATTATGCTGTCTGTCACTTTTGGGAGATTTCCCTTACATTTCTGACTTGAAGACACAAAAGGGTCTGAGTGGAAATCTCTCCAAAAGTGATGCAAAATCCCCTCTTAGCCCTTCAATTTAACTGGTGACAGAACAAAGGCCTTTACCGTATGGGACATTTCTTTGATCGGAAGGGTACATGTCCCCCCACATATTTTGTACGGCATCTAGAGATGCCTCCAGCTCAGAGTTTTCGCTTGCAACAAATTCAACACTTTCTCCGTTCATTACAGAAGACAAGTTCTGATCTAACTGTATGCTCAATGTTTGAAAATAGATGTATGCAGGAGACTCTTCAGCGTGGGTGCATCTCGATGTTGTACAGGTCATTTGTCACTCCCTTGTCTAAATTGTTGTATCGGATTGCGTGGGAAAGGGTCCTGAACACAGCCCCTGAGCCGGAGGATTGGCGGGCCTTGAACGCTCGTATATACAAGGGCGTTATAAATACCGCCTTGGTGGAAGCAGGGTACAATGTATACGCCAGATGGTACTTGGTACCTGAACAACTCGCTAAAATTTACCCAGGCACATCATCCTCCTGTTTCCGGGGTTGTGGTCAAGCGGGGACAACCCACTAATGCCCGTACCCGTCTAATGCCACGTACACACAATCAGATTTTCTGACGGGAAATGTTGGATGTGAGCTTGTTGGCGGTAAGTCCGACCGTGTGTATGCTCCATCGGACATTTGTTGTCGGACTTTCCGCCAACAAATGTTGGCTAGCAGGTTCTCAAATTTTCTGCCAACAAATGTTTGGCGGACACAAGTCCATCGGACAAAAGTCCACGCATGCTTGGAATCAAATACGAACCGGAAGCGCTCGGTCTTGTAAAACTAGCGTTCGTAATGGAGATATCACGTACGTCTTGTACTTCACTACGTTCGTAATTGTTGGCCAACATTTGTGTGACCGTGTGTATGCAAGACAAGTTGGAGCCAACATCCTTCGAACAAAAATCCAGGATTTTATTGTCGGAAAGTCCGATCGTGTGTACGGAACATTAGGCTGAACATAGGTTGAACTTCAGCTGGTTCAGCAGGAACCAGCTGGTTGGTTGGATTTTGATCCATTAATGGGCAGGGTGGTTGTAGTGAACTCAATCCTTCAATCGGCTTTAGCCAGGCTGTTTTTTTTTTCTTCCTTGTGTGCGATCATTGCAGCTGGCAATGAACATTGTATTCTGATCATTGTATTCCCATCAACACATTTAGCCCGTGGTTGAAGGAAAGAAAATTGTATAATATATGGCCTGCTTAGAAGAGTCAGTGGGTATGACACACACAGTGTTACGATAAATATGTTGCTGCAATGCTGGAAGGAAATGTATTTCTCTAATTCTCCTAATAAGGAAAATGTTTGACTAAGGTTTCTAAATTTAGCTGGTCATACACCAAAATTGTTGCGCAGTGTAACAAAATGTTTGGTGGGTTGGAAGTGATGATAAATTATTGTTGTCTGTCATTTGTGCAGAGCTACAGTGCATTGATACTTTTCCACTGGAAACTTGCCCATCATATGTTATGCATCTCATAAAACTGGAATATCATCAAAAAGTTAATTTATTTCAGTAATTAAATTCAAAAAGTGAAACTCATATTTTATATAGATGCATTACACACAGAGTGATATAATTTAAGCATTTCTTTCTTTTAATTTTGATTATTATGGCTTACAGCTAGTGAAAACCCAAAATTCAGTATCACAGAAAATTTGAATAGTATAAAAGACCAGTAAAAAAAAAAAAAAAAAAAAAAGGATTTAAAGATTTTTAATACAGAAATGTTGATTTACTGAAAAGTATATCCATGTACAGTATATTATGCACTCAATACTTTTGCATTAATTACTGCATCAATGGAATGGAGGCGATCAGCCTGTGGCACTGCTGAGGTGTTATGAAAGCCCAGTTTTTTTGATAGTGGCTTTCAGCTCATCTGCATTGTTGGGTCTGGTGTCTCATCTTCCTCTTGACAATACCCAACAGATTCTCTATAGGGTTTAGGTCAGGTGAGTTTGCTGGCCAATCAAGCACAGTGATACCATGATCATTAAACCAGGTATTGGTACTTTCAGCAGTGTGGGCAGGTGCCAAGTCCTGCTGAAAAATGAAATCAGCATCTCTATAAAGCTGGTCAGCAGAGAGAATTGCTCTAGAATTTTCTGGTAGAGGGCTGTGCTGACTTTGGACCTGATAAAACACAGTGGACCAACACCAGCAGATGACATGGCTCCCCAAATCATCACGGACTGTGGAAACTTCACACTGGACCTCATGCAATTTGGATTCTGTGCCTCTCCACACTTCATCCATACTCTGGGACCTGGATTTCCAAATGAAATGCAACATTTTCCACAGTCAGTGATGATTTGGGTAGTCATGTCATCTGCTGGTGTTGGTCCACTGTGTTTTATCAAGTCCAAAGTCAGCCCAGCCCTCTACCCGGAAATTCTAGAGCACTTTATGCTTCCCACTGCTCAGCTTTATGGAGATGCTGATTTAATTTTCCAGAAGGACTTGGCACCTGCCCACACTGCCAAAAGTACCAATACCTGGTTTAATGATCATGGTATCACTGTGCTTGATTGGCCAGCAAACTCGCCTGACCTAAACCTCATGGAGAATTTTTGGGGTCTTGTCAAGAGGAAGATGGGAGACACCAGACCCAACCATGCAGATAAGCTGAAAGCCGCTATCAAAGAAACCTGGACTTCCATAACACCTCAGCAGTGCCACAGGCTGATTGCCTCCATGCCACGCCGCATTGATGCAGTAATTCATGCAAAAGGAGCACCGACCAAATATTGAGTGCATACTATACTGTACATGGACGTACTTTTCCATAATCTACCGTATAAACTAATATAGTGATATAGTAAATAGTGGCGTGGTGTGTTAACAGAAAATACACAAAAATTGTATATAAGTGCATGAACACTAAACCATAAATTACAAATCACCCAGTGACAAGTGATAATCAGTGCAATAGGATAAACAATAAACAAAGTCCATAGATTGAATCAGTCCTTCAAATATGATATTTGGACATCAATAAGGGTTCACAGAGGATAATAAGCAGGTTTAAATTAAGTTCATCCACCACACCGCATGCAATTTGTGACTCCACTCCCTTCTAGGTGTCCACTTACCAGTTGAAGTTGCCTTGGACTCACATGCTCGGCAAATAAGCATCAACCCACATAGGATCAACCCACACAGGATTAACAAATCCATCGATCTCCAATCCATAATGTTGATCCCATGGATACATCAGTGCTTAGGCATAGCTGATACTAAAATATTCACACAGGTAACCTGTGTGAATGTTTTAGTATCAGCTATGACTAAGCGCTCATGTTGGTGTGAAACGTGTTAGCTGGAGTGCTATGTTCACTTGAATGTAGTATGGAGAGTCTTTCTTGGATATGTCTAAATAAAGGTGATTTTTTTTGGCTGTGCGGTCCACCAGATTCTTCTCTTCTACAGGGGAGGGAGCTCTGAGAATGGATGGGCCATTGAAGCCTATGGGTGACATCACTTCTCCAGGCTTTACTAGCCATTGTGGCATTGCTCTCTCCTCTGCAGCAGCGGCTAATTGTGTGGCCAGACCGGAGCATCCTGAAAATAGGTAAGTACTGTATATACATCTTTCTTACATAGGTTAGTTAGCATAGATGTTGGGGGGGTTTAAAGTGATTGCAAAGGTTCATTTATTTTTAAAATAACAAACATGTCATACTTACCTGCTCTGTGCAAGGCTTTTGCACAGAGCGGCCCCGGATCCTCCTTTTCTATGGTCCCCCAGTGGTGCTCCTGGCTCCTCTTCTTGAGTGCCCCCACGGAGAGCCGCTTTCCATGGGGGCACTCGTGCGGGCTCGCTCCCGAGTCCCGCTGCTGCGTCCATTTACACAGACCTCAAGACTCGCCCTGCCCCGACTCCCATGTCACTGGATTTGATTGACAGCAGCGGGTGTCAATCTATCCAATGAGGACCTGAGACAGCTGCTAGAGGTGCTGGGCTCATGCTCATCGCTGGAAGGATCGGGTTCAGATAAGAAAAAGGAGGGCTCTGGGGGGCAGGTGCAGCACAGAAGGTTTTTCAGCTTACTGCATACAATGCAGTAAGCTGAAAAACCGTGAGGGTTTACAACCCCTTTAAGGCTAGTTAGGTGTAAGCTAGAATTCAATTTTAAGTCGCAAATCTGGCTGTGTCTACTTCAGTAAAGCCACTGCAAGAGGTTTACAGACCTGTGCGCCTGTATTCCCAGACAGCAAAGTGCGACATTATGCAAAAGTTCAAAGACAGATTTATTATAGAAGATTAGACAGATTTCAACTGTAAAAAGATGCATAATTAGGAAGTACTCAGGGTCAGGTTTGATTCCATTGCAATTACGACTTTAGAGTAGCCAAAGAAAGAATGTATGACTCAGGCTGTTAACCTTGCAATATGTAGGTCTCAGGATGCATCTCACTGTTCCTGTTAAGACTTTACCTTGTGACAGAATTGATAAATACCCCCAATGTATGTTCACCATTTGAAATAGCAGGCAAAATATAGTAACATTTTTTATGTGAACAAGCCAAGCCTAGTCATACCTATGATACTAGTCTTGGTTACAAAGTAAACATATGTTTGATACTTTTAGGTCAAAGCAAATAGGACTCTCTTACCAATCTAGCTTCTTCTGCGTGTCCTTTCAGCAGGAAAATGAGACAGTATCAAAGTTGTGCTGGGAAGTTCACAATGATTGGGTTACTTTTGTTAGTTTCTTGGCATTTTGATTCAAGAAAGTATTTCATTTGGGGACTCAATGACATTTTTTGTCTCTATCACACTGAAAAGAAAACTCTGTACTATAAAATGGAAGGACAGTTTTCACACAATCAATGCTCTGTCACAGAAGTATTTGTAATCTTAGATGTATTTATTTGCCCTTCCCTAAATTATGAAATGTTCAGTTATCAAAATACAGTAATCCATTAAGACTTTGGCAATTATTTATATGTCATCCTGAAAATCCATTCTCTTTTGAGGTAACCTCTGTTCATAGACCTTACTGGGATTCTTTAGCTGTCTATACTTCTGACGGCCTTTTTTTCATTTTAGCCCACAGCCACTGTCCTTTCATCTAGAGTCCAGTCTGGTACACTTACACCCGCTAGGCTTGATATTGAAACTTTTACATCTCCATAGCCAAGTGAGTATTTTCTGAATTTAGGGCTACTTATTATTATTATTTTTTATTTTTTCTAATTCCACCTCAAGGTTTTTGGATTATTTATAGTATGCATATTTTTATATTATGTAGATTTTTGATTGATCGCTCTGGGTATCCTTGTGATTCTTGGTACCATCGAGGCACCCAGGGATGGCGTGGGGCATGTCATGCATATGAGTGTTATGCTGGTCTAAGTGAGTGGTTTCCTCTATACATCTCACCTTTTGATATGTATATCTGTACCCATTGTCCATATTTGAAATATGATTATTTCCCCTTTCTTATGCAGAATCCCTCAGCTTGGTGTCAGTCAGGCATATAGGTCCCGAGGAAGTGAAAGCAAAACGTTGACCTGCCATATTCAAGTAGCAACAGGGAGCAATGCACATACTATGTGTGGCTTATTCTATTGGAAGCCAACACTATCTGTTTTTAATGTTATATTGTCAATTTTCTATATCTATGTTTAATAAATTAATTATTTTTCTAATAATATTTTGTATTCCTTTTCTGGTACCCAAGTCCGCTCCAACGTTCCCCTTTTTCATTAGCAATTTCATATGGATGTGGTACTCCCTTGGCCCTTTTCTTATGCAAATAAAATATTGCAATGCATTAACCCCTTGCCGACCAGCACGCGACGATATACGTCGACACAATGGCATGGCTGGGCAAATGCGCGTACAGGTACGTCCCCTTTAAATCATGGCATCGTGGTCATGCGTGCGCCTGATGCGTACTCCGTGACCGTGCCTGTGGGTCCCGCGGACTCGATGTATGCCGGGAGCCCGCAATCGTGTCACAGAGCGGCAGCACAGGGAGGTGTCTATGTAAACAAGGCATTTCCTTTTTATGCCTAGCAACATGACAGGGATCTACTGCTCCCTGTCATCGGGAGCAGTGATCTCTGTCATGTTCTAGTGAGACAATCCCCCCCACAGTTAGAATCACTCCCTAGGACACACTTAACCCCTTGATCACCCCCTAGTGTTCAACCCCTTCCCTGCCAGTGTCATTTACACAGTAATCAGTGCATTTTATAGCACTGATCGCTGTATAAATGACAATGGTCCCAAAATAGTGTCAAAAGTGTCCGATGTGTTCGCCATAATGTCGCAGTCACGATAAAATTCGCAGATCACCGCCATAACTAATAAAAAAAAAATAATAATAATAATAAAAATGCCATAAATCTAACCCCTATTTTGTAGACGCTATAACTTTTGCGCAAACCAATCAATATACGCTTATATATAAAATATGTAGAAGAATACATATCGGCCTAAACTGAGAAAGAAATTTTTTTTTTTATATATATTTTTGGGGATATTTATTATAGCAAAAAGTAAAAAATATTGCTTTTTTTTCAAAATTGTCCCTCTTTTTGTTTATAGCGCAAAAAAAAAAAAACTGCAGAGGTGATCAAATGCCACCAAAAGAAAGCTATATTTGTGGGGAAAAAAGGACATCAATTTTGATTGGGTGCAATGTCACACGACCGCGCAATTGTCAGTTAAAGCGACGCAGTGCCGTATCGCAAAAAGTGCTCTGGTCAGGAAGGGGGTAAAACCTTCAAGGGCTGAAGGGGTTAAAGTAGCCTTAAAGTGTGTATCTATAGCCAGAGTTTTCAGGATTTTTTTTTATTTTGGGTAGCCTAGGGAATGGTTAACCACTCCAGCTCTGGAAGATTTTACCTCCTTCATGACCAGGCCTTTTTTTGCTATTCGGTACTGTGCTACTTTAACTTGTAATTGCACAGTCATATAATGCTGTACCCAAACAAAATTTATATCATGTTTTCCCCACAAATAGAGCTTTCTTTTGGTGGTATTTGATGACCACTGTTTTTTGTTTTAAATATTATATAAAAAGGGAAAAAGGTGAAAATGTTGAAAAAAAAAAACTCATATTTTTTTACTTTGATATAAAATCTATCCGTAAAAAAAAAATTAAATCTAATTTCTTCATAAATTTAGGTCAAAATTAATTTTATTACATGTCTTTGGAAAAAAAAAATCTCAATAAGTGTATATTGATTGGTTTGCATGAAAGTTATAGTGTCTACAAAGAATGATCTATATAGTGGAATTTTTTTTTTTTTTTATATTAGTAATGGCGATGATCAGCGACTTATGGTGGGACTGTGATAGTGTGGTGGGCAATTGGGAGGGGGGTACTGACTGACATCACCAGTGACACTAAAACATTGATCAGTGCTAATAATATACACTGCCACTGTACTAATGACCCTGGCTGGGAAGGGGTTAACATTTAGGGGCAATCAAGGGGTTAGCTGTGTGCCTAACAATGTTTAGTGTGTGTACTGTATGCTGTTTTACTAAGCAATGTGCCGGTTTTTACTCCCTGAAAAAAAAGTCGTCTCATTGCTGCTGTCATTCATTTAACCAATCAGTCTGTGCCGGCCATAAATCATTGGTGAGGACCTGCTGATCGCCTTGTGCTGTAGCATATGAAAGCACAGCTGGGGCGCCCCCTACCCGAAAATGCAAATCACTTATTTTTATGTGATTCTGCACAGTCGAGCCGCCCTGTAACACTAAAGATACAGGAGGCAGTCAACAAGTGGTTAGAGTAGAACTCTAAACTTAACCTAACTAGTCTTAAAAATGTCCCCTCCCGCTTCTTACACCTTTGCTGAAAGATCTATATGCTTACCCATTCCCAGCCCACTTTGATCTAGTCATGTGATCTCATGTCAACCAGTGGCTGCAGGGGAGAGGAAAGAGTGCTTGACAATGACTGGGAATGCTGAGGAGCATTGACATCACCCATAGACTCTGCATGTCCCATCCGTTGTCAGCATTCCCTCCTCTCCCCTGCAGCTACCTCTGACTGACTCAGGGAAGCCAGATCACATGACTGGTCCAGAGCAGGCTGAAAGTAGATAAGTATGTACATCTTTTTTTTTACACAGGTTGGTTAACATAGGTGTTGGGGATACTTTTAAGACTAGTTAGATTTGGCTGTAATTCTACTTTAAAAATCGCATTGAATCTTTTTTTGTGTCCTGTTGAAAAGCCTTCCTTTTACTTCCTGTCTTGGAGACATAAGAAATATGTATAAAAAAATCTTCAAAGGTAGGAGAAATCTCTTTTAGCATATTTCCTCACCTCCTGTTCATGGGACAACCAACTGTAATACGTTAGATTGCCCATCACGTTCTGTCCTAGTAACAATGATTTTTAGAAAATACAGCATATAGGAGGGGGAATCTCTCCAGCGGAGTCACAGACAGCAAAAACAAACTGACAAGGGTTTTAACTTTTTCCTACTTTATCCAAAAGGAAAAAGAAAGTTTTGGCTATACATTAACTTTTAAAAAAACTGTCATATGGGAAATCTATAAGTTGCCATTGAAGCCATCTATAAATGCTCGCTCCCTAGCCACCATGCTAAGCCTTTTGTTTAAATCTTTTGTTCAAATGACACAGGATAAGTGTATAATAAGATAAACTAAGGGCTCATAACTTGCTTCGGCTTCAACAAGGCTTCGGACAGGCTTAGTTAAAGCTCTCTGAACGCTAGTCAAAGCCCCTGCCACTAAATAAAATGGTTAGCTTACAGTCCTGTTTACACCTGCTTTTGCTTTGCTTCGACTTTGCTTCAAAAATTATACCCCATGTAGCTTCAGTGGTGCTTCAAAGCGTCTTCAAAGCCTCCATAGAAGTCTATGGCAAAGCTTGCTTGAAGCCCCACTGAAGCCTCATCGAAGCCCCAAGAAGCCTCACTGAAGCCTCACCAAAGCCAGACTGAAGCCCCATTGAAAATAAAGAATTGGGTATACTGGCGCTACCTGAAAAAATATTAAATATCAGTCAGTATGTTTGGAAATTGGGATGGCCTATAACTAGGCACCCACTACCTGTAGTTGTAATTTCTAAGAGGTATACAGTATGTGCAGGTCCCCCTTATTTACAATATAGGTAGTTCCACAGCCACTAAGTAGATACGTTTCCAATACTCAAATATACAAAAGGTTATAATAGGCATCAAATGTCGCACAGCTTACTGGATCCTACTGTATCTGGGAAAGAGACCAGAAACTGGATTCCATATAGTGCATTTACTAGGAACCATATGCAAACACAGTGATGTATGTATATATAATATTATTCTAATCCATTACATTCCACATAATCATCATAGATTGCAATTGCATAGACCAAAAACTGCTCAATAGCCCAGGAAACAACAACAATTGGGTTTTCAACAAAGTTCCATATATTGATGTAAAGTGACTCATGCAGATTCCCACAGGTGACTTGGTGCTGCAATAATTTGTCAGGTGACTCTCGTGCTCCCCCTTTGGTTGCTTACTCACCAGCTCCCAGAACCCCAGCAGGGGTATAACGCTTGTGGTGTGATACGCAGGGTTGCTTCCATCTGACGAATCTTTATGTTATAATCAGCTCCCCAAGCCCCCCAGCGGGGTAATTCACCTGTGTTGGGAGATAGATCGCTGCCAGGTGTTATGCTGGATATCTCCTGTGCCTTTAAATCCTTGAAGGTGTTGCTTCCACTCATATGTTTAGGAAAAAAAGAGAGCTTCCATAGCGTAATACCGTATGGCCACTTTATTTAAAAATTACATCAAAACCAGCACCGTTGGTTTGTAAAAGAAAAAATTTTTTACAAAAATTAAAATTAAAAATGACAAACCAAAAAATAAAAATGTTAAAATTAAAAAATAATAGATTAAAAAATAATAATGATAGAGTTCCAAAACAAACAAAAATTAAAAAAAATAAAAAGAAAAAATAAGTGAATCTACCAAGTCCAGGCACTAATTGTATATTTCTGTCCGGATGGATTAGGACAGCAAAGATTGCCAGACAAAGTACAAACTACAGTTTGTATAGGTAAAGCAGGACGCTCCAAACGAGCATATGGAGCGCAGTGAGGATGTGATACTATCAGCTGCTAAGCAGCGTCCTCCTCTCTCCTATGCCGTGGAGCAGACTGACAGAGCGTGATGCCGTTGTGCGCGCTTCGTCACATGACGTCCTCAGAAGTCTATGGCAAAGCTTGCTTGAAGCCCCACTGAAGCCTCATCGAAGCCCCAAGAAGCCTCACTGAAGCCTCACCAAAGCCAGACTGAAGCCCCATTGAAGCTCCACCAAAGCCCCACCGAAGCCTCATCGAAGCCTCATTGAAGCACCAAGCAAAGGCAGGTGTAAACAGGACTGTAAGCTAACAGGAGCTTTAACTGGCGTTCATAGAGCTTTAACAAAGTGTGTCCAAAGCCATGTTTTGAAGCAAGTGTAAACTAGCCCTTAGAATGTGGCCGTGGCGGAACTATCACGGTCACAGCAGTCGCACTTGCGACTGGGCCCTGCTGTTCTGCCGCTGTGGGGTGGGGGGCCAAGACCCGGCATCTCCCCCTGCACCTCTGGCTGTCCAAAAGCTATTCATGACAGCTAAAAGTATTGCATAAAACACTGATCATCACTGTTAGAACCAATAGTATAAACAAAAAAAATCTGACAGGATTTAAAACATTTAAAAAAAAAAGAAAGTGTAAAAAAATAAATTTTATATAAAAAAAAAAAAAAAAAAAAGATTACGGGGGGCGTGGTCTGGACATGGCCGAGTGAGGAAGCATGTCTATTGAGCTCCCGGCCCTTCTCAGTGTAGCCCAGCCTATACACATCAGATTTCCCTGGCATGTACTCGGCTGGAAAGCGGAAGAGTAAGGGGAACAAGAAGAAATCACCCAAGCCACAAACCAGCGGTGAAATCCTCCGTTATCTCTCACAAATCCTGGAGGCTTCCAAAATGGCGGATCGCATGAAGTCCTACCACGAGGGCCTACAGGAACCCTCCACCTCTCCTGCAGCCTCGACTACATCGGAGGTTTACTCAGATATCTCAGAGGTGTTTCACGCTGATCCACAGGAGACACATCACCCGCCACTCACCATGAGAGCTGATGCAGAATTGATGGCTCTGCTGCAAGCACCACCCACGAGGGCAGACATTGAGGCCCTCATAGGCAAGCTCGAGGCTGGCTACCGCAAAGAAATAGCCTCCGTTAAACAAGATGTACAGAAACTCATGGATCGGATGGAGACAGGCGAATCTGCAGTGACGGCCCTAGAGAAAGGGATGCTCGCAGTGGAGTCACAACAGATGTCTCAAGCAGCGGCCTTACTTTCCCTTCTGAATATCGATCTTAAGCTCTGCACAAAGATCTTGGCAAATCGCTTGGCCCAACACCTACAGGACATAGTCCATCTAGATCAGGTGGGTTTTATCCCCTCCAGAGAGGCAAGGGACAACACCACCAAAGTTCTTAACCTGGTGCATGTCGCCTCTGTGACCAAGACACCCTGTGTCTTTCTCAGCACTGACGCTGAGAAAGCATTTAACAGGGTCAGCTGGGTGTTTATGTCCGCAGTACTTAAACATATTTAATGTCTAGGAGACAACATGCTGCAGTGGATATCGCAAATATATTCCAGGCCAACAGCTCAAGTTAAAGCTAATGGAATCCTCTCGGATCCCTTCCCCATATCAAAGGACACATGGATATCCACTGTGCCCACTTCTTTTTGCCCTATCATTAGAACCCTTCCTCTGCACAGTACGCGCGAACCTCCGATATTTCGGGAATAACCGTGGGTAATTCCCAATACAAGATCTCGGCCTATGTGGATGACCTCCTCTTCTCCCTGACTAACCCAGTGATGTCCCTCCAGAACCTTCTTAAAGAATTTGATAAATATGGAGCAATCTCTAATCTAAAAATCAATTTTGATAAATCGGCAGCAATGGGTATCAATGCAGCCCAGACCACACTAAGCGCCTTACAAACGAATTTTAACTTCAAGTGGTCGGATCACGCTCTCCAATACGTGGGGACCTTCATCCCTGGAGACCTGACACGCACCATTGAATTTAATTTCCCACCCCTTCTGACCAAGATCCAAATACTGTTGAAAGGCTGGAATAATGGATTCCACTCTTGGTTCGGAAGGTGTAATCTTTCCTAAAATGTGTATACTACCAAAGTTTCTGTTCTTGTTCCAGGCCCTACCGATAAAAATCCCATCATGCTACCTTAAACAAGTGCACTCGCTTTTCGTTAAATTTATCTGGGCACACTCAAAACCTCGTCTATCCAGACGGTACCTCACCTTGCCAAAACATTATGGAGGCCTAGCTCTCTCAGACCTGCAAAAGTATTACTTGGCTGTGCACCTTGGGAGAATTATTGATTAAAACAGACACTATAAGACTAAGCTCTGGGCGCAGCTCGAACAGGCACAAACTAGGGTCACGCTGAAAGGGGCCTTGTGGTGCTACGACCGACTACCTCCGCAACTGAAATCACACCCCATAGTAGGTGTTACACTCCAACTTGGTGCGTCGACTGTATTTAAAGCTTCTCTTACTACTAGGGAGTCGCCTCTTCTGCCTGTACTGGGCAACCCGGCATTCCCGCTGGGACTTGGACATTCTAAATATGATACACTTATCCAGGTAGGCAGAGACCGTGTTTCTCATTTTCTAGACAGAAATCGTTGGCCCTCAATCCAGTCACTGACCAATGAAACAGGTCACTTTCAACTTACATTTTGGAAAGCAATACATATCCATCACTTCTTACATTCTCTGACGAACCCAGACCAGTTCAACCGTACACTGACAATGTTCGAGGACTGTTTGGATGAGGGGACCTTACCAAAAATATTATCCAAAATTTACTGTATGCTCTGCTTAAGACCCCGTCAGAACAACCACACTTATCTTTCCTACAGAAGTGGGAAATGGACCTACAACGCTCCTTTACTCCTTTACTCCAACCCAAAAAAACAAAACATAAAATTAGATTTGCTTTAAAATTGTCGATATATATGAAAACACAGGAATCTATTTATAAGATCTTGACCAGATGGTACTACAGACCACAATTGCTACATAAATGTTTTCCAAATGCCATGGACAGCTGCTGGAGATGCCAGGCGGACAAGGGAACTCTTCTGCACATATTCTGGACTTGCCCTCTGCTGAAGCAATTCTGGACGACTGTTCGGACGGTTACCCAGAAGTTTACAGATCACAATATTCCTGATGATCCGGCTCTCTTCTTACTCCATGACACCACGATTCTGGAGAAGCGCCATCAAAAATCAATTATAAGACACCTACCGAATGCCACCAAAGCTTGCATTCCACTATTGTGGAAAAAAACACACCCCTCTATAGTGACCTGGCTACATAGGGTGGAAGAAATCAAGAAATTAGAAGACCTAGTTCTTACGGCCCAAAAATAAACAAGAAAAACATTCTAAGGCATGGAGACTATGGAATATGTTCATTCTGTCTAATGAAGGTGTGTCTCTACTGGGATCATGAACAGAGAGTCAACATCGCTTGTATGGCTCCATGTAATAGGAGCACATCCATCTCCTCTGGGTTTGACCCCCACTCCCTCCCTTTTGTTCTCTTCTCTATAATTTTCAGTTTCCCATCTCGGGTACCTACCTACTGCCTTTTCCCTCTTTATCCTCTTTGGTATTCCTCCCTTTTCTTCTTTTCTTTTTCTGTTTCTCTCAATTTTTTAATGTTCGGGGACTGGGCAGTTCAGACGTATCTCTTGTTATGGAATAAATGTGGGATATCTCACTTAACGACCACTGACACTGAAATTATGCTTTAGAATATGCATTCTATGCTAAAGATAGGAACCTCATGATCACTACTGACACCAGCACCAATTCCTGTAAGCATAGTATGAAGTTATTACAATAAACACACATGTTGGTATTATGTCACATGATAAGATTACTTGATCACCACCACACCAGTCATATAAGTCATACACCATACCGCACTCTTGACAGTATGTAAAAAAAAAGTTGTGAAAAAAAAATGTTCTTATTTAGCTTCTAAATTTACCAAAAAATTGTGACAAAAATCTACAACTTCAAAAAACTCGCCATGCCTCTTACTAAATAACGAAGACTGTCTACTTTCCAAAAAGAGGTCATTTGGGGGGTATTTGTACTGTCCTGACATTTTAGGGCCTCAAGAAATAAGATACACCATCCGTATATCAGAACTGATCAATTTTCAAATAATAATAATAATATATATATATATATATATATATATATATATATATATATATATATATATATATATATATATATATATATATATATATATATATATACACTACCGTTCAAAAGTTTGGGGTCACCCAAACAATTTTGTGTTTTCCATGAAAAGTCACACTTATTCACCACCATACGTTGTGAAATGAATAGAAAATAGAGTCAAGACATTGACAAGGTTAGAAATAATGATTTGTATTTGAAATAACATTGTTTTTACATCAAACTTTGCTTTCATCAAAGAATCCTCCTTTTGCAGCAATTACAGCATTGCACACCTTTGGCATTCTAGCTGTTAATTTATTGAGGTAAGCTGGAGAAATTGCACCCTACGCTTCTAGAAGCAGCTCCCACAAGTTGGATTGGTTGGATGGGCACTTCTGGCGTACCATACGGTCAAGCTGCTCCCACAACAGCTCAATGGGGTTCAGATCTGGTGACTGTGCTGGCCACTCCATTACCGATAGAATACCAGCTGCCTGCTTCTGCTGTAAATAGTTCTTGCACAATTTGGAGGTGTGTTTAGGGTCATTGTCCTGTTGTAGGATGAAATTGGCTCCAATCAAGCGCTGTCCACTGGGTATGGCATGGCGTTGCAAAATGGAGTGATAGCCTTCCTTATTCACAATCCCTTTTACCCTGTACAAAGCTCCCACCTTACCAGCACCAAAGCAACCCCAGACCATCACATTACCTCCACCATGCTTAACAGATGGCGTCAGGCATTCTTCCAGCATCTTTTCATTTGTTCTGCGTCTCACAAACGTTCTTCTTTGTGATCCAAACACCTCAAACTTGGATTCATCCGTCCACAACACTTTTTTCCAGTCTTCCTCTGTCCAATGTCTGTGTTCTTTTGCCCATCTTAATCTTTTTCTTTTATTGGCCAGTCTCAGATATGGCTTTTTCTTTGCCACTCTGCCCTGAAGCCCAAAATCCCGCAGCCGCCTCTTCACTGTAGATGTTGACACTGGTGTTTTGCGGGTACTATTTAATGAAGATGCCAGTTGGGGACCTGTGAGGCGTCTGTTTCTCAAACTAGAGACTCTAATGTGCTTATCTTCTTGCTTAGTTGTGCAACGCGGCCTCCCACTTCTTTTTCTACTCTGGTTAGAGCCTGTTTGTGCTGTCCTCTGAAGGGAGTAGTACACACCGTTGTAGGAAATCTTCAATTTCTTTGCAATTTCTCGCATGGAATAGCCTTCATTTCTAAGAACAAGAATAGACTGTCGAGTTTCAGATGAAAGTTCTCTTTTTCTGGCCATTTTGAGCGTTTAATTGACCCCACAAATGTGATGCTCCAGAAACTCAATCTGCTCACAGGAAGGTCAGTTTTGTAGCTTCTGGAAGGAGCTAGACTGTTTTTAGATGTGTGAACATGATTGCACAAGGGTTTGCTAATCATCAATTAGCCTTCTGAGCCAATGAGCAAACACATTGTACCATTAGAACACTGGAGTGATAGTTGCTGGAAATGGGCCTCTATACACCTATGTAGATATTGCACCAAAAACTAGACATTTGCAGTTAGAATAGTCATTTACCACATTAGCAATGTATAGAGTATATTTGTTTAAAGTTAGGACTAGTTTAAAGTTAGCTTCATTTAAAAGTACAGTGCTTTTCCTTCAAAAATAAGGACATTTCAATGTGACCCCAAACTTTTGAACGGTAGTGTATATATATATATATATATATATATATATATATATATATATATATATATATATATATATATATATATATATATATATATATATATATATATATATATAATAGTTTGTAGACTCTATAACTTTCACACAGACTAAAAAATATACACTGATTTGGGTTATTTTTACCAAAGAAATATAGCAGGGTACACTTTGGCCTACATTTATAAAGAAAGATTATGTTTGCAAATTTTATAACAGAAACTAAGAAAAGGTGGTGTGTGGGGGGGGGGGGGGTTCCACAATTTTTGGTATTTTTTTGGTTATATACCAAAAAAATCAAAAGCCCAGTGGTGAATAAATACCACTAAAAGAAATTTGTGTGAAAAAAAAATGCTAAAAATGGAATTTGCGTACTGTGTTGCATGAGGACGCATTTGTTAAAGGAGCACAGTGCTGAATAGCAAAAAAATGCCTTGGTCATGAAGGGAATAAAACCTTCCAGTGGTCAAGTGGTTAAATGTGATAACTGATGAACAATCTATTAATTAAATCTAATTATTGCAAATGTTGAAATTCAAGTCATAAATCAAAACCTGCAAGTAATATTTCACCAAAAATGAGTTAGACAGTGTGAACTAAGCCCTACTGGTTTAAGCCCTCATGTACACCTGTGTGACAGTTGCAAATAGCATGACAAGTTGCACCCTATTGCCGGCAATGGTACCGTTCATTTTACTGATTTCATTGTGACTTGCAGAGACTTCTGTTAAATGAAGTCGCAACCCGCAATGAAATCTGTAGTGCAAATCGCACTGATGTGCAGGGCGGCACAGCGGTGTAGTGGGTGGCACTCTCGCCTAGCAGTAAGAAGGGTTGCTGGTTTGAATCCCAACCACGGCACTACCTGCCTGGAGTTTGCATGTTCTCCCTGTGCCTGTGTGGGTTTCCTCCGGGTACTCCGGTTTCCTCCCACACTACAAAAGACATGCTGGTAGGTTAATTGGATCCTGTCTAAATTGTCCCTAGTATGTATGAATGTGAGTTAGGGACCTTAGAGTGTAAGCTCTTTGAGGGTAGGGACTGATGTGAATGTACAATGTATATGTAAAGCGCTGCATAAATTGACGGCGCTATACAAGTACATGAAATGAATAAATAAATAAATAATTGCGCTGAAGTAGCTTGTTTCCAAAGCTGCACTGATGTGAACCTGGGCTGAATCTATTTAAGTCACTTGTAACTAAACAAAAAAGCAGGACTAAAATGCAACATTATATTGGAAAGACACTTATCAGTATACTGTTTCTAATGTTTTCTGGGAATCAAACAATACACGTATTGCTGTATTCATACGACAGTACAAACTCTAAACTATTTTTTGGCTTTTATCTGACTTGCAAAATATGCAGTGTGTTCATGGCATATAGACAGTGCATTATTCTGTTGAAAGAATAGTTTAATCTATCCTGAATTGCAAACACAGCTGGAAAACATGACTAATAAGCAACATGGAGACAATGTGGTCCTTGCAACAATTCTAGACTCCTCAAAATCTTTGGAAATATTTATCTAATACTCTAATATCGATTTCATAGGTGTGTAGTGCAAAAATAAACTGGTACTGGTAAAACTGGTTAGGCGGTATTGCAATAAATATCCGCTTCCCGAACGCTGCATGCCGATGTACGTGGGCAGAATGTCACGGGTGTGCAAAAGGGCGTACCCGTACGTCCCTTCGTAAACCCGGGCTAGCAGGGCACGCATGCCGTGGGAGCATGCCTGCGGGTCCAGCAGACTTGATGTCCGCCGGTGGCCCTTGATCGCGACAAGGAGAACAAGGCATTTTCCTGTTCTGCCTAGTGACATGACAGGGATCTACTGCTCCCTGTCATTGCGAGCAGTGATCTCTGTCATGTCCTAGGTAGCCCATCCCCCCTACATTTAGAACACGCCGAGGAAACACAGTTAACCCCTTGATCACCCTCTAGTGTTTAACCCACTTCCCTGCCGGTGACATTTATACAGTAATCAGTGGCTATTTTTAGCTCTGATCGCTGTATAAATGTCAATGGTCCCAAAATAGTGTCAAAATTATCTGATCTGTCCGCCGCAATGTTCCAGTCCTGATAAAAAACAAAAATCGCAGATCACCACCATTACTAATAAAAAATAATAATAAAAGTGCCATAAATCTATCCCCTATTTGTAGACGCTATAACTTTTGCGCAAATCAATCAATATACACTTATTGCGATTTTTTTTTTTACCAAAAATTTCCGACAAGATTTGTGTGACTGTGTATGCATGAGAAGTTTGAGCCAACATCAGTCGGAAAAAATCCACAGATTTTGTTGTTGGAATGTCCGATCGTGTGTACGTGGCATTAGAGTATTTTTACATTATAATATGTTTTTTTTTAACAATACATTATTATTTTTGAAGTTGCTTGTGATTAAGGATATTTCAAGATGCTCTGTGATTGCTGTTTTAAGGTCTGTCACAGCATAAATTACTGGAAATTGCCCAGTATACCAACAGTAATAACCAGGGATATGAAGGATCTAACCTCAAGTCCCTTTGTGAAGTCACTCTTGATTTCAGGATCCCAGCACTGGCTGCTTTAGGTGCAGGGTCTGATGGATTTTAGCAGAGAGTAATGCTGGCCATACATGGGTCAGTTTTTACTTTTTGTACAGACCAGTGAGTTTAAAAAAAAAACTGACCCGATTCCTCCATGCACACATTCGATGTGGATGCGGGAATCTTCCCCACGGTGTCATTGTATTCTGACATAGGGGAGACTTCCCGCCATCAGAATACACAGATCAGCGCTGCAGCCTATGGCTTACAGTGCTGATCGAGCAAAAAAATGCTAACGGCGCGCATGAACAGAAATTGATTGGTAGGGGGGCGTGGTCTGGACATGGCCGACTAGAGACGTGTTCTCTCTGAGCTCCCGGCCTTTCCACCCCTAAATCAGCCTACTTTGCTCTATTTTTACCGTTATGCTCTCATCCAAGAAGCGGACATACCGGAGGAATAAAAAGAAGATCAGCCCGGCGGCCTCCACACCCGCTCTGGTCGACTTACAGAGACTTTTCGGGAGATCCCTCTCCGGCTCCCCTATACCCAAGATGGCGGAGCCCTGTGCCTCAAACTCCTGCACTCCGGTCAGAGAAGCTGACTTTGCCGCCTCAGAAGGATCCCGGAGCCCGGTGCTCTATACCGGCTCACCAGCGGCTTCTACCTCAAACCAGGGTCCCCTCCCTTATTTACAGGGGGCTTATGGTGCAGACGAGGAGCTTAAGGCTATACTACGGGCCCTACCAACGAGGGCGGATATTGAGGCCTTGGTGGGCAGAGTAGAGGCCGCACACAAGAAGGAAATCTGCGAAGTCAAACAAGACGTTAAGACCCTCTCTGCCCGTCTGACCTCAGGTGAATCGTCCCTAGAGTCCCTGGAACAGAGAGTCTCGTCCCTAGAGACCCAACAAAAAGCCCAATCTCTGGCCGCGGTAGAGCTTCAGCTTCGCATGGAAGAAACGGAAGACCGGAGCAGAAGAAACAACGTCCGGCTCCGCGGCCTACCTGAGGCCACGGGCCCGTCGGATCTACTGGCCACAGCTACAGACATCTTCAGAAGAGTGGCGGGAGCACACTTACCGGAACAAATCGAAGTAGATCGAATACATAGAGCCCTGGGTCCCCGCTCGACCGACCCAAACAGACCTCGGGACATAATATGCAGACTTCATCATTACATCCATAAGGAGGCCATAGCACGAGGAGCGTGGGAATCAGGAGAAATAGAATTCGACGGAGCATCGGTTAAAATTCTTCCGGACATCTCCAGACCGACCCTGATTCGACGTGCCATGCTGAAACCCCTACTAGATCTTGCCCGGAGATGTAATGCGACATACAGATGGGGCTTCCCCCTCTCGGTTACTTTCCACAAGGAACAGCGCTCCTTCCTTCTTCGATCACCGGAAAATCTGCCTGCTCTATTCGACTTCCTAGATACGGAACCTATTCCTGTCCCTAACTGGCTGGATTATCTGCACCGGGCTCCTGGTCGACTACACGAGATGAGAGATCAGGCTCCTAGACCGCAGCGCTCACGGAGGAGCGGCCGTCGACCTCGCTCAGCTTCACTAGATGAGCCAAGAGAGCTGTGAGTTGCTCCTTTGACTAACTCTACTCATGTTATCCCCTTCGGTACTATGATTACCTGATCAGCTACCTTTTTGCTTTTTGTTTTTTCATTTTTGGTTTTGGGTCTGCCCCATCCGCCCGGTCTCTCCATACCCCCCTATTCTTGCCTCCGCTCTGACTCATGGTCGCCGGACTTGCCTTAGCTACAAGCCCCAAGCTTCATCATTCTCTGCATCTCAACGGTCCACTTCAGTGAGGACGATAAAAGTCATACTGCCTCCTGACATGCTTCGGACTAGGGCTCCCTGTAACTGGCGAGTCACCAGCATTATGCTCTCTCCTCTCATTCCGCAAGCCACCCCCGTATAGGACCTAGGTGGTCCCCAGCAGGTCCCGCGGGAAGAGTTCTCTCACCCCTACGGACATCTACTTTCCGAGAGGAAATACATGCCCTCCTTCCTGGAGAGACATCATGACAAGGACGAGTGTGTGATAGAATGGGGATGAGGGGGAGGAGGGTCGGGCAATTTAATGGGTTTTAAATGTATGAAGGGGCTCCGGGGTGACTCGGGGGCGCGCTAGACCCCTGTCTCGGGGGCTCGGCCCGCTCTAGAGCTCATTATCGGGATTTCATGATATAGATGAGTCTGATACATGTTTTCCCACAAGGGTAGAGGAAGCTCCAGGACGTTCCCGGTGGGCTTCGGGCGATTTGGCCTCTCCCTGCTCCGGTCTATCTGCGCCTTGTCGTGGATATTGGGGGGGGGAGCGGGTCACCTCGCCGGTTGGCACACGAGGAGAACGGAATTATTACGCATAACACTCAAGAGTGGAATGGTACGCAAAGTGATGCTTCTCCTAGCTCTTGTCTTTATGCTTTTCTGTTGAAGATATTTAAAGTTCTTTATTCTTGTTATGTATACTGTGTTTATACTGCTTCTAAATGTTCAGGCTGGATGGGGTGGGAGGGCCGGGACCTCCCTTTTAGGTTCTTGTCTGCCCTCGCCCCACTTAGGCCGTAAGTCTACCTCCGGATATCCGGTTTGGTTTTCTTCTTAGTTTAGTAAAACTCACCCATTTAGCTTAACTAAACAGAGACGTGAGGTGCAATAGTACTAGACCCTCGTCTCCGGTCTTTTTTTTTCCTTCTCTCTCCTCTTTCCCTCCCTTCCCCTCCCTTGCTTGCTTTCACCCCTATCTGAACCCTTTTTCTCCCTTTTCCCCCCCGTGTGAGACATGGCGGTGAGCTCTTTAAGAGTGACCTCGCTTAATGCGAGGGGCCTGAATACTCCAGAGAAGAGGCGCATTCTCCTACAAGAATTTAAAAAGTCGCGCACGGACGTCGCCTTTGTTCAGGAGACTCATTTTAAAACTGACAAATCTCCTGTACTCAGGAATAGATATTTTCCCCATGTATACCACTCGACGAATAACAACGCAAAATCTAAGGGGGTAACTATTCTACTCTCTGGCAGTCTCCCTTGGAAACTCCAGGACATATTAGCAGACCCTGAAGGCCGCTACCTGTTCCTTAAAGGTCAGATTGGGGAAGTCCAACTCACCCTTGCAACACTCTACGCCCCTAACGTACATCAAGACGGGTTTATAATGTCAACTGTTCATAAACTGATGGAATATAAGGAGGGCCAGCTCATACTAGGAGGCGACTTTAATGTGCCGCTCTCACCCCCAGTAGACACGTCCTCTGGTACCTCTTCTTATCCCCCCAAAAACAGGAAACGAATAGCCCAGACACTACACAAAGCTCAACTGATTGATGCTTGGCGTCTCCAGCATTCTGGAGAACGTGACTATTCCTTTTACTCCTCTCCACATGGGGTATATTCCAGAATTGACCTTTTTCTTATCCCTCACGACCAGCTACACTTAGTGCAATCTACTTCTATAGGTCAGATCACTTGGTCTGATCATGCTCCAGTTTCCCTGACTTACACTCTCACTGAGAGATCATCACCCAGATCCACTTTTTGGCGTCTCAATGAGAGCCTCCTCCAAATTCCTGAGATACTAGCAGACGTAACCAAAGAACTAAACTTGTACTTCAGTGAGAATGACACACAAGACTGACCCGGGTATACTGTGGGAGGCTCACAAATGCGTCCTCCGAGGAGTCCTTATTAAACATGGGGCGTCCATTAAGAGGAAGAGAAACGAACAGCTAACCAGACTGCTAGCGGATCTGGCCAGAGTTGAAGCACAACATAAACACTCTCCCACTCAGGAGCTGGAGATGAAACTGCGGTCCTTGAGATCACAAATCACAGATCTACTGCATTACAAAGCTAAGGCTGCCTTACAATTTTCTCGCAGGCTGTCTTATGAATCGGGTGACAAATGCGGGAGACTCCTGGCCAGATCTGTTCAGGAAATCAAATCCACTGCATACATCCCCCAAATAACCACCCCCAACGGACAGAAAGCTAATCTACCGACGCAAATTACGAAAGGATTTGCAGACTTTTACTCGGGACTCTATAACCTAACAAACCCCTCCCCTTCCCAGGACGTCATTGACCAGTACATATCTGACTCATGCCTTCCCTCTCTTCCACTAGAATCCCAAACTGTATTAGATGAGCCAATATCACTAGAGGAATTACAGCTAGCAATCAAATCTATGAAGGTAGGGAAAGCCCCAGGTCCTGACGGGTTCACCGCCCAGTATTATAAGTCCCCACTACCAACATTAGGCCCACGAATGGTAACATTCTTCAACGCTCTAGGAGCAAACTCAAATTTTCCCGGGGAAACCCTCAAAGCCCATATTTCCTTAATCCACAAGGAAGGGAAAGATCCGGGTTCTTGTGGCAGCTACAGACCCATCTCCCTCTTAAATTTAGACCTGAAGATTTTTTCCAAAATAATAGCTACTAGACTAGCCCATCATCTCCAGTCCCTTATCCACATGGATCAAGTTGGCTTCATACCCTCTAGAGATGCGAGAGATAACACCATTAAAGTTCTCAACTTAATCCAAATAGCAACCTCCGAGAAGACGCCATGTATACTAGTAAGCACAGACGCCGAAAAGGCTTTCGATAGGGTGAATTGGAGTTTTATGCTATCTGTTCTCCGTCACATCGGTCTGGGCAATAGGATGATGCGGTGGATAGAGAGTATTTACTCCAACCCATCTGCGCAGGTGAAGGCCAATGGTGTACTTTCTGACCCCTTCCCCATAAGAAATGGCACAAGGCAGGGATGCCCTCTTTCCCCCCTGCTATTTGCACTATCCCTAGAACCCTTCTTATGTAAAATCAGACTAAATCCTGACATATCAGGCCTGCAGGTTGGTAATTTACAATGCAAAATATCTGCATACGCCGATGATTTGCTCTTCTCTTTGACGAACCCAAGAATCTCCCTCCCAAACCTCATGCGAGAATTTAATACAGACGGCTCATTATCTAATTTAAAGATAAATTTCTCGAAATCCGAGGCAATGTGTATTGAGGTACCTCCCCAAATATCACAACAATTAGCATCCAACTTTCGTTTCAAATGGACCAGGACCGACATAAAAATACCTGGGAACTAGAATCCCGGCTGACATATCTCGGACTTTTGACTTGAACTTCCCCCCTTTATTAGCTAAGATCAGAACATTATTAGAGAAATGGAAACCGGGCTTCCACTCATGGTTCGGGAGGTGTAACCTCCTGAAAATGAGCATATTGCCAAAATTTATTTACCTGATCCAAGCACTACCTATACAAATCCCCACCTCCTTCTTCCAGAAGATCCACTCACTTTTCACCGGTTTTGTGTGGGCAAATAAAAAACCTCAGTTACGGCGTTCATTGATGATACTCCCTAAACATCTAGGAGGTCTAGCTTTACCCGACATCAAACTCTATTACTTAGCCTCTCACCTGGGTCGAGTGCTGGATTGGAGGAGAAATGGGGCATGCAAACTTTGGGTTCAGATTGAAAAAGCTCAATCCCCCATCCCTCTAAAGGGGGCAATGTGGTGCTATAATTCCTTACCGCCTAGCATAAAATCGCACCCCTTAATTGGCACCACCCTGCGACATAGCCACCAAACCTCCCTTAGATCTCTGCTCACAACTAAAACTTCACCGCTATACCCCGTACTGGGTAATCCTAACTTTGGGCCGGGTTTACTTTCCAGGGAATACCCCCATCTAACAGAACAAAGGTATGACCATGTATCCAATTTCATCTCGGATGAGAAATGGCCCTCAGTAGCAGACTTATCCAATCAGACAGGTCCTTACCGCATTCCTTACTGGAAAGCGATACAACTACACCACTTCCTACACTCACTTCCCAGCCCACGGAATTTCTCTCGGATACTTACATCCTTTGAGGAGTTGTGTACTGGGGAGGATCCACTAACGCATATTCTCTCTCAAACATACTCGATGCTAACTGAGCCAAATGCACCACCACAACTGCCTTACCTAGACAGTTGGGAGAGGGAATTACACCTCTCTTTCTCAGCAGCTCAGCGACAACGCATTATTACACTCTCCCTGAAATCATCACTCTGTACCAAGATCCAAGAGACCAACTTCAAACTACTTACGCGATGGTACATGACCCCCTCTAGACTTCAGAAATGCTTCCCTGGCTCTTCGGGACGGTGCTGGCGCTGTTCAGAGGAGGAGGGAACACTAATACACATCTTCTGGTCGTGCCCTCAGCTAAGGAGCTTTTGGGAAGAGGTCAGGCAAATAACTCAGAAGTTCACTGAATATGTTATCCCAGACGAAGCTACATTCTTTCTCCTACATCTCTCCACAATACCCATCAAAGCTTACAGGAAATCTCTAATCAGACACCTCCTAAATGCGGCTAAGGGATGTATCCCTCTTCTCTGGAAACAAAGTCATCCCCCATCCACATCTATGTGGATACGTAAGGTCGAAGAGATCAAGCAGATGGAAGATCTGATCCTTTCTGCGCAACAAAAACAAGAGATATTCAAACGTACGTGGGATATCTGGAATGTCTTCATTTTCTCAGATGAAGGTCAACAACTGCTTAGTAACTAACTCTCCCCTCTTTCTCTGACCTCCTCGGAGGCTGAATTAGATATAACATGCCGAGAGCGTCGCCGCCGTGTCTCCCACGCCCCCTCCCCTGTTTTTTCTCCCCCTTCACCCCCCCCCCCTTGATTCCCCTCACTTCTCTCTTTCTCCTCTCTATATGGTTGTAAAATGGAAAAAGTAGGCGAGGTTCACCCCGAATATACTACCTGAAACTGGACGTGAGCTCACCTTTTACATGTTGAACTAAAAGTTGTATGTACGAGCCAATAACCACACTATAAATGTAACTAATATGACCACTTATAGATCTGAGCTTTGTTAACTTGAAATGGCCGAATCGGCACCTGTTTTTGCTTTTATGTAGTGGGGCCCTCGCCCTTGATTGGAGTTGAATAAAACTTATACTTGAAAAAAAAAAAGAAATTGATTGGTAGACTAACTTCTGTTCAAACACAATGGCCCACACATGGATCAAAATTCAGCCAGTCCCTGCTAAACTAACCACATTTTAATTAATGTATGGCCAGCTTTAGGGAGAATATTGACTACTGGAAGTGCTAAAAAAACGGAAAATTGTATACTCACCTTTCCGTAATTTTCCTTTCCTGATGCATCTTCATGGCAGCATACATATGGGTTGTGACTCCGCCCCCACAAACTGATAGGACTGGTTAACTATAAATCAAAGACAGACCCGGCTCACAGCATTCTCTGTAACTCTTACCATTTGGGTGGGTATCTGTATGCTGCCATGAAGATGCACCAGGAAAGGAAAATTACGGAAAGGTGAGTATACAATTTTCCGTTTTCCTGGTGCATCATGGCAGCATACATATGGGGACTAACTCGCTATACGGGAGGGTGCAAGAAAAATTTTGAAATCATCAGTAGCGCAAGTATGCACCATGAATTTTTCAAAATTTTACTGTCGCAAGCCGGGTTCACCTATAAAAGTGTAATGAAGGTGTCCTGGAAGGACCATATTGCTGACTTGCAAATAACCTCAGGAGACACTCAGCGCTGAGCTGTCCACAGAGCTGGCACTGCCTTAGTTAAATGTGCTCTTAAGACCTCCAAAACAGGAAGGCCTTGAAGAGTAGGCTCTTTTAATTGTTTGAACAATCTTGGAGGTGACTGAACATGTTGATGCTGACTGACCCTTCCTTAAGCCATGCTGGAACCAAGTACATATGTCAGCTTTCCTGAATGAAAGGGTAGCTGCCAAGCAGGTCACCAGCGTTAGCTCAACCTACAGGGGATGTGGTTCCCACTCAATCCAGAAAGACAGGAAATTGACTTCCTGGTTAAATTGGAAGGAGAAAGACACCCCATGGATAAAAGCAGTCTGGAGTTTTAGGACTATTCTGTTCTGTCCGGGTATAATGTTAAGTGAGACTCCTTGAGTGCAAAGATTGTAGTTCTGACATCCTTCTTCACAGAGGTTGTAGCAACCAGAAATACGGCCTTTAGGGTTTGCAGAGTGTAGTCATTTCTGTAGGATAGAAAGAAGTCTTTGATAGAAATGGGGACCATAAGCAAGTTCCACGTAGGGAACAATGGTTTCCTGGTAGGCCTATAACTTCATGCAAGCCTTTTAAGAATTGCATCACTTAGGGTTAAGGACTCCTTAAACCCCTGCAAGTGCAGACAAAGGTGAACTTCAAACTTTAAACATATTTGAACCTGTTCAGCCCCAGTTGTAAGAATTGTGGAACCTTGCCTGGTTTAGGTGACAAAGGACTCCAGGCTTTTGCTGTGTGAGATCTGCATAATTTTCCCATATTCTTAGGTATATCTTCATGAAGACCTCTCTGGTTTGACACAAGGTAGGCACTACCTGCACTGAGCATACTTGACTTGGTAGCCACTGCCTCCCAACTTCCATGCCGTCAAAAGTAGTCTCTTGGAGCTGGATGGAAAAACTGTCCATGAGAGAGCGAATCTGTCATCACTGGAAGGGGCAGTGGTGATTCAATGCTAAGAGTAGGAGAGAGAGACACTAGAACCTCCTAAGCCAAAATGGTACATTTGCAATTATTGATACAGGAAGCTCCACTGACAGCCTAAGAATTCTACCCTTCCACTGCTGGCTAGGCACAGTACAAATCTTGCTCCTCTTGCTAAAAGGAGTGAATGACAGAAGTGCTTTGAACACTACTCGGTTCAAGAAATTCAATACTATTCCTCATAAGCTTAACATCCCATGACCTTAAGCAGCCTGGTCTTTGAAATTAGTCCCCCAACCTTTCTAGCTGGGGTCTGATGTGATAATGTTCCATCTGAAAATAATTGGTCAGTTACGAAGAGCCAAGGATATTCCGGCACTGTTCTGCTGGAAGAGACTTCACTCCCAAAAGTACCTTTGGCTTTCTCTATCAGAGAATGGAAATTCCCTTGAGGATGAATTGGGACAAGTAGGTATCTGATAAACCTACAGGAGAATCCAGTCTCCCAGATTTATGAATATTATAATTGATTGGAGGTTTTCCATCTTGCACGACTCTAACTTCCTGTGCTGCTTGTCATTTTTTTTTTTTAAACTTTAGCACTGGGCACAGATTACCTGGTTTTTATTTTTGCTAGGAACAGAGGTGAACCGAATCCTCATCTCCCATGGGTAACTGGAACCTTCACGATTTCTTTTTTTTTTTTTTTCTATCCAGCTACAAACGGGAACAGAATTTTTTACTTTCCCATCAACTCTGGTAGCCTGGCTGACTGGAAGAGATTGAAAGGTGGACTTCCCACCTGTCAATGTTATATGATCGGTATGCTCACTGAATTATGCCCCTGCATGGGTGAGTTTGTCATGTTATACTTTTTCAATAAAAAAATTATTGTACCAGAAAAGCCGACCTCCCTTAAACTTCTGCCAATGTCACGCCAATATAGCTGATATGGCCCACTGATCCTGAAGGTTTCCCTCCAGGTGTGTGCATAAAGCTTTGCACAGGCACACCCTGGATTAGTGCACCCTAAAAGGGACTTCCACTGTTCTCCTAAGACAGGAGCCTTAAAGCTTTAAGGCTTCAATAATGAAGATTGGGTACTTCTCCGGTTCGTTTACTAATCTTTTTCCCGGTCCGTAGGATCTTGCCTCCTGGTGTCTACTTGGGAGTCGCCACCTGTATGCTGGACCTTTGAATTTTCTGTTTTTTGTCAGATGATATTCACCCTGACCTGCTAATGGTCACCCTTGAGGTGGCTGTATCCTGTGTACTCCCAAATAGATTGGATCTGTGTTCTGGTGTCTTGCACCATTTTTTTTTTTTTTTGGCGGGATCCACCAACCATGGCTTCAGCCATAATGCACTCCTTGCCGTGACCGCGGGGAACATCTTGAAAATCATCAATTAATGTCTGACACATCCACCACAGGAGTATGCCACCAATTTCAGCTCTTACAAAGCTGTTACCACCTTGTCTCTTCACTTCTTCAAGACGAGCTTATTTAAAAGGGTTACACCACTTTTTTTTTTTTTTTTGGCTGCAGTTTTCTGTAAATTGCAATTAAACATGACCATCTGGAGGTACTCTGCACACAGAATGTGTACATAACACCCCCCTAAACATAATTTCCCAGAAGTCTGCACCAAGTCAGATTCCTTGGCATCCACCACAATAAAATTTTTATTTTTGATAAGATACTCCCAAAAGGGAATCACGTCTAAAGGAATGCAGACCCTGGCACTTTCCACAGAGTCCTGCAGGTACAGCAGCTGGTTGACAATTATGAAACCACTCCCATTAAGACTCATTTAGTGCATGAGCTGGTTATTGCTGGTGTGCCAGCACCTGCAGATGCTACAGTATGAAGTAGCACTTCAGATCTAGATCTAATTTTCAGACTAGAGCCTCCTTGCATGTGCCATGTCTTGCCAGCTACATTCATGATGCATCCATCATCAGAGAAGACTGCAGCAGGTTGACCTTTAGCTTTTTCAGGGTATACAGTTTTGACAGCCTGTTTATAAGGACATTTTTCTCTGACCCCTTCAATTCTTCCTGGATTAACTCTTCCAGTTGTTCAGTGAAGGAAATAGTACTTTTTAACCTTGGAGAGTTTTCTCTACTTCAACCCAGGCAATTGGGTCCTTAGCGGTCCTTGCAAAAAAAAAAAAGTCTCCATTGGGAAATCTTCAAAGCTTGTGCAAGCTTTCCTATTTGGACACCACCTACTGGTTCTGGTTGGAAGTGCTAGGCAATTTATGCACTATAGCTTGTCAAGCAATGACTTTCCACCACAAATGCAGCAACCATTAGGGCTGGTAATCTGTGGTGTTCGTAAACGGGGAGCAAACAAAATGAGAGGTGAGATGACGACATTGATCAATGTTGCCTGTATGTCTGTGCTTTGAACGGTGGCTGTTCTGGCTTTTAGCAGGGTCTCTTCACCTTGAGGTCCTTGCAGGGCTGTATAGTGCTTGCTCCAGGCAGATTTGACATACTAGCTTGGCAGGCAAATGACATTCCACCACAAATGCAGCGACTATTAGGGCTGGTAACTTGTGATGTTTGTAAACGGGGAGCAATGATAATGAGGGGTGAGTTGATGAGTTTAATCAACATTGCCTCGATGTCTGTTCTTAGATGGTGACTTTGTCTTGACCGTCAGAAGGCTCCCTCCATCTTGTAGTCCTTTTAGGACTTTAGATGTTGGCTCTCTTTTTCTCAATCTTCACTACTTACCTAATCCCTATACCTTAAAAGCAATGGGTGGTCTGGCTGGACAGCGTTTCCCATAGAAACAGAGCAAAGCAGCAGACTGAAATGATAAACAGCATAAGCTAAGTCTCCACTATTGTGACCTGAAAGTCGCAAGATTTTGCTGCAATTTGATGCGACTTGAAGCAATGCCTGTATATTCCTAAGGTCTATGAATACAGATATGAACGGTACTCATTGGAAATCATGGGGTACGGCTTGTCATGCGACTTTGCAGTGACAAGTCGCACTAGTGGAAACTGAGCCCAACACAGTGATCCCATTGAAAAGGGGATAGGAAGAGCCCAGGTGAAGACCATAAATAGCATAATGATTCTAGAGCAACACTGAGAAGGAGATAGGAAAAACACAGGTGAATGCCAAAAAAAAGGGAAAACATTCCTGCAAACAATGACCACATAAGCATCCAGCATGCATGAGTAGAGAGCTCCACCATTTGTTGCCCAAAAATGCCATAAAACCATTTAGAACTCACATTTGCCATTAGCGATGATATCAGTGCCTGAGCATGATCAGATCACCATCCTGGAAAAGCTCTAACCAGGAAACACAGAGGCCGCATCACTTCCTGCCTCTCATGCTCAGAGTGTACTTGCACTGCTGCAGCCATCTTGGAAATGGCAAACACCCATAACACAGAGAAAAGAAGTAAAAAGCATATGGAAAGCAAAAGGAAACGCTGTCACTTACTTCAAAGCTTGTTTAAAGCTTTCTTTGAGAAGCCTGCACCACCAGAATGGGGCTCCAACCATCTAGCTCATTTAGAGGCTGTACAGGAAGGATTCTGCCCAGGAGAGGCTGAAATATGCCCCCCAGACCACCAGAATGGGGCTCCAACCATATAGCTTCGTTTAGAGGCTGTACAGGAAGGACTTCCACCCAGGAGAGGCTGAACCTGGCTGGGGTGACAAGCGGTAAGGGATACCTCGCAACTCCAGTCTTGATCAGGTGAGGAAAAAAAGGAGAATGCTGTGAGCCGGGTCTGTCTTTGATTTATAGTTAACCAGTCCTATCAGTTTGTGGGGGCGGAGTCACAACCCATATGTATGCTGCCATGATGATGCACCAGGAAAAACCATTGCCAGACTTGGTGCTGCAAACAGATGTATTAGGGCTTTCAGCTGATAGAATATGGATATATAGGGGATTACTAATATTTCCCCAAAAATAGAAAAATTGCAGGATCACCAGGTAAAAAAGTCTTTCAAATGTAATTTATCCTTTAAACTAAACCTGTTCTAAGAGAATTACAATGCACACCACTGTTGACCTCCTTCAAAAAAACTTTTTTAAAAGTAAACATCCTTTTACTAAACCCATGTGAAATGATGGATGTAAAGTGTGTCTGGATGTGCCTGTAACCTGCACAGCACAGAACATGACACCCAATTGGAGGACAGGAGAACACACACACTTTGGAAGGGCATTCATTTATGGAGCCACTATAACAGGTATGACAAGTTAGAAGCCCTATCTCAGATCACTTACTGAGTTTACTTCTAATATCAGGTTCTTCTAGCAGACTGGGCTAAATAACAACCAGGTCTCAAGTTCAAGACAAGTAATGTTATCAGCACTTAATTATCTAATGCAGTGTGTAGCAAGGGTATACTCTCGTTTTTTTTTTTTTTGTTTTTTTTTTTCCTTTTAAGCCTAAGATGATTCTATTAATTTATTTCAGTAAAACTTAAAACAGAAAACATATATGTTATTATAGAAACATTTAAGTGAATACAGGGGGTCCCCGGGTTACAAACAAGTTAGGGACTGTAGGTTTGTTCTTAAGTTGAATCTGTTTGTAAGTCGGAACAGGTACATTTTTTAAGTGTAGCTCCAGCCAAAAAAACTATTTTTAAGCTTTTTGGATAGCATAGGGAAGGGTTATCACCCCTTTAACATTTGTTTTGCTGTCTGTGCTCCTCTTCAGAAGATTTCACCTCACTTTCTGTCCCAATGACAATTGGATTTTGAAAATTCTGGGTTGTTGTGGAAACAAGCCTTGGTGATAAAGCATCAGTGGAGGTACACTTTCCCCATAATAGATCTTACAGGAGAGAATTTCCCTTCCTAGGGGTAGATTTCCTCTCACTTCCTGTTGTCTCCCCCCGTTTGTAAGTAGGAGTCGTTTGTAAGTCAGATGTTTGTAACTAGGGGACCCCCTGTACATTATATACAGTAGCTTAATATTTTTTGAGTATTAAAAGATCATTCCACCAAAAAATTATATGATTAGTTTGGTGATGCTGGAATGCTAAACCACATCAATTATGCATCAATGAGATATAATTTGTGAGAAATCGGACCTTGAGTTCCTTGGTTTCAATACACATGCTATGGCCATTATAATAGGGTTCCCACTCTCCCTGTTGATATTTAAATGTATCTACTTATCTACAGTATATTATAGAGATTTTAAAAAAGCGGAGCTGGAACATGGTGGTAGGAAACACAGAAAACTCCCAAGCAGACAGGAGCTTAAAGAGTTCATAAAGAATGTTGTAGGCACTCTTTAGAGTTATATTGCTCCACCTCACAACATATGGTTGTGGGAGACAGATCCCTGGTCAATAACTGAAGGTAAATAAAGGGACTGGATCAGTGATGGCCCGCCCATAGGGGGCGCAGGGGTGCCGGCCCACCAAAGCTGCACATCATAAAAATTAATAAATAGATTAATAAAAAATACTGTCCCTTTAAGTGTGTGCGGGACACCGGACACACAGGTGTATGGGAAGAAGCATGACGTGCTGCAATCACTGAAAAAAAATGGCCCTTTAAGTGTGTGCAGGGCGCCTGACACACAACTTCTATGGGAAGCATGACGTGTTTGCAATCACGTGATTGTGAACAAGAAGGTCTATTGGCTTCCTTGAGAAAGTCCTTGGGGCGCAGAGCTCAGCGCCCTGAACACTCCCTCTATAGCATTGTTCCATTTGTGGATAGTGATTGGCGGGTCCTGTGCCTTCACTTCCGGTTTCTCTGACTCATCCCGGCTGTCTGAAGGTGGATGACAGGAGACTTGCTGTGAGAGCTGTGAGTACGAGGGGGGGGGACATCAGCTGTAAAGGGGGGCTCTGATGGGGACATCAGCTGTAAAGGGGGGCTCTGATGGTGACATCTAGTGTAAAGGGGGGCTCTGATGGTGTCATCTGATGTAAAGGGGGGCTCTGATGGTTACATCTGCTGTAAAGGAGGGCTCTGATGATGACATCTGCTGTAAAAGGGGGTTTGCTGGTGACATCTGCTGTAAAGGGGGGGCTTTGATGGTGACATCTAATGTAATGGGGGCTCTGATGGTGACATCTGCTGTAAAGGGGGGCTTTGATGGTGACATCTAATGTAAAGGGGGGCTTTGATGGTGACATCTGCTGTAAAGAGGGGCTCTGATGGGGACATCTGCTGTAAAGGGGGACTCTGATGGGGACATCTGCTGTAAAGGGGGACTCTGATGGGGACATCTGCTGTAAAGGGGGACTCTGATGGGGACATCTGCTGTAAAGGGGGACTCTGATGAGAACATCTGTTGTGAAGGGGGACTCTGATGGGGACACCTGCTGTAAGGGTTGACTCTGATGGGGACATCTGCTGTGAAGGGGGACTCTGATGGGGACATCTGCTGTGAAGGGGGACTCTGATGGGGACATCTGATGTAAAGGGGGATGCTGAAGGGGACATCTGTTGTAAAGGGGGGGCACCTGCTCTAAAGAAGGACACTGATTGGGAAACCTGATGTAAATGCGGCACCTGCTGTAAAAAGGGACACTGATTGGGACACCTGATGTAAAGCGGGACTCTGATGAGGACACCTGATGTATAGGGGGGCACCTGCTGTATAGGGGGACTCTGATTGGGACACCTGATGTAAAGGGGGGCACCTCCTGTAAAGGGGAACTCTGATTGGGACACCTTTTGTAAAGGGGGACTCTGATGAGAACACCTGATGTATAGGGGGGCGCCTGCTGTAAAGGGGGACTCTGATTGGGACACCTGATGTAAAGGGGGGTACCTACTGTAAAGGGGGACGCTGATTGGGACACCTTTTGTAAAGGGGGACTCTGATGAGGACACCTGATGAGGCTGCAATTGATGGGCACAGTGAGACTGCAATTGATTGGCACAGTGAGGCTGCATATGACGAGCACAGTGAGGTTGCATATGATGGGCACAGTGAGGCTGCATATGATGGGCACAGTGAGGCTGCAATTGATGGGCACAGTGAGGCTGCATTTGATGGGCACAGTTTATCTAGCAGTAATGATACATAATCACCCAATAAATGGCTATTTACAGTCACGCATTACTAACAGTTTCGTTTTTTAGTTTGTTTGCGCCCCCCCCCCCCAAATATTTTGAGCACCAGCCACCACTAGGCAGGATGCTGGTGATATCTTTGTTTAAATATGGCTCCTGCTATATGGTAATGATATCAGCCGGCATTCCCACCCCTTTGTTTACTTTCAGTTTTTGGCCAGGTAATCTCCTGACCAGCAGCTAAATGGAGCCAAGGAGGATATTTATGACAGCTTCCCAACACAAAATGCCCCCTCTGAGAACTGGAATATACCCTGTTTCCCCGAAAATAAGACCTAGCATGATTGTCGGCGATGGCTGCAATATAAGCCCTACCCCCCAAATAAGCCCTAGTTAAAGTCCTTGTAGGTCTTATTTTCAGGGTAGGGCTTATTTTTGGGGAAACAGGGTAGGGCTTATTTGGGGGGTAGGGCTTATATTGCAGCCATCACCGACAATCACGCTAGGTCTTATTTTCGGGGAAACAGGGTATGTATAAAACTATAGCAATCCTGAATTAGGTACAGGCTGTTCTAAAGGGGCCATTCCGCACACCGAACGTGATTCATTTAAGTGAATGGGGCTGTGCTACAACCAGCCTTCAGCCGTGTATAATGCACATGGCTGCAACAAAGTGTTGCTGACTTTTAGGGGTTAAAACGAGCAGTGAAGAGGCAACCTGTCACCTCTTCTCCGCCAGTCAAATGCCCTCTGAAAAGCGATCCAGCGCAGGATGCTTTTCAGAGGGCAAGACTAGTGTAAATAAGTAAGTTGATTGTCTCCCATGGCTTTCAATACCTCCTGCTAACCCCTTCAGTCTGCTCATGTATTAAAAATTTGCTAACATATCAGTATGGATTGCGACCCAATGCAACTTAGTGTGCCGCTCAGGCTCTGTTTAAGTGGGGTGTATAAATCCTCAAGGATCTGCCACTGGGAGTGCTGGCACAAGATGGAGCTCGTCCCGGCTCCTGCTGTGACTCAGAACAAAGAGAGGGAATCCCTGTAGCTGCACATCCCTGTAGTCCCTAGAATCGGCGTAAGAGTGGCAGCCTCAGCCTGGACTCCAACCAGGGCATGCCCCCAATCCATTTCGCTCCTCCCCTCAAAGCTTAGTCATGGGGATCATGGGGAGCCATGACTAAGCTCCGAAGGGTGTAGCGAAACGCGTTTGGGCCCTGGCCTGGCCGGAGTCCAGGCTGAGGTTGCCACTCTTATACTGATTCTAGGGACTACAGGGATGTGCAGCTACAGGGATTCCCCCTCTTTTGTACTGATATCAGTATGGATGTCATATCACTCTCCAAAAACAAAACTGAGGTCATAATATTTCTACCCCCAATATCTCTGGCTATCTCCTACTCTGTCCACCAGGTGATCCTTGAAACCTCATGTCTTGAGGGAGGCCTATTCTTAAAAACAGACAGGCCCTCTACTTAAAAACAGAACTTTTAGTTTCCCCTAAAATTCTTTCCCCTGCGGTTATTACCATTGGTATCATGTCAGGGTGGCACAGTGGTGTAGTGGATAGCACTTTCACCTAGCAGTAAGAAGGGTCACTGGTTCGAATCCCAACCACAACACTACCTGCCTGGAGTTTGTGTGCTCTCCCTGTGCCTGCGTGGGTTTCCTCCGTGTACTCCGGTTTCCTCCCAAACTCCAAAGACATGCTTGTAGGTTAATTGGATCCTGTCTAAATTGTCCCTAGTATGTATGAATGTGAGTTAGGGACCTTAGATTGTAAGCTCCTTGAGGATAGGGACTGATATGAATGTACAATTTATATGTAAAGTGCTGCGTAAATTGATGGCGCTGTATAAGTACCTGAAATAAATATCATCCTATATCATATACCTTCTAAACAGTAAGCATACCCAGTGGGCATCTGGCCAACTTTCCTAGATGCCTTTCCACCTGTCAGTAGCTTTTTGGAAGAAAGAAAAACACCTGACTTAACTATTTTATGCAAAGTTTAATCCATTAACTATTTTATGCAAAGTAATCGCATGTAAAGGGTAGAGGCGTGTCAAGCACTTGGGTGTTAATTCCTTTCACTGTCCAGAATAATAATTCATTCTGGACATTGAAATGCATTAATGCTCAAGCACTAAATACACCTAGCATTAACGTGCGTTTACATGCATCAATCGTTTTTTCTGCCAAAATACTGCTGCTCCTGGATGCACTGGCTGCGTTTTTTTTCTGCCTCTAAACACTTCTAAATGAGTATGTGTGCATGGACACATAGGCTAACATGCAGACATGTTTAGAGGAAGAAAAAAAAACACCAAATGCACTTTCCAGAAGCATTAAAAACGTCCAGTGTGCATAAGACCTAAAAGCAGGGCCTCCTTTCAAGTGATGCTCATTATTGGCATGTATTTTTGGCCACCATAATCCTAAAGCTGGCATGTCCAAAGTCCGGCCCACGTGCCAATTGTGGCCCGTGTTCCGGTTTAATACGGCCCCACAGTTAATTTAGCAAAATCTATCTGTTGTGGTCCCCCAGTGAATCCCCGATCACCACTCAGGACCCCTGGGCTATCTGGATCTCTCAACTCCGCGGGGCTCTAGTTCTCAGACGGCATTCTTGCGATCTCTCAGACGTCGCTGGATTTGGTGCGTTCCTTCTACCTGCGCTGTGTCTTCACCACACACACAGCCACAAAGGCAGGCAATTCATTCTTTGCTGCAACATAGAAGCGTCCCTTCTCCCTGTGCTGCGTCTTCACCACACACAGCCACAAGGGCTGGCAATTCATCTTTGCTGCAACTGAAGAGAACCTGCACTTGCCATCTTTATTCAGGACAGGGGACAATAGACAATAGTTTTGCGTATCAAAACCACTGCCTGTAAACCAGACCTAGCCTACGTGTTGCAGTCCAGATCTCAGTTTCAACCTTCACATTAGTGCAGGCAAGTTTTTTTTTTTTCAAGTTAGATGAATACATTGTAAAATCTCAGTTAATGTCAGTTGGTCTAAATCAGTTATAAATATATTTGGACACAACATGTATACTTGGTGTTATGTTCCTGTTCATATTTTTTTAACTTAAGTTGACAGACAACCTTCATTACCGATAATATGTAATGTAATTTACAATGTTCCTGACATATATTTCAGCTTCCTAGATTTATTTTTTTTCATCTGGCCTTCAGATATGAAAGGCAGAGTGATTTAACACCTGTTTAGAGTTATCATCCATGTGACGAAATGAAAAGTATGCTGTTCAAAATAAACTTTGCATAAAATTGTTAATTTACATTTCATTTTTAAGGTTCAAAGAATGTCGAGGGGCGTGGCCGGATGTGAAGGAGAGAAGACGTGCTGCGGCTGAGCTCCGCTCTCACATAGATCCTGATACCGATCCTGGCTCGAAAATTCCACCTACCTCCACCTAATCCGGCACCCTGGGGTCCAAGAGGTCCTCCAGCACCAAGCGGACCTCCCCGCCATCTCCGGGTAAGACCCGCTCATCCTCCGCGGCCTATGCCCGCTCCTCGGCCGCCGCCATCTTGACCACGAGGCCCCCTATCTCCACAATGTCGGCTGGTACACAGACACAAACCCTCTCTGAATTGTCTGCAGCACAAGCAGCCTCACATGCTGAGCTTCTAGCCGCTATAAAAACGGGCAATGACTCTGTTATGGTGAAGATAGATCATCTAGTCACGGATGTCAGCCTAATAAGACATGACATGGACAAATTTAGGTCCCGGTTTGCTGAAGCTGAAGGCCGCATCTCCCAGCTAGAGGATGATACCAGAGCTGATTCCAGGGACCTCCGTGCCCTGCAATTACAAGTGAAAGCCCTGCAAGAAAAGTCCATAGACACTGAGAACAGACTGAGGAGGAACAACATTCGGGTCATAGGTCTCCCTGAGAGGGCTGAGGGGTCTAAACCAGCGGAATTCGCAGAATCCTTCCTCCTCTCTCTCCTGGATATCCCTGCCATGCCTCCTACATATGTAGTGGAGAGGGCCCACAGAGTTCCCCCTGCTCCCCCTATACCCGGAGCCCCGCCGAGACCTTTCCTCCTCAGGCTCCTTAACTACAGGGACCGGGACAAACTGCTAGCTGCGGCCAGGGAGAAGCAAGAATTACGCTTCAATAACGCAAAAATAATGCTCTTTCCTGACTATTCCCCTGAGATACAGCAAAGACGCCGCTCGTTCACAGAAGCAAGAAGACGCCTGAGAGACAAAGGTCTGAAATTCAGCTTACTCTACCCTAGCAAGCTTCGTGTGATTGATGGTGAAAGGGCCCACTTCTTCATGGATCCTGAGGCTGCTCTTTCCTGGTTGGATGGTCGAGGCTGAATCGTAGTTCTGTATCCCCAGGTACTGTACCTTGACTCAATTAACCAGCAAGTTCTAATCCCATTATTTTTGCCCCCTTTTCATCTGGATTTTCCACCAATAATTTTTTATTCACCTTCGGGGACATATTTCCTGCTGCGGATCTCCATTTTTCAAAGTTTCCAAGAAATACTGAGATCCTGACCCTATCTTCAATCGCATTGCAAGTTGAACCCATACCCCCCCCCCCCTCTTCTTGTTCCCTTTCTTTTCCGCTGGACTGTTATTTCCCCCCTCCCCCCACCTCTCCCCTTATGTATTGGGCTTGAGAACTGAGCACTAAATTGAGAGCCGGATTGCTCGCCCTTCTACTGAGCGAACTACACAACTGCTCCAACAGGTTCTACACGCAGAGGAACCCTCACTTCCCACTTGCACTCCCCCGCCATCTCCCCCCATTTGGTGGCGGTATATCACTCCACAGCTGAGGGGAATAGAATAACTTTCAACCCCCTACCAAGATCACGGACTGATCTGAAGTAACGTTGCTGTGTGATAACCCTATTTAAGGGTACACCTACAGTTAGAAATTGTTGTTCCTTTTTTGGGGTAAAACTACTTCCGCTCTCCTCTCCGGTTCTTTTTTTATTTTTTATTTTGGAGAGGAGATGGGAATTAGTAGGATAAGCACTCGGTGCTTGGGTCGTTTATGTTTTAGTTTGTTGTTTTTATTGTTAGAGTCTAAATGGTTGCTGCAGTGGTCAAATGCTTCCGCCACACGGTGGAGTTGCTCAGGGATTTTGCTGTCTGTGAGTTGCCCTCCCATATGCCCTACCTATGATCCTGACCTACATTGGTTCCCCCTCTACGTATGGCTACCTCCCTAACTGAAAAATTTACTGTCCTCTCATGGAATATCAGAGGCCTGAATTCCAAATTTAAGCGCGCACTATTAACTAAATACCTGAAACTCCACTCCCCCCATATTATTCTTCTACAAGAGACCCACCTCACAGGCAGCAAGGTTCTGACTCTTAAAAAACCCTGGATACAGAGGTCCGTGCATGCTACTTACTCCTCCTACGCAAGAGGGGTTTCAATACTAATTGCCAAGGGATTCCCATGTGTGATTGAGGAGGTATGCACGGACCCTCAGGGTAAATTTGTTATTTTGGTGTTTAAACACTGGTCTCAGAGATATATTGTGATTAATATTTATATACCTCCACCCTTTTCTCCAAGCCTTCTATATACGGTACTGGAAAAAGCGGCCCCCTTTTGCCCTGGGAAACTTCTGGTAATGGGAGACTTTAACGCTATTCTCTCCCCAGACATGGATAGACCTACCCCTCCTAAAAGCCACAACTCTGACTTACTCTCCTGGGCACAGGCAATGGGCTTGGAGGAAATATGGAGATGGAGACACCCTGCCCTTAGGGCTTACTCGTGCTTCTCGGCTTCCCACAAGACCGCCTCAAGAATAGACTTAGCCTTCTCTAATCAGTCACTGTTAGCAGACGTAGTAGAGGCCTCCTATCTCCCCAGTGGCTTATCTGATCATAGCCCCCTGGTGGTGGAGTTTCGCTCGTCTGCAAGTCGTGATGCGGCCTTGTGGAGGCTGGGAGCACAGTGGATCTCTCACCCTGAGGTGGCTGAAGTTATCCCGCCCGGGTTGACAGAGTTCTGGGACCACAATAAGGAATCCTCATCTCCACAAATAGTATGGGACACATTCAAGGCCTACACCAGAGGCCTATACATTTCCACTATAGCCAGTGTCAAGAAACAGCAGGGCCAACAAACACAGCTACTCCAACAGTCAGTTGACGATCAAAGTGCAGTATTCAGTGCAGACCCCTCCCCCTCTCATTTTGATTCGCTGAATGCAGCACAGAGCGCTTTGAACATACACATGTCAGAGGTCACTAGGCTAGACATACACAAAGGCAGACAGCGGTTCTTTGAACAGGGGGATAAGAATGGTCGGTTCCTGGCTATGATGGCTCAACATGACCATCCACTCACAACTATCTCCAGTCTACGCTCCTCTGAGGGAGATGTAGTGACATCCCAGTCTGCAATATTGGAGGCTTTCGGTGCCTTCTATGGGAAGCTTTATGACTCCTCTCTCCCCTCCGATTTCCGACCCGAGTCATTACAAGACCTCTTGGATCCGCTGGCACTCGGTTGGCTCTCGGACGCGGAGAGACAGTCACTGGTCCAGCCTTTTACGACACTGGAAGTTCTAAATGTTATCCGCTCCTTCCCCATGGGTAAGGCACCGGGGCCTGACGGGCTCCCAATTGATTTCTATCGAACTCACTGTGAGCTACTGGCGCCCATTCTGGCTCAGCTGTATACCACATGTTTGTCCAATGGTGATTTACCCCCGTCAATGCACCAGGCATATTTGACCTTAATTCATAAGCCCCCCAAGGACCCGGAGCTTTGTGCCTCATACAGACCGATCGCACTATTGAACAACGATCTTAAAATCCTAACCAAACTCCTAGCCTCCCGTCTATATCCTTTGCTGCCATCAGTAATTGATCCCGACCAAACAGGTTTTATGCCCAAGAGATCTACTGATGTGAATCTCAGAAGGCTTTTCACAAATATCCATACCCAGCATGAAAACTCGGGGACAAGGGCCATTGCCCTATTAGACATAGAGAAGGCTTTTGATACAGTGGAGTGGCCCTTCCTTTGGGAAACTCTCCGGAGGATAGGCTTTCCACTAAAGTTCATTTCGTGGTTACAGACCATATATAAGTGCCCCTCCTCCTCGATACGTCTTGGCTCCAGATTGTCATCTCCCTTCAGACTGTTTCGAGGAACTAGACAGGGCTGCCCTCTCTCCCCAGCCTTGTTTGCCATTGCCATCGAGCCAGTCGCTGAAGCCCTACGCACATCACCCCATATTAAGGGGCTGCGTGTTGGCTTGCTGGAGGAGAGGGTAGCCCTGTACGCGGACGATATGGTCCTCTTTCTTGCAGATGCGGGCCCATCGCTCCAAGGAGCACTTTCAGTTCTAGACACATTCTCTGAAGTTACAGGTCTGCGGGTTAATTGGTCAAAATCCACTCTTTTTCCAATAGACCAAGAGGCTAGGAACACCGCTCCCCCTGACAGTCCGTTAAATTGGGTAGATACCTTCAAATATCTTGGGGTTCAGGTCTCGTCTCATGCCCAGGATTTTATTAAACTGAATCTTGATCCAGTTTTGGATGATATGAGACCCAAACTCAAATCATGGAGCAATTTACCCCTATCAGTTTGGGGTAGAGTAAATCTCCTTAAGATGAAAATTATTCCCAAATTCACTTATCTTTTCCGCCACTCCCCGCAGTGGATCCCCAAATCATTTTTCATCAAACTCAACCAAAAATTTTCAGATTTCCTGTGGGGCCCCGCCCCACCTAGATACAAACTGTCTACCTTGATGAGGCCTACATCTCAAGGCGGCATGGCTTTCCCGGATTGCTATAAATATTTCCTAGCCTCTCAGTTAGTGACTGTGGTTTGGTGGTTGGTCCCGGACAAAACTAATGCGGCCTCAGCTTTAGAGGCTACAGTGGTGGGTTCCTGGGAGACCCTCCAGCTTTTAATATATAGAGGTCCACGTGCCCCCCACCCACTAACCCCATCCATGCACACCACCCTGCGAGCCTGGCGAACCGGTCTAAATATTAGTAAACACAATCACTCTGAACCCTCCCCCAACGCCCCGTTATGGTCAAACCCCAATCTACCACATTTCCTCAAGCTCTCAGACCCCCAAATTTGGACTAAATATGGCATCAAACTTATATCACATGTTATACCACAGACTTCGTTGCTTCCCTTTGACCAGTTGTCCGTAATCTATAACCTACCTAATCACTACAAGTTCCGCTATCTTCAACTGGCACATGCATTTGCTGCCCAATTTCCCCGCTCCGCTTGCACTTTGACTCTGTCCGAGCTGGAGAGGACGCTCAGATACGGATGCACTGAAAAACCTACTTCGAGATTATACGTGCACTTGATCTTCGCGTCACTACCACCTCTGGATAAACTCTGGTCCCGTTGGCAACGCGATATCCCTGCGCTGGATGACGATGACTGGGATGATGTCTGGGATTTCCCCTTCAAGTCACTCGTCTCCATAAGAGACAGAGTGGTTCAATTTAAAATTGTCCACAGGGCCTATTTTACCCCACATCGACTACATCTCATGAACCCTCAGCACTCCCCAGATTGCTGGAGATGTGGCATATCCCCGGGAGATTTCGCACACATCTTCTGGCACTGCCCAAGACTACAACAATACTGGAGAGAGGTACTCGATCTAATCAACAAGGTGGCCTCAACCAACATTTCCCCTCTGATGGAGATCTGTATACTGGGTCTGTTAGAAAATGTTGTTCCTACTATAGCCAAACGCACATTGATCAGTATACTACTCTTCTATGCCAGGAAAAATATTGCAATGCAGTGGAAAAAACCCAACCCTCCATCAATTACGCAGTGGAAACAGCTAGTTAATGGGAACCTCCCGCTATACAAAGACACATATGCTAACAGAGGCTGTCCCTTGAAATTTGATAGAGTCTGGCGTAAGTGGATGGAGAAAATGAATATTTCATGATAAACTTAGTTTTACAGGTACGGTCAGGGCAAGATACTGATCAGCATAGCGTGCCTCTAGACCCATTTGTCGGTATTTTCAGGCTTGTATATCTCATGGTATTTAACAGTCTACTTCCCTCTGAGGAGGACCACTTATATACCTTTACTCTCGCTATGTAACTTGGCATCTCACACTGTCAGACGCCTAATGTAACTGGATGTGGTGTTGATGTACTGTAGCAACCAAGTGTTACTGTTTGTTTGTCTCAAATCTTAATAAAAATATATTTAAAAAAAAAAAGGTTCAAAGAATGTCAGGCAAAATGGTCGGCCATCACGCATGTTCACTACATCAAATCTGGCTCTCTTTGAAAAAAGTTTGGACACCCCTGTCCTAAAGGGTACAGTATTGAGCTGAAAAAAGATTTTGGAGAAGATAAAGTCTCTTCGTCCCATAATTTTAAACAATGGAAAAAAACATCCTGGAAATGTTTATTTTGCCATTTCATAATGTTTATATAAGGCAATTATCTTTATAAAAATTAAAACATTTGTGTTTATCCTTTAAAAACATGTTTCAGTTAAGTTTCTTTCTAAAGTTAAAGAAATACTTCGGGCTGGACTGGCCTACCGGGATAGCGGGAAATTTCCTGGTAGGCTGGCTGCCCTGGGGCTGCTGTCAGCTAGGAGCTGTGAACAGGAGGCGGGGCTGGCTGAGGAAATGAAATCTAGCAGCGGAGGGCCAGAGGAGCACGTGGCTATCGTGTGTCAGGCAGGTCTGTGGTGTGCAGGAGGATAATGCAGGTGGGTGGGAGCATGGACACTTACTGTGTGTTCTCTGGGCAGTGGACTGATCATTTCTTGTAGTAGGGAACCCACAGCCAATAGCGCTGCTTAGTGGAGTACAAGGGAGGACTTGCTCCTCCTCCCGTCCATCCACAGCCAATCAGCAGGCAGTGTAGCCCTCCCCCGCTCACATTTGACTGTAAGTGCTGGAGTGGGGCTGAATGGGGACGCCAGGAGGGAGATACAAGGAGGCATGACTACAACAATGCAGGTTCTGCAGGACACACAACTCTGGCTGAATGGAAAAAACAGGGTCGTAGGGAGCACAGTAACATGTTGCTGGCCAGCTGCAGTGTCTTTCAGATATGTATGTGATCAGGCAGCCTGCAGGTTACCAATCAGCCTCCCCTCCCTCTTGTCTCCCTGGTTACTTTTTTTTAATCTGCCTAACCTGACCTGCACACTGATAAGATCTCTGGAAGATGCTGCAGCAGCATTCTATGAGACCAGGGACACATGGCTGTTAACCATTTCAGCTTATAATCAGCTATTTAGCCAGAGCTCTGTGTGTGCTGCACAGATTGTTTGATGGGTTGGTTTTTTTTGGAGGATTTAATGCTGGATCAGGCTAAAAGCTTCACAGACCCATTAAATGGTTACTGTCCTCCACTAATCTTGAGCAGTTCAGTGTTTGCAAGAAAATTTGTATTTTTTAAATTGGATGTGATGTTCTCCTGAATCAATCATGTCTGCAATCCCTAACCGTCCCCTGTACTATGTCTGCAGTCTCTGACCATCTCCTGTGCTATATCTGCAGTCTCTGACCATCTCCTGTGCTATAGCTGCAGTCTCTGATCATCTCCTGTGCTATATCTGCAGTCTCCGACCATCTCCTTTGCTATATCTGCAGTCTTTAACCATCTCCTGTGCTATATCTGCAGTCTTTGACCATCTCCTGTGCAGATATAGCCTGTGCTATATCTGTAGTCTCTGACCATCTCCTGTAATATGTCTGCAGTCTCTGACCATCTCCTGTACTATATCTGCAGTCTCTAAACATCTCCTGTAATATGTCTGCAGTCTCTGACCATCTCCTGTACTATGGCTGCAGTCTCTGACCATCTCCTGTACTAGGGCTGCAGTCTCTAAACATCTCCTGTACTATGTCTGCAGTCTCTGACAATCTCCTCTAGTATGTCTGCAGTCTCTGACCATCTCCTCTAGTATTTCTGCAGTCTCTGACCATCTCATGTACTATATTTGCAGTCTCTGACCATCTCCTGTAATATGACTGCAGTCTCTGACCAACTCCTATACTATACCTGCAGTCTCTGACCATCTCCTGTACTATATCTGCAGTCTCTGGCCATCTCCTGTGCTATATCTGCAGTCTCTGACCATCTCCTGTAATATGGCTGCAGTCTCTGACAATCTCCTGTACTATATATGCAGTCTCTGACCATCTCCTGTACTATATATGCAGTCTCTGACCATCTCCTGTACTATATCTGCAGCCTGCAGCCATCTTCTGCAATATGGCTGCACTCTCTGACCATCTTCTGTAATATGGCTGCACTCTCTGACCATCTCCTGTAATGTGTCTGCAATCCCTGCAGGAGAGGACACACACATGATACACACACACTGTACACACTTCCCCATCTGCCACAGCAGAGGTATATTACAGCCCCCAGTCCTGGACCAGTACAGAGGGAGGATGCTTTATGGTGGGTGCTATGGCCAAGGCACACTTCACATTGGAATCCACCCTCTCTCAAAAGAATATCATTCATTGAGTGCAATATACATATAGGTGTAAATACATACAGTGTATGTGTGTGTATAGATATAGAGGTGAGAGGGGGAAAAAAAACAAAGAGGAGGAGAAGGAATAAAAAGAGGGGAAGGAACAAAGAAAGCAGATGAGAAAGAACATGACACATGGATAGAGAGCGATATATGGGGGAAAAAAAGCAAGACATTATGATATAGGATAAAGAGATTTCGCGCAATATTAGATAAATAAAGTGAATAAAAACACATATAGGAAAACTGTGTCTCATAAGTGTGCAAATCGCATCGTGAAATAAATATGACAATGGAGATGTGAATGGTGAGCTGATGGCTACTAAGGGATACGGATCTCAATAGTATGGCATCTAGCTATGGACTTAATCCATATACAGTATGTGTAACATAGATGTGCAAATCGCATAAAAAGTGCCCAGTGTGACTGGTGCTAATAGTAGTGGGCTAATTGCTGCCAGGGATGTTGGTCACTATGCCTGGCGTTTAGCCGGGTGGTTGGCCACAAATAATTGTGTAAAAAACCACAAAAACAAATCATGAAGAAACATACACATACAGTTAAATCTGAAAATAAATAGGAAATAAAAGTGACGTGTGCAATTCTACAATATAAGTGTAAGTAGATTAAAAGCTATCACACTTAAAACATCATTTAGTGTTCATAGACTGTGCAAAACCGGATCCACAGCACTCTATGGGGCATATATGCTGCTGCTGGGAGTTGGTGGGTTAATTGTGAAAGTCTATATGTGGATGCCGCTTCCTTGTTCACCAGGAGGTGTATGAGGTAGATGGGGTAAAAATCCTATTTTTTCAATCCTCTAATGGTCTCATAGGACCCTCACCTTCATACTGTGGTAAAACGGCATTCAACAATGGAGTATAAGTAGTTCTGGCAGCTGTCACCGAAGCCTCTGCTTTCTCTGTGTTCAGACTTTAAAACTTCTCTCCCTGTATCTCCGGAACGGCTCTCAGAAAGCCTGCGATCCCCCTTACTCAGGGAGGTCATACAGCACTTGACTGGATCTCTGATCCACTGAAGACTCTCTTCAGTGGATCAGAGATCCAGTCAAGTGCTGTATGACCTCCCTGAGTAAGGGGGATCGCAGGCTTTCTGAGAGCCGTTCCGGAGATACAGGGAGAGAAGTTTTAAAGTCTGAACACAGAGAAAGCAGAGGCTTCGGTGACAGCTGCCAGAACTACTTATACTCCATTGTTGAATGCCGTTTTACCACAGTATGAAGGTGAGGGTCCTATGAGACCATTAGAGGATTGAAAAAATAGGATTTTTACCCCATCTACCTCATACACCTCCTGGTGAACAAGGAAGCGGCATCCACATATAGACTTTCACAATTAACCCACCAACTCCCAGCAGCAGCATATATGCCCCATAGAGTGCTGTGGATCCGGTTTTGCACAGTCTATGAACACTAAATGATGTTTTAAGTGTGATAGCTTTTAATCTACTTACACTTATATTGTAGAATTGCACACGTCACTTTTATTTCCTATTTATTTTCAGATTTAACTGTATGTGTATGTTTCTTCATGATTTGTTTTTGTGGTTTTTTACACAATTATTTGTGGCCAACCACCCGGCTAAACGCCAGGCATAGTGACCAACATCCCTGGCAGCAATTAGCCCACTACTATTAGCACCAGTCACACTGGGCACTTTTTATGCGATTTGCACATCTATGTTACACATACTGTATATGGATTAAGTCCATAGCTAGATGCCATACTATTGAGATCCGTATCCCTTAGTAGCCATCAGCTCACCATTCACATCTCCATTGTCATATTTATTTCACGATGCGATTTGCACACTTATGAGACACAGTTTTCCTATATGTGTTTTTATTCACTTTATTTATCTAATATTGCGCGAAATCTCTTTATCCTATATCTTTGTAAGTGTTGTGTGTAAACACCTAATTTCGCTGCAATATTACCGGTCATTTTTACGTCCACTTTGAGACACCCCGATACTCACGCAACTATCACACCTGACCAGCGCAAGGGACACCAATCACATCACAAGACATTATGATAGAGAGAGATAAAAGGGAAAGAAAGGAGAACAAAGAGAAAGTGGTACATCCTAAGAGGTACCATAAGGGTACCTTATGCTAAATATACTGTACAAGTGGAAGGGACTCGGAGTGCTAAATGTCCGCGGGTTAGTGGCGCAAATTACTTTCCTTGGGTGCTGACAACCCACGCTACGCCACTGGGGCTGCTATGAAATTATTTCCAGGCCTGGTTTTTATGCCCAGTCCGGCCCTAGAAGTACTGTATAGCCAAAACTTTATTGGCTATACTTCTCCCATGGATCACAGGAGTGCAGTTAGTTCTGCATTCCTGTGACCCGTTTTACGCAGACAGCGGGCTGAGACCCACTGTTGGTTGACATTACAGAACTGGTCAAGGCTCTGGGTTAACACCTTGCTCAGCCTCCCAGTGATCCGCCTAGAGCCTGAGCCAGCCCTCCCTCTCCCTCCACAGCCCAGTGCTCAAGTGAGCACTGGAGAGAAGAGCAGAGAGCCACTGACTGGCAGTCATGGCTCTCTGCTCAGAGCAGAGAGGAGAACTGAGCAATCAGCAGTGTTTGATCATTCAGTTTTCACTACAGAGCAGGCAGGAGACAGATGCAGCATCCACCTAGGTAAGTACAAATGTTTTTTTTCCAAAGTCATACTTCTCTTTTAACTGAAAACTTTTAGTCCTGTTCACTCCAGAATCGCACAGGTACGTGCCTTGCACCGAATCACACAAAACACACACAAAACACACACAAAACCTCCGCAACATCTCCAAACTACCTCTCTTCCTAACCAATGAAACTACAAAACTCCTGATTCACTCCCTAGTTATCTCTCACCTTGACTACTGCAATTCCCTCCTCATTGGCTTACCTTTAAATAGACTATCCTCCCTTTAGTCCATCACAAATACTGCTGCCAGACTCATCCACCTTACAAAACACTCAGCGTTTGCTACCCCTCTCTGCAAATCCCTCAATTGGCTACCACTCACCCAACAAATTAAATTCAAAATACTAACAATAAGTTACAAAGCCACCCACAACTCTGCCCCCAGCTACATTAGTAGCCTAGTCTCAAAATACCAACCTAATCGTCCTCTTCGTTCCTCCCAAGACATCCTGCTCTATAGCTCCCTCATCACCTGCCCCCATATTCACCTCCAGGACTTCTCCCGAGCCTCACCCATCGTCTGGAATACCCTAACCCAATCTGTCAGACTATCTCCAAATCTATCTACTTTTAGGCAATCCCTGAGAACTTTTCTCTTCAGAGAAGCCTACCCTGCCTCCACCTAACAACTGTGCTTTCATTTTCTTCATCAGCTCATCCCCCACAGTTTTTACCCCTTCGTATCACTTGACCCTCCCTCCTAGATTGTAAGCTCTAATGAGCAGGGCCCTCTGATTCTTCCTGTATTGAATTGTATTGTAATTGTACTGTCTACCTTACTGTTGTAAAGCGCTGTGTAAACTGTCGGCGCTATATAAATCCTGTATAATAATAATAATAATAATAATAATAATAATAATAAATAAATTGGTGCATGCACTATTTTTAAAAAATGCTCCATGAACAAATTGCATGGTATTGCAGTACTATGCGACCTGGTGCCAGCACATGCACTGTTTGCGATTTGTGTTTGGGGTGCCGAAAACAATGTATTGGCAGAAAAAACATGTATCCTAGTAAACGTGTCTAAACAGTAGGATGGGTGAACGGTTCGGCCCAAGCATAAGTTCGGGCCGAACTTTGGTTGTTCGGATGTTCTGCGAACACCAAAAAATATGCAGTGTTCGGGGAAAATTCAGAACACCGTTAAAGTCTATGGGACACTAACATGAAAAATCAAAAGTGTTAATTTTAAAGGCTTATATGCAAGTTATTGTCAGAAAAAGTGTTTGGGGACCTGGGTCCTGCCCCAGGGGACATGTATCAATGCAAAAATGTTTTAAACAGACGTTTTTTCGGGAGCAGTGATTTTTTTAATGCTTAAAGTGAAACAATAAAAATGAACTATTCCTTTAAATATCGTGCCCGGGGGTGTCTATAGTATGCCTGTAAAGTGGCGCATTTTTCCCGTGTTTAGAACAGTACCACAGCAAAATGACATTTCTAAAGGAAAAATTGTCATTCAAAACTGATCGCGGCTGTAATGAATTGTCAGGTCTCGGCAATATAGATAAAACGCATTGAAAAAAAGAGCATGGGTTCCCCCTTCAGTCCATTACCAGGCCCTTAGGGTCTGGTATGAATAGTAAGGGCTTTGATTGATTCATGTGATTGGACATGTAATTGCCATCATCCCATATAACATTTGAAAAAAAATACGAAAAACCTCTAGTGGGGGATTTTTAAGGCAATAGAAAAGATTTTAAATTTGAGAAAAAAATTAATTTATTGTATATATTTAATAGAAAAATTCATTAAATTTCCCCATGGTATAAACACTATACAAAATATTAAAAAACATTACATATTTAGGAAAGATGGAAGTGATACTGCCTACTACATAATTCAGAAACCACTTGTACAAACAGGTGGTGCCAAGTAGCGGTAATCCAACGCGTTTCAATAGGTAATATTCAATAAATCTTCATCAGGGATATTGTATCACTATCTACAGAAGATCGAAAATTGCAATGTTAAATAGTGCATGTAGATATCATGTTCCATACAAATAGATAGAACATATCTGTTATCGTATCCACATAATGACTTACATTTTCCATACATATTCAGAAGATAGTAACAGGTGCATTCCTCATGTCAAGGCAAGGAAGAGTCCAGCATCCACAATCCACCAAGTCTGCCTCTCATCCTCTACAGGACGGCTGGATACAAACGAATCCCAAAAATGGTACTTGCCAAACGTATCCCAGCAGCTGTATAAAGACATTATTTATGAGAGTGAGAACACCCTCCTCTCTCTAATTTCCATCAGCAAAGAATTGCAAAACCCAAGACTTACTGTATGGGGCATTGAAACTCCTCAGGACAAATTAGGACCGTCAATAAGCTGCTGGGTGGTTGCAGTTGCTAAGACGCAGAGGAGAGAAATGGTGCCTTATGCTGTCCCCGGCGTCCCTTATGTGGTCTGAGGCGCGGGTAGTGACGCGCCGCTCTGACAGAATGATGCCACACGTCCGGCCGTCAGAGCGCGGCTGTCACTTGACACCTGCCGTGACACGTCTGGCCGTTGGGCCACGGCCAGGACATGACGCCGGGTCATTTCTTGTTCCCTGGATGTAAACATCCGGAATGACAGGGCGGCCGCCATGATGGAAGAGGACGGCACAGAGCGCCACACCCCCGCACCCCTTATGCCGCAAGAGATCTGCAGCATGACCACCTAGGCAAGGCCTACACAAGTCCCAAACGAGGGAACAAGTGGAGGCGGTCAGATGGAACTAAAACCACTGACACAAAATACCCCAGGGCATGGATGAATCATGCCCCGAGGGAAGGGGAAGCCGCTGTGTCTGTAACTACACGACGGCCCCCCTGTGTCGGGTAGGGATGTATTTGGGCAGAAAAGTGGTGGAGGTTCCCTATAAAGAAAAACAGGGAACAGGGGGAGAAAGAAAACCATTACTTGACTCATAACATGAGGAATGCCATCTGTTGTACATAAAGTTTTTAGGATCTTGGTAAACATAGTTTCCTCCTATATCTTGATATCTTTATCCAGAAATGCCTAATTTATAGAAAGAAAACAATAAATCAAATTAGAAAAAACAAAACAAAACAGAAGAGTCCCTAAAAGTGTACGTCTCATATTCAAAAAAATCCCTAGGGTCAAAAGGTTCAGAGGAATACCCACGGTAGGAGAAGAAATGGCCTGAAGCAGAATATATCAAGAGAAATATCTACCCTGATTTAATAGATTTGCCTGGGTCCAGAGAATGGAGATAACAATCCCCTCTCTTTGGTTGACTATGCGTCTAGATTCTAAGAGAAGGTGGAAATTTAAAATGTTTCCTATTTTAGTTAGTCTTACCTGAACTAAAAGCATCCAAGAAAGGGCTGAAGCTCAACTTCATTTAGGCCTGGGGGGTTGTGGCTTTTATTTACCTGATCCAGCGCATTTCGCGCTGGATCAGAACCTTTTTCCAGTTGCCCCCTCTAATAGGTATATGTAACCTGTCCAAAACAGTAAAATTTATTTTGGGTATTCTGTAATTATGCTGTCTGGCAATATGTCTTCCTAATGGTAAATAGAGATTGCCTATATGCATGCTGTGCATATATTTCTCCACTCGCTTGCCTAATTCTTTCTGGGTTTTACCCACATAGAAGACACCGCACTGACACTGCATGAGGTAGAATGCGCCCTGTGTCTTACAATTCGTGAAATGTTTCAGGCGAAACGTCTCCCCATTGGGCAGTGTCAGTGAGGTCCTCCTACCTATAACCACACATTGTGAGCAGGATCCGCAGGGATAGGTGCCCCAAGTTTTACACGGGTCCTTCCTTGAATTTCCCTTATATTCGCTCTGTGTTAACATGTTTCCAATTGATCCTGCTTTTTTATATGTAATCTGTGGTTTAGGTGTCACAAGTCATCCCAGAATAGGGTCCTCCGTTAGAATGGACCAATGCTTTAAAATTATTTTTCTTATTGAATTATGTTCATTAGAAAACCTCATGATAATTCTAGTTGTCTTGTCTTCCTTACTTTTCCTTTAAGTTTTAAAGATAAGATCTCATCTGGGGGTATTTTGACACAATTAAATGCCCTTTTTAAGGCTGATTTAGTATATCCCCTAATTAGTAATCTGGTGGTAAGTTCATCGGATTCTCGCTGAAAATCCTCATTGGTACTGCAGTTTCTTCTTTATGTGGAGGAACTGGCTAAATGGAATGGATTTCTTCAGGGAGTCAGGGTGAAATCTATCCGCATGCAGCAAAGTATTGCCGGCGGTTTCCTTTCTATTTAGCTTACTTGTAAGTCCACCATTAGAGTCTTTTATGATGGTAATATCCAGAAAATTAACCTCATGAGAGTCGTGTTATATCGTAAAATAAGAGGTTAAAGCTGTTCTGATTCATAAGACTCAATCCATTTCTGGACCATCCCAGATAATAAAGATATACATTAAAATGTGGCGAGTATACATAGATGACACGTCTCCAGACAGAAAATCTTTCTCCCACTCCCCCAGGTACAGATTGGCACATGGGGGTGCGCAGCACGTCCCCATAGCCACTCCCTGTACCTGGAGGTAGTGGGAGCCCCTGAACAAAAAAATGTTGTGCCTTAATATAAAGTCCAACATTTGAAGAACAAAGCAGTTAAACTTCCACTCCGTGGTTGCCCGTTGTTTAAGAACCCGTCCAATGACTGCAATGCCAAGATCATGTGGAATACTGTTATACAGTGATTCCACATCAACTGTGACAAGTATTGCTGAGTATTGTAGTAAGTGGATCGTATCCCTCGTGTATGAGGGTAGATCCATAACATGGGGTCTGAGGTGTTGATCAATAATCTGGCTTATTCCCTCTGAAATACAGCCATTTCCAGAAATTATAGGTCTTCCGGGAGGATCATGGAGATCCTTATGCACCTTCGGCAGGGCATAAAAGCTGGGCAGGCGGGATGCCTTGTTCAAATATAATCCCATATGTCTCTTGTGATGACTCCCTCATTGAGAGCTTCATCTACAAGAGAAAAAAATTCCTGATTAAATTTATCCACCAGGGATGGAGAATTTTTTTTTAATAGCATTTGTTGTTGTTAAGTATATTTTGACACATCTTTTCATAATTGCTATTGTCCCTAAGTACGATATTGCCCCCCCTTGTCTGACTCTTTAATTGTTATTTCCATATTGTTCTTCAGGGTTTTAAGTGCATGTCTATGTTCCAAGTTTAAATTGCTATTCATTGTGTGCTCTCTCAATTCCTCAATTTCTTTACTGGTTTGTCTCACAAACAAGGCTATAGCTGGATTCTGGTTGGGAGGGGGAAAACTATGTGATTTCCTTTTAAATTTTTTAATTGAGCACCTTGTCCCCATGTTGATGGGGACAAGGGCCTCATCCCCACAACCCTTGCCCGGTGGTTGTGGGGGTCTGCGGGTGGGGGGCTTATTGGAATCTGGAAGCCCCCTTTAACAAGGGGACCCCCAGATTGCGGCCTCCCCCCCAATGTGAAATGGTAACGGGGTACAAGTACCCCTACCATTTCACAAAAAAAGTGTCAAAATGTTAAAAACGACAAGACACAGCTTGGGGACAAGTCCTTTATTAACCGCTTCCCGACCGTCTCACACAGATATTCTGCGGCAGAAGGGCACGTACAGGCAGATTAACGTACCTGTATTGTGCCCTCTGTGACCGTGATCGCGGGTCCTGCGGACCCGATGTCCACGGGAATACCCGCGATCGTCTCACGGTGAGGAAGAACGGGGAGATGCCAATGTAAACAAGCATCTCCCCGTTGTGCCTAGTGACACTGTCACTGATCTCTGCTCCCTGTGATCGGGAGTGGCGATCAGTGTAGTGTTACACACAGCCCCTCCCCCCACAGTTAGAAACACTCCCTAGGACACATTTAACCCCTACAGCGCCACCTAGAGGTTAACCCCTTCACTGCCAGTGACATTTTTACAGTAATCAATGCAATTTTTTAGCATTGATCGCTGTATTAATGCCAATGGTCCAAAAAATGTGTCAAAATTGTCCGATGTGTCTGCCATAATGTCGCAGTCATGATAAAAATCGCTGATCACCACCATTACTAGTAAAAAAAAATTATTAATAAAAATACCATAAAACTATCCCCTATTTTGTAGACGCTATAACTTTTGCGCAAACCAATCAATAAATGCTTACTGCGATTTTTTTTTTTACCAAAAATATGTAGAAGAATACGTATCAGCCTAAATTGAGGAAAAAAAATGTTTTTTTATGTATTTTTTGGGGATATTTATTATAGCAAAAAGTAAAAAATAATGCGTTTTTTTCAAAATTGTCGCTCTTTTTTTGTTTATAGTGCAAAAAATAAAAACCACAGGAGTGATCAAATACCACCAAAAGAAAGCTCTATTTGTGGGAAAAAAGGACGTCAATTTTGTTTGGGAGCCACGTCGCATGACCACGCAATTGTCAGTTAAAGCGAAGCAGTGCCGAATCGCAAAAAGTGCTCTGGTCTTTGGCCAGCAAAATGGTTCGGAGCTTAAGTGGTTAAAAAATAAAAAATAAAAATGTCCCATGATGTCCATTCATCATCTTCTTCTTCGTGCCGCGACGGCCTGAAAAAGAGAAAAAAATCCGCAACCGACCCACCTCTATGGGAGGCTCCCGCCGTCTGACGCTTATTCTCTGTGACAGTTCTTATATAACTGAGGGCAGGGCCACACGGTGACGTACCTGGGTGACCCCGTCCCTCTCTGACACCATGGGGGAAGCCATAGGGAAGTCCCCGTGGCGTCAGAGAGGGTGGGCCACCCGGTGACATTAATATTAAGGGGAACCCCGAACCAAAATTTAAAAAAAAAATTGCGTGGGGGTCCCCCTAAAATCCATACCAGGCCCTTCGGGTCTGATATGGAAATTAAGGGGAACCCTGCACCAAAACTTTTAAAAAAATGGCGTAGGGGTCCCCCCAAAATCCATACCAATATTACCTATGGAAACGCGTTGGATTACCGCTACTCGGCACCACCTGTTTGTACAAGTGGTTTCTGAATTATGTAGTAGGCAGTAACACTTCCATCTTTCTTAAATATGTAATTTTCTTTAAAAATTTTGTATAGTGTTTATACCATGGTAAAATTTAATGAATTTTTCTATAAAATGTATACAATAAATGAATTTTTTTCTAAAATTTAAAATCTTTTCTATTGCCTTAAAAATCCCCCACTAGAGGTTTTTTGTATTTTTTTCAAATAATTATTAAGGGGAACGGGGATATCAAGAAACGAAAAAACTTTTTGGGACTTTAAAGGCACAACTGTAGTAAACTACACAAGGTATATAAAAAAGGGTTGAATTTTATTGATAACATACAAAAAACAAAGAGAATAGACAAAACATTGTTAAAAGCACATCAAATCTAGGCATACATTGCATATCATAACACTATTAAGGATCCTATCCTGCAGTTTGGTGTGTATTCCTATATATTCATATACAAATAATTCATAATCCAAATAAAGGAAAAAGGTAAACTTCCCCTAGAGGGTTGAAATTGGGAGAGCACTGCAGGTCTGGTATTCCAAAATAGTGTGTTCTCCAATTGCTCTACATGTTTCACGTTGACAAGGAACGCTTCTTCAGGAGCTAGAGGTTCTATTAAAATTACATACAAACAAAGAAAAAGGGAAAAACATATGTCAAAGTTACAATACTTGGAAGCTATTCTCAGTGGATATATTGTGGGAAAAAATATATATGAGTAACAGCTTGGTTAGAAAAAAGAGCGCGCCCCCAAGTGGCGAGGCATGGCAGAGGTCCTATAAAAGATCAAGGTCTCAAGTGGAAGGACAGCACAAGGCAGTGGTCTAGGACAGCCCGTACAGAGGGAAGCCCGCAAGCCACTGAGAGACATAAAAAAATGGTAAGATGTGAAAGATGGATGGAGGGTAATAATAATACATGATGTAAGAATTTTAACACTCCGACGCACGGCTGGGAAAGGAAAGGGCGAAAGAAAGGGGGGGTGGGGAAGGGGGGGGGAAAGGAGGGAAAGGGACAGGAGGGGGAGAAGGAAGGGAAAAGGGGGGGGGAGGAGGGGAAAAAAGGGGGAAAAAAGAAACAGGGAAAGAAAGGGCAGAAAAGAAAGTGGACTGGGTTGAACAAAATATATGAACAAACTATTGCTTACCAAATAAATGTGTAAAAGGAAAAGTGTTCACATAGGTGGACTTGGTCAGTGGGTCGCAGAAAGCGATCAAGGTAGGAATGTATTTGATAAAAGTCAGGCGGGCAGCAAGCAGACACCAGGGCCTCCCAGATATATGTGTCACATCAAGTAGTTGTAGATAAGGATAGAGCTCATATAAGCTACAATTCTGGTGTACAAACACAAGCAAAAATGGGGATCAATTATAAGTATAGGCACTGGGGTCACTAATGGTATGTGTATAATATACCCTGCCTAAAAGGCAGCCAAAAGCAAACTTACCCCACAATAAGTGGGGTAAGCGACCCACTGACCAAGTCCACCTATGTGAACACTTTTCCTTTTACACATTTATTTGGTAAGCAATAGTTTGTTCATATATTTTGTTCAACCCAGTCCACTTTCTTTTCTGTCCTTTCTTTCCCTGTTTCTTTTTCCCCCTTTTTTTCCCCTCCCCCCCCTTTTCCCTTCCTTCTCCCCCTCCTGTCCCTTTCCCTCCCCCCCCCCCCGTCCCTTTCCCTCCTCCCCCCTCCCCTCCCCCCCTTTCTTTCGCCCTTTCCTTTCCTCTTCTCTATCCCAGCCGTGCGTCGGAGTGTTAAAATTCTTACATCATGTATTATTATTACCCTCCATCCATCTTTCACATCTTACCATTTTTTATGTCTCACAGTGGCTTGCGGGCTTCCCTCTGTACGGGCTGTCCTAGACCACTGCCTTGTGCTGTCCTTCCACTTGAGACCTTGATCTTTTATAGGACCTCTGCCATGCCTCGCCACTTGGGGGCGCTCTCTTTTTTCTACCCAAGCTGTTACTCATATATATTTTTTCCCACAATATATCCACTGAGAATAGCTTCCAAGTATTGTAACTTTGACATATGTTTTTCCCTTTTTTCTTTGTTTGTATGTAATTTTAATAGAACCTCTAGCTCCTGAAGAAGCGTTCCTTGTCAACGTGAAACATGTAGAGCAATTGGAGAACACACTATTTTGGAATACCAGACCTGTAGTGCTCCCCCAATTTCAACCCTCTAGGGGAAGTTTACCTTTTTCCTTTACTTGGATTATGAATTATTTGTATATGAATATATAGGAATACACACCAAACTGCAGGATAGGATCCTTAATGGTGTTATGATATGCGTTGTATGCCTAGATTTGATGTGCTTTTAACAATGTTTTGTCTATTCTATTTGTTTTTTGTATGTTATCAATAAAATTCAACCCTTTTTTATATACCGTGTGTAGTCTACTACAGTTGTGCCTTTAAAGTCCCAAAAAGTTTTTTAGTTTCTTGATATCCCTAACTCAGTATTGGGGACGTTGGCACAAGTGATTTTTAAGTACCTACAGAGTCACCCTGTATATCAGGTACTTTAATACTAGGACCCCCCTTTTGCTATTAAGGGGAACCTCGAACAAAAATGTAAAAAAAAATTGTGTGGTGGTCCCCCTAAAATGCATACCTTCGGGTCTGATATAGAAATTAAGGGGGACCCTGCGCCAAATTTTTTTAAAAAATGGTGTGGGGGTCCCCCCAAAATCCACACCAGACCTGAAGATTTTAAGGGGAACCCTGCGCCAAAATTTTAAAAAAATTACGTAGGGGTCCCCCCAAAATCCACCATTATCTGAGCACGCAACCTGGCAGGCTGCAGGAAAAGAGGGGGGCGAGAGGGCGGCCCCCGCTTCCTGAACCGTTCCAGTCCACATGCCCTCAACATGGGGAGGGTGCTTTGGGGTAGCCCCCAAAGCACCCTGTCCCCATGTCAATGGGGACAAGGGCCTCATCCCCACAACCCTTGCCCGGTGGTTGTATGGGTCTGCGGGTGGGGGGCTTATCAGAATCTGGAAGCCCCCTTTAACAAGGGAACCCCTAGATCCCGGCCTCCCTCCCTGTGTGAAATGGTAACGGGGTACAAGTACCCCTACCATTTCACAAAAAAGTGTCAAAATTTTAAAAATGACAAGACACAGCTTGGGGACAAGTCCTTTATTAAAAATAAAAATGTCCCACAATGTCCATTCATCTTCTTCTTCACACCGCAGCGGACCAAAAAAAAAACCCTGCAACTGACCCGCCTCTATGGGAGGCTCCCGCCGTGTGACACTACGCTTCTTCACTGATGACAGTTCTTATATAACTGAGGGCGGGGCCACCCGGTGACGTGCCTGGGTGACCCTGCCCCCTCTGACGCCACAGAGACTTCCCTATGGCTTCCCCGTGGCGTCAGAGAGGGGCGGGGTCCCCCAGGTATGTCACTGGGTGGCCCTGCCCCCTCTGATGCCACGGGGACTTCCCTATGGCTTCTCCCGTGGTGTCAGAGGGGGCGGGGTCACCCAGGTATGTTACCGGGTGGCCCTGCCTTCAGTTATATAGGAACTGTCACAGAGAAGAAGCGCCATACGGCGGGAGCCTCCCATAGAGGCGGGTCGGTTGCGGATTTTTTTTTCTTTTTCGGTCCGTCATGGCGTGAAGAAGAAGATGAATGGACATTTTTATTTTTTATCTTCTAATAAAGGACTTGTCCCCAAGCTGTGTCCTGTCGTTTTTAACATTTTGACACTTTTTTTGTGAAATGGTAGGGGTACTTGTACCCCGTTACCATTTCACACAGGGGGGGAGGCTGCGATCTGGGGGTCCCCTTGTTAAAGGGGGCTTCCAGATTCCGATAAGCCCCCCACCCGCAGACCCCCACAACCACCAGGCATGGGTTGTGGGGATGAGGCCCTTGTCCCCATCAACATGGAGACAAGGTGCTTTGGGGGCTACCCTAAATCACCCTCCCCATGTTGAGGGCATGTGGCCTGGTACAGTTCAGGAGGGGGGACGCTCTCTTATCCCCCTTTTTTTCCTGCGGCCTGCCAGGTTGCGTGCTCGGATAAGAGTCTGGTATGGATTTTGGGGGGGACCCCTACACCATTTTTTAAAAAATGTTGGAGCAGGGTTCCCCTTAAAAGCCATACCAGACCTGATTTTGGTTGGGCCCCACGCCATTTTTAAAAAAAATTTAGCGCAGGGTTCCCCTTAATTTCCATATCAGACCCGAAGGGCCTGGTATGGATTTTAGATGACCCCCACGCAATTTTTTTTGAAATTTTGGTTCGGGGTTCCCTTTAATATTCATACCATGCTCTTTTTTTCAATGAGTTTTATCTATATTGCCGAGACCCGACAATTGATTACAGCCGCGATCAGTTTTAAATGACTTTTTTTCCTTTAGAAATGTAATTTTGCTGTGGTACTGTTCTAAACACGGGAAAAATGCTCCACTTTACAGGCATACTATAGACACCCCCCATGCATGATATTTAAAGGAATGTTTCAATTTTATTGTTTCACTTTAAGCTTTAAAAAAATCACTGCTCCTGAAAAAACAGCAGTTTTTAAAAATTGTTTTTGCATTGATACATGTCCCCTGGGGCAGGACCCGGGTCCCCAAACACTCTTTATGACAATAACTTGCATATAAGCCTTTTGAGTACTTTTGATTATTCATGTTCGTGTCCCATAGACTTTAACTGTGTTCGTGTGTGCTGCCAAATTTTTTGCCAGTTCGGTATGTTCTGGTGCGAACCGAACCGGGGGGTGTTCGGCCCATCCTTACTAAACAGGCGTATGCACACAAATGTATTCCAGTGGCCAGAATAAAGTATATATGTGCTGCTGTCTATTTTCACAAGTCTATGTGCATGAGGCCAAAATAACATTTTACAGATTTAAAACTTGCCGAAAATTTCTTCCTACATGACATTGCAGGCTAATCTTTTTAACATAGTATTTTCAAGCTCTTAACCTTTGCATTTTTGTGCGAGTTTTTACCTGTTCACTGTGTTATGTGACAGCCTGTCTATAGTGAAATTAGTCAACTTCAGTCAGTACCAAATGATGCAGGATAGTCAAACAGATTTTACTAGTGCTGTCATTTTTTCCCCTTTAAATTTTTAGATTGGTTATTTTAAAGCGATTATTTAACCAGTGACAAGGGAATTAACAGCTGTGAACTGTTGAGTATATTTTAAATTGCATACATACAGACATAACATATGGTCATGTGTATTACATGAGATTAAAAGGAATGTTTCCTTGGCAATAAGCAAATGTGTTGAACTGCAAAATGCTATAGTGATTTTGTTCTAATTTTTAGTTATTAGCTTATTAGCTGTTCTTCATCCTGGAGTGCGAGGTTCCCATCCTTTATTTCTGAGTGGGACCAAATACTGTAGGTACTCACTTTTACAGATTGGCAGAGACTACACAGGAATTTTGGGTGAGATCCCATGGCCTCAGCATAATAATACTATAATAATTTATTAGCATAATAACTCATGGCACCATGCAAAAATTGCACCAGGAAGTACATTGGTAAGGGGTATAAAGGAGGACTCCTTAAGCATTTACAAATGAGGGGACTCACTGATTATGGATCTGCACTCTCTGGTGAGAATCCTGGTTCAAAGATGATTAGCTTATTACTATTTGTCATGGCATCTTTAGATAACTGCACCTATGATTTGTTTTAAATAATGCTGCATGTTAATGTACACACAAATAAATGAATTCTAGTATTTGTAATTAGGTATCCACTAACCAAAAGAGGAAAACTGATGTATGTAAAGAAGAAGTGAAGAGACGGGACTAATCAATACTGCAACACTTGCAAATACAACCAATCACGCCGAATATAAATGTATTCTATGAACGAGCATTCTGTTGTCATAGAGATGAATATTTCTCTAAATATAGCATCTGTGTGAGTCCAATACTACATATTAGATCAGTGAAAATGAATGTCCCACACATGCAAAAACAGATCAACAGATACATAGCAAGTCATGCCACTACCAAAATAGTTTACTAAAAATAGACACGTCATAAAACGACATGGATTATAGCATCTGCCAAGCACAAAGGGGAATTTACATTCCTGCAATACACTGAGGTACTGTATACTGTATATACCCAAAAAAACCTGATAGAATCATTCTGGGTTCTATTTGGCCGGCATAGTAATTGTATATATTACAAATTGCATTTTTGTACAGCAGAATAAACAAAAATGAAAAAAACTATTAATCAATAAACTGGCAATGCTTGTTAAACTCTGGTGTACCATCTACTAAGTAGAACTTAAGGTAAAATTTGTTTTCATTTTAGAGGGGAGGGAAGAGAGGGCTGAGAGAGGGAGGTCTGAGAAAAGAAGGGCTGAGAGAGGAAGGACTGAGAGAGGGAGGGGCTGAGAGAGGGAGGACTGAGAGAGGGGGGCTGAGAGAGAGGGCTGAGAGATAGGGAGGGATGAGAGAGAGGGAGGGCTGAGAGAGAGGGAGGCCTGAGAGAGAAGGAGGGCTGAGAGAAGGATGGCTGAGAGAGGGAGAGGGCGTAGAGAGGGAGGGGGCTTAGAGAGGGAGGGGGCTTAGAGGGGGGGGCTGAGAGAGGGAGGGCTGAGAGAGAGGGGCTGACAGAGGGAGGACTGAGAGAGGGAGGACTGAGAGGGGGCTGAGAAAGAGGGGGCTGAGAGAGAGGGGGCTCAGAGAGAGTGAGGGCTGAGAGAGAGGGGGCTGAGAGAGGGAGGACTGAGAGAGGGGGGACTTAGAGGGGGGTTAAGAGGGGAAGTGCTGAGAGAGAGGGGGGTTAAGAGAGAGGGGGGACTGAGAGAGGAAAGGCTGAGAGAGAGGGAGGGCTGATAGAGGGAGGGCTGAGAGAGAGGGAGGGCTGAGAGAGGGAGGGCTAAGAGAGGGAGGGCTGAGCGAGAGAGAGAGGGGGGCTAAGAGAGAGGGAAGGCATAGAGGGGGCTGAGAGAGAGGGAGGGCTGAGAGAGAAGGAGGGCTGAAAGGGAGGGAGGGCTGAGAGAGGAAGAGCTGAGAGAGAGGGGCTGAGACAGGGAGGACTGTGAGGGGTCTGAGAGAGAGGGGGCTCAGAGAGAGTGAGGGCTGAGAGAGGGAGGACTGAGTGAGGGAGGACTGAGAGGGGGTTATGAGGGGAAGTGCTGAGAGAGAGAGGGGGGCTAAAAGAGAGGGGGGACTGAGAGAGGAAGGGCCGAGAGAGAGGGAGGGCTGGGAGAGGGAGGGCAAAGAGAGGGAAGGCTAAGAGAGGGAGGGCTAAGAGAGGAAGGGCTGAGAGAGGAAGGACTGAGAGAGGGAGGGTTGAGAGAGGGAGGACTGAGAGAGAGGGGCTGAGAGAGAGGGAGGGCTGAGAGAGAGGAGGGGCTGAGAGAGAGAGAGGGCTGAGAGGGAGGAGGGGCTGAGAGAGAGGGAGGGCTGAGAGCGAGGGAGGGCTGAGAGAGGCAGGCCTGAGAGAGAGGGAGGCCTGAGAGAGAAGGAGGGCTGAGAGAAGGAGGGCTGAGAGAGAGGTGGGCTGAGAGAGAGGTGGGCTGAGCGAAAGAGGGCTGAGAGAGAGGGGGCTGAGAGAGAGGGAGGGCTGAGAGAGAGGGGGCTGAGAATCATTCTGGGTTCTATTTGGCTGACATAGTAATTGTATATATTACAAATTGCATTTTTGTACAGCAGAATAAATAAACAAAAATGAAAAAAACAATTAATCAATAAACTGGCAATGCTTGTTAAACTCTGGTGTACCATATACTAAGTTTAAAGTAGAACTTAAGGAAAAATTTGTTTTCATTTTAGAGGGGAGGGAAGAGAGGGCTGAGAGAGGGAGGACTGAGAAAGGAAGGGCTGGGAGAGGAAGGACTGAGAGAGGGAGGGGCTGAGAGAGAGGGAGGACTGAGAGAGGGGGCTGAGAGAGAGGGCTGAGAGATAGGGAGGGATGAGAGAGAGGGGGCTGAGAGAGGGAGGCCTGAGAGAGAAGGAGGGCTGAGAGAAGGAGGGCTGAGAGAGGGAGAGGGCATAGAGAGGGAGAGGGCATAGAGAGGGAGGGGGCTTAGAGAGGGAGGGGGCTTAGAGAGGGAGGTCTGAGAGAGAGGGGCTGACAGAGGGAGGACTGAGAGAGGGAGGACTGAGGGGAGGCTGAGAAAGAGGGGGCTGAGAGAGAGGGGGCTCAGAGAGAGTGAGGGCTGAGAGAGAGGGGGGCTGAGAGAGGGAGGACTGAGAGAGGGAGGACTGAGAGGGGGTTAAGAGGGGAAGTGCTGAGAGAGAGGGGGGACTGAGAGAGGAAAGGCTGAGAGAGAGGGAGGGCTGATAGAGGGAGGGCTGAGAGAGAGGGAGGGCTGAGAGAGGGAGGGCTAAGAGAGGGAGGGTTGAGAGAGAGAGAGAGAGAGGGAGAGAGGGGGGCTAAGAGAGAGGGAAGGCATAGAGGGGGCTGAGAGAGAGGGAGGGCTGAGAGAGAGGGAGGGCTGAGAGAGAAGGAGGGCTGAAAGAGAGGGAGAGCTGAGAGAGGAAGAGCTGAGAGAGAGGGGCTGAGACAGGGAGGACTGAGAGGGGGCTGAGAGAGAGGGGGCTCAGAGAGAGGGGGCTCAGAGAGAGTGAGGGCTGAGAGAGAGGGGCTGAGAGAGGGAGGGCTGAGAGAGGGAGGACTGAGAGGGGGTTATGAGGGGAAGTGCTGAGAGAGAGAGGGGGGCTAAGAGAGAGGGGGGACTGAGAGAGGAAGGGCTGAGAGAGAGGGAGGGCTGAGAGAGGGAGGGCAAAGAGAGGGAAGGCTAAGAGAGGGAGGGCTAAGAGAGGGAGGGCTAAGAGAGGAAGGGCTGAGAGAGGAAGGACTGAGAGAGGGAAGGCTGAGAGAGGGAGGACTGAGAGAGAGGGAGGACTGAGAGAGGGGGGCTGAGAAAGAGGGAGGGCTGAGAGGGAGGAGGGGCTGAGAGAGAAACAGAGAGGGCTGAGAGGGAGGAGGGGCTGAGAGAGAGGGAGGGCTGAGAGCGAGGGAGGGCTGAGAGAAGCAGGCCTGAGAGAGAGGGAGGCCTGAGAGAGAAGGAGGGCTGAGAGAGAGGTGGGCTGAGAGAGGGAGGGCTGAGAGAGAGGGGGCTGAGAATCATTCTGGGTTCTATTTGGCTGGCATAGTAATTGTATATATTACAAATTGCATTTTTGTACATCAGAATAAATAAACAAAAATGAAAAAAACAATTAATCAATAAACTGGCAATGCTTGTTAAACTCTGGTGTACCATCTACTAAGTTTAAAGTAGAACTTAAGGTAAAATTTGTTTTCATTTTAGAGGGGAGGGAAGAGAGGGCTGAGAGAGGGAGGACTGAGAAAGGAAGGGCTGATAGAGGAATGACTGAGAGAGGAAGGGGATGAGAGAGAGGGAGGACTGAGAGAGGGGGCTGAGAGAGAGGGCTGAGAGATAGGGAGGGATGAGAGAGAGGGAGGGCTGAGAGAGAGAGGGAGGACTGAGAGAGAGGGAGGGCTGAGAGAGAGGGAGGGCTGAGAGAGAGGGGGCTGAGAGAGAAGGAGGGCTAAGAGAAGGAGGGCTGAGAGAGGGAGGGCTGAGAGAGGGAGGGCTTAGAGAGGGAGGGGGCGTAGAGAGGGAGGGGGCTTAGAGAGGGAGGGCTGAGAGAGGGAGGGCTGAGAGAGGGGCTGACAGAGCGAGGACTGAGAGAGGGAGGACTGAGAGGGGGCTGAGAAAAAGGGGGCTGAGAAAGAGAGGGCTGAGAGAGAGGGGGCTCAGAGAGAGTGAGGGCTCAGAGAGAGGGGGGCTGAGAGAGGGAGGACTGAGAGGGGGTTAAGAGGGGAAGTGCTGAGAGAGAGGGGGCTAAGAGAGAGAGGGGGGACTGAGAGAGGAAAGGCTGAGAGAGAGGGAGGGCTGATAGAGGGAGGGCTGATAGAGGGAGGGCTGATAGAGGGAGGGCTGAGAGAGAGGGAGGGCTGAGAGAGGGAGGGCTGAGAGAGGGAGGGCTAAGAGAGGGAGGGTTGAGAGAGAGAGAGAGAGAGAGAGGGGGGGGGCTAAGAGAGAGAAGGCATAGAGGGGGCTGAGAGAGAGGGAGGGCTCAGAGAGAAGGAGGGCTGAGAGAGAAGGAGGGCTGAAAGAGAGAGAGGGCTGAGAGAGGAAGAGCTGAGAGAGAGGGGCTGAGAGAGGGAGGACTGAGAGGGGGCTCAGAGAGAGGGGGCTCAGAGAGAGGGGGCTCAGAGAGAGTGAGGGCTGAGAGAGAGAGGGGCTGAGAGAGGGAGGGCTGAGTGAGGGAGGACTGAGAGGGGGATAAGAGGGAAAGTGCTGAGAGAGAGAGGGGGGCTAAGAGAGAGGGGGGACAAAAAGAGAGGGAGGGCTGAGAGAGGGAGGCCAAAGAGAGGGAAGGCTAAGAGAGGGAGGGCTAAGAGAGGAAGGGGCTGAGAGAGAGGGCTGAGAGGGAGGAGGGGCTGAGAGAGAGGAAGGGCTGAGAGCGAGGGAGGGCTGAGAGAGGCAGGCCTGAGAGAGAGGGAGGCCTAAGAGATAAGGAGGGCTGAGAGCGAGGTGGGCTGAGAGAGAGGTGGGCTGAGTGAAGGAGGGCTGAGAGAGAGGGGGCTGAGAGAGGGAGGGCTGAGAGAGAGGGGGCTGAGAGAGGGGGGCTGAGAGAGGGAGGGCTGAGAGAGGGAGGGCTAAGAGAGGGGGGCTGAGAGAGGGGGGCTGAAAGAGAGGGAGATTGAGAGAGAGGGGGCTGAGAGGGAGGACTGAGAGAGGGGGCTGAGAGAGGGAGGACTGAGAGAAGGAGGGCTGAGAGAAAAGAAGGGCTGAGAGAGGGAGGGCTGAGAGAAGGGCTGAGAGAGAGGGAGGACTGAGGGAGGAAGGGCTGAGAGAGGAGGGCTTAGAGAGAGGGGGCTGAGAGAGAGCAAGGGCTGAGAGAGAGGAAGGGCTGAGAGAGAGGAAGGGCCGAGAGAGCGGAAGGGCTGAGAGAGAGGAAGGGCTGAGAGAGAGAGGGGGCTGAGAGAGGAAGAGCTGAGAGAGAGGGGCTGAGACAGGGAGGACTGAGAGGGGGCTGAGAGAGAGGGGGCTCAGAGAGAGGACTGAGTGAGGGCGGACTGAGAGGGGGTTAAGAGGGGAAGTGCTGAGAGAGAGAGGGGGGCTAAGAGAGAGGAAGGGCTGAGCGAGAGGGAGGGCTGAGAGAGGGAGGGAAAGAGAGAGGGAAGGCTAAGAGAGGGAGGGCTAAGAGAGGAAGGGCTGAGAGAGGGAGGACTGAGAGAGAGGGAGGACTGAGAGAGAGGGAGGACTGAGAGAGAGGGAGGACTGAGAGAGAGGGGGGACTGAGAGAGGGGGGCTGAGAAAGAGGGAGGGCTGAGAGAGAGGAGGGGCTGAGAGAGAGAGGGCTGAGAGGGAGGTGGGGCTGAGAGAGGGAGGGCTGAGAGAGGGAGGACTGAGTGAGGGAGGACTGAGAGGGGGTTAAGAGGGGAAGTGATGAGAGAGAGAGGGGGGCTAAGAGAGAGGGGGACTGAGAGACGGAGGGCCGAGAGAGAGGGGGCTGAGAGAGAGGGGGCTGAGAGAGGGGGGCTGAGAGAGGAAGGGCTGAGAGAGGAAGGGCTGAGAGAGGGAGGGCTAAGAGAGGGGGGCTGAGAGAGGGAGGGCTGAGAGAGGGGGGCTGAAAGAGAGGGAGATTGAGAGAGAGGGGGCTGAGAGAGGGAGGACTGAGAGAGGGGGGCTGAGAGAGGGAGGACAGAGAGAGAGAGGACTGAGAGAGGGGGGCTGTGAGAGGGGGGCTGAGAGAGGGGGGCTGAGAGAGGGAGGACTGAGAGAGGGAGGACTGAGAGAAGGAGGGCTGAGAGAAAAGAAGGGCTGAGAGAGGGAGGACTGAGAGAGGGGCTGAGAGAGAGGGAGGACTGAGGGAGGAAGCGCTGAGAGAGGAGGGTTTAGAGAGAGGGGGGCTGAGAGAGAGGAAGGGCTGAGAGAGAGGAAGGGCCGAGAGAGCGGAAGGGCTGAGAGAGAGGAAGGGCTGAGAGAGAAGAAGGGCTAAGAGAGAGGAAGGGCTAAGAGAGGGAGGGCTGAGAGAGAGAGAGAGGGGGGCTAAGAGAGAGGAAGGGCAGACAGGGGGCTGAGAGAGAGGGAGGGCTGAGAGAGAAGGAGGGCTGAGAGAGGGAGGGCTGAGAGAGAGAGAGAGGGAAGACAGAGAGGGGGGCTGAGAGAGAGGGAGGGCTGAGAGAGGGAGAGCTGAGAGAGAGGCTGAGACAGGTAGGACTGAAAGAGGGAGGACTGACAGGGGGCTGAGATAGAGGGGACTCAGAGAGAGGGGGCTCAGAGAGAGTGAGGGCTGAGAGAGAGGGGCTGAGAGAGGGAGGGCTGAAAGAGGGAGGGCTGAAAGAGGGAGGGCTGAAAGAGGGAGGGCTGAAAGAGGGAGGACTGAGAGAGGGAGGACTGAGAGGGACTTAAAAGGGGAAGTGCTGAGAGAGAGGGGGGCTAAGAGAGAGGGTGGACTGAGAGAGGAAGGGCTGGGAGAAAAGGAGGGCTGAGAGAGAGGGAGGGCTGAGAGAGGAAGGGCTGAGAGAGGAAGGGCTGAGAGAGGAAGGACTTAGAGAGAGGGAGGGCTGAGAGAGAGGGAGGACTGAGAGAGAGGGAGGACTGAGAGAGGGGGGCTGAGAGAGAGGGAGGGCAGAGAAAGTGGAGGGGCTGAGAGAGAGAGAGGGCTGAGAGGGAGGAGAGGATGAGAGAGAAGGAGGGCTCAGAGAAAGGGAGGGCTGAGAGAGGCAGGCATGAGAGAGAGGGAGGCCTGAAAGAGAAGGAGGGCTGAGAGAAGGAGGGCTGAGAGAAGGAGGGCTGAGAGAGAGGTGGGCTGAGAGAGAGAGGTGGGCTGAGCAAAGGAGGGCTGAGAGAGAGTGGGCTTAGAGAGAGGGAGGGCTGAGAGAGGGAGGGCTGAGAGAGGGGGAGGGCTGAGAGAGAGGGGGCTGAGAGAGAGGGGTCAGAGAGAGGGGGGCTGAGAGAGGGGGGCTGAGAGAGGGAGGGATGAGAGAGGGAGGGGTAAGAGAGGGGGCTGAGAGAGGAAGGACTGAGAGAGGGAGGACTGAGAGAGGGAGGACTGAGAGAGGGGGGCTGAGAGAGGGAGGACTGAGAGAGGGAGGACTGAGAGAGGGAGGACTGAGAGAGGGAGGACTGAGAGGAGGGCTGAGAGAGAAGGAGGGCTGAGAGAGGGAGGGCTGAGAGGGAGAACTGAGAGAGGGGCTGAGAGAGAGGGATGGCTGAGGGAGGAAGGGCTGAGAGAGAGGGGGGCTGAGAGAGAGGAAGGGCCGAGAGAGCGGAAGGGCCGAGAGAGCGGAAGGGCTGAGAGAGAGGAAGGGCTGAGAGAGGGAGGGCTGAGAGAGGGAGGGCTGAGAGAGGGAGGGCTGAGAGAGAGAGAGAGAGGGGGGGCTAAGAGAGAGGGAGGGCAGAGAGGGGGCTGAGAGAGAGGGAGGGCTGAGAGAGGAGGAGGGCTGAAAGAGAGGGAGATCTGAGTGAGGGAGGGCTGAGAGAGGGGGGGCTAAGAGAGGGAGGGCTGAGAGAGGGACAGGCTGAGAGAGAGGGAGGGGCTGAGAGAAAAAAAGGGCTGAGAGAGAGAGGGAGGGCTGAGAGAGGGGACAGAGAGAGGGAGGACAGAGAGAGGCGGCTGAGAGAGAGGGGGGCTGAAAGAGGGGGGCTGAGAGAGAGGGGACTGAGAGAGAGGGGGGACTGAGAGAGGGGAAACTGAGAGAGATGGAGGGCTGAGAGAGAGGGAGGGCTGAGAGAGGAGGAGGGCTGAAAGAGAGGGAGATCTGAGTGAGGGAGGGCTGAGAGAGGGGGGCTAAGAGAGGGAGGGCTGAGAGAGGGACAGGCTGAGAGAGAGGGAGGGGCTGAGAGAAAAAAAGGGCTGAGAGAGAGAGGGAGGGCTGAGAGAGGGGACAGAGAGAGGGAGGACAGAGAGAGGCGGCTGAGAGAGAGGGGGGCTGAAAGAGGGGGGCTGAGAGAGAGGGGACTGAGAGAGAGGGGGGACTGAGAGAGGGGAAACTGAGAGAGATGGAGGGCTGAGAGAGAGGGAGGTTGCTGAGAGAAGGAGGGCTGAGAGAAGGAGGGCTGAGAGAGAGGGAGGGCTGAGAGAGAGAGAGGGCACTGAGAGAGGAGGGCTGAGAGAGGGGGGCTGAGAGGGAGGGCTGAGAGAGGGAGGGCTGAGAGAGGAGGGGGGTTGAGAGAGGGGGAGCTGAGAAAGATGGGGGCTGAGTGAGGTAGGACTGAGAGAGGGAGGGGGAGTGAGGGCAGAGAGAGGGGGGGAGAGGGAGGGCTGAGAGAGGGAGGGCTGAGAGAGGGAGGGCTGAGAGAGGGGGGCTGAGAGGGAGGGCTGAGAGAGGGAGGGCTGAGAGAGGAGGGGGGTTGAGAGAGGGGGAGCTGAGTGAGGTAGGGCTGAGAGAGGGAGGGGGAGAGAGGGCCGAGAGAGAGGGGGAGAGAGGAGGGGCTGAGAGAGAGAGAGGGCTGAGAGAGAGGAGGGACTGAGAGAGAGGGAGGGCTGAGAGAGGCAGGCCTGAGAGAGACGGAGGCCTGCGAGAGAAGGAGGGCTGAGAGAAGGAGGGCCGAGAGAGTGGTGGGCTGAGCGAAGGAGGGCTGAGAGAGAGGGGGCTGAGAGAGAGAGAGGGCTGAGAGAGGGAGGACCGAGAGAGGGAGGACTGATAGAGAGGGGGCTGAGAGAGAGGGGACAGAGAGAGAGGGGCTGAGAGAGGGGGGCTGAGAGAGGGAGGACTGAGAGAGGGGGGCTGAGAGAGGGGGACTGAGAAAGGGAGGACTGAGAGAGGGAGGACTGAGAGAAGGAGGGCTGAGAGAGAAGGAGGGCTGAGAGAGGGAGGGCTGAGAGGGAGCACTGAGAAAGGGGCTGAGAGAGAGGGAGGACTGAGCCAGGAAGGGCTGAGAGAGGGGGGCTTAGAGAGAGGGGGGCTGAGAGAGAGGAAGGGCTGAGAGAGAGGAAGGGCTGAGAGAGAGGAAGGGCTGAGAGAGAGGAAGGGCCGAGAGAGAGGAAGGGCCGAGAGAGAGGAAGGGCCGAGAGAGAAGAAGGGCCGAGAGAGAGGAAGGGCTGAGAGAGAGGAAGAGCTGAGAGAGAGGAAGGGCTAAGCGAGAGGAAGGGCTAAGAGAGGGAGGGCTGAGAGTGAGAGAGGGGGGCTAAGAGAGAGGGAGGGCAAAGAGGGGGCTGAGAGAGAGGGAGGGCTGAGAGAGAAGGAGGGCTGAAAGAGAGGGAGATCTGCGTGAGGGAGGGCTGAGAGAGGGGGGCTAAAAGAGGGAGGGCTGAGCGAGGGACAAGCTGAGAGAGAGGGAGGGGCTGAGAGAGGAAGGGCTGAGAGAGGGAGGACAGAGAGAGGGGGCTGAGAGAGAGGTGGGCTGAGAGAGAGGTGGGCTGAGAGAGAGGGGGGCTGAGAGAGCGGGGACTGAGAGAGCGGGGACTGAGAGAGAGGGGGGACTGAGAGAGGGGGGAATGAGAGAGAGGGAGGGCTGAGAGAGGGCACTGAGAGAGGAGGGCTGAGAGAGGAGGGCTGAGAGAGGGGACAGAGAGGGAGGGCTGAGAGAGGGAGGGCTGAGGGAGGGAGGGCTGAGAGAGGGGGGCTGAGAGGGAGGGCTGAGAGAGGAGGGGAGTTGAGAGAGGGAGAGCTGAGAAAGAGGGACTGAGTGAGGTAGGGCTGAGAGAGGGAGGGGGGAGAGAGGGCAGAGAGGGGGGGGGGAGAGTGAGGGCTGAGACAGAAGGGGGTTGAAAGAGTGGGGCTGAGATAGAGAGAGAGGGGAGTGAGGAGGGAGATGAGAGAGACAGATGGCCCTGTCCCTATCTGCAGTCCCTCCTCTGTCCCATTGCGCCAGTCTCTGTGTATGATGACGGTACCTTTCATGATGCCAGTCTGTCCCCTTCTTGATCTGCTTTCGAATCTTTGATCCTTCCAGCGGCTCCTGCAGAAGCCTGTGCCTCCCGTCCCATCCTCTGTGTCTCCAGTCAGCCTGTCCTCCGGGCATCACGTTAGAGCGCAGAGGAAGTTGGAGGTGTCCATGCTCTGGAGGCCCAGGGTACCATGCTCCCCCTGCTTCTAACCTCTTTGAGAGGTGGAATCAGGAGGGTGAGGTCAAGGGGGGGTGGTGGTGAAGCTCTTCTCCTGAGTCCCAGGCTCTCGCTGATCACCTTGGCTCTGCCCCACGCTGATCACCGCTGTGTGGCGATGGATGGATGTCCGGCCGCCCACAACCCAAGGACGCTGAGGATTACTGCCGCCATAAAACCTGACTCTCGGGGATAACAATGGGCTATTTTCTCTGGGCTAGATAGCCTACACGCGGCCCACAGAGTGCCCCTTTAAATTTTGCATCGGGGCAGTAGCCCCTCCTGCCCCCCTACACTACGCAACTGGTCACACAGCAGGGTAGAGGACGAGGTACTGACAAGCTTCAGGCACCCCTTCCTTCCAGTGGAAAGTAGGTAAACCAGTGGCCGTGGCTTCGCCCTAGGCGACAGTGCCCTAGGCAGCTGCCTAGTTTGCCTAGTGGTAGCGCCAGCCCTGATTGCAGCTTACCAATAATAATGTGATGTGGTGGCTGCATCAGCTTTCTTTTCTTTGGCTTTTTTTCCTCTGTTTTGGTGTTTTGGTCAGTAACACACCTTTATTAATGAGACATAACTCTGGAGAAATTAGCATAGGAGGCACAGTGGACAGCAAATTGAAGCCAAACTCCACCTCACACTTTATAATCAGGTACAGCACACAGTTTTTTTCCTTTTGAGATATAAGTTTTGCATGAATAAATAAAAGCTGATCTTTTTATTCACCCCTGCCAGTGTTAAGTGGTTTGTTTATTCCATGTTAACCTCCCTGGCGGTATGATTTTTTCAGATTTTTGATGCTGAAAGCTGTACAATTATTTTGCAAGAAAATTTGGCATTCTATATTGTAGGCCTGTAATTCTTAGGAATAATTCACTTAAATCTGTCCAAACAAGAGTCTAGTAGACATACCGGGTATGATAAAGTTTGAAACACGAAATCCTAAGTTATAATATAATAAATAACTAAAAGTAATTATAACAAATAATAATATAATAATAATAAAAGTTATTCAATAATGTAATCAAATCAAAAACACTGAAATTTGCTCAGTTGCAGAATTACTGCCATCATTACTTTCAGAGTTTGATGACGGATTTCCCCACAAATCACTATCGCTCAATTCTGCAAGTGATTCTAATTTATTATCGCTGTTTTCTAGCTGGTCTAGAACCACTTTTGATGTAAAGGGATGGTTTTGGTTGCTGTGGACAATCTCCAGTTTCCAGGCAGAAAGAACAGTATTTATAATAAAAAACTGCATGCAGGGTACTGGACAAACCACTAGGGACAAAGGGAATGTGAAATAAATTGATACAGTAATGTAATCTGTAAGAATACAGTGTACTGTATATGTATTGTGTTTTTTCTTTTTGAATTTGGCACCATTCTCCGTCCCCGTGCGTCACAACACTCTTAGGGAATGGAGTTCGGCTCTGTGATAGATCGAGCGGAGAACGTTTGTTGTTGTACCTGGATCCAGGGCCGGACTCGGAATAAAAACCAGCCCTGGAAATAATTTCATACCAGCCCCATAGTATTTTTATACCAGCCCAACCGCATAACGTCATTATTTTCTTGTTCACAAAAGTGAAAACCATGCATTTTAAAGCACATTTGAAGAGTGTATTATATAAAGATAAGAGAGACATGGCTATTACAAACAGCAGCAATTTTTTTCAAGGCAAAAATCATGCCATTTACTGGCACATTTGTTTATTGACACTGCAAAAAAAAAGGTGCCGTAAATGGCAGTTTTCAGTGCAAATATCAATATTTAAGCTATAAACTGCTATTAGCAATGTGGTAAGTTAAACAAAAGTCAAAAACCATATTTCTCCATTTACATGAAAGTCAGATTAATATAACCCAACACAGAGTTCCCCCATATATCAGGAGGATTCCCCTTTACAGTGCAAGGGAACTCTGACATAAAGGGGAACATTGCAGATCATGATCTAAGTGGGAACTCTGATATAAAAGGGGGGCACTGGTGACCAGAGACCCCACTTATATCAGAGTCCACTGCTTTCCTCTTTACATCAGAGTTCCCCCTTGCACTGTAAGGTGGAATCCTGCAGACTATGATGTAAAGGTTAACTCTGGGAATGTGGGGAGGACTCTAGTGACCAGAGACCACCTTCTGCAGAAAGAAAACACTAAAGTAAGGGGGTTTACTGATATAAGGGGTAAACCTTTATATCAGTGCCCCCTTACAATACTGTATTGACCCCCCCCCCCTCTCAGGTAGGCCTGGCGGCGCTGTCACTGACCTCCTCTCAGGTGCACCATACAGGGCTCAGTCAGTCGGCTCCAGCTCGGTGGCTCTGGTTTTATCCCATAGTTTCCTCTCCACAGTCCATACATGTCTGACTTCTCCCATGACCCCCATCCCTGAGGCACTCCCACTCTTGACTCCACTCCAGACGTGATATAAGACAAGAGATGGTCAGAGGCTGCAGATGGTACAGGAGAGGTCAGAGGCTGCAGATGGTACAGGAGAGGTCAGAGGCTGCAGATGGTACAGGAGAGGTCAGAGGCTGCGGATGGTACAGGAGAGGTCAGAGGCTGCGGATGGTACAGGGGAGGTCAGAGGCTGCGGATGGTACATGGGAGGTCAGAGGCTGCGGATGGTACAGGGGAGGTCAGAGGCTGCGGATGGTACAGGGGAGGTCAGAAGCTGCGGATGGTACAGGGGAGGTCAGAGGCTGCAGATGGTACAGGGGAGGTCAGAGGCTGCAGATGGTACAGGAGAGGTCAGCGGCTGCGGATGGTACAGGAGAGGTCAGAGGCTGCGGATGGTACAGGAGAGGTCAGAGGCTGCGGATGGTACAGGAGAGGTCAGAGGCTGCGGATGGTACAGGGGAGGTCAGAGGCTGCGGATTGTACAGGAGAGGTCAGAGGCTGCGGATGGTACAGGGGAGGTCAGAGGCTGCGGATGGTACAGGGGAGGTCAGAGGCTGCGGATGGTACAGGGGAGGTCAGAGGCTGCGGATGGTACAGGGGAGGTCAGAAGCTGCGGATGGTACAGGGGAGGTCAGAGGCTGCGGATGGTACAGGGGAGGTCAGAGGCTGCGGATGGTACAGGGGAGGTCAGAGGCTGCGGATGGTACAGGGGAGGTCAGAGGCTGCGGATGGTACAGGGGAGGTCAGAGGCTGCGGATGGTACAGGGGAGGTCAGAGGCTGCGGATTGTACAGGGGAGGTCAGAGGCTGCGGATTGTACAGGGGAGGTCAGAGGCTGCAGATGGTACAGGGGAGGTCAGAAGCTGCAGATGGTACAGGGGAGGTCAGAGGCTGCGGATGGTACAGGGGAGGTCAGAGGCTGCGGATGGTACAGGGGAGGTCAGAGGCTGCGGATGGTACAGGGGAGGTCAGAGGCTGCGGATGGTACAGGGGAGGTCAGAGGCTGCGGGTGGTACAGAGGAGGTCATAGGCTGCGGATGGTACAGGGGAGGTCAGAGGCTGCGGATGGTACAGGGGAGGTCAGAGGCTGCGGATGGTACAGGGGAGGTCAGAGGCTGCGGATGGTACAGGGGAGGTCAGAGGCTGCGGATGGTACAGGGGAGGTCAGAGGCTGCGGATGGTACAGGGGAGGTCAGAGGCTGCGGATGGTACAGGGGAGGTCAGAGGCTGCGGATGGTACAGGGGAGGTCAGAGGCTGTGGAGGGAAGACAGGAGGTCAGAGGCTGCGGAGGGGAGGGGGGCAGACAGGAGGTCAGAGGCTGCAGGGGGGGGGACAGGAGGTCAGAGGCTGCAGGGGGGGGGACAGGAGGTCAGAGGCTGCAGGGGGGGGATAGGAGGTCAGAGGCTGCAGGGGGGGGACAGGAGGTCAGAGGCTGCAGTGGGGTGACAGGAGGTCAGAGGCTGCAGGGGGGTGACAGGAGGTCAGAGGCTGCAGGGGGGTGACAGGAGGTCAGAGGCTGCGGAGGGGGGATGACAGGAGGTCAGAGGCTGCAGGGGGGGATAGGAGGTCAGAGGCTGCAGGGGGGTGACAGGAGGTCAGAGGCTGCGGGAGGGATGACAGGAGGTCAGAGGCTGCAGGAGGGATGACAGGAGGTCAGAGGCTGCAGGGGAGGGGACAGGAGGTCAGAGGCTGCAAGGGGGGGCAAGAGGTCAGAGGCTGCAGGGGGGGCAGGAGGTCAGAGGCTGCAGGGGGGGACAGGAGGTCAGAGGCTGCAGGGGGGGCAGGAGGTCAGAGGCTGCAGGGGGGGGACAGGAGGTCAGAGGCTGCAGGGGGGGGCAGGAGGTCAGAGGCTGCAGGGGGGGGACAGGAGGTCAGAGGCTGCAGGGGGGGGGCAGGAGGTCAGAGGCTGCAGGGGGGGGCAGGAGGTCAGAGGCTGCAGGGGGGACAGGAGGTCAGAGGCTGCAGGGGGGGGCAGGAGGTCAGAGGCTGCAGGGGGGGACAGGAGATCAGAGGCTGCAGGGGGGGACAGGATGTCAGAGGCTGCAGGGGGGGCAGGAGGTCAGAGGCTGCAGGGGGGCAGGAGGTCAGAGGCTGCAGGGGGGGCAGGAGGTCAGAGGCTGCAGGGGGGGACAGGAGGTCAGAGGCTGCAGGGGGGGCAGGAGGTCAGAGGCTGCAGGGGGGGCAGGAGGTCAGAGGCTGCAGGGGGGGGGACAGGAGGTCAGAGGCTGCAGGGGGGGGCAGGAGGTCAGAGGCTGCAGGGGGGGCAGGAGGTCAGAGGCTGCAGGGGGGGGCAGGAGGTCAGAGGCTGCAGGGGGGGACAGGAGGTCAGAGGCTGCAGGGGGGGGCAGGAGGTCAGAGGCTGCAGGGGGGGCAGGAGGTCAGAGGCTGCAGGGGGGGCAGGAGGTCAGAGGCTGCAGGGGGGGCAGGAGGTCAGAGGCTGCAGGGGGGGACAGGAGGTCAGAGGCTGCAGGGGGGGGCAGGAGGTCAGAGGCTGCAGGGGGGACAGGAGGTCAGAGGCTGCAGGGGGGGCAGGAGGTCAAAGGCGGCAGGGGGGGACAGGAGGTCAGAGGCTGCAGGGGGGGCAGGAGGTCAGAGGCTGCAGGGGGGGCAGGAGGTCAGAGGCTGCAGGGGGGGCAGGAGGTCAGAGGCTGCAGGGGGGCAGGAGGTCAGAGACTGCAGGGAGGCAGGAGGTCAGAGGCTGCAGGGGGGGGTAGGAGGAAGAGGCCACCAGACGAGTACTCACTGCGGTACTTTTAAAAATGGCGCCGCTCTGCGCCATCGTGTCACTGCGCATGCGCCCGCATTTCTGAGAATTGCCGAGTGTGTACGGACTTTCCCGAGCACGGCTAGCTTGGGAAAGCCCTACACACTTCCGAGAATAGCGCTAGCGCATGCGCAGTTGCATGTCAGCCTGGCGGCCCCGCAGCCATATTTCTTTCAGGCGCCGCTGCCCTCACAGCGGCACCAGGGGCAGCCAGACAGCCGGCCCACCGGGGGATTTCCCGGTATCCCGGTAGGCCAGTCCGGCCCTGCCTGGATCCTGCGATGCAATTCCTAGTGTGGCTCGGGGTTACCACTTTTGGTGCTGAAAATCCACCCCGAGCCACACTCGGGAATACCGTCAGGGAGGTTAACTGATACATTCTGCAGGAGAGATTGTGCTTTTGAAAAACAACAGACTTGCTGGCTGAATTACCAGATGAAGATAAAAGGAAAGCCTAAAAAAGGAAACTAATACAGCCATGACATCTAAGAATTGGTAAGCTGCAATAAAATAAATGTTTTCTTTTGGGTTTAACAACATCCCGCCCGGCCATCATTTTGCTATTGGCCGAGCGGGATGTCTTTCCCATTCTGACTGGACGTCATATGATGTCCTTCAGAATAGGCAGCTTGTGCACCCCCGGGGGGCGCGCAGCACAGCGATTGATGGTGCAGTGTGTTGCTCGGATACACCGCATCTCCGATCAAGGTAAAGAGCCTACGTCATAGGTGGCTCTTCTGAGAAGGGGGATCTGCACTGAATATCATCAGCAATGCCCCATCAGCAATGCCAAGCTGTGCCCACCAATGCCCACCAGTGATACCAATCAGTGCCCACCAGTGTTGCCAAGCAGTGCCCATCAGTGATGCCTTTCAGTGCCCATCAGTGATGCCAGTCAGTGCCTCTATCAGTGCCGTCTATCGGGGCCCATTAGTGCTGCCCATCAGTGCACATTAATGCCTCCTATCAGTTCCCATCATTGCCGCCTATCAGTGCCCATCATTGCCACCTATCAGTGCCCATAAAGGCTGCCCATCAGTGCTGCCTATCAGTGCCCATCAGTGCTGCTTATCAGTGCCTCCTATCAGTGCCCATCAGTGCTGCATATTAGTGCCTCCTCATCCATGCCCATCAGTGCCACCACATCAGTGCTCATCAGTGCCCCCTCATCAGTGCCCATCAGTGAAGGAGAAAATATACTTATTTACAATATTTTATAACAAACAAAGAAAAACTTTTTTCTTTTTTTTCGGTCTTTTTTACTTGTTAAGCAAAAAAATAAAAATCCCAGTGGTGATTAAATATCACCAAAAGAATACTGTATTTGTGTGAAAAAAAATTATAAAAATGTAGTTTGGGTACAGCGTTGCATGACAGCGCAATTGTCATTCAAAGTGCGACAGCTGAAAATCGGCCTGGGCAATAAGGGGGTGAAAGTGCTCAGTATTAAAGTGGTTAATAAAGCTTTAAAGGGGTTGTAAACCCTTATGGTTTTTCACCTTAATGCATTCTATACATTAAGGTGAAAAAACTTTTTTAGTGTTGCAGCCCCCCAGCCCCCCCGTTTCACTTACCTGGACGCTGTCATCCTCTGTCCAGGAACGAGCACACCATCTGTAGCTGGTGTCTTGTGTTCCGATTGGATAGATTGATGGCAGTGCAGCCATTGGCTCCTGCTGCTGTCAATCAAATCCAATGACGCAGCACCAGGGGGCCGGGCCGAGTCCTGCGCGCCCGCACCTGTGTCCACCAAGAAGAGCGCTTCTCCAACGTGGAGACTCGAAACTCGATGTGAGGAGGAGCCACCAGCGCCGCCGGGGGACCCCAGAAGAGGTAGATCAGAACTGCACAGTGGAGGGAAGTATAACATTGTTATTTTTATTTTTTTTAAAACAAATGTTTACAACCCCTTTTATATCAAAGGGGTACATAAATTACCAGCCTATGCCAGCAGATGCTTTACGACTGCAAATGATTTGAGGCTTTATTATGTTTTTATTACTGTCACTCAGTGGCGTCTCCAGCTTTCATATTTAGGGGGGGCACATGGGGGGACAGGGACAAAAATAGGGGGGCAATATAAAAGATAGATAGATAGATAGATAGATAGATAGATAGATAGATAGATAGATAGATAGATAGATAGATTTTATCTATCCTGTGGCCCTTTACCCCTTTACTATGACCCCACAACGGCCCTTTCACATGTTCTACAGTGAGCTCCCTTCCTACTGTATTGGGGCCCCCCCAGGGTGACAGAGAACAAGAGATATATGTCACCAGCATACCAAGAAAATATAAGGGTCCAAAGCAGTGGGAGAACTATCAGGGTTGCAAAGGTTGTCTTGCCACTGGGCCCTGGTGTTTTGCCACTGTGGGGTTCCCCAGCCTCCTCTTGCTGTCCTGCCCCTGCTATTGACAGCGCTGGTCGGGCATCTCTTGGAATTTACAGGCTGGTTCTCCTGTCCTAAGGACGGGAGAAATCAGTCTGTTTTTTCAGTAACTGAGAGTCCTGGTGGAGTCCTTCCTGCAACTCGCTCTTCTCCCTGCCAATGAGGATGCAGGGGAAGGAGCAGATCGGGCAGCCGTGGTTGTGTGAGCGCTCGCATTATGCAGTGTCAGCGAGCAGAGGGAGGGGGGAGGAATCACCTGCAGGAGCTGACTGGGGACGTTCTCCCTCTCAATAGAGACTGTGTTACCCTAGCGGTGGCCTGAGTAAGATGCGGCACATCCGATATGAATACAAACAAAAAGAAATTGCCTTTTTGTAAAAAAAAAAAAAAAAAAATTAAAAATTTTTTTTGGGGGGGGCACATGGTGGGGCCCAGCATAATGACCCCCCCTAGGGTCGCCATTGCTGTCACTGTCCCTATTAGGCAAATTTTGTCACAATTGATGCCAGGAAAGGAAGTGATGTGAAATTTCTCTAACGAGGACACAGACAAAAATTTTAAGCAAATGAGGAAGGAAGTTTTTATTGTCCCCCGGCTGCACTGATGCTGATGACACCCGCACCCTCTACTCCTTGTGTGGGAATCATAGGGACAAAAAGTGGACAAAAAAAAATTTCTCCAATGGTTACAGACAAATAAGAACCTGACAACATTTCTCCAACTCATTTCTCAGCTACTCAACACAATAAGCCTTTTCAAACTGTTTCATTATTTTATGTTACATTTTTTTTGTGCATACAATTTCAAATACATGTAAAGCCAGACTGTCTGGTCAAGCCTCTTTACAAGTGTGGTCTAAAACTTATAACTATCTCAATTTATAACTTCAAACATATAAAATAAAAACCTAAATATGTAACTCTTACTCATACCATCCAAGAAAATGGTTGGAGTTAGGCTATAATGTATTTGTTTGTAAGTATACTATGTACATGAAGACCATATGGAGGCTATATTTACTGATTAGTAATCTACCCAGTCTCTAATGCCCAAATCTCTTACAATATCAAAAAGGGCATACATCAAAAGCTAAATCCTGGTACACATGGGCCCAATGTCAGGTGGAATTGGCCGGTTCAATAGAAACATTTGGCCCATGTGTACAGCAGCTGGTCCGACAGAATCTGGACAGCCGTTCTGCTGACTTCTGTTGAAAGGGTCATGACGGAAAAAGGTCTGTCGACAGGTTCCCAGTCAGCGCTCTCAGCCCATGGCTCAAACAATCCTATTATTCTAGGTTGCTGCTTACACCGACAAGTGTGCCCACATCCTAAAGCCTAGTACACCCGGGCCAAATTTCAGCTGGCATCGGCTGGTTCAATAGAAACCGGGCAACATTAGACCTGTGTGTATGGTAGCACCAGTGGCGGCTGGTGCTCAAAATTTTTGGGGGGGCTCAAACAAACTGAAAAATACTGAAAAAAACCCCATCAATTGCAGCCTCACTGTGCCCATCAAATGCAGCCACTGTGCCATCAAATGCAGCCATTGTGCCCATCAAATGCAGCCACTGTGCCATCAAATGCAGCCATTGTGCCCATCAAATGCAGCCACTTGTGCCCATCATATGCAGCCACTTGTACCCATCATATGCAGCCACTTGTGCCCCATCATATGCAGCCACTTGTGCCCCATCATATGCAGCCACTCGTGCCCATCATATGCAGCCACTCGTGCCCATCAAATGCAGCCACTCGTGCCCGTCATATGCAGCCACTTGTGCCCGTCATATGCAGCCACTTGTGCCCATCATATGCAGCCACTTGTGCCAATCATATGCAGCTACTCGTGCCCGTCAAATGCAGCCACTCGTGCTGTCAAATGCCGCCACTTGTGCCCATCATATGCAGCCACTTGTGCCCATCAAATGCCATTACTTATGCCCATCAAATGCCACCACTTGTTCCCATCAAATGCCGTCACGATAACCCCCCCCGCCGTCTGCACTTACCCCATCTTAGTGGTGGGTCAGGCAGCGGGTGACGGCGGCGAGCTATGGGACATCTCCTGTGTCCTCCATGCTTCCCCCTCCTCTCTTCTTCGGTCAAATTCTACCAATCGGGGCGCCTGTGCCTTCAGCCAATCAGGTGGCGAGTATTAGACCCGTGCTACCTTATTGGCGGAGAGGTGGCTCAATGTTAGAAAAGCAAATATTCATTTGAATGGCAGACTGTGGCTTCCCAATTTGCCCAGTGGTGGGACTTTCCAAACTGCGGAGGGGCAATAGATGGGAAACACATCCACATCGTCCTACCCCCCAACTTGGGGTCATACTATTACAACTATAAGGGGTTTAATAGTATTGTGATGTTGGCCGTGGTGTTGGCGACATACGGGTTTCTCTATGTGGACGTAGGGAAGAATGGCTGGATGTCGGACGGTGGAGTCATCGCCCAGACCGAGTTCTACTACACACACACCTTGTTTTTGTTGTTAATGTATGTAATGCATTAATGCTAAAAATATTCATAATTTTCAGCACCATTTGATTGATGCAAATTATAAAGCACTGTGGGTGCTATTTACTAAAGGAAAATCCACTTTGCACTACAAGTGCACTGCAAAAGTGCACTTGAAACTGCACTGAAACTGCACTGAAAGTGCACTTGTAGTGCAAAGTGGAGTTTCCTTTAGTAAATAACCCCCATTGTCACTGTAAACACCAACTTACTCCAAAAACTGCTATTGAGCATTGAAAGAAGAAGCCACACATTGTAGAGTATAAACATTTTTACTTTGTGCACATTCACATGTGCGTTTATAAAAGTGTTTTTGAACAAACCAACACATTTTTATACAAAAAATTTTTTTTAGACATTAGAAATATCCTTTTTTGTGGTAAACAGGCAGGTTTTTACAGTGCCATCTTAAGAGCATTATAACAAAAAAGAAAAACAGATTCCCCAATTGGGGTTTTTAGGCAGCAAAAAAAGAGAGGGTAGAAGGCCAATACGTAAAAATATATCTTTATTGTACAAAAAGTGGCTTCAACACACTGGTTAAAAAGAATGAGCTCCAATAAGGGTGTTTACCAATACATGACACTCAACACATACACTGTATATATATGTTCATTCCCACAAATACTACTCATACAAATCAAACATCAGGGCGCCCGAAAACTGGACCTCAGAGTCCTTTAAACCCGACACGGGGATTTCCCCTATCCCAGACAAACAGGGGAACAGGAAACTTGGACGCTTTTGTCACGAGGGGACAACAGAATCCCTTAGCGTAATTAATCTATCATCTCATCCCCTTTCTGCAGCGGAAAGTAGCGTACTGTCACGTGGCTTAACTTTTTGTCCACAGAACAACTTTGACATCTTTGAAGTGATCACTGATCTGCATCTCTTTGCACGCCGGCTATTACTCAAGAGCCTCCATGCGAAAGCAGATGAAAATGTCGATACAACGGACTGGACTAGCTTCAGCATGAGAGAGTTTAAGGCCCTACGGGACTTGACTCTTCTCTTTCAGGAAAGTAACAATTTGGATCTCATTGATCAAATTGATTTGGAGACTTTACTCTCCACTGCCAATGAGTTTACTAAGAATTCCAAAACATGCTTCAAGAAACCCTCTGCAAAATTTCCTCCCCTCAATTTGAATCCAAGCATTGAGATCTTTGTTAAACAAACATTAAGAGATCTCCTAAAGCTCCAATATAACAAGAATGTACGTTCTGAAAATCTAACCAAAGAGGAGTCTCAAGCCTTAGACTCCTTATGTAACAACACCAAAATTACAATTAAGCCATCTGATAAGGGCGGCAACGTGGTCTTGATGAATAATGAGGACTACGTACGTATGTGCCAAAATATCCTTGATAATGAGGAGTGGTATAAAACCATCCCCATTAGACTCATACAAGCCTCCTACACCGATTTTTACAGACTGATTCAATCAGCATTTGAAAAGGGAGTTATTACTAAGGACCAATACGAATTCATTTGTACTAAACATCCAAGGGTGGCAACTTTTTATAGCTTGCCCAAGATACATAAAAATCAGACAGACCCCCCTGGACGACCCATCGTTTCGGGCAATGGGGGTATATCGGAAAATCTGAGCCGACTTATCGACTCTTTCCTGCAACCCCTTGTCCTTAGTATGCCCTCGTTTTTGAAGGACACAATACACCTGTTACAAATAATTGAAGAGCTTATCCTTCCAGTGAATTCCTTCTTGGTGGCTATCGATGTCGAGGCCCTGTATAGCTCGATCCCCCATAACCAGGGGATCGCTGCTGTGCGGGCGCTTCTGCATCGAAGCCAAAAATACGATGAGGCATTGAACGAGTTCATCGTTGATGGACTTGACTACATCCTACATCATAACTTCTTTTGTTTCAATAACTCCCACTACCTCCAGGTGCAGGGCGTGGCCATGGACACTTGTTGTGCCCCGGCCTACGCCAACCTGTACCTGGGGGAGTGGGAGAAGGCCCTCCTAGACGATGGGGACCTCGCGGTGTACACGGGCCACATCAAATTGTGGCTACGGTACATCGATGATGTCCTCATCGTCTGGGAGGGTTCAGAGGAAATGTTACTTCAATTCTTGAATCACATCAACCAAAACAAATATAATCTGAAGTTTACTATGACCTATGATCCCGATCAAACGACATTTTTGGATGTCAAACTGGCACGTACCCCTGACAACAAGATCTCAAGCACTCTCTTTCGTAAAAGCACGGCCGGCAACACAGTGTTGCACGCCGAGAGCTTTCACCCCACAGTTCTGAAGAGGTCGATACCATATGGACAGTACCTGCGTTTACGCAGGAACTGTTCAAGTGATACCCTCTTCAAAGAGGAAGCCTATAAGTTACAAACCAGATTGTTGGCACGAGGCTACAGCCGCTCTTGCCTACGAAAAGGATACAATAGAGCAATTGCACAATCCCGGTCGGAACTCTTATCCAAAAAAAAGCCAATGGATGACACCAACACTGGCCCCACTAGGATCATTTTACGGTTCTCCAGACAACATCAGGTGGTCAACAATATCATCCAAAAACATTGGCCTATATTGTTGAATGACCCAAAGGTCCGTAACTTTATCTCCAATAAACCATCAATTACCTACAAACGCGCTATATCGTTAAGAGATAGATTAGTTCAAAGCGAGTTTAAAGATGAATTAAAGAGATCCAAACATTGTTCAATTTTGGGGTCCTTCCCCTGTGGACATTGTTCTACCTGCCAATATATTAGACGTGATAAAACCTTCCATCTTCCAAATGGGGCACTGTTCAAGCCCAAACATTTCACGAATTGTCAAACAAGAGGGATTGTTTACCTTATGTCTTGTGAATGTGGGGCTTATTATGTTGGTAAGACCAAACAGGAATTCCATCGTCGCATGTCCAAGCATATTTATCATATGCAAATTGGCAATTACTATCTACCATTGGGCCGACATGTCGTGTCAGTACACAACTATAGAATGCCAAAAGTGTCCTTCACCGCCCTCGATAGAGTACATATACCAAATCGAGGCGGTGATTGGAACAAAATCCTGTTGCAACATGAACAAAAGTGGATATTTCAATTAAATGCCACTTCGTTCCCGGGACTAAATGATGCTATATCATTTGCCCCGTTTCTAAAAGGGTTTGTTTCGGGCAAGACCCAATAAGGTTTTCCTTGCCCTCTGCTAACATCAGAGAGCAACTGTGCCTCTTAGGGCTCTTTCCTCTGCTCCACCTTCTTACCAGTTTCCATGTCCTTCCCTTCCCTTCTCCCCTCCTCCTCCCCCTTTTCCCATTCCCCTTCTGATAGTCCAGGGACATTTATGACCACTTATGTATTTATTCTGCGTATATTCTTTGATATGCAGTGTATATTTAATTTCAACTTCATCTTTTGTTGTCTCTCCTCTGCTCTAGAATGTGTTTTATTTTACCTTCATATACCTAGACATGTGAATTTACTCTGCATATATGGATATCTCATGTGTAAATCCTCTCCGCCAAAAATTGTATGTACCAATATAGGATGATATGTTTACATTTATAATTTTATATCATTCTTGTATTTTCTTGATCTTGTACAATAATTGAATTTTTTGTCCCCTTTATGGCTTGTTTCCCTTCCCCCTATGAGCAGTTATCATGGCTGCTGGCGCCGCCCAAGTACCGGGGTTGATTTCCCTAGATGTGCCTTCCCGGCAAGGTAAGGCGGGGAGGAGGGACTCCTACATGGATGGCTCTCCCTCCCGCCGTTCCCCATTGGATACCCAGGCTGGACCTGGCTGCCATATTGGGGATTCCCCCTTGCCGGCGGCGTTCAGGGACATCCCCGGACGTCTCCGCTCACTGCGCATGCGCGGGGCCCCGCGCGTGCCACGTGATGCGGGTGCGTCACGCATTTGTGACGGTGATGACGTCAGCGGACGGAGCTTTCGCTCGCCCTGAACGCCGAGGAGACCACACGAGGCCGCCCTTCGGCTGCCATGCCCCCAAGCGCGGTCCCCCCGGAGCGGTCTCATTAGTGGAATGCTGGCACCTGCTACCAATCAATCTACGTCGGAGTCCCGCCGTAATATCAAGGGCTTATATACACTCCCTTATCCTCTCTCGACCATCCTGAACACCTTTCTGTCCAGCTGACGGTCTCTCCTGCAGCTTCACATTGTAAGTACACTACCCTGTTTTACGTCATTGCACTTTTGTTGCCCTATATATAACATTTGGTCTATTACAATGACCATATATATATATATTAAATACTCAAATGTATACAATACTCTTTCATTTACTTTTCATTTTCAGACTTGCCAAATGGTAACCTGGACAGGCGTTTACTCAGCCTGTTCAAGGTAGTGACCAATCCCGGGCCAGGTCACACCTAAGTGCAAGCATACAGGGCAACATAGTGTGGTCTCTGCACTACCTTCACCTTGCTTACTAGGTAATATACTTGGCACACTTAACATATGTTTTTTCCCCACTTATGGGCACTTGTTCACCCGTTTTCACATCTATTACTCTTAAATGGTTTTTGTTATTCACTTTCTTGTGTGTTCACTTTTCACACACACTTGTTGTCCACATCAGGGATTCACGTCCTTGGTTCCCATAATTTCTTCCACTCTTAAGCGCTATCCCTCATCAATCACATTCCTTATTCTATTCACATTCCCTTTTTTACATGGTTGAGGTACTAATTTGCAATCTATTACTTCCTTCTTTATTCTGGCATTTCTCTTACCCTTGTATGCACTCCGTTATATTATATTTTTTATACTAAAATAGGTACTTTAAAACCATAAGTATGGCATATATATATGTGTGTACACACATATGTATATGTCTGTGCGGACTTCTCTACGCACAGACACATACACCCAGTATGCATTGGCCAAGGCCAATGTAATGGGTGTATATATGTAGCTATGGTTTAACCAAGCAGATACAAACATATATACACTTTTTGCACTTCTTAGACCTTACGCTGGAGTGCATACTAATATATAACATACATTATTCCTATCTTTTCTCCCTGGGTTGTTGCTGCAGGTGTCCTCCCTATCTGACCGGCTGAGTGGTCTGCGCATAGGGGGCGTCTTACAGTGTGATCTCTTGTAAGCCACATTTTTGGGATCTCCCCCTGGGAATGGGGGCTGCGGCGGTGATGCCATGAAACCTCCGGGGGAAGGTGAACGGGCAATCTTTCGATTTTAAAGGGATCTATCCAACAAAAAGCTCCTGGGTTTAGGACACTCATTATTGGGTAAATATGCTGTATTGATATGTTATGTACCTGTTTTCAAATATACATTAATTTTTGACACATGCATTTCTTGATATAATTTTAGCAAATTGACCTTTGAAGAAGACCTGGAATATATAGGTCGAAACGCGTCAGGTCCACAAATTTTGCCATACGTCAACGCACATGTCATGTTGTCATGAACATATATATACAGTGTATGTGTTGAGTGTCATGTATTGGTAAACACCCTTATTGGAGCTCATTCTTTTTAACCAGTGTGTTGAAGCCACTTTTTGTACAATAAAGATATATTTTTACGTATTGGCCTTCTACCCTCTCTTTTTTTGCTGCCTAAAAACCCCAATTGGGGAATCTGTTTTTCTTTTTTGTTTCAATCATTAGGGGTGAGCAGCACTCTCTTTTCTTCCCTGTGTCCCCTCCCTTCTATCTTAAGAGCATTATAGGCCCCCGGCAATAAAGTACACTGGGGCCCTGTCTACACAATCAAGCACAAGAATAAAAATGCAAATTATCAGTAAGGCTATATTTATTGGTACTTCCAACAAAATCAATGTTTAAACATTAACACAAGGTTTGGACAATATAGCACGAGCTTGAAAACCTAGGAATTGAAGAACAAGAAATTACAGATTGAAATGGGACAGTACAAAAGCACTAATTACTTCTTCAAACTAGTGGCAACTCTAAGATTGATATATAAGGGGAACACATAAGATATTACAGTCAAAACTTGGGGGGACCTGGGCGCTAATAACTTTCACCACTAAATCATACAACTAAAAAAAACGAAATAAATATATATAAATGTACATACTCACACTCTGGTGCTGCTGCCTGGTGGGTATTAATGCTGGCGTGGGTACTGCTGATGCTGGTGGGTATTAATGCTGGCATGTGTACTGTTGCCTGGCTCCTCTGAGACGCGGAAGTGTGACAGGAAGCATGCGGCTGCAGTAGAGAGCAGAGCCGATGCTTCCTGTATCTGTAAAAGGCGGAGTGCATTTCATATCACTCCGCCTGTGAAGAGCCGGAACCACACAGAAAGCATCGACTCCATTCTTCACAGTGACAGCTGACTCACACTGCACACTGCCCACCGCTGAGTTGCTGACTGATATCGGGACTGATCGCACGGCACTCTGTCTCTGTGAGGGAGCCGCACAGCACTGGCACAATGCAGCAGAGAACTTTGTAACATCTGAATGATGATCGATACCTCCCAACCTATGAACTTCAGAATGAGGGACACTTATGGGAGGAAGCGACCGACGGCGCACTACGTGCACTGTGGCAAAAAGAAAGATTCTCACTGATGCATACAAAAACCCCAGCACAGTCATTTAAAAAAATAAGAATAAAAAGCTTCCATTACAAATGATTTTGCATAAACTATGGAAGTGTGCTTTACACAAAGTGTGGAAGGATTCAGGAGTGCCTTATGTACAGAGTGCAGGGCTCAGGAGAGTGCTAGATACAGAGTGCAGGGTTCTGGAGTGTGTTATGCACAGGGTGCAGGGTTCTGGAGTTACATATAGAGTGCAGGGTTTTGGCGTGTGTTATGTACAGAGTGCAGGAGAGTGTTAGGCACAGTGCATGGTTCTGGAGTGCGTTACGTACAGAGTGCAAGGGTTCAAGAGCACTAGGTACAGAGTGCAGTCATCCATCCACATCACACTATTGCCCTTCTCCTCAACTATAACCTCTAAACCCCCCCCCCCCTCCCTACACACACACACATACAACACACACCACACACACACATATACATAACACACACACCACACATAAACACACACACCACACATATAACACACACCACGCACCCACACACACACATACATAACACACACATACCACACACCACACACACACACACACACCCACCACACATAACACACACATACATAACACACACACACCACACACACACCACACATAACACACATACATAACACACACACATACCACACACACACATACATACCACACACACACAAACAACACACATACATAACACACACACTTACCACACACACACACACATACCACACACACACATTTATAACACACACACACATACATAACACACACACACACATATACATACATAACACACACACACACATACCACACACACACACACACACACACATACATAACACACACACCATACTCACCACTAAAACTAGCACCTTTCTGTAGCTGTCTTCTATCCAGTGCAGCCACAGCTTCCTTCTCCTTTCAGTTCACTGGGTATTTTCGGCTTCTGGACTCCTGGAGCAGGAATGAGATAAGGATTAGGGGGCAGCAGCTCACCCCCCTCCTCGAACATGTTGCAGTCAGCCTTTCACTTGTCCCAACTCTACTGCAGAGCAGAGAAGTTGTTGAAGGAGCCGAGCTGTTACTTTCACTTTCAACTACAGAAGCCAGGCTTCTGTGTTTAAGTGAAAGTGGGGAGCTGCCTGTGAGTGCAGGGCTAATGCAGGCTGAAAAAACCCTGGGGGTAGAGGAATAGACAGCTGATCCTGACCCTCTGCAACTCTGTCCTGGCCAGCAATGTATGAACGATGGTGTCGTGTCACCGGCTCTTTTGCTATGCACTGGTTTGACAGAGGGGCGGGTCTGGGTAGCAGTCCCACCCCTACCAGACATCTCACTCTCATCTTGACAGGTGAAGTCTCTCATTGGGGCTGCACAGTGTACATCCAGCTGACTTGCTAGCCAATCCCTGGCTGTACTGGATGTGCACACTGCTGCAGGTCAATCTGGGACTGTTGGGAGGTATGATTGATGCTTGGCTGGGGTCGCTGGGCAGGTGGGGCCCCCCAGGCAAGTGGTGCCCCCGGGCAACTTCCCAGCGTGCCCATGCAATAAGTTGGCCCTGGGTTTTAAAAACCATAAAACAATACACAACTCAGGAACTTACAAAGTTCAACTTTGATAAATTGAAGGCAATATCAGACATTAGTATGTCCAAACTGTGTTGATATTGTCTTCATCAGATGGGGTGATGTCACCCCTGTGAAAGCCAAATTTTGAAGATGCACACAAATTGAGAGTCAAAATGGGGATTTCCCCATGGCTAAGGTCAACATGTGCTAGCTCCCATCATGGGGGATCAATGGACGTGTTTCGAGGGTACAATCCCTTCCTCTCAGCTACTTGAGTTGCGAGGAAGGGGTTGCACCCATAAAACGCGTACATTGATATCCCGTGATGGCAGATAGCACACGTTGACACACTGTGTGCATCTTCAAAATTTGGCTTTCAAAATTTTTAGAAAAATTCTGAAAAATAAAAACAATTAGTAAAATTTTGGTGTGTTTTATATTCTGCCTAAAACATCAATGATGTTTTTGAGTCTTTTTTCCACATCATTGATGTCTTCCTTGATCTTCTGTAAATCCCTATTGCACACCATGATCTCCCCGATGAGGATGTGTGCACTTGCATTTGTGAAATGTGTTTCTTCTTCCACAACATCCACATCACCTAAAATAAAAAAACACATCATGTATAATAAATATGCAGGCATACATCTATTACCTGAAGCTGTGGTCTCAGACACTCACCTGTTGTGGTCACTATTTCGCCCACTTCATGAACCTCTCCTTCCTCCACATCCTCTGGTTGTGGTTTTGTGATTTCCCCTTCTTTAGGAGGTTGTGGATCCCTGGTGCCCTCAGATGTCCCAAGTCTTTTCTCCCCTATGTGAATAAAAAAATGTATACTTATCAATATCAATAGGAATATGAAACATTGCTTGGAAGTGTCGTACAATTGTCTGTTTTGGCAGAGTTCCAAGATGACTACATGATTTTTTACCTTTCATAAAGCTGGAATACGCAACTTTTTTGGTAAAGTATCACACATGTAGAGACCCCTAGTATCCACTGGAGCACCTGTGTGGGACACCCTAAAGGGTTTGTTCTGGTGTCCCACACTAGTGCTCCTGCGTCCAGATGTGTAAACAGCTGCTGAGTATCTTCTCCTTTTACTGAATCAAGTTTGCATTTCATTCTAGTTACAAACCCATCTAGACAACAATGTCATAAACTTCTTTGAATACAAATAGGCATGACCAAATGTAGTTAACCTGCATCTGCCAAAAACATCGTATTAGTGAGCGAATGAATGATGTTTACTATGATTGATTACTGTGTCCACGAACCTGAAAGTTGCCATTTTAAACTGTACAACAGTAAAGAAAAGCACATGGAGCAGCACTAAACTAATAATAATAATATGAACACACGACAACTATTTACTTTTTAGAAGCAGTTTCCTGATCCTTCTGTACTGATCATGCTCCCTCAATTTCAGGTCTGACCAGCGTTTCCTCAATTCACCCTTGGATCGTCGTACCCCAAAATTCCTGTACAGACTTTTCACAACTTTAGCCATGATCTTGGCCTTTCTCACATTTGGGTTTGGGTAAGGTCCATGCTTCCCATCATAGTCGGCCCTCTTCAAAATGTCCACCATCTCCACCATCTCTACAAAGGACATATTTGAGGCCTTAAATCTCCTCCGGGATCAGGATGTTTGTGGCTCCGGCCTTTTATCGTTGCTGCTGCTGTCTGCATGCACTTGTTCTTTCTCCGCCATGTGCTCTCCCACTGCCCCGAAAGAGAAGGGGCGGAGAATATACTAGATAGAAGGTCAGGGGCGGGCGGAGTTTCACACATGCGCAGTGTATAAAAAGCGTATAAAAAGCGGAACACGCATGCGTCCTACGTACGATCTGTGAGCGGAGGAAGGAGTATCTGGATCGCCGATTGTTCTAATGAAGGAACAATTTTAACTTGGGGCAGAAGGCAGCACTGGATAAATTGCTGGAATGTGTGAAGCCGCAGATCCCCACGGCAGACATCAACTATTTGAAGTGCAAAATTGGTGGCCTGAGGAGCACTTATAATAAGGAGCGCAAGAAGGTCCAGGATTCCATGAGATCAGGAGCAGCAGCAGATGACATTTATGTACCCAGGCTGTGGTACTATGACAGACTGCGATTTCTGTCAGACCAGACTGAAATCAGACCATCGCTCTCAACCATTCCTTCCACTCTTCCTTTCACCCCAGCTGTGGCTTCTGACGTCCAACCTGGGCCTTCCACCCAGGAAGAAGATGTGGAGGAGCCCAGCTTGAGTCAGGTATAGCATTGTTCAACATATTTCTCAAAATTGTGTGTGATTGATGAACAATAAACTAAAACTATGTCCCTTTTTCATACACAGGAAAGCCTCAGCCAGGAGGAGGCTGTGGAAAGTGGCAGCCAGGAGGTGGCAGGGGAAAGTGGCAGCCAGGAGGTGGCGGGAGTAAGTGGCAGCCAGGAGGTGGTGGGGCCCAGTAGCCTGACTGAATACCAGGTCCCTCCCCTCTGCCTTCAAGAAAAAAGTCCAGGAAGAGGAGGAGTGTGGAGGAGTCAGCACTTGGGTTTATTTGGTAGGCTTCTGCGGCCCTCAGTACCCCCCCTCAGTCTTCTTGAGGCCTATGCCTGCATGGCTGCCAACAAAATGCAGGAAATGGAGGTGGGCCAACGCCTCTTTTGTGAGGAAGTGATGTATATGGCCCTATATAAGGGTGTGAGGCGCAAACTCACAAGCAAATCCCACCTGTGTGAGTTGGACCATCTTCCTCCTCCTCCACCTCCTGCCACAACTCCAACACCAGAGCCACAGCCTGGAAGCAAGCTTGGAAGGAAGACAAGAAAGTGATGGGCTGGGTACAGTCTGGTCTGGCAAAAGACGCAGGCTGTTGTATGACCACAGCCTGGGGACATATATGTGATCTGTTGCTGTTCCTGATCTCTCGGAGTCCTGTGCCGGATTGTGCTCCCTATTAAATGGACTGCTCAGGCTACCAATTTTGCATTTCAAATAGTTGATGTGTGCCCTGGGTTACAAAGGCTTCGCTAATTTTACCAGTTTATGCTGCGTTGCCTTCCTCTTTATTTTGTTATGACCCCTTCATAAATGTATATTTTTTTGCACAAATCATTGGCTATGTGTTTGAATTAAAAAAGGACAGTTTGTTTGTGAGTGGGCGGGTACATTTCAAAAATACAATGTCAAATTAACAAGGGACACCAACACCAACCAACCTCCTTGAGGTTAAAAAATACAAGATAATAATGGTGTTGTGGTAACTTGACACACAAAACACCAAAAAATATTATGGAAATCACTAGGAAAAAAAAAAACAGGAGATCACTAGAAAAATAAATTCTAAACATTTTTATGGAGATCTGACGAAAAAAACAACAAATATTATTCAGGAGATCACGAGAAATAATAAATAAATAAGTTTGTCAGAACTCTGTGTGAATATCAGCAGCAAAACAACTTCATAATTCCAGCATTATAAAGAAGAAGAGAATGCGCTGCATTGAAAGATTTAAAAATTTGCAGCGTGACGAATGTGCTATCTCCATTACGAACGCTAGTTTTACCAGAACGAGCGCTTCCGTCTCGTACTTGATTCAGAGCATGCGTGGAATTTTGTGCGTCGGAATTGTCTGCACACGCTCGGAATTTACGAGAATGGATTCTGTTGTCGGAAAATTTGAGAACCAGTTCGGAAATTCCGTCAAAAAATGTCCGAAGGAGGCTACACACGGTCGGGATTTCCGACAACAAGCTCCTATCGAACATTTGTTGTCGGAATGTCCGATTGTGTGTACGCAGCATATGAGGTTTAATATCATACATGTTTAGTCTCTGTAAAGCTATTCATTGTGGATCACTTTCAAGAGTTCTGCCACTGTCAAGCATTCAGGAGGGGACCCTGCCTGACAGTTCTTTTGCCAACAATTTTCACTGAGAATAATGTGCACAACCACCAGCCAGGCATTGGCTTGAGATTGTGGTGCAGCCCCATTAACTTGAATGGGAGAGTTGGACAGTTGATGATACCTGTCAACTCGACATGCTGAATTAATTTACCATGGAATGTGAGCAGCTTCCTCCGGCTGTATTGTAGGCTTTAGGTGGGTAGTTGTGTGCTCCCCTTGTGAAAGAGGCCTAAAAGTCACATCAAGCAATACTGTAATTTCCCTGTACAGTGCCTTGAAAAAATATTCATACCCCTTGACATTTTTCACATTTTGTCATTTTACAACCAAAAAAGTAAATGTATTTTGTTGGGATTTTATGTGATAGACTAGCACAAAGTGGCACATAATGGTTTTTAATTTTGTTTACAAATAAATATCTGAAAAGTGTGGTGTGCATTTATATTCAGCCCCCCCTCCCCCCCCAAGTCAAAACTTTGTAGAACCTTTCTCTGCAATTACAGCTTTAAGTCTTTTTGGGTATATCTCTACCAGCTTTGCACATCTAGAGAGTGACATTTTTGCCCATTCTTCTTTGCAAAATAGCTCAAGCTCTGTCAGATTGGACGGCGAGCGTCTGTGAACAGCAATTTTGAAGTCTTGCCACAGATTCTCAATTGGATTTAAGCGGAGGGCCACCCTGGAAAAAAAATGCCACCAAAATTCCTAAAAAAATTTAAAAAAAAAACATTTGGAAAAAAATTTTTTTTTATACTTACCTAAACCCTTGTTGCTAGGCAGTCTTCCTAATCTGCCTCTTCCTATTCCGCGGCGTGTTCTTCTCCTCGGTGAGCAGCCCCGTAGTCTTCTGGAAACTGTGTGTGTTCCCAGAACACCACAGGGCCATTCACAGATCGCTGCGCCGCTCACGCGTGCGCAGTAGGAAACTTGCAGTGAATCCGTAAGGCTCCACTGTCTGTTTCCCTTACCTAGGATGGCAACGCCGGGACCTGAGAGCCGAGGGACGGTTTGGCCTCGGGCGGCCGACATCGCGGGCACCCAGGACAGGTAAGTCTACTTATACAGTGTTTGTAGCTGCTGACTTTAAAAATTTTTTTTAGCTGGCCGGAATCCCACTTTAGGTCTGGACATTGACTGCCCCATTCTAACACATGAATATACTTTGATCTAAACCATTCCATTGTAGCTCTGGCTGTATGTTTAGGGTCGTTGTCCTGCTGGAAGGTGAACCTCCTCCCCAGTCTCAAATCTTTTGCAGAGGTTTTCTTCTAATGCCGCGTACACACGGTCGTACTTTTCGTCTACAAAAGTCAGACAGCCTGTCCGACAGACTTCCGGCAGACTTTCGGTGGACTTGCGGCGGACTTGCGGCCTACTTTCTAACGAACGGACTTGCCTACACACGACCACACAAAAGTCGGTCGGATTCGTACGTGATGACGTACACCGGACTAAAATAAGGAAGTTCATAGCCAGTAGCCAATAGGTGCCCTAGCGTGGCTTTTTGTCCGTCGGACTAGCACACAGACGAGCGGATTTCGGGGTCCGTCGTAGTTACGAAGTAAAGTTTTAAAGCATGTTTCAAATCTAAAGTACGTCGGATTTGAGGCTAAAAAAGTACGTTGAAAGTCCGGAGAAGCCCACACACGATCGGATTACCAGCCAGCTTTAGTCCGTCAGCGTCCGTTGGACTTTTGTAGACGAAAAGTACGACCGTGTGTACGCGGCATCAGATTGCCCTGTATTTGGCTCCATCCATCTTCCTATCAACTCTGGCCAGCTTCCCTGTCCCTGCTGAAGAAAAGCATCCCAACAACATGATGCTGCCACCATCATGTTTCACTGTGGGGATGGTGTGTTTTCAGGGTGATGTGCAGTGTTAGTTCTCTGCCACACATAGCATTTTGCTTTTAGGCCAAAAAGTTCAATTTTGGTCTCATCTGACCAAATCACCTTCTTCCACATGTGTTTGCTGTGTCCCACCACATGGCTTCCCGCAAACTGTAAACAGGACTTCTTATGGCTTTTTTTCAACAATGGCTTTCTTCTTGTCACTCTTCCATAAAGGCCAGATTTGTGGAGTGCACAATAGTTGTCCTGTGGACAGATTCTCCCACCTGAGCTGTGGATCTCTGCAGCTCCTCCGGAGTTACCATGGCCTCTTGGCTGCTTCTCTGATTAATGCCCTCCTTGCCCGGCCTGTCAGTTTAGGTGGACGGCAATGTCTTGGTAGGTTTGCAGTTGTTCCATACCCTTTCCATTTTCGAACTATGGATTGAACAGTGCTTTGTGAGATGTTCAAAGCTTGGGATATTTTTTTATAACCTAACTTTGCTATAAACTTCTCCACAACTTTATCTCTGACTTGTCTGGTGTGTTCCTTGGCCTTCATGATGTTGTTTGTTCACTAAGGTTTCTCTAACAAACCTCTGAGGGCTTCACAGAACAGTTGTATTTATACTGAGATTAAATTACACACAAGTGGACTCTATTTACTAATTAGGTGACTTCTGAAGGCAATTGGTTCAACTAGATTTTAGTTAGGGGTATCAGAGTAAAGGGGGGTGAATACAAATATACGCCACACTTTTCAGATATTTATTTGCAAAAACCTTTGAAAAACATTTATCATTTTCCTTCCACTTCACAATTCTGTGCCACTTTGTGTTGGTCTATCACATAAATCCCAATAAAAAACATTAAAGTTTTTGGTTGTAACATGACAAAATGCGGAAAATTTCACGGGGTATGAATACTTACAAGTGTTGCTTCAGAGAATCATAAATCTCCTGGAAATTAAACATGATGGTGTAATACATTTTGGTGAACAAACCTAAGGTCTAACCTTAATAAGGTTAACCTTATTCTTATAAGAAAATATAAGAAAAAATGGTATATTTACAGCATTACCAAGGTGGAAAGTCCATGAAAAAAATGTTTTTTTATAGTCATTCTCTGTTGCTCCACAATGAACTTTGTAACTTAATATGCCACTAGTAACTCCAGACTAGATGAATAGCAGCATATGGTGTCAGTGTGATCTTTAGTGACTATAAGTAAGGAAGATGCATCCTGTTCCAGAACACTATGGGACACAGGGCAGTTCACTGGTTCACTGCGATGACAGGAGCACACAAAGCAAAGTGATGAGATAACACTTGCAGTCATCCAAGACAAGTTCTGACTGGTTCAGCAGCCTGTGTGTGTGGTACACACATCACATGAGACAGCTGACTTTTCATGGTAATTGTAATTTTTTGTTTACTACATAAAACCCCCCTCTCTCTAACCAGCCCCCGTCTTTTGTGCTTTTTTGTCCACCTTGGCTTTTCTAGGGTGGGTGTCTTGGAGAGAGGGTGTCTGCCATCAATACATAGATTTGGGGAATAATTTGAATAATCAGCCTTATTGGATGATTGCTGAATACTACAACTTGGCAATTATTGATACAATGGGGTTTTGATATAATACCTTGGCTTCTCAATTCATGTAAATTAGTCGTTTTAAGGGAAACCTGGGCATTTATGATATATTTTGTTTGTGATGTCTATATGTTTTTCTGATAGACCTTTAGCTTCTGTGGTTCTGTTCCTTTACCCCCCTTGAGGGTTAATTTTGTTAATTTTGACATCAAATTTCAATTTCGCTTTAGTCATAGTCTTTTCACTAAAATGCCATTTTAGTTTTAGTTGTATTTTAGTCATCTGAATTGTTTTAGTTTTAGTCGTATGTTAGTCGACTAAAATCTCCAGTGCATTTTAGTCGACTAAAATCGAATGGGTTTAGTTAAATTGTAATGCATTATTTAAGTATTTCTCTAGAATTTCCCACCTCATTATATCCAGTACTCCTGGAGTAAAAATCTAATAACATGTAGTGGGGATGGGGAAGTAAACGGGAGTAAGGGAGTGCACAGGGCAGAGAACTGGTCCGGGGAGGTTGTTATTAATACACAGTGCTAAGCATTGTTAGTTTGTTGGGAGGGGAAACAGCCACCACAGGGTTTGCAGGGCATTGCTCCAGAACTCCTAGGCAGCAAGCAGACAAAGGGAACCTGTGTCTCTCAGCCAATACAGCTTGTCAGGGTGCCGAGGCTTTAACACAGTGGAAGTGGAGCTTTAAGAAAAGTGGAAGTTCAGGTGGGTAAGCGTCCCTCCCTCACATTTACGTTCCGTTTTCATTGACAAGAATTGGAATTGATTTTCGTCAATTGATCTAATTAAAATTTTATATGCATTTAGGCTCTGTTTACACCTAGGCGTTTTTGGGCGTTTTTCTGCTGTAAGCCTCAGCTCTAAAAACACCCAACAAGACAAATCCCATTCATTTCAATAGCCCCTGTTCACATCTGAGTGTTCTGTCGCCTGAAGCAAAATGCCTGTCGCTCAAAAAAGTATAGGCGCTTCTTTTTTGGCAGATTACAGGCGTTTTCTGCTTTTTACATTGGTGACCTTTTGACCTGTACAATATCGCTGCAAAAATCACGACAACATCGCAACAAAAATCGATGCAAAGATCGCTGCAAAAAATTGAACGACTTTCTGCCTAAAAACGATACGCTCAGGTGTGAATGCAGCCTGAAAACATGCAGCTGATGAAAGTTATGCCGAAAATATTTTTGTTAACAAAATTAACAGTGCTTGGATGTCTGGGCCCATTTCCTGGAGGGAATTCTTCTTGGCCTATCGTGGTTTACTCACCTTGGATGCGTCCCTTATATCTATCTATATATATATATATATATATATATATATATATATATACCTATATAGATCTATATATCTATATATATAGATCTATAAATACATATATAGATCAGGGCTGTTACTGATTAAATTTTTCGTGTTCGATAAATCGTTTTTTTTTTTAATCGACTAATTTTGATTAATTATAACGCACTCCAACTACTTTTAGCTGATCTCCTTGCATTGCAACTCTGCATTAGTCAGTGATAAATGTGGTATACACTATATACCAGGGATATGCAATTAGCGGACCTCCAGCTGTTGCAAAACTACAAGTCCCATCATGCCTCTGCCTCTGGGTGTCATGCTTGTGGCTGTCAGAGTCTTACTATGCCTCATGGGAATTGTAGTTCTGCAACAGCTGGAGGTCCGCTAATTGCATATCCCTGCTATATACAATCACCCGACACTAGTTAGTTTCGACAATCCATGACTTAACTTCACAGTTCACACAAATACATTTTAAATTCAAACTGTAACACTGACATAAGTAATTTTTTATCTGGTTATCAAATTTGCCTTACACTTAGCTCACTGAATGATCCCAGTTAACCACATCCATATTTACCATCACTGTTCAGGCTGGCCGGTGACGTCAAGGACATCAACGTCACCGGACTCCTCCCCCCTTCCCTTTGTTAGACGGAGGCACTTGGGGAAGGGGGGAGGAGTCTGGTGACGTCGATGTCCGTGACGTCATCGGATCTCCGACGGAACTCCCTGAAGACCCGGAAGCCAGCGGAGAGGTGAGTACCGAACAAAAGAATTTTGATCGATCAAAAAAATTAACGATTAATCGAGGAATTAATGGTTAATTTTCCGCAGCCCTAATATAGATATATAGATCTCTCTCTCTCTCTCTCTCTCTCTCTCTCTCTCTCTCTCTCTCTCTCTCAAAAAGCCTCTAGTTCCTGTAAATTCTTGGGCTGTCTTGTATGAATTGCAAGATCTCCCCAGAGTAGCCTGCTGTAGCCATTGGCCTTGTGTTTTGGATCATTGTCATGTTGGAATGTCCAAGTACGTTCCATGCACAGCTTCCTGGCTGATGAATGCAAATGTTCCTCCAGTATTTTTTGAAAACATACTGCATTCATCTTGACAAAATTTCCTGTGCCTTTGTAGCTCACACATCCCGAAAACATCAGCAATCCACCTCCGTGTTTCATCATAGGCCTTGTTGACTCCAAAAGTAGTTTTTAAGGTTGTGGCCAAAATGCTCAATTTTGGTCTCATCACTCACTTTGTGCCAGAAGGTTTGAGGCTTGTCTCTGTGCTGTTTGGCGTATTGTAAGCGGGATACTAGCGTAGTGGCGTATGGCATTTGCGTAATAATGACTTTCTTCTGGCGACTCGACCATGCAGACCATCTTTCTTCAAGCGCCTCCTTATTGTGCATCTTGAAACAGCCACACAACATGTTTTCAGAGTCCTGTATTTCACCTGAACTTATTTGTGGGTTTTTCTTTGCATCCCGAACAATTTTCCTGGCAGTTGTGGCTGAAATTTTAGTTGGGGTACCTGACTGTGGTTTGGTTTCAACAGAACCCCTCATTTTCCACTTCTTGATTAGAGTTTGAACACTGCTGATTGGCATTCTCAATTCCTTGAATATCTTTTTATATCCCTTTCCTGTTTATACAGTTCAACTACCTTTTCCCGCAGATCCGTTGACAATTTTTTTGTCATGACTCAGAATCCAGAAAGGTCAGTGCAGCACTGGATGAAAGATGCAAGGGTCTGTCATGAGTACTCATTGACCTTTATACACACACACTAATTACAAGCCAACGGATCACAGATGAGGATGGTTACCTTTAATAGCCATTCAACCCACTTTGTGTCAACTTGTATGCATGTTATCAGGCTAAAATAACCAGGGTATGTAAACTTTTGATCAGGGTCATTTGGGTAGTTTCTGTTGTCATTATGATTTAAAAAAAATAAACACAGTTGATTGATAATAAATGGCTTCAGCCAAACACTAACCATGAGTGAAATAAATGTTTTTGTGTTATCATTCATTTTCTCTGAAAAATGGCCAAGATATCATAAATTCTGCCAGGGTATGTGAACTTATGAGCACAACTGTATATATGGTATCTGTAGTTTTGTCATTATGTAGTGTATTATGTACAATTTGGGGCTTCAGCCCCACGCCTATCCTCTTGCTCTTGGGACCTCCTGTCAGCATTTACACCGCACATGCTGGGACGTATGAATATCTTGTCTGGAAGGTAGGCCGATATGCAGTTTTATCTTGCCAACATACTAACTGAAACTGCTGATAGATCGATCCACACTTTGTGTGATCTAATGTCTTGCAGGAGGTGTAGGTGTGCCTCTTTGAAACACCATCGGGCAGCATTTCTCTATAGAGTTGACCAAGACTGAAATATAATGACATATATCTGGCCAGATTACAGGTAGGTGGCCCCTTCATGGTCCTTCCTTTTTCTCCCTCTCCTCTCTTTCCTTTTTAGGGGTAGATGTAACAATGGGCAGAGTATGTTATCTGATAGGTATGTTGCCTTCATTACAGATTCTCTGGAGGCCAATAGTATTAGCTTATATAGAAGTTGCAGTCATTTGTTGGCTGAATATCTATGCTACACCTGGCATTCTTTTTTCATCTATTGCAGCTGGAGGTCTCTACAGGTAATTGGGGAGGTGTAAACTTCTTTGGTGAGTGGCCTTGGTTATATAAGTATAGATTTAATTTGCTAATTGTATGTTATACACTATATTCTAGGGTGATTATGATGTTTTTTTACTCTTCACACCCCTTTTGGAAGGTTCCTCTCTTATGCCATGTAGCACATGGAAACCATTGCATCCAATAAGGTGCCATATGGATTGTATATTTAAACCAAATATCAAACTTAATATAATTGTGTTTAGATAGTACTCTCCATAGTTATCTTGAAATCTTGTTTTTTTTTTGGGGGGGGGGGGGGGGGGTGCCTGGGACGGGCCCCGGTGGGAGAGAGTTCCACACACCCTGTTGAAATTTTGTATGTTATATCCACATAATGGGTTGCTGACTACTATGTTATGTTGTATTACGTTGTAATAATTGTATGATCAAATTATTCTGTTTAGACTAGCCAAAGTAAAACAGTATTGGCTTCCTGAAGAAGTAGACTTTTTCCAAGAAACACATGAATTACCATCGGGCCACATGAATTACTATCCACAAATATATTGCAATATGCTACTGTAATGTTTTTAGAATTTTGTACTCGAGTATATTATATAGCGATTTCCATGTTATAAAAACGTGTTATATAAAGTCTATTTAAATATGTACTAAATACAAGATGGTTTTATATAAAATGGTGTGCCTCAAAAGTCCCATTTCTCCCCTCAATGAAATACTTTTGTTGAATGTATAGTTTATAGGGATGTGGCACTTTACACTTCATTTTTAAGCTCCTCACTATATTATGTACAATGTTATGCTATCCTTGTAATTGGATTTGGCACTAATATTTTTATTGTTCCGCCCTATTTAGGGTTAACTGCACAGTACCGGATACCCCATATTTATCCTCCTGAAGTAGCAGGTATAATTTCCCATGAAATGCGTCAAGAGATTTTTACCTCTGTGTATTATATATCAGTAGGGGGTCTATTCCCCATTATAAATGGACTAAAGGTGAATGCTTATAAAGTCTCTTTATTTTTCAGGGCCGTGGGGATTGTGCAGAATTTTATGATCTTGTTGTTACATACAGTATGTTTTATAATTGTGGGTGATTAAAATGTAAATAAGAGTCCCATGTAAATGGAATCCCCCCATGTTTTAATCTGTGTATCATGTGACATGCGTGGGGTACCTCAAAAGTCCAATATAATAGAAACTGAATAGTCTCTGTTATATTTTGTGGGATGCAGTGCCCCTGCCTTTTCATCCTTGAAATCCCCAATATTTTCAATTTTTCTACACAAAACCCTGTACCATATTAATAGAAAAACTATAGTTTTTCTTGAAAAGTATTTTCAAAGTTTATTGGTTTGCTGTTTTATATCTTTTAGGCTTCACCTACAAAAGATGCACCCATAAATGACAGAGTATTACAGGTTTTCTAAAAAGAGAGCCAAAGTATCTTTCTTGAGATATTTGGCTCTTTTCAATGATGGATAAGAACAGATATGTAAACATGCAAAAGGGATCTGGAGCTTCACCTTCTGGTTAAAAAGCTAAATATGAAATATTCATATACAATATTTCCTTGTCAAAAGAAGTTTATTGAGTATACAATGTTATAAAGATACATAAAGTAAGTTTACAAGGATCTATAAAGTAAGCTCATTGTTTTACAGTAGGGTTTATATAGGTAAATATCATGAAATTTCAAATATTTAACATTGGGTTCACGTAAACCTAAATTAAAGATATATATCATTTCCTTAGTTACTTTTGTAGGTATTTAAATGATTTATACCTACTATACATATTGTTTACAAGTAGAGTGTATATAGGTCAAATAAATTCTGATAATGAGCTTTAATCGTAAGGTGGAGAAAAGGAAAGAGAAAGAAGAAAAAGGGTTGAAAGGTAGAGGTATGGTCCACAAGGTTGTCCCGCTCGTCAGTTTATTATTCTTTTTAGTTCTCTTTGAAGCCTTAGAATGGGTGTTTCTGTAAGTCATTTAATCTGTTACCATGGCAACAGGACATTGAAATTTGACAGGAACTGTTGTTTTATCCAAGGGTGCCAAAGTTTTTCAAATTTTGGAATTTGATTTTGATCGATGGCTACCATCTTAGCATGGGACATTGTATTATTCATTCTGTGAATTGTTTCTGCTAGTACCAATGTAGGAGATTTCCATGCCTTGGCCACTGTTTGTTTTGCAGCCGTTATTAGTTGGATCATAAGTTTGAATTGAGAGAGTGTTAACCATTCCGGTTTTAGATTAAGTAAAGTTAAATATGGATCTGGTTGTATTATTTTTTTAAATATTTTAGATGCAATCACGAAGACTTCCTTCCAGAAGGTTTGGATTACTGGGCACGTCCACCATATGTGTAAATATGTGCCTATTTCTGCACATACAATATTTCATACCTTCATTTCTTTTGTACAATCAAAAGCCATATGCCCCAACAGCAACATTTAGATTACCTTATGTGGCATATTTTAGTACAGATATTAAACAGTTGAGGAATGACACTTTGGAAAAATTCCAACCACAGAAATTCTTCAAAACAAACAAAATATTAAGTAGCTGGGTTATAACATTTTCCCAGTTCCTTTTATAATGCAGCCATTGTATTCTGTCTATTGTGCATTTATGTGACAATACAGCTGTAGCCCTCTTTTGGGGGGAATTATGCCAAACATACTTCCCCAAACAGGATAATGTGCAAAACCTGTAGGTAAATAAGAGAACTAGAACCTTTGTTAAGTGGAAGAGTGGACTTAATAATAAAGTTGACAGTGGCTCCACCCAGGACAAGGCCTCTGTGAACAGAGAAGATTCCTTTCCTGGGAAATTAAAAAGTGATCTAATCAAAGTAATTGGTAGCAGATGAACTACAGCAGCAAGCATGTAACATTGCTCTTAAATATATAGGTGCACACCAGTATGGAAATAATACAAGCTATATAAAATACCAGATTATTAATAGGGTGAACATCCAATGTTCAAACAGGTATTACCTGCAAAAGGCCCAACAAGAGTCCCGGTCACTGGCGGCCCGTCCATAGGGGGCACCTGGGCACCACCCCCCCCCCCCCCCTCCAGGCAGCAAAAAATAAAAAAAATAAAAAGTAAAAAAAAAAATTAAAAAAAAAAAATTTTTTTTACTACTGGCCCTTTAAAAAAAAAGGAAAAAAAAGGTCCTTAAGTGCACTGTGTTCAGACGCCAGACACAGTGCGACGCCGCACACAGTGCACTTATAGGAAGCGCCACGTCTATGCAATCACAAGATTGCAGACGTAGCGCTGCATTTGCGGGCGTTTAGCCCGCCTTGTGGCGTTTTCTGATGCGCCGAGTAGCTTCCGCTCGGCCATAGTAATAGATACTACAGGCGCAGGGCGGAAGCTACTCTGCACTTCAGATTTGATTGACATCTGCCCTGAGTCAGATGTCACTTCCTGCCTCTCTCTTTCATTGCGCCCGAGAGAGGAAACAGAAAGAATGCTGGTGCCAGTGTGAGGAGGAGGACACCCCAGGAGACTGAAAGTAAGTACCGCTGGCGCTGTGGGGGGCTCTGATGGGGACACCTGCTGTGGGGGGCTCTGATGGGGACACCTGCTGTGGGGGGGCTCTGATGGGGACACCTGCTGTGGGGGGGGCTCTGATGGGGACACCTGCTGTGGGGGGGGGCTCTGATGGGGACACCTGCTGTGGGGGGGCTCTGATGGGGACACCTGCTGTGGAGGGGCTCTGATGGGGACACCTGCTGTGGGGGGGGGCTCTGATGGGGACACCTGCTGTGGGGGGGCTCTGATGGGGGACACATGCTGTGGGGAGGCTCTGATGGGGACACCTGCTGTGGGGGGGCTCTGATGGGGACACCTGCTGTGGGGGGGGCTCTGATGGGGACACCTGCTGTGGGGGGGGGCTCTGATGGGGACACCTGCTGTGGGGGGGGCTCTGATGGGGACACCTGCTGTGGGGGGCTCTGATGGGGTACACCTGCTGTGGGGGGCTCTGATGGGGGACACCTGCTTTGGGGGGACTCTGATGGGGACACCTGCTGTGGGGGGACTCTGATGGGGACACCTGCTGTGGGGGGCTCTGATAGGGACACATACTGTGGGGGGCTCTGATGGGGGACACCTGCTGTGGGGGGGCTCTGATAGGGGACACCTGCTGTGGGGGGGCTCTGATGGGCGACTCCTGTTTTGGGGGGACTCTGATGGGGACACCTGCTGTGGGGGGCTCTGATGGGGAACACCTGCTGTGGGGGGCTCTGATGGGGAACACCTGCTGTGGGGGGCTCTAATGGGGGACACCTGCTGTGGGGGGCTCTGATAGGGGACTCTGATGGGGGACACCTGCTGTGGGGGGCTCTGATAGAGGACTCTGATGGGGGACACCTGCTGTGGGGGGACTTTGATGGGGACAACTGCTGTAGGGGACACCTGCTGTGAGGGGGCTCTAATGGGGACACCTGCTGTGGGGGGCTCTGATGGGGGACACATGCTGTGGAGGGGTTCTGATGGGGGACACCTGCTGTGGGGGGACTCTGATGGGGACACCTGCTGTGGGGGGACTCTGATGGGGAAACCTGCTGTGGGGGGACTCTGATGGGGACACCTGCTGTGGGGGGACCCTGATGGGGGACACCTGCTGTGGGGGGGCTCTGATGGGGGACACCTGCTGTGGGGGGGCTCTGATGGGGGACACCTGCTGTGGGGGGGCTCCGATGGGGGACACCTGCTGTGGGGGGGCTCCGATGGGGGAAACCTGCTGTGGGGGGGCTCAGATTGGGGACACCTGCTGTGGGGGGGCTCAGATGGGGGACACCTGCTGTGGGGGGGCTCTAATGGGGGACACCTGCTGTGGGGGGACTCTGATGGGGACTCTGATGGAGACAACTGCTGTAGGGGACACCTGCTGTTGGGGGCTCTGATGGGGGACACCTGCTGTGGGGGGACACTGATGGCAACTTTGATGTAAGGGGACAGAGGCTGTATTTGGGGGGGACAGAGGCTGCATTTGGGGGAACAGAGGATGCATTTAACGGGACACAGGCATGCTGCATTTGGTGGGGACAGAGGCTGCATTGGGGGGGGGGGCAGAGGCTGCATTTGGGGGGGGGGGACACAGGCATGCTGCATTTGGGGGAACAGAGGCTGCATTTAATGGGACACAGGCATGCTGCATTGGGGGGGGACAGAGGCTGCATTTGGGGGGGCAGAGGCTGCATGGGGAGGGGACAGAGGCTGCATTTGGGGGGGGACAGAGGCTGCATTTGGGGGGGGGGCAGAGTCTGCATTTGGGGGGACAGAGGCTGCATTTGGGGGGACAGAGGCTGCATTTGGGGAGACAGAGGCTGCATTTGGGGAGACAGAGGCTGCATTTGATGTGACAGAGGCTGCATTTGGGGAGACAGAGGCTGCATTTGGGGAGACAGAGGCTGCATTTGATGTGACAGAGGCTGCATTTGATGTGACAGAGGCTGCATTTGGGGAGACAGAGGCGGAATTTGATGTGACAGAGGCTGCATTTGATGTGACAGAGGCTGCATTTGATGTGACACAGGCTGCATGTAAGGACGGACTGCTGGGGACACCTGATGGTATCTGGTTGTAGGCGACTTGGCTAGTGACACACTCGGGGCTCCCACTGATTCTGCATTATGGTGAGTTGAATGATTTCATTTTATATTACAATGTAATAATAGTAATAATGTGCTTCAATCATCCTGACACCATAACAACCATGGTGCCGGGATGATTGAAGCGCTAACACCAGGTGTTTGGAGTATCTTTATCTGCTGATTGTTAAACTTTGTAGAATACACATTTCTATTGTTGTGTAGGATCTGGGCTTGCTGTCCCTCCCTCCATCCCTCGTTCATCTCAGACGCTAACCACACCACCTTAGAGCCACGCCCACTATTTCGCTAAAACCACGCCCATTTTCACCAAGTGGGAGGGGTCAAAAAGGAAGGGCGGGGTCTGGCGCCCCCCATCCTAAAACTTCACCAGCCGCCACTGGTCCTGGTGAAATTGTGTACATATACCTAGGTCTATGTATAGTTATTAACAGACATAGCTCCAGATGACTGTTGGCCCCTGAAGATGAATGCAATGCAGTGTTTGTCTTGATGTTGGAGACCTTAAGACAAGATCTGCGTTAATGGGGAGGCCCTCCAGTCATTGTTTAGCCAGCCTAGAACGCAACTTTTCACTAGCACAAGCCATAGTGTGGCACTGGAATTAAGAGTCAGCCTATCTACGCTACTCTTAATCCCTAGTAGCTTTTTATCTGTCATGGAGCCGGACCTCTAACTACCAAATGGGCATCAGATGCCTAACCTGGCTGTAGCTTATGCTGGTTTTTGAGCCCTGAGCTAAAACTAGCTACAGAATTCCAGACCAGCAGGTACAGTGTTAACTAAAATAACAAGAGCTGCATATAAACTCTATTGCAATAAACCAGTTCACCTACTAACATACAGCAAGGTTATAATTACACACGCACTCTGTATCACAAATTTAGTTATCTGGCACAGTTTATATTTGTAGTCGGAGTCTTCACTTGGAAATGCGATAACCCTAACTACAAAGACCTGAGGTGTGCTTTGGCCTACCAAGTCAGTACGCCTAAAAGAGGGCATACCCTGAATGTATGAATATGAAAATTATGATGTGTATATGAATATATGAAGATTTGGGGAAACGAGTGGGTGGGAACCATGAAGACGAGCCGGACCCTACGGCTGACTGCTGCGGACTGAACCCTGGGAGGTCCAGGAAGCAGGTCTACTGGATCACTGACACAGATCCCACTGGGAGCTAGAGCATAGATTCCCCAGGGCGCGGAGTCTAAGAGCCAGCAGGTGTTCACCAGAGCCTTTAATGGTAAGGATGGACTGCGCTGCAGTCTGGCTCCAGGTCGTGGCCCCCAGGGTCTCACAGCTCACGCTCACGGTAGACTACAGGAGAAGAGGAAGGAGGCAGCAGGCTGGAACAACAAGGAAAGTAAGGGACAAGCCAAGGTCGGGGCCACAAGCAGACAAGGACAACAGAGTACACGCCAAGGTTCAGGGTCACAGGCAAACAGGGATGGTCGGGAACACACCAAAGGTCAGGGTCAAGAGCAGACAGGAATAGTTAAGAACAGGCCAAAGTCGGTAACAGGAATCAGATGTAGGAAACACAGCAAGTACACACAGAGGCTAACACACAATGGTTGATCAGCACTGCTGGCTTGCAGTGCACAGGTTAATATAGGGTTCCCTGATAGGGCCTGGGGTGGGGCCATGCTTAGAGGAGAGGTTACAAAAGCAGTCAGGTGAGGGTCAGCTGGTCTCTAAAGATGAACACATGGAGACAGGTATGCTGATCGACAAACTCTATTGCATAACCATAACAGTACCCCCCTCTTAAGACCTCCCCCTCCCCCGCCTGTGCCCAGGTTTAAAGGGAAACTCCAGATGGAATCTCCTCAATAGACGAGGAACAAAGACCTCAGATGCAGTGATCCAAGACCTCTCCTCAGGACCAAACCCTTTCCAATGTACGAGGTACTGAAGAATGCCTTTACGGAGCCGGGAATCCAAAACTTGACTAACCTCGTACTTTAGATTATCCTCAAAGGCCGGAACTGAGGTAAGGAGAGGACGAAAGGACTTATTGAGGACTAAAGGCTTTTTAGAAATGGGTAAGGGCACGAGAAGACCATCCGAAGTCTGAGCAGGGTTCCCCAGACCCTTAAAGATGTGCTGGACATCCAACACAGGACCATCAGACTGGGTAGAGGTCAGTGGATCCCTGGGGTCAGGTTGGTTAAAAGGGGACGTGTCACAAGAGTTAAGCTGGATAGCTGGAACACAAACAGAATGCAGAGAGCCCTGAACAAAAGATTGAAAACCCCACCTGGCCGAATGATGCAGTCTATCCAAAGGATGGATTGAGCCTCTTAAACAGGTTTTAGTAGCAGTAGGGTGAGGCCAGGTTACAGAAGGTCCTGAACAAAAAGCAGGAAGCTCACTGGGTATAGGCTTGACTGGTGCAGAGGCAGACTGAACAGCATTGCCAGGTGCAACGACCACCAGAATTGCATCGCAGGACGTAGCGACTGTGGAACTGGTGGACAAGTCAGCCTGGTTGTGTGTCCAAGGGGGTCCAGGGACAGGCAAAGGGAAATGGCCATGCAAACTGGAGTGACTGATCGGCTCAGGTTCAAAGGTAGGCTCCTCATCCAGAGTGCCACACGACCCAGAGAGTGCCTCAGCCCGACTATTGCAGGAGACATTCCAGAAATCGCTATACGCAGCGGGAAGAGCAGAAGATACTGGGATGGTGGCAACAGGAGGATTCTCTTTTGGGGTAACCTTGAGGAGGCAGGAGGAGGAACAGGAGGAACCCCAAGTCAAGATCTGTCCAGCAGTCCAGTCAACATGTGGAGATTGGAGCCGTAACCAAGGAAGACCTAATATGATAGGAGACGAAGCCTTAGGTAAGACAAGAAAGGATATCCACTCCTAGTGGAGTGTCCCTACCGACATCTTAACAGGGAGGGTCTGGAAGCGGATAGGGCCCCCTGGGAGAACAGTGCCATTAATCGCCAAGACCACCAATGGCGTTGTAAGGGGCAAAAGGGTAAGTCTCATGGAAGACGCAGTTCCCCAGTCCATGAAATTGCCAGCGGCTCCGGAATCCAGATGTGCCGAGACCAAACGAGAGGAAGCGCCGACATGAAAGAACACAGAAAGAAGAAGACGAGAAGGGGAAGGTGATACTTCAGGGTCTAATACTCCACCTTCCAGATGTATTAGCCCCGATCGTTTTTCCGGACGAAGAGAACAAGTGTCACGAAAATGACCTTTGGCCCCACAGTAGAGGCACAGGCCCAGAGTTCTGCGCCTAGCGCGTTCTTCAGGAGACAACTTGGTCCAGCCCAGCTGCATAGGTTCCTCAGCAGGCAGGGGGTGCTCCTCGGATCGAAGAGAAGGGACTGGGAGCTCAAGCTGCCTAAGGAATGGGGAGTGCTGGCGTCTTTTTTCCAGGGCCCTCTCCTGAAAGCGAATATCGATCTGGTTACACAAGGTGAAGACACCGTCCAGATCAGCAGGAAGCGATCATCCTGCTAATTCATCCTTCACTCTATCAGAGAGGCCATGTAAAAAGGTTGCAAATAGGCCTCATTATTCCAGCTCAATTCAGCTGTGAGGATACGGAACTGAAGAGCATACTGTCCCACAGAAGCGGACTCTTGACGGAGATGTAAAAGAGCGCTAGCCGCTGAGGAGACACGACCCGTTTCCTCGAAGATATTCCGAAAAAGTTTCAAGAAATCAGACAGGGTAGAGACGACTGGATCATTCAGTTCCTACAGAGGGGCAGCCCAAGCTAGTGCCTCGCCGGACAGAAGGGATATAATATAGGCTACTTTCGCCCGATTGGACAGGAAGTTTTGGGGCTGAAGTTCAAAATGAATCGTGCACTGGCTAAGGAACCCCCTGCAAGCCTTGGAGTCCCCAGAGAAACGGGCCGGAGCTGGCAGTTGTAATGAATGTGTGGCTGCGACTGATGCGATAAGTGCAGCAGCAGATAGCGGTTGAGGTTGTTGAACCGGGGGTCCTAATGAGGCCTGAACCTGTTCAAAACGGGATGCCAAATCCTGAAGGAATCGCATTACTTGGGTCTGATGCGATTCCTGGGTCTCAAGTCTGCGAACTAAGCCCTGCAATGGATCATCTGCGGGTAGCGGCACATCAGCCGGGTCCATGGCTGATCAAACTGTCAGGTCACCTAGAGGCTGGGTGACAGATGCACACTGTTGGGATCAGGAGTGCACCGCAAGGTAGTGGACCCTACGGCTGACTGCTGCGGACTGAACCCTGGGAGGTCCAGGAAGCAGGTCTACTGGATCACTGACACAGATCCCACTGGGAGCTAGAGCATTCCCCAGGGCGCAGAGTCTAAGAGCCAGCAGGTGTTCACCAGAGTCTTTAATGGTAAGGATGGACTGCGCTGCAGTCTGGCTCCAGGTCGCGGCCCCCAGGGTCTCACAGCTCACGCTCACGGTAGACTACAGGAGAAGAGGAAGGAGGCAGCAGGCTGGAACAACAAGGAAAGTAGGGGACAAGCCAAGGTCAGGGCCACAAGCAGACAAGGACAACAGAGTACACGCCAAGGTTCAGGGTCACAGGCAAACAGGAATGGTCAGGAACACACCAAAGGTCAGGGTCACGAGCAGACAGGAATAGTTAAGAACAGGCCAAAGTCGGTAACAGGAATCAGATGTAGGAAACACAGCAAGTACACACAGAGGCTAACACACAATGGTTGATCAGCACTGCTGGCTTGCAGTGCACAGGTTAATATAGGGTTCCCTGATAGGGCCTGGGGTGGGGCCATGCTTAGAGGAGAGGTTGCAAAAGCAGTCAGGTGAGGGTCAGCTGGTCTCTAGAGATGAACACATGGAGACAGGTATGCTGATCGACAAACTCTATTGCATAACCATGACAGGAACTGAACAGAGGAGGAGGGATATATACCCCCCAGACTCCTCCTACAAATGCAGGCTAGCCTCTGGCCAGCCTTCTAACTTGTAGTCGGAGTCTTCACTTGGAAATGCAATAACCCTAACTACCAAAACCTGAGGTGTGCCTTTTCCTAGCTGGTCAGTACGACTATAAGAGGGCAAAAAGACATGAAAGTAGGTTGTGATATGAAAGCTTTGATGAAGGGCAGGTAACAACAATCATTCTAGTAAAGTAGAGAATGCCCGGATGACTTCAGTATAGGGTTCTGGTAAGTATCAGCTACAACAGGAGGAACGCCAGCGCCCCATGTACTTGATATAAGATGGGGCCCCCTGTTTGGAACCTACGGAAACTGCCCTGATCCTAAACAAATGAAAAAAGGACTGATAGTAAATAGCCTCAAAGCATTGGTGATATCAGCTTGGATGGCCAAATATCTCTGTCTAACTATAGAATGTGCTGGATCGCCAGAACCACGTATGAGTACTTCAACAAAAATACTTCTGTAGGAATGAGGGCAGGCAAAATCGTAAATCAAATGATATAAGAAAAACTTGCCACTGACTATACCGGTGGGCCGACCCTCCGCATCAGAACAACGGAGAAAGAAACGGACCAACCACAAGCCCCTTGGAAATGCCTCCGGTAACTCCTTGACAATGGAAGCATGACTGTCTGCTGAAGCCAAGTTGCTACATTTGAAAGACTCTGACGGGATAGTGATGTGGCTCGTGTGAAGGAATACTGAAAATTCCTCCAGCCGGAACTGTCTGAAGACCGGGGTTGAGTGGTTTTCTAAACAAGCCTCTATCAAGAAACATTTACTTGGCTTAGTCATGCCGAACCAGAAGGCTTGACAGGACAGGTGTACTTAGGGGGACACCGACATACCTGCATGACTACTAGGAAGAGCAGAAGCTGGGGGTGCAGCTGACACCTCAGCTTTAGCCGAGCGAGCTTAGATCACCTCCATCCTGTCTTGCAACCGTAACGTGGACATGGAGAGCATATTTAGCACCACATAAATCGGAGTTAAAAAATTATGCCCAGAAGCATGTTCTAAGCTGGTGAATGGGAGTGGCTGGGATGGAATGAGAATAACAATCTGAGGAGTACTGCCTTCCCGGCTGCGGCCGGGAAAGGAAAAACCCCCCATGACGAAGCTCCGCTGTGAGCTTAGGTATAGTCAAACTCCTTAATGACGGGGCACTACCATGCTCTGAACCCCCACGTGAGTTGGAGGGATGAACGTGAATTAGTCGCCTTCCGAAACATGCGACATGCCCAAATCTATGAAAACACAAACTAGAGAAAGTGACAACAGACAACCAGAACATAAAAAACAACACCTCTCCGTGCCTACTTAAGTATATGGACATAGGTGCAGTAATGACAATACCAACAGCGCGTGAATCTGAACCTAATGACAACCAATACCCTAGTGTATGCAGTAAGTGAGCCCGAGTACCCTGCAGCGCAAAGACAGGTAATTAAAAGGAACACTCAGGGCTGATGTACCGACTGACCGAGGTGGGTAGTTGTACAGGTGTAATGAAATGAATGTGTATCGTATGACGTATGGTATACAGGCGAGAAGACAATCAATTAAAAACAAAACCTCAGCCCGTATGACAGATCCTAAGTAGTGAGCACTAGCTAACTATACCCAGATATACAATGAAATAACTGAACAAAAGGTACGATGAGAAGTGGAAATGCATATGAAGATGGAAACGGCTACTGGTGTATGTGCCTTAACTGCATGATACCCAAAGACGAAACACAGAGATGAAATGAGCCCAATGAGAACCAATAAAAAATGGGCCTACCCATATACCAGCCCTGCAACCGTGGGACGTAGGATGCTGAACTAAGAGTGAACGGAAGCGAGCTGCGTGAGCCCTCCACACGCTCATGACCGTATGGGTGAATGGTACAGAGGAGATAAGGAGCTGTGAGCAACCGTGCCAAGTGGAACTACCAGTCCCAGCACAACACATCCTGGTTAAAAGGAAACTGCAGCTAGCAAACACCCCAGAGACAGTTGAGGCCCTGAAAGCCCAAGCAGAGGTCCTGACAACCCTCAGGACTGATGAATGAATAAAGACACCAAATGCAACCCCAGAATAACAGAAATGATTGCACGGCATCACATGAAATTGACTACGGCAGTGGAGCGGCCCCACTAGTCAGCTATCAACTTTAACCCAGAACGCATCTTGCTGACTATGACCTAAAACAGAAATCCACCTGTGAACATAACATAGGTAAATGCATCTATCTCCAGTAAGGAATTAAGCTGATGACAGACGCAATATGACAGAAATGCTGTGACAGAAATGCTATGATAGAAACGCTATGACAGAAACACTATGACAGAAACGCTATAATAACAAACGGTATGACAAAAAATGCAAGGACAGAAACGCTATGGCAAATCGCATGAATCGCAAGAAATGACCGTGACGGCAGCTAAGTCACCAACCAGCCCCCCTTTAAATAATCACTTCCAGCCTGAAGACATCTGGCAATCAGATTCACAACTTATGCCGCGTACACACGGTCGGACTTTTCGTCTACAAAAGTCCAACGGACGCTGACGGACTAAAGCTGGCTGGTAATCCGATCGTGTGTGGGCTTCTCCGGACTTTCAACTGACTTTTTTAGCCTCAAATCCGACGTACTTTAGATTTGAAACATGCTTCAAATCTTTCCGACGGACTCGAGTCCGGTCGAAAAATCCGCTCGTCTGTATGCTAGTCCGACGGACAAAAACCCACGCTAGGGCAGCTATTGGCTACTGGCTATGAACTTCCTTATTTTAGTCCGGTGTACGTCATCACGTAAGAATTCGACGGACTTTTGTGTGATCGTGTGTAGGCAAGTCTGTTCGTTAGAAAGTCCGCCGCAAGTCCGTCGAAAGTCCGCCAAAAGTCCGTCGAAAGTCTGTCGGACAGGCTGTCGGACTTTTGTAGCTGAAAAGTCCGACCGTGTGTACGCCCCATTACAGAGAAACCTGAATGTATGCAGCCCCTATTACTAGCATCTTCTGTTTATTACCTGAGTAGTAGTTTTTCATATTCTCTGGTCATGTGATTTTCTGGTACAACATTTTTTATTGGAATCTAGAAAAACACAAAAGTAACATTCCCACGCAGGGGATACCAAAAGTAGGCTTGGTGAAGCAGCATGAACGAAAATACATATGTAATATGTTTTAAAGGAAAGTACTATCAATCAGTTGGGACCCACCGACCGAGGCTGGGGGTCAACATAGGGTGCCTGGGCCAAAGGGCTCAGGGGCTGAGGTGTGGATTAATCACAAAGAATTGATGGAAGCGAGTCTTAGGTTGGGTATTTGAAAAAGTTAGGGGGGAAAAATGGGAAAAGAGCAGGGTGAATTAGGCAGGCCTAGGCTGGTTGGATGCAGGGTAGGGAGATCGTAAGACCAACACAGGGCCCCCACCTTGAGAAATTTAGTGTGAGAGTCGTGGATGATTTTGCTCATTTTCTCATTGATCATGAGGATCATCAGGATGCTCCTCACCTCCGCAAATTAAACAGTTGGCTTTTTCCAGGCCCTGGCTACTGCGCATTTAGCAGCTATAAATAGATAGGTGGCCAGCTTCTGTTGGTATCAGAAGAGACCCAGGATCGGGCAGTGGAGCAGTGCTAATTTGGCATATTTGTGAATAGATATATGGAAGAAGGTGAACAACCATCCAAAGACCATTGACCAGAATCCCACCAGACAGGGGCAGGCAGGCCCAGACTGGCCATAGGGCACACCTGGCACTTGTCGGGCCGCATGTCCTTGTGGGACCAAGGCAGCTGAGCTGCTCCTTGAGCCACCCGCCGCTCACCCAGCCTCTGCGCGGCCGGTTGGCTGGCCGGCCGCCATTTTAGTTTGGCCGTCGGGCCGGGGGGCGGAGACTACAGGTCAGGTTACCTGTGACCATGAAGAGGGAGGGGATCTGCACGAGAGGCCAGTCATCTGACAGGAGGAAAAGTGAGTGCATCTCCCCATTCATGCACCTGGATAGGAGGAGAGACTGCATACACAGTAGAATAATCCACTTTATTTTTCTCCTACAGCCTTTGAATGCCTGCTTCTCATTCTCTACCTCCCGTGGGCATTCAGAGGCTGTAGGAGAAAAATAAAGAGATGGATTCTTCTACTGTGTATGCAGGCTTTCCTCCTATCCAGCTTCTTTCTACTGCCCCCTAGTGCTCTCAGGCTCCCACCATGCTCTCAGTTGCCCGCCCTGGTCTCAGGGTCCCCCACTGCTCTCCAGCCCCTCCCCGTGCTCATCAGCCCCCCTGTACTCTCCAGCCCCTCTATGTTCATCACTCCCCAGTGCTCTCAGCCCCTCTCAGTGCTCTCTTGCCCTCCTGTGCTCATCGCCCCCCCCTGTACTTTCAGGCCCCCCTGTGCTCATTGGCTCCCCCTGTGCTCATTGGCCCCCCCCTGTACTCTCTGCCCCCCAGTGCTCTCCGGCCCCCCCAGTGCTCATCAGCCCCCCCTGTACTCTCCAGCCCCTCTGTGCTCATCACCCCCCCAGTGCTCTCAGCCCCTCCCAGTGCTCTCTTAGGTATAACGGATTTATTCATATGTTAAAAACATAGTAAACACTTACATTGAGGTAGATAATGTGCTGCTTCCATAAAGAACTGGTCCCGGTGTCTCTCATTATCTCATTATCTACCTCAATGTAAGTGTTTACTATGTTTTTAACATATGAATAAATCCGTTATACCTAAGAGGCGCTTTCTTCTTTGGTTTTTTTATGCATACACGGAGGATTGACTTCACTCAACAGGAAGCTGCCCTTGGTATCTTGGAGAAATAGATTTCCCTGGTCCCCTGATTTTCATTGATCCATGGATCACAGACTTCCCTCTGGAATCATTCATTGACTATTTTTCTATTTATTTGTTTGTTTTTATTTCCATGGACTTTGGCGCGATTACATTATATGTTTTATCCCAGTGCTCTCTGGCCCCCCTGTGCTCATCGCCCCCCCTGTACTCTCCGGTCCCCCCTTTGTACTCTCAGGCCCCCCTCTGCTCATTGGCTCCCCCTGTACTTATTGGCCCCATTGTACCCTCTGGCCACCCCAGTGCTCTCCATCCCCCTGTGCTCATCGCCCCCCCCCCCCAGTGCTCTCCAGCCCCCATGCTCTCCAGCCCCTCTGTGCTATCAGGCCCCCCTGTGCTCATTGCCCCCCTGTACGCTCCAGCCCCCTGTGCTCTCCAGCCCCTCTGTGCTCTCAGGCCCCCCTGTGCTCATTGGCCCCCCTGTATTCTCTGGCCCCCCCTGTACTCTCCGGCCCCCCTGTACTCTCCGGCCTCCCCAGTGCTCTCTGCCCCCCCAGTGCTCTCCGGCCCCCGTGCTCTCCAGCCCCCTGGTGCTCTCCAGCCTCCTGGTGCTCTCCACCCTCTGTGCTCTCTGCCACCGCTTGTGCTATCCAGCCCACACAGTGCTCTCCAACCCCCCTGTGATCTCCACCCCCTTTCTCTTCGCCCCATGTGCTCTCTGCCCCCCAGTGCTCTCCAGCCCCTCTGTGCTCTCCGGCCCTTCTGTGCTTTCTCCGGCCCCTCTGTGCTCTCCAGCCCCTCTGTGCTCTCTGGGCCCCCCTGTGCTCTCCTGCACCTCTAGTGCTCTCCGTCCCCCCTAGTGCTCTCTGCCCCCTGTGTTCTCCACACACCCCCCCCACATTCTACCCCCCCATTCTCTCCGTGCCTCTTGGTAAACATATCATGGTCTGCTCACCCTAAAATGCCCGGGCCTATTTTTTGTCCCAGTCTGGGCCTGGGGGCAGGACCACCAGATATGAAGTTCGTCTCCTCGTTGACCACACCCCCAAAAACATCTATCATTGTAGGATGGGTTCAATTTGGCGTTGCAGGCAGGGACCCAATACCAATGTAGGAGCACCTTGGTAGACTGCCTCCATAGTAGCCGTATTAAAGAAACACTTTACAATGTTGGATCAGGCTTTATTCCATTCTTCAAAATTAATAAGGGATAGGTCTCATTCCCATCTTGATACATAGGATAGTGACACTGGGATTCTGCTGGAGTTGAGGGAGGAATATATCAAGGAGCTGGGGCTCCTGGGGAATTCAGACAAATATGTTTAAAGGGTGTTTACTGGTATGGGAAAGTATCATGGTGTTTGAGTGAAGAAATCAAGTGTTGCAGTTGGAGCTAGCGATAAAACTCGACTGAAGGAGCTTCATGGGTCTCCTGGATCCAGGGCCGGGAGGGAAATGTGCAAGATCTGAGGAAGTGCCGGACCTGCAAGAACCCATGAGCGCGCCACCATGAAAAAACATGAGGTTGTTCTAAGCCCAGGGCAACATTGGATTGTTCAAAAGGGGGAGAAGTGGGATGAACGGAGACATGAGTCTGCCGGAGTACCAGACCGAGTCAGAAAGCTTTAGGCTATAAGCCATTAGGGAGCTAATAGAGGAGGGAAAAAGTTTGGGGGAAGCCAAAGCAGGGCAGAGACGGAGACCGGTGCCCAGTTAAGAATCTTCAGAAGAACCCAGAGAGGGATGTGAGATGTGGCCTGGAGCAGGGTGAGCTGGGAGATTTGGGCTACTTGGTAGTATTTCATAATGTTTGGAACTCCCAGGCCTCACCAAAATCTGTGGGCATATAGGGTAGAGTGTGAGACCCTGGGGTTCTTGTGGGCCCAAATGAGTGACAGGATTCTTCTCTGGAGGAGATGTAGGTAAAATGCAGGGACCCTAACTGGCGAGGCCCGGGGCGTGTCCAAGATGGCGACGGGAGAGGACGCTCAGTAACAGAGCTCCTGGAGACTGATTCTTTATCCTCAATATAATCCCGGTACTGGTGCCAAAACTGTGGGGAGTGAGAGCCCAAGTGATCGGCGGTGACTCCGGGTCATGCCCAGCGGCAAACCTAGAAGGTCCAAGTCAGCAGCGGCACACTTATTTTCAAAATGCTTCACTTTAAAGACAGGGACATGGTACTGAGAGAAGCCAGAGCAATACAGGAGCTGAAATATGAGAACAAGCGGCTGATGATATTCCCTGACTTCTCCATAGAGACCCAGAGGCAGCACAAGTCATTCGACGCAGTCCGCGCCAAATTGGGGGCCAAAGGAATAATGTACAGCATGCTTTTTCCGGCACGACTCCGGGTGGAAGATGGAGAGACAACCCGCTTTTTCACCTCACCAGCAGAAGCCTCATCCTGGATAGAGACGGTACGCAGACACTGAGAGTGACTGTTTCTCCTTCCAATGTTTCTGCATATGGGCGGCACAGTGGTATAGTGGGTAGCACTTTCGCCTAGCAGTAAGAAGGGTCGCTGGTTCAAATCCCAGCCATGACACTACCTGCCTGGAGTTTGCATGTTCTCCCTGTGCCTGCGTGGGTTTCCTCCGGGTACTCCGGTTTCCTCCCACACTCCAAAGACATTCTGGTAGGTTAATTGGATCCTGTCTAAATTGTCCATAGTATGTATGAATGTGAGTTAGGGACCTTAGATTGTAAGCTCCTTGAGGGTAGGGACTGATGTGAATGTACAATGTATATGTAAAGCGCTGCGTAAATTGACGGTGCTATATAAGTACCTGAAATAAATAATAATAAATAAATCTCTACACAGATACAATAGGGTAATCCCAGTATTATTAAGGAGTCGGGATGGCAGCGCAGACTAACCCCCTTGGATGAAGCGGCCCAATTGGTGGCGGAGTCCCTTACTCCTGAAATGTATGCTGTACTTGACTTGCCCCTGCTCCGGACGACCATGGATAGAGTTGTGCAGGGGGCATCCTGACCACTGCGGCCTCCCCCTCCCCTTCTATTATCCCTCCCTGTTTCAATGAAACGTATGTCCCTATACAGGTAACCTTGATGGGGGTTATCAAGGAGCGGACTTATAGGAGGGTTGGAGTTAAATGGGGTCTGAAATGTGGGCCCTGTCCGTGCTTCTGTCTGCAAGAGGGTCTTACCTCTCCTCACCTTCCTACCATTTTGTCAGAAAGACAGGACTCCTCTATACATGGGGAGGTTGACTTCAGTTATTTCGGGAAAGAGGCTCCCTCCGGTTGATGTGGGGGGGTGGCGGGGAGGGGGGTGGGTTGGGTTGGGGGGGAGGTTGGGTTTTTTGTTTGGTTTTTGGTACACAAGTTTACCAATAGAAGTCAGTTCGATCAATGTATTAATTACTGGATATTACATGCTGAGAAGGTTGTGCAAATTGGCAAGAATAGTGTGACGGTGGGCGGTTCACTGGCGGTGGTGGTGTCCCCTCCTGCTTTTAATGTGCTATGGTGGCTCAGTGTCTAATTGTAAAATTGTGTCCTGGAACACCAGGGGTCTAAATTCTAAAATCAAACGATCATTGGTGTTCCAGTTTTTGCAGAGACAGTCCCCCCATATATGTATACTCCAAGAGACTCATCTGGTGGGAGGGAAAACGATGAGCCTACGTAGACCGTGGGTAGGCCACGCGTAACATTCTACTTATTCCAACCTGGCAAGATTGGTGAGCGTCCTGGTACGCAAGTCCCTCCCCTTTCGTTTGTTAGCGCTAGATGTAGATCCCGCGGGGCGATACGTAATTATCCACGCTATTATAATGAACTTGGAGCTGGTGGTGGTAGGACTGTATGTTCCCCCCCCCCCCCTGCTTCAATTTCTTTCCTATACCAGCTGATCTCTAAAGTTTCACAATATGCCACCGACAATGTCCTGCTGTTGGGAGACTTCAATATGGTCCCGGATCCTGAGGTAGATAGGATATCTCGATCATCGAGTTCTGTGTCTGACCTTAAAGCGTGTGCAGAGGCATTTAATCAAACTGATGTTTGGCGGTGGAGAAACCCCCAGGTGCAGGCATTTACCTGCCACTCAGCCACTTACAAGACTTTTTCTAGGATAGACCTGGTCTACTCCGGGGGAATGGTCCTGTCTAGTATAAAAGACATTACCATCCTCCCTAGAGGGATATCGGATCATGCCCCTGTCTCCCTGCAGCTTGAACTGACAAGCCATGCTTCAGAGGGGCTATTGCGTCTTTCCAGATTTTGGCTATCTGACTCAAGGGTGGATGTCCCAGGCAGAGCTGATATGAAAGAATTTTGGGACTCCTGGGATAGATCTATCCCTGTCCCGTTGTCTGGAATGCATTTAAGGTTTGTATGAGAGGTAGGTTCCAGGAGCATATTGGAAAGGTTCGCAAGGGGGCCCGTAAAAAACTTGAGAGGGCGGAGGCTAGAGTGGGTGGGCTGGAGGCTGCCTATATTAGAGATCGTACCTCCCAGGTGTATGCATCCTTACAGGAAGCACTGAGAGACGTCTTCCTCATACGTACATCTATCACAAAATTGCATCTCCTGCATCAGAGTCAGAGGATATTTGAGCAGGGGGAGAAAAGTGGTCGCCTACTGGCCTGGACTCCTCCCCAGTATCCATATCCCGTATCCGGTCTTCTGATGGAGAAGTCCTAACGGATTCCTCCCAAATAAATGAACAATTTGCAGCTTACTATCAAGAACTTTATAGCTCCAAAGTGCGATTCACTGAACCTGAGTTGCAGGCGTATCTCGAAGGGATAGATTTACCATGCCTTACCGAAGCTACCAGGGAGAGACTGGATAGTCCTCTCACTCTCAAGGAACTTCAGAGGGCAGTTAAATCCCTGCAGGGCGGGAAGACGCCGGGACCGGATGGCTACCCGGCGGAATTCTATAAACAGTACGCAGATGACATCTTGCCCATATATCGGGAAGTGTTGCTGAAAACGCTTGAGAGTGGGGCTCCCCCCCCCCCTCTATGTCCGAGGCGGTGATTGTTGTCCTCCCTAAGCCTGGCAAGGATCCGGAGCTGTGTTCCTCCTACCGACCAATCTCGCTTTTAAACGTGGATCTAAAAATACTTGCTAAAGCCTTGGCTGGTCACCTGAATTCAGTAATCACGGCTCTGATCCACCCGGACCAGTCGGGGTTCATGTCGGGCAGAGGGACAGACATAAACATACGTAGACTTCTAACGCACTTAGATGTTGCATCGGAGGACAGCCCAGGGGTGGTGGTGTCTTTAGACGCCGAAAAAGCGATTGATTCCGTTGGAAGGGAATACCTCTGGGCTGTCTTCCGGAAATTTGGGTTTGGGCCAACATTTATTGGGTGGCTGCACCTGATGTATGCCTCACCCAGAGCCAAAGTGCGTACTAATAATTCACTCTCGAGCGAATTCCCACTATGCAGGGATACCAGGCAGGGGTGCCCGCTGTCGCCTGGGCTGTTTGCCCTGGCAGTGGAGCCCCTGGCATCAAGGATTCGGGCAGAATCTGCGATTCGGGATATCCAAATGGGGGTGGTGGAGGAGAAAATATCCTTGTATGCAGATGACACTATTCTGTACTTGAATGACGTCTCCTCCTCACTCCCAGTGGCTTTGAAAATGGTCGATGAGTTCGGCTCTTTCTCAGGAGTCAGGGTCAACTGTGGTAAATCCCTGATTTATCCTCTGAATCCCACTAGGCCTAGACCACCTATTCAGAGTCACTTGGTTTGGGTCAACAGGTTTAAGTATCTGGGGATTCATTTGGGGGGACCAGTGGCCAAATACATGGATCTTAACCTAAACCCCTTACTGGCGCAGTTTTCCAAGAAGTGCGCAGACTGGAGGTCACTCACTCTAACGCCAGTGGGGAGAGTGAACTTAATCAAGATGGTCTTCCTCCCAAAGTTCCTCTACCTGTTTAGGAATAGCCCAATACCGATCCTGGCCTCCTACTTTACTAAAATAAAAGCTATAGTTAGCTCCTTTCTGTGGCTGGGGAAAGTGCCCAGACTGGCGCTGACCACACTGCAGTTGACGATGGGCCAGGGGGGGTTGGCTCTCCCGGATTTTCAGGTATATTACTGGGCAGCCATATTGGTGACGGCCAGATGGTGGTTCACCCAGCCCAGGGACAACCCCGCAGTAACCCTGGAGGCTGCGATTTTGGAATCATATGCCGCTCTCAGTAACCTGGTGTTCCGGGGACCTAGGGCCTATCCAAACTTGACGACCCTAATGTGCACTACCATTACGGTCTGACATAGGGCCAGGGCGAGTTATCGCTCCGAAGGTAGAATCTCCCCTCATACACCTCTTTGGGGTAACCCCAATCTTCCTCACCTACGTAGTGTGCCGGACCCACAGGTCTGGGCAACTAGAGGTATAGTGGGACTCAAGCATTTGGTTGTGGGGGGTAGGCTGATGACATTCCCGGAACTTAAAGAAATATATCAGCTGCCGAACTGGATGTTTTTCCGCTTCCTGCAAGTTCGGCACGCGTTTCAGCATCAGTTTCCTGGGGGCATTACCCTTGGGTCGGATTCTGTGGAGAGATTGCTTTCCACAAAAATTTTGATAGCCCCCCTCTCAACAATTTACTTTCATATAACAGCTTCCAAGCCCACGAAGCTTGATAAAACATTGATGAAGTGGAAAAGGGACTTGCCATCCCTTGAGGAAGAGGAATGGGAGACATGTGTCTCTTCATACGTTTCTAACATGATCTCTGCCAGGGACCGATTCCTGCAACTAAAATTCCTGCACAGGGCTTACTACAAGCCGCGCAGACTGGCTGCTATTTATCCCGACAGATCTCCGGCATGCCCAAGATGCGGAGACCTCGAGGCCTCCTTCCTACACATGACATGGTCGTGCCCTCAGTTGCGGGGGTTCTGGGAGCGGGTTCTGGCAGACATCAACCAGACAGCGGAAACTATGATCCCAATGTTTCCCTGTGCATTGTTGTTAAACGTGTTAGCAGACCCTGGTGTGGAGAAATATACTAAATTGTTTATAGCATTCGCTACGTATTATGCCCGAAGGGAGATAATGCTGAGGTGGAAGTCGGGTGACCGCCTACCGTCAATGCCTGGAGGAATACCCTAAATGCTGTTTTGCCACTATATAAGATAACATATATCAACAGGAATTGTCCGTCTAAATTTGATAAAATATGGTCCTCGTGGATTGACTCCTGGGGTTCCCTCTCGCTGGAGGTCTCTCCACCTAGCCCAGGACTAGATCCTTAGATCAATCCAGTTGGAATTTAATGTATACTGATTTGCAAGAATTACTGATGGGCCCCCCCCCCTTCTGGTCCTTCCCCCCTCCCTTCCAACCTTCCCTAGGGCCATCTTCAACTCTCCTTTAGTACCCCTATCCCCTTCCCTTTTGGGGATCGGTATCACTATGCCCATTCGGAAATCATTGGTTCGGGCAAGAGAGCTCTCCCCCTGGTAATGAATCGCTAAATGACCTCATATAATTCAATAGCTACATAATCCTCAAATGATTAATTACTGGAAATGCAAGTACCTATGAGATAATTTCTGTAACTGTGATTCATTAATGCCCCTTCTCTTTTCCATGTATGATATATTGTAAACTGACGTGTATGTTTTGACTGCAATAAAAATTTACCTTTGTTAAAAAAACTGGCGAGGCCCGAAAGAAATATCAAGTCTTTGGGAGGACAGTCAATCCAAGATAGGGTGGGAAATCTCCAGGAAGCCATAAGGGCTGTGATGGAACATAATAAAGGGTAATAATTGGTAGGAAAGAGGGAGGAATAGGAGGGAGTCAATTTGATACCTAGGTAGTCTAGCAAGGAACTGGCTTAGTGATACGGGAAGGTAGCTTGGGGGTGTGAGACCAAGGATTTCGGGAGAGAAATGTTCAGCGCCATGGTTTGGTGTGGGTTGATTCGGAGCCCTGAGATGGCAGCGAAGCAGGTCAGAAGGGACTGTTAGGTAAGGAGACTATTGGGTTGGTCAGGGTTAGAAGAGCATCATTTGCAAACATATTCACCTTGTAACACTGACCCACATATGGGATTAATGTTTGGGTCAGCTCTAAGTAGGGATAAGCCGAACACCCCCCTGTTCGGTTCACACCAGAACTTGCGAACAGGCAAAAAAATTCGTTCGAACATGCGAACAGCGTTAAAGTCTATGGGACTCGAACATGAATAATCAAAAGTGCTAATTTTAAAGGCTTATATGCAAGTTATTGTCATAAAAAGTGTTTGGGGACCTGGGTCCTGCCCCAGGGGACATGGATCAATGCAAAAAAAGTTTTAAAAACGGCCGTTTTTTCGGGAGCAGTGATTTTAATAATGCTTAAAGTGAAACAATAAAAGTGTTATATCCCTTTAAATTTCGTACCTGGGGGGTGTCTATAATGTGTCTGTAAAGGGGCGCATGTTTACCGTGTTTAGAACAGTCTGACAGCAAAATGACATTTCAAAGGAAAAAAAGTTATTTAAAACTACTCGCGGCTATTAATGAATTGCCGGTCCGACAATACACATAAAAGTTCATTGATAAAAATGGCATGGGAATTCCCCACAGGGGAACCCCGAACCAAAATTTAAAAAAAAAAATGACGGGGGGGGGGTCCCCTTAAATTCCATACCAGGCCCTTCAGGTCTGGTATGGATATTAAGGGGAACCCCAGCCAAAATTTAAAAAAAAATGGCGTGGGGTCCCCCTCAAAATCTATACCAAACCCTTCAGGTCTGGTATGGATTTTAAGGGGAACCCCGCGCCAAAATGTAAAAAAAAATGGTGTGGGGCCCCCCAAAAATCCATACCAGACCCTTATCTGAGCACACAACCTGGCAGGCTGCAGGAAAAGAGGGGGGATGAGAGAGCGGCCCCCCCTCCTGAACCATACCAGGCCACATGCCCTCAACATTGGGAGGGTGCTTTGGGGTAGCCCCCCAAAACACCTTGTCCCCATGTTGATGGGGATAAGGGCCTCATCCCCACAACCCTTGCCCGGTGGTTGTGGGGGTCTGCGGGCGGGGGACTTATCGGAATCTGGAAACCCCCTTTAACAAGGGGACCCCCAGATCCCGGCCCTCCCCCCTGTGTGAAATGGTAAGGGGGTACAAAAGTACCCCTACCATTTCACAAAAAAACTGTCAAAAATGTTAAAAATGACAAGAGACAGTTTTTGACAATTCCTTTATTTAAATGCTTCTTCTTTCTTCTATCTTCTTTCTTCTATCTTCTATCTTCCTTCAGTTTCTTCCTCCATCTTCTGGTTCTTCCTCCGGTGTTCTCGTCCAGCATCTTCCTCCACGGCGTCGGCGTCTTCTTCCCTTCTTCTCCTCGGGCCACTCCGCATCCATGATGGCATGGAGGGAGGCTCCCGCTGTGTGACGCTTCTCCTCTTCTGACGGTTCCTAAAAAACGGGGGTGGGGCCACCCGGTGACCCCGCCCCCCTCTGACGCACAGGGACTTGATGGGGACTTCCCTGTGGCATTCCCCGTGACGTCAGAAGGGGGCGGGGTTACGTAACAGGTGACCCCGCCCCCTTCTGACATCACGGGGAATGCCACAGGGAAGTCCCCGTCAAGTCCCCGTGCGTCAGAGGGGGTGGGGTCACCGGGTGGCCCTGCCCCCTGTTATTTAAGAACTGTCAGAAGAGGAGAAGCGTCACACAGCGGGAGCCTCCCTCCATGCCATCATGAATGCGGAGTGGCCCGAGGAGAAGAAGGGAAGAAAACGCCGACGCCGCGGAGGAAGATGCCAGACGAGAACACCGGAGGAAGAACCAGAAGAACCAGAAGAAGAAGATGGAGGAAAAAACCGAAGGAAGATAGAAGATAGAAGAAAGAAGATAGAAGATAGAAGAAAGAAGAAGCATTTAAATAAAGGAATTGTCGAAAACTGTCTCTTGTCGTTTTCACAAAAAAACTGTCAAAAACTAAATCAATTTTATAATCGGCCACGATCATGTTCTAAGAACAGTAGCCAAACCACCAATGAATCCCCCCAGCTACAAGTAATAGAAATGGAAACCTCTGTCCCAGAAAATGAATCAAACAATAAAAATAAAATAAATCACAATGTAATAAGTATTGGTGCTGACGTAGACCTTGCCACAACATTTTCCTCTGGAGCTAGAACAACTATTAGTTCAGTATCTAATATTTCTCCCGGTTGTTCCATCAAGCAACCTATTTCACTGTCCCCCAATAATACTAATAATACACCAATCACATTTGGTTCCAACAGTGTATTAGAAAATTTGACTTTTTTATCCATAAGCCCCTCTCCAGCCACCCAGAGAAAAAGAAAGTTCATCGGAGAGGTTGCAGAGGGGGAAGAGGCAGAAATAGAAATACAAGTAAACAAAAATCAGAAACGGTCAAAATCTTCAATTTGTCCGAACATACTCTATCCCTAGCTGAGATCTCCCTGTTAAATCATGGTCTAAATTTTTCACCATCCAATAAACCAGACCCATTTATTCTATTTAAATAGATATGTCAGAAATCTAACATTGCATAGATTTTTTCATATTAAAAACGCGAAAAACAGTAGTAACAATAATAGTCCCCTCCCAGCAGACAATACAGATCTTCCTTGTGAAGAACAAATATTTGATTTTGATGTTGAAACCATGGAGATGCTAGAGCAACTCTATCATGATGACTCATACACTGGATTAGATCTTTTCACTCAACATCTACACACTTCACCACCAGTTATACATTCAGGATTAAAACCAAAATCAGTCTTTTTTCCATACCAATCAAAAGGCCCACATCTTACCACATTTTACAACATGGTATACTCAGATCTGAAAAAGCTGTGTGCTTGTACAGAAGTAAGGACTACCAATCTTGGTAGCCTTACATCAAAAGAAAAAACAGCCCTAAAAACATTGACTGATAACAAAGATCTGATCATAAAAACTGCCGACAAGGGTGGCGGAATTGTGATCCAGAACAGATCGGACTATATCAAAGAAGCAAATCGCCTGCTTGCAGATAGGTCCACCTATCGGAAATTAAGTTCTGATCCTCTGCCTGAATTTCAAAAAGACATAAATTCACTTATAGATGGTGCTATTCTATCCAATATTATCAATAAAAATGAAGCCTCATTTCTACGAAGAGACCTCTATCGGACCCCATATTTCTATCACATACCAAAAATTCATAAGAATCAGACCAATCCTCCAGGGAGACCTATTATTGCTGCTATGGATAGTATTACTTCTGGATTATCAAAATATATTGACCATCATTTGCAACCTTTAGCACAAGGGTTACAGTCTTATATTCGAGACGGAACCCATCTCCTGGATCTATTAAAATCCTATAGATGGGAAGATCAATACATCTGGATATCTTTAGACGTGAATACCTTGTACACCTCTATCCCCCATACTTTTGGTATAGCAGCCCTTTCTGTCTCAGGATCCATACATGAGTAACAAACAGGCTTCATTCATCTTGGATTGTGCATGTTATTGTTTGACACATAATTATTTTACATTTGACGAACAATATTATTTGCAGGTGCAAGGGACAGCCATGGGGGCTAACTTTGCGCCTTCGTACGCAAATTTGGAAATGGGGCTATGGGAGAATAGGTACATCTGGCAAAACAATCCTTTCCTCAGGCATATTATTTTTTATGGTCGATTCATAGACGACATCATAATCATCTGGGATGGGCCAGATGATGTCGTTAATGAGTTAGTTTCCCATTGCAATGATAACCCACACGACCTCAGTTTCACTCACGTTATGGATAAAGACAAATTAGCCTTTTTGGATCTTGACCTGTACCATGTTGACCATGAAATACATGCTAAGAATTTTTTTAAACCCACGGCAGGAAACTCCCTATTACATTACAAGAGCTGTCATTACAATAAATGGAAAGAAAATATCCCCAAGGGGCAAATTTGCCGGTTGCGGAGAAATTGCACCAAAATATCTGATTATAAAGAACAAAGTCACTTACTTAAAAAGAAACTTAAGGACAAGGGCTACCCAGACTCACTAGTTGACAAAGCACAAAAATATTATTTGCAATATACACCTGGAGTTTGAGATAAAAATGATGGAGATTCTAATCAATCTGGGCGCTTCATCACTAGGTTTCATACCAAGTTTTCTAAAATGGAGGCAATTTCCAAGAAGTACTGGCCAATTCTTCTTGAGGATCCACACCTCAAACCTGTTCTTCCAAACTACCCGAAAATTACCTATAGAAAGGCGCCCAATATCAAAAATAAAATCGCCCCAAGCAAATTAAAATCTATTAAAGAAATTGCACCGGCACAGGCCCACATGATTTCACTGAAGGGCATGTTCCAGTGCAAAAAAGCTATGTGTAAAACCTGACGTTTTGTCAAGCATGGAAAAAAACACTTTTCCACTAAAGGGAAAACTTACACGTTAGAGGAATTTTACAACTGTGGCTCAGACTTCGTGGTCTATGGCCTCAGTTGTCCTTGTAATCTTATATACGTGGGGCGTACCATCCGCCCACTAAGGCAGAGATTTGGCGAACACAGAAGAAAGATAGAAGGAGGGAGGGACAAACATAGTGTCCCACGCCACTTCTGTGAATATCATACAAAATGTACAGAAGGTCTCGAGGCATGGGTGATAGAGCAGATTCCCAAAAATCTTACTGCAGCAGAGAGATTTTATAGATTATGCGAACGAGAGACCTTCTGGATATATTCCTTAGACACTTTAAACCCAGGCGGAATTCATGAAGAACTGGAAATCTCCACTATTTTATAATAAGATTAGTTTTATATTTACAGTAGGCACAATAATAAGTTAATCCAGTTATTCCCTAATTTTAGTATTCAGATGGTGTATACAGTTACCACCACTCATAAATAAATATTTTTTGTATATATGTATAAGTCGACCAATCACGACTTCCCTTTGGTGGATTATTGTTCCTGTAAGGATTGTGTAAATTATGCTCATGCATATGTGTATGTATACTTGTTGTTACGTGTGTACGTCTATATATGCATGCCCAAAGGATTATAGTACATGTAATGGTCCTATCTTTGCCCCTTCAGTCCTCCCAAATACCCATAGCCATTCTACCCAAAAATATATTAAAATACTACTTTAGACAATATGTGCAATAATAATAATGACGGTGATGTACTTTATAAGACCATCTCTTCCAATTGTGTGTGCACAAAATATATAGGTGTACATACATATATATTATCTATAATGCCTAAAGAATATTAGTGCAAAACAACAAATAAAATCTGAAAAAGGCTGGTAGCATACTAAAATTCTGCACAAGCACATAACTTTTAATTTTAATTCTAAACTTTTTAAGTCTAATTTTTATCTTCTATTATATCTTCTTCTTAAAATTTTTTTTTTATATTGTCATTTATTCCTGGATTACCCATTACGTCCACTAGGTGGCAGTGCTAGGTGAGCACATAAATAGGCCGCAAACACACCGATTCTCCATAGCTTGAAAAAGGAGCGCGCTGCAATGTGCATGCTCTGAAACGCTGCTTACAGCAGTACAGTGCCACCATCGAATCTGCGCTCCAGCCCTCCATTCGACTGCCTGACCAAGCCTTGTTCTGGACTACGATCTGCGATCGAAACCCGGAAGTCGGCGTTATACCAGCAGGCAGCGTAGAGGAATCAGGCTTCCTTTCATCTGTGAGCATGGACATGGCCTTTACTGAATCTACCTACGCCGGACTATACAGTCTTTACATGTGAGTGTATTAATGGAATTGAATCATTACATTTTTGCGATCTTACTAAGAGGCGCCTTTGCTGTTTTTCCTTTTTCTTACATATTTGGAGTGGCTTCACCCCCCTGATAAGGCTGCCCTGCTAACAGACCGTACACATCTCACGAAGAGCTTTTCAGTGCTCAAAGGACTTTTTTTAATGTGTATTGAGGCTTATTGTCAACATTGTAACCTGCGCTGCTTATTGTGTTGTATTCTCCTATGAAATTTAAAGGGATATTACACTTTTATTGTTTCACTTTAAGCATTATTAAAATCACTGCTCCCGAAAAAACGGCCGTTTTTAAAACTTTTTTTGCATCGATCCATGTCCCTTGGGCAGGACCCAGGTCCCCAAACACTTTTTATGACAATACCATGCATATAAGCCTTTAAAATTAGCACTTTTGATTTCTCCCATAGACTTTTAAAGGGTGTTCTGCGGCTTTCGAATTTGCCGCGAACACCCCAAATTGTTCGCTGTTCGGAGAACTGGCGAACAGCCGATGTTCGAGTCGAACATGAGTTCGACTCAAACTCGAAGCTCATCCCTAGCTCTAAGGGCAATTGCTAAGGGTTCCAGGGCGAGGATAAAAAGAACGGGAGATAGGAGGCACCCCTGTACCACTAAAGATGGGAAACGAAGTTGATATGCATCCCACGTAATGGATGGCGGCGGAGGGGGAAGAGTAAAGAGCCGCCAACCATTGAAGGAGGGGGTCCCCGAAACCCCATTGCTTTAAGATGTATCGTAAGTAATCCCATAAATGGGAATCAAATGCCTTGTAGATGTCGAGTGAAAGGAGGTAGCCAGGGATTTTGTGTTGGTGTAGCAAGGTGAGCAAGTGGATCACCTTCCGGACATTGTCCCCCACCTGACGGTCTGGCACAAAGCCCACCTGATCCCTGTGTATCAGGGAGCAGATAAACTTGTGAATGCGGGAGCCTAAGATCCTCCCCATATGCTTCATATCCTCATTCAATAGGGAAATGGGGCAGAAGGCTTGAGGATTCTGAGCTTCATCAGCAGTTTTAGGGATCATTGATATGTGTGTTCGCAAAGAATCGGGGGAAGGCAGAGTGCCCTGTTTCATACTGTTGAAACAAGCCTTCAAGTGGGGGAGCAAGAGGGAGCAAAACTTGCGATAGTACAGGCCTGTAAAGCCATCTGGTCCTGGTGCCTTTGAGAAACGGGGGCTTGGGAGACCTCGGTTTCAGAGATGTCAGCGTTAAGAGCTACGCGAGCTGCTGAAGAGAGAGAGGAGGGAGGCGGAGGTCACGAAAGAAGTAATCTGCTTGATCAAGAGGGAATGGGGAGGGTTTATCATACAGCGAGGTCAAGAAGTCGGCAAGGGCAGCAGAGATTTTTGTTGGGTCCGAAGAGAGGTCCCCGCTGGTGGAATGAAGGGGAATAGGTTTGTGGGTGTGACCCGCCGCGTTAAGCTTTCTGGCTAGCATTGTGCCCGGCCTAGTCGCGCAGGTGTAGTATTTGTGTTTGGTCCACAGCAGGGCTTTCTCAGCTCGATCGGTGGTTAATAAATCTAGTTCCGTTGCCGTGGCATCACAGAGTTTCTTGTTTGCGAGCGTGGACTAGATTTCCATGACTCCATGACCGATGCCAGACGAACGGTGAGCTCTCGGATTTCATTTTCTCTATCCCGTTTATGAGAGGATGCTAACTGTATACAATGTGCTTCCCACAGGGAAATTGCCGATGTCACAGAGCCCACATTCTCCACAAAGAAGGTTTGCAGGCGAGAGTGGATGTCTAAAAATGCACCCTGGGATGTCAGGAGAGAATCATTGCGTCGCCAGTGAAAAATCGAATGAGATAAGTCTGAGAGCGTAAACTGGAAGATAATAGGATCATGGTCAGACCATGGAGAGGCAGGAATTGTGATCTTGTGTACGTTGGAGATGGTACGCAAGGGGATGAAAACATGGTTGATTCTACAGAAACTGTCTTGTGGGTTGGAGTAAAAAGGTGAAGTCACGATCGAGGGGACCCCTCTATGTTCCTGAGGTGCTGATGCTATATAAAATGTAGGAAAATGGGGAGACATTTCGGGGCAGAGGTGGAGGAAAACCTGGTCTCTTGTAAGCACACCACGTGGCTAGATTTTAGGTAGTGGAATACCTTTGCGCGCTTCACCGGAGAATTTAACCCATTAACGTTGTGTGAGTAGAACTTCAGTGTGGAAGGAGCCATAACAAGGAGACGAAATTGAGCTGAGGTGGTGGAATCCAACAATGGAGGTCAAGGTCGTGTCTGCAACCATAGGGGAGCGCCAACCTGGGGGAGTGGAGAGAAACAGTAATAGCAAGAAAGAAGAAAGAGGGAGGGGGGACTAGGCCCCAGGGCTGACCCAAAAAAAACAAACTGGTGGAGAGGGGGGAGTTGTACTAGGTACATCATGCCTAGTGTGGACCACATCTTATGAAAAGACATGCAAGACAGGGGGGCTCTGCCGCTGGACACATGGCTATTCAGGGCTGTTTTAGCTAAGGATATATTTAGGGAGAGGGAGAGACTCGGCATGAAAAAAAAGGGGGGGGGGATAGGGTGTTCAGGAAGGGGGAGGGCAGTTTCTGGCCCTGTAGGGGGTCAACACTAATATATATGTACTATATATAGCGACATTATGAAAGGCGAGGTGATGGATGGACGCTATTTATCACCTCGCATGCATTCATATGCAGGAAACTAAGGTGGAATCGAGGCCAGGTTTTCCGGGTCACATTGGCAGTTTTGGTTCTGGACCAGATTTTGCAGTCCACTTGTGACCACCAGCAGGTGGTATAAATTAAGCAGGACTGGAGCAGGAGATTGCTCTTGGCCTGGGACTTAGGAAGCCAACCCTGAGAGAGCTACTGATGTGAGCTTTGCGAGAGAAAGAAAGAGGTTTGCATTATCTTTGTTTTTGTGGGTGACTGGAAGAAGCCCTTCACCTGTGAGTTAGGGACTGAATGGCAAGGATTTATTTTCTGTTTTGTTTGTGTGTTTTTCATGCAACCTTTTAAACAAAACTGGCTACAAGTCAGATTTTAAGAAAACCTGCTGTCCTGACTCCCTTTTCCCAGGGAAGGTGATCCCAATTGAGCTACCACCCTACAATTTGCATCCAGAATCTATGGGCAGCAATAGTAAACTATTAAACATAGGAGCATTTGCCTAGTAATCCCTGCTTCGGGTCTGGATTCCACATGTTTTCTATGGACAGTTCACATGTCTCAGAATTTCTCTTCACTTCTTCCTTCTGGGGTTTTCAACCCCACAACCCAGAGACAGGAAGTGTTATACATAATTAATTCTGTGATAAGCAGCACTGCTGCTTTTTACAAGTATAGACAGTAGGGGGTAACAGATCCCTACAAAGTGTAAGAGTATCTTCCAAGGTTCTGATTTTTCAATAATGAATAATCAAGAACCCTTTGTGTGTCGGTATCTTTTATTCAACAGGGTTGTGACACCCATTCTCACTGACTTTCTAAGTAGCCCTGATGCCGAAAATGTGGCTTAAATATTTGCCCTGAATTACTAAAAGGAAATGCAAAAGAGCAGGGAGAAATAGCATTGAAGATATTCAATACCAATGCAGTGTGTTCTTTCACATGTACCCAGGAATTGTGATCCTCTTACTGATCTGCTAAAGTGTATATGTGCACCCAAATAATCCTGCTTTTGTGCCTTATATTAGGAGAAGGTGCATTAAGTATACTGATGTAAAAAACAAAAAAAAACAATACGCTAAGATTTGCATCAGTGGTTAATAAAGGCCCATCAGTGGATCAAACTTCTAATGCCCTGTACACACGGTCGGATTTTCCGACGGAAAATGTTTGATAGGACCTTGTTGTCGGAAATTCCGACCGTGTGTGGGCACCATCACACATTTTCCATCGGAATTTCCGACACACAAAGTTTGAGAGCTTGCTATAAAATTTTCCGACAACAAAATCCGTTGTCGGAAATTCAGATCGTGTGTATACAAATCAGACACACAAAGTGCCACGCATGCTCGGAATAAATTAAGAGAGGAAAGCTATTGGCTACTGCCCCATTTATAGTCCCGATGTACGTGTTTTACGTCACCGCGTTCAGAACGATCGTATTTTCTGACAACTTTGTGTGACCGTGTGTATGCAAGACAAGTTTGAGCCAACATCCATCGGAAAAAATCCATGGATTTTGTTGTCGGAATGTCCGATCAATGTCCGACCGTGTGTACAGGGCATTAGTGTGCATTGACTGGCTGGGTCTACAATATATGCAGGTAAGGTGGACTGCTTTGATTTCTGTATATCATTACTTTTTACCCTGAGCAATGGACCCATAACAGAAGACAAAGGTACGTAGTTATGATGCAGGATATTAGACTTTGGAGTTTATTTATATTTTAACTATGATTCAAACAACTTTCACTCAAGATTCAGAAATAATTGATTAAAATGTCTTTTTCTGTTTTGGAATTCCTGTTCAAAGCAGATTCTCAGATATTTAGTTAAACTTTTAATAGTATACTGCACTAAAGTCCCAGTGGTTCATAGAGTCTGTTTGTACTTAAAGCGGGATTCCAGCCAGTTAAAAAATTTTTTTTAAAGTCAGCAGCTACAAACACTGTAGCTGCTGACTTTAAATAAGTAGACTTACCTGTCCTGGGTGCCCACGATGTTGGCCGCCCGAGGCCGACCCATCCCTCGGCTCTCGGGTCCCGGCACCGACATCCTAGGTAAGGGAAACAGGCAGTGGAGCCTTGCGGCTTCACTGCCAGTTTCCTACTGCGCACGCGCGAGCGGCGCGGCAATCTGTGAATGGCCCCGTGGTTTTCTGGGAACACACACAGTTCCCAGAAGGCAACGGGGCCGCTCAGCTAGGACCAGAACACGCCACGGAATAGGAACAGGCAAATTAGGAAGGTTGCCTAGCAACAAGGGCTCAGGTAAGTTTAAAAAAAAAAAATTTTTCAAATTTTTATTTTTTTATTTTTTTTAGTATTTTTGGTGAAATTTTTTTTTCAGGGTGGCCCTCCACTTTAAACACCACAGATTTCCCACAACATTGCTCTTTAAAAAAGTAAATGTGCTATAAAGCCAACAGTGCAAAAAAAAGACAGTAGTTCATAGCTTAGTATTTTTCATACAACTGGCCAGTGCTAGCAAAATTCAGTACATATCAGCATACTGGAAGTATGCAAGCTCTTTTCTCAGGATGGATCAAACCTTGCTAACCCCTCCAAAAGATCAGCCATTACTAGAAGGTAGGTGAAGGCTCCTAATATACCTTTTTTTGTTCCATGATTTCTTCATTCAGCTAACACTTTTTTGGATCTTTAGCCCTACCAGATTAGAATGAAGGTCTCTGCACCTTTGAGGGATTGTTGCTCTCCAGTGGGTTTTTTTTTTTTAAATATTCCCACTGTAAGCCCTTCCCTCCACTGATGAGTGTAGGGCTTGCCTATTCTTAGCACTACCAGAGAAAAGAGCATATGGAAACATGGATTTCATGGAAGCAACCAAAAAAAAAGAGACAACCAACATGTGGTTTCTTTAATTACAACATGGAAATTAAATTCTTTCCAGCTATATAAAGACCTTACTCAAACAACAGGAAGATACTATGGTGCCAGAAAAGGAACTATTCTGGCACCATCTCTGAAGGAAAGCAACCCTAGAATTTATCTTATTGATCTCAATGTTGAGTTCATATACTTATTTGATCATCAGTTTGGGTAAGGTTCATCTTTGCAACTTTACGGCTATCTTCATTGTACCATGTATTTATTTCATCATTATGGATGTTGTCCTATTCATTGTATTCATTATACAATGTTTATTTACTACTTCTTTATATCTTCTATCTTTATGATAATAATTGATTCATATTGGAAGTATGGATTCATATTTCAACTATAGTACTCACTTTATGTATTTTTGTAATTTCCAGTTAAACATGATGCCACATGACAATACTCCTGAGGAAGCTCCAATGAGCGAAACATGTTGAGCAAAGTGGTATCTTTTGTGATATGTCACTGAATTTTATGAAAAAATCCTCTCTTTCTGTATTATAATCATGTCTTGTGATTTTTTAATGTTTAAATAAATAAAATTATTTTTTATTCTATCTAAAACTCTGATGAATTGATATTTAAAAATACAAACACCATTAAAGTCCCGGGGTTGGTTACCCCAAAGCCCATTTTCTTATTTCTATTTAAGAATTTGGGATGTGGTGTTTTCCCATTTGATTCCTCCATTCCTAGCTTCATTTATCTCTTTGAGGTGTTACCCACCTATCACCCTTTTGGAATGGTGGATTACCAAATCAATTGGCTTCAATGTGATTAAATGTAATTAATTGTATATTTTCTTTAACATAAAACAATACCAAATATTTTGAAGCTTTAAAACATAGTTTTTTTTTTTCTTCAATATGGCTAATTATGTTGGCAATGCCTTTGAAGGATTTATAGACCAGATTCACAGGTCTCAAAATGCGGTGGGAGGTGGCCTAGCCATGGATCGCTTTTTTTTTAGACTCCAAAGAATGCTTGAGCGCAAAGCGAGAATCCATTGGAATAAATGGTATTTTTCATAATATATAGATGATAAGATTGCCCTATGGGGCTTGAGGATACAAACTTTTCCCACTATAAACAAACTAGAACCAGAATTTAAAAGTAAATGGGAGGAAAATCTTCAGCTTTGTTCTATGAAAATGATGGAACTACTATGTGGTCATTTTAGCCATGAGCTAGTATCTCTGGACAAAGAAATTGAAAAGCTCTATCAGGATAATGACTCCATCATTTCCAATGATCAATTCTCTAGTCGTGAAAGTTTGTTAAAAACAAATCTTGAGACTTATGTTTCAGAAATCTTAAAAACTAAAGAAAAGAAATTTATGAGAGACAAATTATCATATGATAATGCCCAAGCTTACAACTGGGCTCCAACTAAAAATAAAAGACGAAATATTCAAATGCGTGCTTTCAAAGAAGCACAGTCTGAACCTAATGATTCTGACACATCCTCTGCTTCCTCTCTTTCTTCACAGGCACCTGATCGCACTGCTAATCAGAAGAAATCGGAATTTAATAAACGCACTGACGGTAACTCCAACGCACCTCCTGGTGTATCTAAACGTTTTCCTAGCACCAGCCGGGCTCCCATTAACACCAGAGCCACCACCGCTAAAGCAAATGCTGTCACAAGAGCACCGAATTATCGCAAAACCCTCACTAATACCAATCTGGTAAATTCACCTCTAACTTAACCATCACCTTTGCAAGTAAGTAATGTCAATGACATCATCACACAGTCGGATTTTCGTCAGGCTCCCATTTTTTCGCAGCCAGTGCACGACCCAAAGAAAATCATAGGTACGGAGCCGTTATCACGGAAACCTCTCAAAAATTTGAAGTGATTAATCTCTCATCTGTTTCTTTAACCCCTGATCAGATTTCTGTTTTGGAGCTGGGTCTTTTCTTTTGTCCAACACAGAAAGTTGACCAATTTGAATTGATCAAGGACCTCAATCTGTTTGCACGAAAATTATTACTCCGCATTTTGTTTGATGAATCCAAATCATCCACAAATTTGCAATCCATTCCTGCGCCCCCTTCCCAAACCATGAGCCTTAATCAGGGCCTTAGAAGATTTGATGGAATTATGGGACGAGGCCACATTTCCCCTGAGGAGATCATGGAGGCTGAGTCCCTCTCTTTAGATGGGCCCACCCCCGGGGCTTCCTCATCCCCACCCTCCCTTATTCATTCACCAAAAGAGTATAAACCTAAGTCCAATACCTTTCCTGCCTTACATACCAACCCTAATGTCTGGGCCTTCTTTCAACAAGTCACTGATGAAATTAAAAAAACTAAATGGAAAGGACTATCGGATTCTAATTTAACACCTCGACAAAAAGAGGCATTACTTTCTCTACAAACCAATCAATCATTAATTGTGAAACCCTCGGATAAGAAAGGAAACCTTGTCATTATAGATCGTCACCAGTATGAATCCATGGTGATGCGGCTATTACAAAATCGGGATTGGTACAAAAAGTATCGGACAGTGTTGTTCAACACACCACTGTCCATTATCAAAAATTGATTGGATCTGCTTATCATCAGGGACTGATTAATAAACGTACTTGGGAATTTCTCAATGTTCCCTTTCCGCGTACTCCTACATTGTATGCACTTCCCAAAATTCATAAGAATTCACTTAACCCCCCAGGCTGCCCTATAGTATCAGGAAATGGTTGCCTGACGGAAAAAGCTAGTCAAATGGTTGATGATCACCTTAGACATAATGTCGAGGATCTAGCCTTGTATCTACAAGATACCAGTGACCTTCTTAAGGCTCTTGATGGCTTAGCACTACCTTTGGAAGCCTGGTTGGTCACATTGGATGTGGAGGCACTCTACAACTCCATTCCCCATCACCTGGGGATTGGAGTTGTTGAGGATTTTATTTCATGCAATAGTGAAACATCCCTAGCTTACAATAAATTCATCTTGGACCTTCTACAGTTCATTTTGCGCAATAATATTTTCTTGTTTGGACACTCCCACTACCTCCAGATACAGGGTGAAGCCATGGGAACCAAGTGTGCTCCCTCCTACGGGAACCTGTATCTGGGGGGGTGGGAGCGCGATTTGCTATTTAGAGAAGACATGCAGAACTTCTTTGAGTATATACCGATCTGGAGAAGATTCATAGACGATATTTTCTTTATATGGACAGGAACCCGTGAAAGTCTGGCTCTCTTTTTTGAAAGCCTTAAGTTTAACCGTTTCAACCTTTCCTTCACTATGGAAGCCAGCCAGGAAAGATTGACCTTCCTTGACATTCAAATCTTCATCAATGCAGATAGAACTATAGGAACGACATTATACCGTAAACCCTCGGCGGGCAATTCCCTCCTGCATGCCAGCAGTTCTCATCCCACATTTTTAATAGCGAACATACCCTATGGGCAGTATCTTCGCATTAGAAGAAATTGCAGTGAAAACATCCATTTTGAACAATAAGGCCAGGGCCCTATACAATCGCCTAAGATCACGTGGCTATAGTAAGAAGTGCTTAAAAGAGGCCTATATGAGGGCCAAAAGACAGGATAGATTCGATTTGATTCACGGTTCCCCCACCCCTAGATCCAACCCAGGTGTTAAGTTGATTACTAGATATTCGGGGCAGCATAAACAGATATGTAATCTTATGCAGAGACATTGGTACCTCCTCATGGGCGATCCCAATGTTTCTAAGCATTTGAAAAACCATCCTGAAATCACCTACAAACGATCACGATCAATCAGGGATCAGATTGTACACAGTCATCACTCATCAGCCCCTTTAATCACTCCAGCCAACAAGGGAAGTAGACCCTGCCATAAGTGTGGATTTTGCAGATACATTCATGCTTCACGCAGTGTGGCTCTCCCGAATGGGCGCATTTATTTTCCCAAATTTTCTGTTACTTGCCAATCCATAGGAGTTGTATATTTGATGACATGTGGCTGTAATGCATTCTATGTGGGCAAAACCAAGCGTTCCTTCTTTCACCGTATCAGGGACCATGTGTCCCTGGTACGGCAAAAAAAAATGGAGACACCCATAAGCAGACATATGGGTCTTTTCCATCAGTTTGATGACTCATTTATGCATTTTGCTGCCCTTGAATATGTCCCCCCCAATGAAAGAGGGGGCAATTATGATCAAATTTTGCTCCAACGGGAGGCAAAGTGGATCTCCAATTTAGATGCCCTACAATATCCCGACCTCAATGATGCTCTTAGCTTTAAGCCATTTCTTTAAAATTAGCCAGCCCCTCAATAGATCAACCCTCCCCAAGTTATATATCTCTATACATTGTAACTCTAGAGATTGATAGTTTCACCCACTTTATTTATCTACATTAATGATGACTTGATCTCTTTGTTTTTAATTGATATACATCTATATCAATTTATTTATTATTTTTTTCTCCTCTAGGTTGGGTCTTTTTTTCTTTCAGTTTGCACGGGCACCAAGGACACATTCGGTTTTTGGTACCTAATCAATGTTCCATGCCGTCTGTGCCCTTCTGTGTCCGTTGCTGCCAAAATCCCCAACGTTTTTCTTTTCAGCCTCCTTTTCCCATCAGGGTATACAATTGTGGCTTGGTTTTCTGTCCATCCACTCTTGCTTTCCGTCCCCCACATCTCTGCCCCTTAATTCACCCCAGTTCAGGGCAGAGGATGTTTCAACATGGCCGCCCGCGACCACACACTTGCTGCGTCATTGCGGTTGTTGACTAACGCTGGGGACGCATGCGCGAAGGACATTCCTCTTACGTCCGTGGCACGGCAGCGATGTCAGATGCCGCCGCGCCGGAGTATGTACAAATATGGGGAACGGACCCTTAGTTCCCCATCATTTGCTGACGGCTACTGAATGAGCTAGACGGGAGGTATACCTCCCTCCCCCGTCAACTTTTCACATTGTTCCTTATCCACTATCAGGTATGTTTCTTGCTGTGCCTTGGCATATAGTGCCTCCCTTTGGATTTTTTACCTTTGGGCTGTCAAATGTCTAAGCCAGCAGACAATTTATTTATATTATATTTTTTGTTGCAGGTTTTTTACCTGATATATATCCTAGAATCTGGCTCGTTTTGGATGCAAGCCCTATATGCACTAAGCACTTTTGAAATGTTTCTATTTTATTCATCCCGCCACTGAGTGAATTTTTCCAGCTTCACAGCGCATGTTATTCATGGACGATATTGATTCTATCAAAACCAACATCTTTAGGTGAATTTTTCTGTTTCCCTATACAATTAAATATTATGAGTATTCCCATTTAAACTATTTTCCCTCTTTTTAAATATTATTTATATACATTGGTCCTTTCTTTATCAAAAAGGACTCCATCTGCTGATCATTTTGTATATCTCTGCAAACACTTTTGAAGACCCATCTCTGAAGGAAAGCAACCCTAGAATTTATCTTATTGATCTCAATCTTGAGTTCATATACTTATTTGATCATCAGTTTGGGTAAGGTTCATCTTTGCAACTTTGCGGCTATCTTCATTGTACCATGTATTTATCTCATCATTATGGATGTTGTCCTATTCATTTTATTCATTATACAATGTTTATTTACTACTTCTTTATATCTTCTATCTTCATGATAATAATTGATTTATATTGGAAGTATGGATTCATATTTCAACTATAGTACTCACTTTATGTATTTTTGTAATTTCCAGTTAAACATGATGCCACATGACAAGTCTCCTGAGGAAGCTCCAATGAGCAAAACATGTTGAGCAAAGTGGTATCTTTTGTGATATGTCACTGAATTTTATGAAAAAATCCTCTCTTTCTGTGTTATAATCATGTCTTGTGATTTTTTAATGTTTAAATAAATAAAAACTCTGATGAATTGATATTTAAAAATACAAACACCATTAAAGTCCCTGGGTAGGTTACCCCAAAGCCCATTTTCTTTTTCTATTTAAAAATTTGGGATGTGGTGTTTTCCCATTTGGTTCCTTCATTCCTAGCCTAATTTGCCAGAAAAGGAATGTTTTTCATGGGTGTATTCACTTCTCTTCCTAGTTGTGAAAAAGGGGAAAAAACTGGGCACTGGAGAACAGTGATAGATCTGTGGGGCCTAAACAAGTCCATCCAGAAGAAAACTCAAGATGAAAACTCCACAAACTATTTTGCAAGGTATATATCCTACAGACTGGCTTCTTTCTCATCAAATTTGTTTATTATTTTTTAAATATAACAAAGATTGAAACAATTGAGTACATACAAGGATTGTGGTACAATGTTCAAATAGCAATAAAGCTAAACATATCGATTTATCAACAGGATGAGTACATAACAATGTAAAAATGTAACAAGTAGCGCAACGAATAAACCAATAAAGTATTACATAGACTGGCTTCTTTCAACACATTTAAAAGATACATATCCTGAATTGTTTGCCTTCCATATGGCCTAACAGCATTTCCTAAAGTGTTTACAAAAATCCTCCTTGAGGTAGTATGCTTCATGCAAGGGAAGGGTGTAAGCATTTATCGCTACCTAGATGACTTTCTTATGACTAGATAACTATTGTTATGTCAAGAATGAATTCTCTTGCTCATTTATCAAGATTCAAACCATCTATGGGTAGGCTGATTGTACCCAAGTGATAGATACAATCAGCCTGTCCAATTGTTACATGCGATTATGTTTTTTCGAGGCGGAGTCAGGGCCAGGGGTGGGGTTGAGTGTGGGGCTGTACGGGCCCCATGACTTCTATCAGCGGCCCTAAAGGCGGCAACCTGATCCTTGATACCTTGATGTCTCATTACTGTTTTGAACGTAACTTTCTTATGACTGTAAACTTTGGTCAGAAAGTGGTTTCTTCTGCTACTGTTTGTAATTAGAGGAGAGAAAATTTCAATGTAGCCACCAGCACCCAGGACACTAAGTACCGTCCTTAGTGATGATTTACAAAAAAAATATGTAATGCTTTTTCCTGATGTCCTGACTCCTGATATGCATACCAATTCCTTGTCAGTTACCCAGTCAGAATTGAAGCTCGCATAATAGCAAAGCACTAAACATTTTCTTTAGGAGGTCTGCAATGGCATTCCCTTTATTTTCCAATGTCAAGTGTTCTTAGTTTCACAAGGCTTAAAAGATATTCTGCAGCATCTCCTACTGGCCAAACATTGCATTAACAACTGTAATCAGTCACATACATTTCTACGTTTGACACTGTAAAAAAGCATTTTTAGACAATTTTAGTGTTATTTATTTTAATTCCAACATATGGAAATAAATGTGGATTTTTAAGCAAATTGTCTGATAATCATAACCATATTTATATCCACTGTCTTGTGTATAAATATGTATTTACATTCTTCATCTTTCTGGTTTAGCATTTTGCCTGTTACATGTCAGCAAATCATATTGGACTCCAGTCACAAAAGTATCTTGCATGCAGTATTTAAGTGTATTTAAGTGTCCAAACACATTCTGCCTAAATATCGCATGCGATCCTGAAACTGTAATTTCACTATACCATTTGTGTTTGTTAATGGCGGCCAGGATGTTTAGTTTTGTTACAGACATGATGGTTGTTATACCTAGTCCATAGGGGATGATGATTACATCATTGGGCATATATTTTCCAACTGCTAACTCGTGAGAATCTTCGGCTATACTGCTGTATTGACCTGGGATGATTATATATGTCCCTGGGATTTATTCTCTATTGCTCTGTCTTATACAGTTTGGATACATTAGTGCTACTCTCCTTGTTTTTTCTGGCTCTGTTACTTCATCACCATCATGCTTCATTGACCCTATTTATTTCAATTTTGTCCCTGGCTGTCTCTCCTCTCCTTGTGTGGGTTGGTGGGTTCTGAATGCCCCTGTGCCTGCCCCAGGACTGATGACTGGATATCCTGCTACATTGATGAACTTGTCTTGCCCTCATCATTTGTCCTGGTCCTGAAGAAGCCAAATATTTGGCGAAACAGTTTGACTGGAAGAGTATATCCTATCCACATTGGACTTGTATTATTTCACTCTATACATGTGGTTGATCTAGCTTCCGAAGCTATATAGTTATACATCTACAGTATATTGAGGACCTTTCCTTCCACCATTCACAGGGAGCTTTTTCCTGTTTTTTAACTTTTTTATCATTGCACAATATAAAATTATGTTTGTTTTTTATATATTTGAGTGGCCTCCTATGATGTGCCATTATATTATATATTTGTAGGAAGGCTGGACACTGTATGCAGTTTCTACCTTTGTTATTCCCAGTAATTGTTATGGTTGTTAAGGAACGGGCGTCCGATGCGTCCTTAACAACAGATGAGTCATCAGCTGAATGTTAAGAAAAGAATTGCCAGCATTAACAAATCAGGGGGAAAAAAACATGTGGGGTCCCCTCTCAATCCATACCATGCACTTCGGGTCTGGTATGGATTTTGATGGGAACCCCCATGCCAGGGGGAAAAAAACATGTGGGGTCCCCTCTCAATCCATACCATGCACTTCGGGTCTGGTATGGATTTTGATGGGAACCCCCATGCCAAAATTTCTAAAAAAAATGGCGTGGGGTCTCCCCCCCAAGATCCACACCAGACCCTTATGTAAGCATGCAGCCCGGCAGGCCAGGAAAGGGGGCAGCATCCCTCCCCCTCCTGAACCATACCAGGCCATATGCCCTCAACATAATGGAGTGCTTTGGGGCAGGGGATAACAGGACAAGGGCCTCTTCCCAGGGTTGTGGGGGACTGCGGGCAGAGGGGCTTATCACAATCTGGAAGCCCACTTTAACAAGGGGGTCCCAAGATCCTGGCCCTCCCATGTGAATAAGTAGGGGTACATAGTACCCCTACTCATTCACAAAAAAAGTGTTTAAAAATTAAATAAAAAGGCATACACAAGTCATTTATTTAACAACAAAAAAAGTCCCCCCCGTGTAGATCCATCATCATTCGCGATGACTGCTGCCACTGCCGACCCCCCCCCCCAAAAAAAAAAAGGTCTGCACCCAGTGCTGGCTACCAACCGTCTGACAGCTCAGCTGCCTCCCGCCGCTAAATAAACAAAGGGGCGGTGTCACCCGGTGATGTCACTTGTAGCATCACCGACCGGGGCATGCTGGGTCGATGACATCACAGAGGGATGGGGGCACCCAGTGAAATCACGGGGCGGCACCACCCCTTAGTTTATTTAGCAGTGAGAGGCGGCAGAGCTGTCAGATAGCAGGAGTCAGCGTCAGGTGCTCTTTAACAACCAGCTATTTACTAATGGTTGTTAAAGACGCTGGCTACCGACTCTGTCCCTATACAGAGTCTAGCGGAGCAGCATATTTTCTGCCGCTACCTTCTCTCTGTCATTTTTGTTAAGGACACTGTCAACTGTAAAACAACCACTTGCAACCAGTGACGCGGCAGTTGGCAGAGCCTGATGGGGAAGCTTAGACACCAGTTCCCCATCAGGTCCACTCTAGCCTTGTAACTGACAGCAGACATTGGGCGGAAGTCATAGCCAACAACAAGCTGTCTATTGGCTATTGCCCACTGTCAATCACAAGGGGAGTGGACCTGATGAGGAACTAGTGTCTGTGAACCCTCATCAGGCTCTGCCCGAAGGTACAAAAGACCCCATCTTCTGCAATATCTGACAGGTGCAGCATTGTGAAAGAAGTGCAGTTACACTGAAAGCAATGTCCACACTTGTCTACAACAGGTACATAAATCTGTCACCAGCACCGACATTTATTGTGTAAGCACACTGGAATTCTAAAAAGTGTCTTATGCCCATGAAACCTATACCAAAAACATTCTTCCAGATGAAATGATTGAACACCCTCAAAGCTAGGCAGCCTCGAAGTCCTGCAGAGATTCCACATCCCAAAAAGACTAATGCCTCGTACACACGATCGGACATTCCGACAACAAAACCGTGGATTTTTTTCCAACGGATGTTGGCTCAAGCTTGTCTTGCATACACACGGTCACACAAATATTGTCGTAAATTCCGATCACCAAGAACGCGCTGAAGTACAACACATACAACGGCACTATAAAAAGGAAGTTCAATAGGCAGTATTTCGACCGACAGCTGCCATCATGAGACATGGCTAAAATCTGTCCCTAGAAGCCAGCTGATGAGAATAAGGAGAAATTGCTCTCATCTTTCCGATTACTTTCAGCAGGCTGAGATCTTAAAATCACGGTTTTGTGAAAAAGGATATGACAGCTCTCTAATTACTAAGGAGATTCGACAAGTGGCCCTAATAGATCGTGCCTCTTTGTTGACAGTACAATCGGAAAGAACAAAGAAAGCTGCAGACCTTAAACATAAGTGGTCCTTTCTGACAAGTTTTTCCACCCAACATAAACAAGTCAAGGACATTATTAAAAAACACTGGAGAATACTAAAAAGTGACACCATTTTAGGCCCTGTATTACCCGAACAGGCAGCCACTATTTTTAGGGGTGCCCCATCAATTAAAGGACAGATCGCACCAAATGTGATCGATCCCCCAGAGAAAATTTCATTTTTTCATAATATGAAAGGATTTTATCCTTGCCGGAGATGCACTGTTTGTAAATGGAATGTTTGTAAAGCACGTAAAATGGAAACATTTAATTCTTCTGTTACGGGGAAAGAATATAAGATGAAGCAGTTTGCTACATGCAAAACCAAACACATTGTATACCTCATCACTTGTCCATGTAAAAGACAATATATTGGCCGGACAATACGCAATTTCACCACAAGAGTAAAAGAACATATCACAGCGATCAAAAAAGGTAAAACAAATCACAGTGTTTCCAAACACTATGCATTACACCACGACCGTAATCCAACAGGAACTACTTTTCAGGTCATAGACAAATTCATACCGCATTGGAGAGGGGAATCCAGCATAAGAGGAGTCTCTAGACTCGAAACGTGGTGGATACATCAAATTAAATGTTATGTACCCCACGGTTTGAACATCGAATGGGACATTAATGCGTTTATCAATCAGTCATAATGCCCTAGGCAAGCCCCCCTGTTCATCCCTGTATGCCAAACCCCCATGTTATCCATGGATATATATTTTTTATCAGCTATATTCACAATTGATAACGTTATCCCTACTGTTCTTATAAATTTTGGAATTATTAATTTTATTTTTATTTTTACTTTCATGCTTTTTTGGTATTTATTTTGAGCATACCTAAACTTTGGGTGCACAACATGAGCTATACATGTCCCCCCTCCTGTACATATATCTGAGCTAGATGGTTATTTTATCAAAGTATAGAATGTATTTCTATTTTCAATTGTATTTTATTTTTATTGCTTGTCTATTTCCTTTTTTGATCATTTTAAATAGGATTAGAGGTAATATGTGTAAACATAGGGGAACTTGTGTGATATGACTATTATAGTTTTTTGATTTAGGGGAGAAGCCACCTTCGATGATTGGACAGTTTGTACGCCTATACCACTTCTGCGTCCCAATGATTGTGTTTTCTCTGTGTGTTTTTGGCTAACTAGGTTACGATCAGGTGGCCTTGTTGAACGCAAAGAGTAAGATGAGTGGCCGGAGAGGTATAAGATGCGTTCTTATTAGATGCCTGTTCGCATCGTCAAGTGCTGACACACTGAAGGGGGAGGAACCTTCGGTTTCGCGCTGATGCGCATGCGCGATAGGATGTGTGTTCTATGGGACGCACTCCTCTGATAATGAGAAGGTATGTCTGATCCGTGACGTCACCGCGTTAATACGTGATGACGCTCTAACCAGGAAACAACCAGCAACCATGGATGAGCGACGTGCGATCTACGTCATTGCGCTGAGACGCTCCGACGTAGTCATCACATGTCCTCATAGTTTGATTATAATTGGCCGAATATGGAGATCAGGTGGAGGCTTGGATTTGTAACCACTTCTAATTCCAGGATAGGTTAGAAGGATAGTCAGCTGATAGTCAGCTGACCAAGGGATACTCTCACATGACGCCGATCCCGGAAGTCACGCTGCACAGGTGTCCCCGATGTAAATTCTAGCATTCTCATATAAATAGCGCAGCAAATGAGAGGCCAACTTTACCCCAGTTGAAGTCTTTTTAAGACGAAACGCGTTGGGTGTATGACGCCACCTCGATCATCTGTACACTGCGCTAAATATACCTTTGTTACTTTTATGAACTTTGTTTTTACCCGAATTTTTATTGGAATCTTTTTACAATACAATACATTTTCCTGGTAATCCGGAATTCACACTATGTGGAACCTTTTTTCTCCTTATCTCTTCGTCTCAATCGCATGAGACCCAAAACGTTCGCTGGAGGAGGAATCCGTGGTACCGTCTAGGATTAGGAATCCTACCAGGACCCTTTCGTTATGGATCAAGGACAACTATAACCTTACCGTATCTAACGGTGCAAGCTCATACGACTCACCGCCAACGGCCTGTGAGTCCACCACGTCCGGTAAGGGCATTTTACATTACTTTTTTGCCGGGTCAGTTTTACCTGGTCCAGGATTCCGTTGTCAAATTGAACGGACTGTTTAATACCCCAGGGACTTACCATTTACTCCCACCCCAATTCGCTACATATATGTTTACGTTTTGATCTAAGGGTTTGTGATTATTCTTACCGTGTATACACATTCACATGTTTTCACTATATTATAGGTTGATACTAATGACTATTTAGATCACTTGATTTTCATATACAGGCCACTAATAACCTGCCCACCTGCTGGGTATAGCAGGACTTAGTATTTGATATGCACATAGGTGTGACATACCTCTTTGCACAATATAGCGCTACACTTTTTCTTTTTCTTATTAATCAATACAATTAGTCTAATTGTTGGTGTTGGCTGCTTGTTTTTGTTTTGTTTGGTTGGCGCAGCAGACTTTTCTCATTTTATTTAGTTCAATAGGCAGTGCGCCACCCTTTGGGCTCCTTCTTCTAATCTCATGTTAGTAGAAGTTTGGTGAGAGACGATTTGCGCTTTTCAGCCTTGTGCTTTCCAGTTCGTATCTGTTCTTCAGTTTGTGCGTGTGGGTTCGTTCCTGTCTTTCAGTGCATGTTGTCAGTTCGTATCTGTTTTGCAGTGCTTTCTTGTCCGCTGATTTTCAGATCATTCTTCTCAGGTTCTTTCTGATTTTCAGTGCGTTCTGTTAGTTCGTTCTGACCAGCCGACCATTTTCTAGCCATGTTGCCGGTACGTACTCGTCGTAGAGCTCGTGCTGTGCAGTTCATGAACAGGGCGAGGAGGAGTTCATGGACGAAGAATTGGTTGCTCCAGCGCGACCAATTCTCGCACATGCCTTTGTTGTGGGAGATCTGTGAGAATAATCCTGATGATTTCAGGAATTATCTCCGGATGACGGACCCCGTTTTTCTTTTTTTTTTTTTTTTTTTAAATTGTTTATTTATGTAGCGAAAAAGGTCCACATGGACCGCCAGTGAACATTATTACACACAAACAAGAAAAGAAAAACTTAACATGTGTCAACAGGTATATATCATGTCACATGACAACATACAATCATTGTAACTTAGCAGTTGTGTCGTATATAGAAGGTGTGCTCTTTATTTCCTGTTGAAACTCGTATAGCATCATTTTGCAAAGTTAATCTTGTGGTAACTGTTTCTAACTTCATGGGACCCCGTTTTTCACTGTTTGTTGGCTTTGCTGTCCCCTTATATTACCAAGCAGGACACCTGCATGCAGCAAGCCATCACTCCCGGGCAGAGGCTCGTCGCCACTTTGCGGTACTTGGCAATGGGGAGAAGTCTGCAGGACATCAAGTTCTTGACAGGCATCTCCCCCCAGGCTTTGGGAATCATTATTCCAGAGACCTGTTCTGCCATCATTCAGGTCCTGCAGAAGGACTATATTAAGTTTTCTCCTTTAATATGACATTCTATGTATTTAATGTTTGCTAATGAATTGTATTTATTTCATCATTCCATAATTACCATGATTGTAATATGCTGTGAATATCCCCTTTGTCCTCATGCATTCTGGAAGCTTTTAAAGTTCCCTTTTGTCCTTCATGCATATTTGCCTTCACTAACCTCCCCAGCATGCTATCCTGGGCCCATACACACCTAGCCTAGTCACTTAACAATTTATTTTGTCAGCTCCATTGTAGTGCTTACACTAAACACCCCCTAAAATGTGTCAAAATTTTATTTTTGTCCTTAAATTCATGCATAGTGCAAGAGGCTTTTTTTTTGGGGGGGGGGGGGGCAAAACTCATTTGGAACCCTCCCTTCCCCCCAACCACTAAGTCAACTGATACCAATACTCTATCTGCTGGCTTTGCCCAAACCATACACACTTTACCTACATCTTTTGTGGTCATGTTTATGGATGAAGTCACCAAAGCATGTAGTGCAAGGGCCTGTCTGAATACTTTCAAATGGTACTGTTTAAGTTTTGTTCTCCTATTATCTTGATAGGTAATTGCAGAATGTTGAAAAGGTGCTTCAATTAGGACAGTGTGTATTCCTAATTTTGTATTATGACTCTTCTTACCTGTCCAGTGGGCTGCCAATAGTGTAAGTAAGGAGGGGCTGGCCAAAGTAATCCACATTATTTATGCATTCAGCTCTCAATGAAGTGAAGAGGGTTCCTTGTCCAAAACATCTCCCCCCCCTAAAATTTTTACAATGGGCCATCAGAGGGGATGAGGAATCTGATAAGTGGACCTTATACTTTTGTCTTTAAAGACTCATTTCAATAAATGTTCTACTAATTATGTTGGCCAAGAATGTTTCTGTCTAATCTGCTTGCAATGTTATGTGCAAAAATACAAATTCTTTTTGCTTGTTTCACTCCACAGTTTCCTTCAAACCCACAGGAATGGCAGACTGTGGCATCCCAGTTTGCTCAGCAGTGGGACTTCCCAAACTGCTGAGGGGTAATAGATGGGAAACACGTCCACATTGTCCCACCCCCCCAACTCGGGGTCATACTATTATAATTATAAGGGGTTTAATAGTATTGTGCTGTTGGCGGTGGTGTCGGCGACATATGAGTTTTTGTATGTGGACGCGGGGAAGAATGGCCAGATGTCGGATGGTGGAGTCATCGCCCAGACGGAGTTTTACAGACGGCTCCAGAATGGTGGCTTGGGCTTGCCACCTGCTGAAGGCAACGTGGCTGGTCTTCCGTTTGTGTTCGTCGCTGATGAAGCGTTTGGGCTAGGTGAACATCTTATGAGACCATTTCCCATGAGGACCCTCACCCCGGACCAGAGGGATTTTAACTACCGGCTGTCCAGAGCCAGAAGAGTGGTGGAGAATGCTTTCGGAATAGTGGCCAGCCGGTTCTGCCTATTTCTGACACCAATCCACATGGCAGAATATAAACTGAACCATATTGTGATTGCCTGATGCATTCTACACAATTATCTCAGCAAAAATTATTATCAAAAAGTAATTTTATGGCACTTGAAGCTGGCCGTCCTGGCTTGCCCCCCCAAAGCGCCCGCAAAGTGAGACAAAATTATCTTGAGTACTTTGTGGTAGGGGGGCCATTAATCTGCCAGCGAATGTGTGAAACATTTTTTAAATAAATTTTTATTATAAACTGAACTAATATTTCATTTGATTTACTGCTCCTTCTTCTAATCTCATGTTAGTAGAAGTTTGGTGAGAGACGATTTGCGCTTTTCAGCCTTGTGCTTTCCAGTTCGTATCTGTTCTTCAGTTTGTGCGTGTGGGTTCGTTCCTGTCTTTCAGTGCATGTTGTCAGTTCGTATCTGTTTTGCAGTGCTTTCTTGTCCGCTGATTTTCAGATCATTCTTCTCAGGTTCTTTCTGATTTTCAGTGCGTTCTGTTAGTTCGTTCTGACCAGCCGACCATTTTCTAGCCATGTTGCCGGTACGTACTCGTCGTAGAGCTCGTGCTGTGCAGTTCATGAACAGGGCGAGGAGGAGTTCATGGACGAAGAATTGGTTGCTCCAGCGCGACCAATTCTCGCACATGCCTTTGTTGTGGGAGATCTGTGAGAATAATCCTGATGATTTCAGGAATTATCTCCGGATGACGGACCCCGTTTTTCTTTTTTTTTTTTTTTTTTTAAATTGTTTATTTATGTAGCGAAAAAGGTCCACATGGACCGCCAGTGAACATTATTACACACAAACAAGAAAAGAAAAACTTAACATGTGTCAACAGGTATATATCATGTCACATGACAACATACAATCATTGTAACTTAGCAGTTGTGTCGTATATAGAAGGTGTGCTCTTTATTTCCTGTTGAAACTCGTATAGCATCATTTTGCAAAGTTAATCTTGTGGTAACTGTTTCTAACTTTATGGGACCCCGTTTTTCACTGTTTGTTGGCTTTGCTGTCCCCTTATATTACCAAGCAGGACACCTGCATGCAGCAAGCCATCACTCCCGGGCAGAGGCTCGTCGCCACTTTGCGGTACTTGGCAATGGGGAGAAGTCTGCAGGACATCAAGTTCTTGACAGGCATCTCCCCCCAGGCTCTGGGAATCATTATTCCAGAGACCTGTTCTGCCATCATTCAGGTCCTGCAGAAGGACTATATTAAGTTTTCTCCTTTAACATGACATTCTATGTATTTAATGTTTGCTAATGAATTGTATTTATTTCATCATTCCATAATTACCATGATTGTAATATGCTGTGAATATCCCCTTTGTCCTCATGCATTCTGGAAGCTTTTAAAGTTCCCTTTTGTCCTTCATGCATATTTGCCTTCACTAACCTCCCCAGCATGCTATCCTGGGCCCATACACACCTAGCCTAGTCACTTAACAATTTATTTTGTCAGCTCCATTGTAGTGCTTACACTAAACACCCCCTAAAATGTGTCAAAATTTTATTTTTGTCCTTAAATTCATGCATAGTGCAAGAGGCTTTTTTTTTGGGGGGGGGGGGGGGCAAAACTCATTTGGAACCCTCCCTTCCCCCCAACCACTAAGTCAACTGATACCAATACTCTATCTGCTGGCTTTGCCCAAACCATACACACTTTACCTACATCTTTTGTGGTCATGTTTATGGATGAAGTCACCAAAGCATGTAGTGCAAGGGCCTGTCTGAATACTTTCAAATGGTACTGTTTAAGTTTTGTTCTCCTATTATCTTGATAGGTAATTGCAGAATGTTGAAAAGGTGCTTCAATTAGGACAGTGTGTATTCCTAATTTTGTATTATGACTCTTCTTACCTGTCCAGTGGGCTGCCAATAGTGTAAGTAAGGAGGGGCTGGCCAAAGTAATCCACATTATTTATGCATTCAGCTCTCAATGAAGTGAAGAGGGTTCCTTGTCCAAAACATCTCCCCCCCCCCTAAAATTTTTACAATGGGCCATCAGAGGGGATGAGGAATCTGATAAGTGGACCTTATACTTTTGTCTTTAAAGACTCATTTCAATAAATGTTCTACTAATTATGTTGGCCAAGAATGTTTCTGTCTAATCTGCTTGCAATGTTATGTGCAAAAATACAAATTCTTTTTGCTTGTTTCACTCCACAGTTTCCTTCAAACCCGCAGGAATGGCAGACTGTGGCATCCCAGTTTGCTCAGCAGTGGGACTTCCCAAACTGCTGAGGGGTAATAGATGGGAAACACGTCCACATTGTCCCACCCCCCCAACTCGGGGTCATACTATTATAATTATAAGGGGTTTAATAGTATTGTGCTGTTGGCGGTGGTGTCGGCGACATATGAGTTTTTGTATGTGGACGCGGGGAAGAATGGCCAGATGTCGGATGGTGGAGTCATCGCCCAGACGGAGTTTTACAGACGGCTCCAGAATGGTGGCTTGGACTTGCCACCTGCTGAAGGCAACGTGGCTGGTCTTCCGTTTGTGTTCGTCGCTGATGAAGCGTTTGGGCTAGGTGAACATCTTATGAGGCCATTTCCCATGAGGACCCTCACCCCGGACCAGAGGGATTTTAACTACCGGCTGGCCAGAGCCAGAAGAGTGGTGGAGAATGCTTTCGGAATAGTGGCCAGCCGGTTCTGCCTATTTCTGACACCAATCCACATGGCAGAATATAAACTGAACCATATTGTGATTGCCTGATGCATTCTACACAATTATCTCAGCAAAAATTATTATCAAAAAGTAATTTTATGGCACTTGAAGCTGGCCGTCCTGGCTTGCCCCCCCAAAGCGCCCGCAAAGTGAGACAAAATTATCTTGAGTACTTTGTGGTAGGGGGGCCATTAATCTGCCAGCGAATGTGTGAAACATTTTTTTAATAAATTTTTATTATAAACTGAACTAATATTTCATTTGATTTACTGCTTGTGTTTCTTTTAGCTGTCTCCTAGGTTCTCCAATGGGCTTTTCTTTTGGCCATTTACTTCAATAGTGCAAACGTAATTTATTTGGTACATGAGGTGACAATCTCTTCTTCAGCTAACTATTATGTTGTGGGTCTGCTACACACACACATTGTTTTTGCTGTTACTGTATGTAATGCATTAATGATAAAAATAATCATCCTTTTCAGCACCATGAATTATTTGTTTTGAGTCCCTAAAATGGCCTGATTGGGGCACATTTTAGAGCACTGTGGAGGTTATTTACTAAAAGAAAATCCACTTTGCACTACAAGTGCACTGCAAGTGCACTTGAAAGTGTACTGAAACTGCACTGAAAGTGCACTTGTAGTGCAAAGTGGATTTGCCTTTAGTAAATAACCCCCATTGTCACTGTAAACACCAACTTACTCCAAAAACTGGTATTGAGCATTAAAAGAAGAAGCCAAAAAAAAAAAAAAAAAGAAGAAGCCACACATTGTTGAGTAGAAAACAGTTTACTCCGTGCACATTCACATGTGCGTTAGAAAAGGGTTTTTGAACAAACCAACATCTTTGATGTATAACATTTTTATGTTTGACATTAAAAATATCCTTTTTTTGGTTAAACAGGCATGTTTAAAACCATAATAACATACACAACTCAGGAACTTAAAGTTCAACTTTGAAAAAGTGATGGCAATATCAGACATTAGTATGTCAAAACTGTGTTGATCTTGCCTTCATCAGATGGGGTGATGTCACCCCTGTAAAAGCCAAATTTTGAAGATGCACACAACTTGGGAGTCAAAATGTGGATTTCAGTCCTGATCCTGTGCCTAATGTCAACATGTGCTAGCTCCCATCATGGGGATCAATGGACGTGTTTCGGGGGTGCAACCCCTTCTTCTCACCTACCTGAGTTACGAGGAAGGGGTTGCACCCACAAAACACGTACATGGATATCCTGTGATGGCAGATAGCACATGTTGACACACTGTGTGCATCTTCAAAATTTGACTTTCAAATTACTTTAAAACTTGATTTAAAAGAACAAATTCCATGACAAAACTGTACAATTTTTGTGTGTTTTAGATTCTGCCTAAAACATCAATGATGTTCTTCATTTTTTGTTGCACATCATTGTTGAACATCATTGATGTTTTCCTTTATCTTCTCTAAATCCCGATTGCACACCATTATCTCCCCAATGAGGATGTGTGCACTTGCACTGGTGAAATAAGTTTCTTCTTCCACAACATCCACATCACCTAAAATAAAAAAAAACACACCATGTATTATAAATATGCAGACATACATCTATTACCTGAAGCTGTGGTCTCAGACACTGACCTGTTATGGTCGCTATTTCGCCCAACCTCGGAATCCACATCCTCAGGTTGTGGTGTGGGCATTTCCCCTTCTTTAGGAGGTGTGGGGTTCCTGGTGTCCTCAGATATCCCGAGTCTTTTCTCCCCTATGTGAATACAAAAAAGGTATACTTAGCACACTGGAAAGTCTCAGCCAGGAGGAGGCTGTGGAAAGTCTCAGCCAGGAGGTGGCCAGGGAAAGTGACAGCCAGGAGGTGGCCAGGGAATGTGGCAGCCAGGAGGTGGCGGGGGGAAAGTGGCAGCCAGGATTTGGCCGTGCCCAGTAGCCTGACCGAATCGCAGGTTCCTCCCCTCCGCCTTCCAATAAAAGGCCCAGGAAGGGCAGAAACGTGGACGAGTCAGCACTTGGTTTGATTCGGCAGGCTACTGTGGTCCTCACAAACACCCCTAATATCCAGGAGGCCTTTGCCTGTATGACGGCCAGTAAGATGCAGGTAATGGAGGTGGGTCAACGCCTCATCAGTGAGGAGCTCATATTTCAGGTCCTAATTAAGGGGGTGAGGCGCGAACTCACCAAGAAAAGTCACGTATGTGAGTTGGACCATACTCTTCCTCCACCCCCTGCCACAACTCCAACACCACAGCCACAGCCTGGTAGGAAGCATGCAAGGAAGTCTTGAGAGTGATGGCCTGGGTTCGGTCTGGTCTGGCAAAAGACGCAGGCTGTTGTAAGACCACAGCCTCGGGACATATATGTCATCTGCTGCTGCTCCCGATCTCTCAGAGTCCTGGACCATCTTGTTCTCCCTATTAAATGGACTCCTCAGGCTACCAATTTTGCCTGTCAAATAATTGATGTCTGCCCTGGGGTACAAAGGCTTTGCCAATTTCAACAGTTTATCCAGCGTTGCCTTCCTCTTTATTTTGTTATGACCCCTAATAAATTTCTATTTTTTTTTTTTAAATCCTTGGCTATGTGTTTTAGTTCAAAAAGGACAGTTTGTTTGTGAGTAGGCAGGTACATTTCAAAAATACAATGTCAAATTAACAAGGGACACCAACATCAACCAACCTCTTTGAGGTTAAAAAATACAAGATAATAATGGTGTTGTGGTAACTTGACACACAAAACGACAAAAAATATTATGGAGATCACTAGAAAAAAAAAAATAATAATCATGAGGTCTTGATAAAAAAAAAAGTAGATCACTAAAAAAAAATTATAAACATTATTCTGGAGATCTGGCAAAAAAAATAAATAAAGATTATTCAGGAGATCACGAGAAATAATAAAGAAATCCGTTTGTAAGAACTCTGTGTGAATATCAGCAGCAAAACAACTTCCATTATTCTAGCACTATAAAGAAGAAGAGAATGCGCTGCATTGAAAGATTAAAAACTTTGCAACATGACGAATGTGCTATCTCCATTACGAGCGCGAGTGTTACGAGACCGAGCGCTTCCGTCTCGTACTTGATTCAAAATTTTTTTGTCGGAAACAGTTGTTGTCGGAAATTCCAACAGCAAATGTCCGATGGAGAATACACACGGTCAGAATTTCCGACAACAAGCTCCTATCGAACATTTGTTGCCGGAAATTCCATTTGTTTGTACGCAGCATTGGACCCTTTTTAAGATATCCCCTGAGCTCCTTTAAAACATTAAGTTTGGCCATACATTATACAGTTTTCTTGTCCAGTTTTCCTTTTGATTTACCAAAACCATTTAATATAAGGCCAAACCTAAACACTTTCAATTTGTATACAATCAGGCAGGCCCTTGCACTACATAGTTGAAGGTACATTTAAAGGAAAATTGAACAAGAAAATTGTAAAATATACTGTATGGCCAGCTTAAGGGATTTAAAGGTAATTGAATCTGAACTTTCTTTCAAATGTACATTTAAAAATATTAAAACGATTGTGGGACATATTTATCTAGTGCAAATAAACAACAAAATTGTCAACCAGTGGAAGATAAACTTCTCTTGCTGAAATTTATTTTACGATAAACAACAAGGCGGGATTTCGAAGGACAGCTTCTGCACATGTGACCTTGGTAATATGTATCCTTGGAAATGGCCCTGGTTGAGATCACTGGAAGCATCACAAATCAATATGTGTGGGAGTATTACATACAGTCTTTACATTCTATGTATGTTACTTTCTATTGTATATTTTAAGAGGAATATTTCAAATCCAAAACACAATCTCTGTGTAATATATTTATTTATGGCAAACAAGAAAATAAGTTACATACATACATTTTAAATAGTAGGATCAAGATCTTTATTTTAGCTATGTGACTGTACATGTCTGGTTGCACTGAACTCATTATTGTGTGCTACACCTATTGCCAGAAGACTATATTTCAGATACTCACCCACTTCTGTTCTAGAGATATTACAAACACCAATTTTACTGACTTGTAATACTATTTAGAATAAAAGGTATGAGATCTATGATGAGGTCAGTCTAGAGCTTGTCAATCATTGTATTAAAGTGATAAAAAAGGCTTGTTATTTAAAGCGGAGCTCCGCCAAATTTTTTTTTTTAAAAGTCAGCAGCTACAAATATTGCAGCTGCTCACTTTTAAAACATGGACACTTACCTGTCCAGGGCGCACGCGATGTCGGCACCCGAGGCCGAACCGTCTCTCGGCTGCCGCCTCCATCTTCGGTAAGGGAATCAGGAAGTGAAAGCTTGCGGCTTCACTTCCTGGTTCCCTACTGCGCATGCGCGAGTCGCGCAGCGCAATACGGATGGTCCCTGCTGTCTCTGGGACCCGTGTGTTTCCCAGCAGACAGCGGGGGGGGGGGGGGGAACAGGAAGTGGCGTAAATAACCACAGATTCTGCGGCTATCTATGCCGGAAGTGGGTACAAATACCTGTAATATACAGGTATCTGCACCCCCTCCCCCTGAAAGGTGCCAACTGTGACACCGGAGGGGGGGAGGAATCCGATGAGTGGAAGTTCCACTTTTGGGTGGAACTCCACTTTAAAAAAGAAAAAAAAACATATATTTACCTGCTCTGCACAGTGGTTTTGCACAGAGCAGCCTGGATCCTCCTCTTCTTGGGTCCCACGCCGACACTCTTGGCCCCTCCCTCCTGTCAAGTGCCCCCGAGCAGTCTCGCTCCTGATCCGCTGCTCTGTGTGTCTATTCAGACACAGAGCCGCGACTCGGTCCCACCCCCTCTCTCTTCTCATTGGCTCACTGGCTGTGATTGTCATTGACTTCCACTGCTGCCTCAGCCAATGAGGAGTGAGAGTCCCAGGAGGGCCGAGGTTCTCGTGCACATTGCTGGATCGTGATGGGGCTCAGCTAAGTATTAGGAGGGCTGGGTGCTGCTACACAGAGAAGGCTTTTTACCTGTGTCAGGGACTCGCTTGCCATAGCAGAGCAGATGTGCAGAGACAAAGGCCATTGCACATGCGTGGGCACAATTCCAATGATGTCCCTCCTGACAGGCATGTCTGTGGTCTCAGGCAAACACCTATGCGCATGCGTACGCTTATTAGCATTGGCGCTCATTGTAGTATATAAGGATGGCAGATGTACTAGGGCCTTTGCTGTCTGATCTGCAGTTTCCCCCTGTAATCGGTTTCCAATGCCTATCCTGATCTGATTGTTACCTGGCTTCCTGACTACTCTGATTCTCTCCATTCCTGACCTCGGCTTGCTTGACCCCTCTTCAGTCTTACCTCCGGATTTCTCTGTTGCCAAACATCTGCCTGAACTTGACCATTTTTAAGTGTTATCTCTGATGTACCTTGATTCCTCTGTATCTGACCTGGCTTATCTCACTCTGCACCTTTCTTCAGCCTCTACGAACCTGCATCCGCGGTACCCGGCACCAGCAACCTACCTGCATCCACAAGTGCCTGCATCCACAGCTACCAACCGCACCTCCACTACTGCTGCTGGCTGCTACAAGTGTCCCCCTGCTACGGAGAACACCACAGGCACTCCTAACCCAACGTGCTCTCGCGGCTGCTGCTGCAAACTCAGTGGTCCTTGAACTGGAGCTGTACGAGAGGCCTTCTTCTGCTTGTCAGGCTCTACCTTAAGGTAGGTGACAGTATCAGACAGCCATGACAGAGCCTGCAAGAGGACCCTCTCCGATGGAGATTTGCCAACACCTTGCTGCCCTTACACAGGCCGTCAACTCCTTGCAAGTGGGTTATATTCAGCTGGAAGAACGGCTACAATCCCTGACTACACCACCCAGTTCTCCGCCCAGTCCGGCTCCAGCCCAGGCAGGTCCTCCACCTACAGTGATGATGCTGCCACCAGAACAGCGGGTTCCCACACCTGAAAGATTCCCTGGGGATCGGAGCAAGTTCCGGGCCTTCCGTACCGCCTGCCAGCTATATTTCGCACTCCAACCCCAAACCTTTTCTCTGGAGGCCACAAAGGTTGGGTTCATCATCGCTCTCCTACAAGGGGAGCCTAAGTCATGGGCCCACCAGTTACTGGAGAAGGATGATCCACAGGTGCGGGAGATGTCATCCTTTTTCAATGCAATGGCACAGCTATACGACGACCCCCAACGTACCGTTACTGCCAAAACAGCCCTCCATGCCCTGCAGCAGGGTCGGTGAGCAGCCGAGGATTATGTCTCAGATTTCAGACGTTGGAGTAGGGACACCCAATGCAATGATGCAGCCCTGAGACACCAATCCCATCTGGGCCTTTCTGAGAACCTCAAGGTCGAGCTTGTCCAGGTTGGTGTACACAGTACCCTGGAGGCCTTGGTTACCTTGGCAATTCAAATCGACCGGCAGCTCTGTGAGTGCCGAGCCAAGAGGTTCACTCCATCCAACTGGCCTGTCTGGATGACACCAAGGGCCCCAATTCCAGCTTATCATGCCCAGTCCAACCCAGTCGTGATGCATACAAGTTCTACCAGCTCGGCTCCCAATGAGTCTGAACCCATGCAAATTGGATTACTACGCGCTACATTATCTCCTGAAGAGCGTCTGCCGCGCAGACAGAGGGACCTATGTCTATACTGCGGGGAAGCCGGCCATTACATACGTGCCTGTCCAGTAAAACTACGTAAGTGCTCCACAATACCTCCAGCTCATCTGTCTTCCTTGTCAACACAAGCAACTCATCTCACGCTTCTCTCTTTTCAGCTTCCAAACGAAGTAGTACGGGTCAACGCCATTATTGATTCGGATGGCATGCAGCTGCTTCATTGACCTGACTTTTGCCACGCAGCACTTCCCATTACGATCCAAGACGCAGGGGTTGTTGGTATACTTGGCCGACGGATCCCGTATTAAGTCAGGACCAGTCACCCAGGAGACCTGGCCCCTATCTGTGACTACACCAGCTCAGCATAAAGAACTCCTAAGCCTGGATGCTATCTCATCTCCACTATTTCCCATCATTCTGGGCCTTCCCTGGCTCCCAACCGATAACCCTCAGATCGATTGGATCACTGGAGAGATCAAGTTTCAGTCCCATTACTGCCAGGAACACTGCCTTCCTAGGGCCTCCGAGGCCGCAACCAGCTTACTATGTATAGATTCAAACCCGGAGACAAGTCAGCCTGTACCCAAGGCCTATGAGGAATACCAAGATGTTTTCAGTAAACAGGGTGCAGACACACTGCCTCCCCATAGACCATATGATACCCCATAGAGTTACTCCCTGGGGCTGAGATTCCCTTCGGGCGCATCTTCCCCCTGTCCGAGAAGGAACAAGGAGCACTAAGGGAGTACGTGGACGAGAATCTCAAGAAGGGATTCGTCTGCCGTCCACATCCCCCGCAGGGGCTGGATCCTTTTTTGTGACCAAGAAGGACCAATCCTTACGGCCATGTGTCGATTACAGAGAACTGAATAAGATTACGATTAAGAACCGCTACTCTCTCCCCTTGATGCCTGAGCTATTCCAAAAACTGAGCAGCAACCATCTTCACCAAACTGGACTTCAGAGGAGCGTACAACTTGGTCCGCATTAGAGAAGGGGATGAGTGGAAGACAGCTTTTCGCTCCAGGTTTGGCCATTATGAATATTTGGTGATGACCTTTGGCCTATGCAATTCGCCAGCCACCTTCCAAAACGTCATCAAAGATGTTTTCTGGGACTTTCTAGATATCTTTGTCATCATTTATCTGGACGATATCCTAATCTTTTCCTTATCCCTGAACGCCCACCGAGGACATGTCAAGAGTGTCCTGCTCCGACTTCATCAACACAGACTCTACGCCAAACTGGAGAAATGTGAGTTTGAGTGCAAGAGCATTCAGTTTTTGGGGTTGGTGATCTCTCCAGCAGGAATCAAGATGGACCCCCAAAAAGTTTCTGCCATCTTGGATTGGCCGGCACCCACTGGCAAAAGGGGGTGCAGCGATTCATAGGATTCGCCAACTTCTACAGGAGATTCATCAAGGGGTTTTCAGCTATTATAACCCCATCATCCAGTTAACCAAGTCGCACCTGCGATTCAACTAGAGCACAGAAGCCCAAGAAGCGTTCCAGACCTTAAAGAAACTGTTCACTTCCTCCTCAATCCTAAGCCACCCTAACCCAGCACTACCCTACATCTTGAAGGTAGATGCCTCAGAGTCAGCAATAGGAGCAGTGGTGTCACAACGCCAACCATTGAAGGACCTGATGCACCCTGTAACCTTCTTCTCCCGCCGACTCTCCCCAGCGGTGAGAAATTATGATGTGGGTGACCAAGAATTACTCACCATTAAGGCGGCGTTAGAAGAATGGAGATATCTACTCGAGGGCGCAGCACACCCCATACTGATCTACACGGATCACAAAAACCTAGAATATCTACGATCTGCCTGACGGCTGAGGTCACGCCAAGCTCGGTGTGAGCTGTTCTTCACAAGATTTACCTTCCATATCACATACAAACCCGGATCCAAGAACGTAAAACCAGACGCATTGTCAAGGATGTACAATGACCCAAAGGCGCCGGCCGTACCAGATACCATCTTACCCGCAAGTAACTTTCTGCTATTACAACCTGATCTACTGTCACAGATTAAACAGGCCTCCACTAATATCAGTAGTAGTAGTAGGGTAACCTTGGTAGCCAGAGATGGGTTACAATGGCGGGTGAGTCAGATTTTCGTACCAGACTAGATCCTGGTACAGGTGCTAAAGCTTCTTCACGATCACCCACTGGCAGGCCGTTTTGGCATCACAAAGACAATAGACTTGGTACGTCGTACCTTCTGGTGGCCAGACCTAGAGGGGTTCTGCAAGAGTTATGTGAACTCTTGTCCCATCTGTACCCAAAGCAAGTCCGCAAGGAGCCGAGTTCGGGGGTTACTGAAACTGCTACCTGTCCCCGATAGACCATGGAAAATGATTGCAATGGACTTTATCATAGAGCTCCCACCATCAGAGGAATGCACGGCAATCTCTGTGGTAGTAGATAGGCTATCAAAGATGGCCCACTTCCTACCATTGAAGAATTTCCCATCTGCCATTGAGACGGCTTTATTAAGGAGATTGTGAGATTGCATGGGGTTCCGGTGAACATTGTATCTGACCGGGGGTCCAGTTCACCTCACGGTTTTGGAGAGCATTATGTGAGGTCCTGAAGATTGACCTATCCCTATCCTCTGCATACCACCCCCAAAACTAACGGACAGACAGAGAGAACAAATCAGACCCTGTAGCAGTGCATCTGGTGTTTTACGCCGTTTGTACAAAATGATTGGGTGTCATTTTGCCCCTGGCCGAGTTTGCATACAATAATGCTAGCCATTCCGCCACAGGGCAGTCCCCATTTTTTGCGAACTATGGTTTCCATGTATCTTTTCTACCTGATTTTGTTTCTGAGTCCTCAGTTCCAGCAGTACAGAATACAGTGGAGTTCCTCAGTCACAACAACAAGATCCTACAGGAAGCAGTGACAAAGGCACAGATGGATAACAAGCGGGCATTCGACAAGAAGAGGAGAGGGGAGCTGAATCTTCAAACAGGAGATCGAATATGGCGATCCACAGTGAACCTCAGGCTGGCATCCCCATCAAAAAAGCTGGCGCCCAAGTTCTTAGGTACTTTTCCCGTAAAACAGAGATATCGTATGAACTGTCTTTGCCGGAAACATTTAGAATCCACCCAGTATTCCACGTATCACTGTTGAAACCTGAGATACAGGACCCCTTCCCTGACAGAGGGTCAGGTCCACCCGAACCAGTGTTAGTCAATGGTGATGAGGAATATGAGGTGGAGGCCATTCTGAACTGCAGGAGAAGAAGAAACCAGCTGCAATATCTCATATAATGGAGGGGTTATGGTCCAGAGGACAACTCCTGGAAACCCAAGGGGAATATCCATGCAAAAGAGTTTATACAGGATTTTCTCCATAGGCACCCACAGAGGGAGGGCCAAGTGGGCATCCGGAGGCTGCCCGTAAGGGGGGGGGGCAATTTCAGGGACTCGCTGGCCATAGCAGAGCAGATGTGGAGAGACAGAGGCCATTGCACATGCGTGGGCACAATTCCAATGATGTCCCTCCTGACAGGAATGGCCACGGGCTCAGGCGAATGCGTGTGCGCGCCCATTAGCATTGGTGCCCATTGTAGTATATAAGGCAGATGTACTAGGGCAGTGGTCATCAACCCTGTCCTCAGGGCCCACTAACAGGCAAGGTTTTATGTATTAACTTGGGGAGATGCAGACTAAAATACTGAAATCACTGAGCAGCAAAAGATATCACCTGTGATGTATGTCAGTTGTCTTGCAAACCTGGCCTGTTAGTGGGCCCTGAGGTTAGTGAATCCGCGACACCCGGCACCAGCAACCTACCTGCATCTGCAGCATCACTGCATCCACAAGTGCCTGCATCCACAGCCACCAACCGCAGCTCCACTACTGCTGCTGGCTGCTACAAGTGTCCCCCTGCTGCTCTCGCGGCCGCTTTTGCAAACTCCGTGGCCCTTAAATCGGAGCTGTATGAGAGGCCTTCTTCTGCTCGTCAGGCTCTACCTTAAGGTACGTGACAACCTGCATGCATAGAATGCATGCAGGTAAAAAACCTTGAGCCTTTAGAACAGGGGTCGGGAACCTTTTTGGCTGAGAGAGCCATGAACGTCACATATTTTAAAATGTAATTCCGTGACAGCCATACAATATGTTTAAAACTAAATACAAGTAAATGTGTGCATTTTATGTAAGGTCAACACTTTTAAAGTACAATAAGTCTCTGAATTCTTTTTAATAACTTTGTTATGCTGTTGCTAACCAATGATGAATAAAGTACTTCTAACCATTAATGCGACTTCTGGTGCTGCATGGTTCACATCTCCCCCACTGTAATATCCACATCTCCCCCCACTGTAATATCCACATCTCCCCCACTGTAATATCCACATCTCCCCCACTGTAATATCCACATCTCCCCCCACTGTAATATCCACATCTCCCCCACTGTAATATCCACATCTCCCCCACTGTAATATCCACATCTCCCCCACTGTAATATCCATATCTCCCCCACTGTAATATCCACATCTCCCCCCATTGTAATATCCATATCTCCCCACTGTAATATCCACATCTCCCCCACTGTAATATCCACATCTCCCCACATCTCCCCACTGTAATATCCACATCTCCCCCACTGTAATATCCACATCTCCCCACTGTAATATCCACATCTCCCCCACTGTAATATCCACATCTCCCCCACTGTAATATCCACATCTCTCCACATCTGCCCCACTGTAATATCCACATCTCCCCACTGTAATATCCACATCTCCCCACTGTAATATCCACATCTCCCCCACTGTAATATCCACATCTCCCCCACTGTAATATCCACATCTTCCCCACTGTAATATCCACATCTCCCCACATCTCCCCACTGTAATATCCACATCTCCCCCACTGTAATATCCACATCTCCCCCCACTGTAATATCCACATATCCCCTCACTGTAATATCCACATCTCCCTCACTGTAATATCCACATCTCCCCACTGTAATATCCACATCTCCCCCCACTCCCCCCAAGTAAATGTGTGCATTTTATGTAAGGTCAACACTTTTAAAGTACAATAAGTCTCAGAATTCTTTTTAATAACTTTGTTATGCTGTTGCTAACCAATGATGAATAAAGTACTTCTAACCATTAATGCGACTTCTGGTGCTGCATGGTTCACATCTCCTCCACTGTAATATCCACATCTCCCCCCACTGTAATATCCACATCTCCCCCACTGTAATATCCACATCTCCCCCACTGTAATATCCACATCTCCCCCACTGTAATATCCACATCTCCCCCCATTGTAATATCCACATCTCCCCACTGTAATATCCACATCTCCCCCACTGTAATATCCACATCTCCCCACATCTCCCCACTGTAATATCCACATCTCCCCCACTGTAATATCCACATCTCCCCCACTGTAATATCCACATCTCCCCCACTGTAATATCCACATATCCCCCCACTGTAATATCCACATCTCCCCACTGTAATATCCACATCTCCCCCACTGTAATATCCACATCTCCCCCACTGTAATATCCACATCTCCCCACTGTAATATCCACATCTCCCCCACTGTAATATCCACATCTCCCCCACTGTAATATCCACATCTCTCCACATCTGTCCCACTGTAATATCCACATCTCCCCACTGTAATATCCACATCTCCCCACTGTAATATCCACATCTCCCCCACTGTAATATCCACATCTCCCCCACTGTAATATCCACATCTCCCCCACTGTAATATCCACATCTCCCCCACTGTAATATCCACATCTTCCCCACTGTAATATCCACATCTCCCCACATCTCCCCACTGTAATATCCACATCTCCCCCACTGTAATATCCACATCTCCCCCCACTGTAATATCCACTTATCCCCTCACTGTAATATCCACATCTCCCTCACTGTAATATCCACATCTCCCCACTGTAATATCCACATCTCCCCACTGTAATATCCACATCTCCCCACATCTCCCCACTGTAATATCCACATCTCCCCCACTGTAATATCCACATCTCCTCCCACTGCTGTAATATCCACATCTCCCCCACTGTAATATCCACATCTCCCCCCACTGCTGTAATATCCATATCTCCTCACTGTAATATCCACATCTCCCCCACATCTCCCCAACATCTCCCCCACTGTAATATCCACATCTCCCCACATCTCCCCACTGTAATATCCACATCTCCCCCACTGTAATATCCACATCTCCCCTACTGTAATATCCACATCTCCCCACTGTAATATCCACATCTCCCCCACTGTAATATCCACATCTCCCCCCACTGCTGTAATATCCATATCTCCTCACTGTAATATCCACATCTCCCCCACATCTCCCCCACTGTAATATCCACATCTCCCCACATCTCCCCACTGTAATATCCACATCTCCCCACTGTAATATCCACATCTCCCCCACTGTAATATCCACATCTCCCCCACTGTAATATCCACATCTCCCCTACTGTAATATCCACATCTCCCCCACTGTAATATCCACATCTCCCCTACTGTAATATCCACATCTCCCCCACTGTAATATCCACATCTCCCCACATCTCCCCACTGTAATATCCACATCTCCCCCACTGTAATATCCACATCTCCCCCCACTGTAATATCCACATCTCCCCCACTGTAATATCCACATATCCCCCCACTGTAATATCCACATCTCCCCCCACTGTAATATCCACATCTCCCCCACTGTAATATCCACATCTCCCCACATCTCCCCCACTGTAATATCCACATCTCTCTCACTGTAATATCCACATCTCCCCCCACTGTAATATCCACATATCCCCTCACTGTAATATCCACATCTCCCCCACTGTAATATCCACATCTCCCCACTGTAATATCCACATCTCCCCTACTGTAATTTTCCACATCTCCCCCACTGTAATATCCACATCTCCCCACTTCTCCCCACTGTAATATCCACATCTCCTCCCACTGCTGTAATATCCACATCTCCCCCACTGTAATATCCACATCTCCCCCCACTGCTGTAATATCCATATCTCCTCACTGTAATATCCACATCTCCCCCACATCTCCCCACTGTAATATCCACATCTCCCCCCACTGTAATATCCACATCTCCCCCACTGTAATATCCACATCTCCCCTACTGTAATATCCACATCTCCCCACTGTAATATCCACATCTCCCCCACTGTAATATCCACATCTCCCCCCACTGATGTAATATCCATATCTCCTCACTGTAATATCCACATCTCCCCCACATCTCCCCCACTGTAATATTCACATCTCCCCACATCTCCCCACTGTAATATCCACATCTCCCCACTGTAATATCCACATCTCCCCCACTGTAATATCCACATCTCCCCCACTGTAATATCCACATCTCCCCACATCTCCCCCACTGTAATATCCACATCTCCCCACATCTCCCCACTGTAATATCCACATCTCCCCCACTGTAATATCCACATCTCCCCCCACTGTAATATCCACATCTCCCCCACTGTAATATCCACATATCCCCCCACTGTAATATCCACATCTCCCCCCACTGTAATATCCACATCTCCCCCCACTGTAATATCCACATCTCCCCCACTGTAATATCCACATCTCCCCCACTGTAATATCCACATCTCCCCCACTGTAATATCCACATCTCCCCCCACTGTAATATCCACATCTCCCCCCACTGTAATATCCACATCTCCCCCACTGTAATATCCACATATCCCCCCACTGTAATATCCACATATCCCCCCACTGTAATATCCACATCTCCCCCCACTGTAATATCCACATCTCCCCCCACTGTAATATCCACATCTCCCCCACTGTAATATCCACATCTCCCCACATCTCCCCACTGTAATATCCACATCTCCCCCACTGTAATATCCACATCTCCCCCCACTGTAATATCCACATATCCCCTCACTGTAATATCCACATCTCCCCCACTGTAATATCCACATCTCCCCCACTGTAATATCCACATCTCCTCCCACTGCTGTAATATCCACATCTCCCCCACTGTAATATCCACATCTCCCCCCACTGCTGTAATATCCATATCTCCTCACTGTAATATCCACATCTCCCCCACATCTCCCCACTGTAATATCCACATCTCCCCCCACTGTAATATCCACATCTCCCCCACTGTAATATCCACATCTCCCCTACTGTAATATCCACATCTCCCCTACTGTAATATCCACATCTCCCCCACTGTAATATCCACATCTCCCCCCACTGATGTAATATCCATATCTCCTCACTGTAATATCCACATCTCCCCCACATCTCCCCCACTGTAATATTCACATCTCCCCACATCTCCCCACTGTAATATCCACATCTCCCCACTGTAATATCCACATCTCCCCCACTGTAATATCCACATCTCCCCCACTGTAATATCCACATCTCCCCCACTGTAATATCCACATCTCCCCCACTGTAATATCCACATCTCCCCACATCTCCCCCACTGTAATATCCACATCTCCCCACATCTCCCCACTGTAATATCCACATCTCCCCCACTGTAATATCCACATCTCCCCCCACTGTAATATCCACATCTCCCCCACTGTAATATCCACATATCCCCCCACTGTAATATCCACATCTCCCCCCACTGTAATATCCACATCTCCCCCACTGTAATATCCACATCTCCCCCACTGTAATATCCACATCTCCCCACATCTCCCCCACTGTAATATCCACATCTCTCTCACTGTAATATCCACATCTCTCCCCACTGTAATATCCACATATCCCCTCACTGTAATATCCACATCTCCCCCACTGTAATATCCACATCTCCCCACTGTAATATCCACATCTCCCCTACTGTAATTTTCCACATCTCCCCCACTGTAATATCCACATCTCCCCACTTCTCCCCACTGTAATATCCACATCTCCTCCCACTGCTGTAATATCCACATCTCCCCACTGTAATATCCACATCTCCCCCACTGTAATATCCACATCTCCCCCCACTGCTGTAATATCCACATCTCCCCCACTGTAATATCCACATCTCCCCCCACTGCTGTAATATCCACATCTCCCCCCACTGCTGTAATATCCACATCTCCCCCACTGTAATATCCACATCTCCCCACTGTAATATCCACATCTCCCCCACTGTAATATCCACATCTCCCCCACTGTAATATCCACATCTCCCCCACTGTAATATCCACATATCCCCCCACTGTAATATCCACATCTCCCCCACTGTAATATCCACATCTCCCCACATCTCCCCACTGTAATATCCACATATCCCCCACTGTAATATCCACATCTCCCCCCACTGTAATATCCACATATCCCCTCACTGTAATATCCACATCTCCCCCACTGTAATATCCACATCTCCCCTACTGTAATATCCACATCTCCCCACTTCTCCCCACTGTAATATCCACATCTCCCCCACTGTAATATCCACATCTCCTCCCACTGCTGTAATATCCACATTCCCCCACTGTAATATCCACATCTCCCCCACTGTAATATCCACATCTCCCCCCACTGCTGTAATATCCACATCTCCCCCACTGTAATATCCACATCTCCCCCCACTGCTGTAATATCCACATCTCCCCCCACTGCTGTAATATCCACATCTCCCCCACTGTAATATCCACATCTCCCCACATCTCCCCACTGTAATATCCACATCTCCCCCACTGTAATATCCACATCTCCCCCCACTGTAATATCCACATCTCCCCCACTGTAATATCCACATCTCCCCCCACTGTAATATCCACATCTCCCCCCACTGTAATATCCACATCTCCCCCACTGTAATATCCACATCTCCCCACATCTCCCCACTGTAATATCCACATCTCCCCCACTGTAATATCCACATCTCCCCCCACTGTAATATCCACATATCCCCTACTGTAATATCCACATCTCCCCACTTCTCCCCACTGTAATATCCACATCTCCCCCACTGTAATATCCACATCTCCCCCACTGTAATATCCACATCTCCCCCCACTGTAATATCCACATATCCCCACTGTAATATCCACATATCCCCTACTGTAATATCCACATCTCCCCACTTCTCCCCACTGTAATATCCACATCTCCCCCACTGTAATATCCACATCTCCTCCCACTGCTGTAATATCCACATCTCCCCACTGTAATATCCACATCTCCCCCACTGTAATATCCACATCTCCCCCACTGTAATATCCACATCTCCCCCACTGTAATATCAACATCTCCCCCACTGTAATATCCACATCTCCCCCACTGTAATATCCACATCTCTCCCACTGTAATATCCACATCTCCCCACTTCTCCCCACTGTAATATCCACATCTCTCCCACTGTAATATCCACTTCTCCTCCCACTGCTGTAATATCCACATCTCCCCACTGTAATATCCACATCTCCCCCACTGTAATATCCACATCTCCCCACTGTAATATCCACATCTCCCCCACTGTAATATCCACATCTCCCCCCACTGCTATAATATCCACATCTCCCCCACATCTCCCCCACTGTAATATCCACATCTCCCCACTGTAATATCCACAGCTCCCCTACTGTAATATCCACATCTCCCCCACTGTAATATCCACATCTCCCCCACTGTAATATCAACATCTCCCCCACTGTAATATCCACATCTCCCCCACTGTAATATCCACATCTCCCCCACTGTAATATCCACATCTCCCCCACTGTAATATCCACATCTCCCCACTTCTCCCCACTGTAATATCCACATCTCTCCCACTGTAATATCCACTTCTCCTCCCACTGCTGTAATATCCACATCTCCCCACTGTAATATCCACATCTCCCCCACTGTAATATCCACATCTCCCCCACTGTAATATCCACATCTCCCCCCACTGCTATAATATCCACATCTCCCCCACATCTCCCCCACTGTAATACTCACATCTACCCTACTATTGTCTGCTTGCTTACCACACAAGCAGGCAGATCCACGAGCAGTTAAAGCAGGTGATGATGATGTCAGCACACCACTCACATAGGCCGCCGCCATGTGTACCAAGATGGCCACCGCTCCTAAGCCGCGGCCTTTCCTATGGGCTCAATCCGCGGATCGGCACACCACGCGATCCGCGGATTGAGAGGCGAGAGCCAGATGCAGCCATCAAAAGAGCCACATCTGGCTCACGAGCCATAGGTTCCCGACCCCGGCTTTAGAACCACTTTAAATGAGCTACATGTCTGTCTGCCTCACTGATGACTTAAGGTGCATTTACACTTGTGAATGCACCCTGCCGGTGATTCTGCGAATCGAGTAAACTTGCACGTAAATGTTGATGCTGTGATCACATGTGAATGATCAGCCCTGGATGCATGCAGTCTTCGTCCAGGATTGATCACTCACTTGTGATTTCAGCATGGGCACAAACAGCTGTGAGAGCTGGCTGTCTTCCATGTCATCTGCTAGTGTTGGTCCAGCGTGTTTTATCAAGTTCAAAGTCAGAGCAGCCATCTACCAGGAAATTCTAGAGCACTTCATGGTTCCCTCTGCGGACCAGCTTTATGGAGATGCTAATTTAATTTTCCAGCAGGACTTGGCACCTGCCCACACTGCCAAAAGTACCAATACCTGGTTTAATGATCATGGTATCACTGCGGTTATTTGGCCAGCAAACTAGCCTGACCTAAATCTCATAGAGAATCTGTGGGGTATTGTCAAGAGATGATGAGACACGCCAGACCCAACAATGCAGACGAGCTGAAAGCCACTATCATAGAAACCTGGGCTTCCATAACACCTCAGAAGTGCCACAGGCTGATCGCCTCCATACCATGCCGCATTGATACAGTAATTCATGAGATGCACTTGTGTATACAGTACATATTTATTATTATTATTCTCACTGTTTCACAGTATTAATAAACCCCTTATAGTAGTTATCTGCTGTTTTTGTACTCGAAAGGGTTTACTTTTGTTTTTTTTACTCAATCAAGACAGGTGATACAAAAATCATGCTGCTGATACTATATGTTTTATGCTGGCCATACACGTATCAATTTTTGGATGAGAGTATTTGTAGGAATATTCATAAGAAAGTTCTTTGTACATTCGATGAATGGACAAATGTCGTTCGAAAATTTCACTTGCTTTTAACATTCAATTTTAAAATGAATGTAATTTCTAAACAAAAAACAGGCCAAGCTTGTATCTAGCCACCTGCCTATGACAAGGGAGTCTTTCATGCATAATATTATATTACAGTCCTGTCTGAAAATCTGAATATCTGAATAATCTGAAATTTTTTTTTTCTTTGAATAAAGATTTTGGTCTCTGTGTCCGATGATATGTACCAGATTCAACCTCTAAATAAGTACAGTAAAACCTTGGTTTGAGAGTAACTTGGTTTGAGAGTGTTTTGCAAGACAAGCAACATTTTTAAATACATTTTGACTTGATATACAAGTAGCGTCATGTCACAACTGAGTATAAAAGAGAAGAGAGGCACCTCTAAGTGTAGCAATATGGTTACATTTAATGACGGTACAACATTTAGCAACTATTGAGTACATCTGTACTGAGACCTCATAGAGGTTTATTTATTCATATGCCAATTATGATTTTAATGTATGTTGTTTTGCACAAAAGGTTCAAGTTACATGTTAATTTTTGCTGGCTTACCTAAGAATGAAGGCAGATAAATGAATCCTTTCCCTGAGAAGTTGCTGCCCCAGGCTAAGATCTATGCAGCTTTTGAACAAAACCCCAGACTGTCTGTAGCTAAAAATAAACCATTGCTGTGCTGATATTCAGCCTGATTGTAAACAATACTGCAAAAAAGAACCCAGCAATAATATATAACAATCCTTGCTATTAGCAGTGTCAGCTGTTCTGCTTTCATCTCCTGACGTCATTGTATTTTATTTTTTTAAAGTAATTGTAAACGATCACCTTATAAAACAACCCATCCAGTTTAAAATAGAAATGAAAGGCAAAACATTGTGTATATATATAAAAAAACATAAATACCTTTTTCTCTTTGTCATAAGTGATCACATTCCCTCTGTTCTCAGCTGCATAAGAGCAGGGGGGGGAGAAGCAGCAGCACACTGAGCTTCCCGGTGAATGTGCAGCGGGGGCACGTCAGGACAAGTCTGATCACTGGAGGAGAGTACACTGGAGGAGAGTTTCCAGCATAGCTAGAGAACTGACCACGCTGTGCTCTCCTGCTTAAAGTGGTTGTAAACCCATTTATTCAAGTTTATGGTGAGTTAATCACTGCAAGCTATTGCACTGTGTGCGGTGTGTGCATCGCTTCCTACCTGCTTGCTTTCTGTGTAATCCTTTGTTTTGTTTGTAATGATGTCACCGGCGCATGCGCTGTTAGTCCTATTTTTCCGGCAAGCTCTTTGTGCCGGAAAATGGTGTGTACATGCCGGGGCTGCGTCATTTGCTTAGGTCAGCATCAGCCTCGAGATCCCACGATACTCCTTCCCCATTCTGAGGCTACGCCTCGATTATGGAGTAATGCAGCAGCAGGATCGGCTCCCTATTCGCTATACACGGTTGCCATGGTAAAACCGGAACGAAAATGAGGCTTGTCTTCGGGAACGAATGCGCATGCGTGGGATTATGGCTACAGAGACTGAGTGAGGGTGGAAATAAAATGCCGTTTAGACACGGAAGACAAGAGTTATAATGGCAGTGGCTGCATACAAGTGGGAGCTTTCAGAAAAAGTTTCTTCTTTCAAGTAAGAACATTCTATTTGCCTTCTGTATGAGGTGCATAGCTTCTAAACAGCAACATGCATTCCCATATTTATTATTTAAGGTAAAATTATCTGAGTTTACTACCGCTTTAAAGAGGAAAGCAAGGGGACTGGCAGGAACACCAGGGGCTCCACACAAAGGAAGCAATATAAAGAGAACAGGATAGTTTCTCATCCAAGTACATGGTACAGCAGGCACATAGGAATATGAAGTGTTGGGGTAACAAATCCTTTAAGGAAGTTTGGGTATGACAGTCAATTCATGTTACATTAGTCCACCGTGGACTAATATCCAGTAGGTATGCAAATCTAATACTGGACCAAAAGCGCATGTAAACTGCAAATCACTGTAGTAGTCACCACTATTTCAGTAATAGCCACAATACAGACATCTCAAGTCTCCTGGAAGGTGTGGGAGTCTCCCGAATTTCTGTGGCGACTCCCACACACCTGCAAGCACCTCCCGATCTCCTGGGAAGGATTGGTGCGGCGGGGATCAGCTGTGATCACCAATCTCCTTTGTATAGATTTTTAGCTGACAGCCGCTTCTCCTTCTCTCCCTCCCGTGGCTGTCAGTTAAAAAGCTATACAGGGAGATCGGTGATCACAGCTGTCCCACCAGCCGCACCAATCATCCCCAGCTGCTCTGTGTGCTCCTCCCCCAGCCCCCTCCATGTCCTTCTCTCCTCCGGCCCCCTCTATGTCCTTCTCCGCCCCCGTTCTCCGGCCCCCTCCATGTCCTTTTCTGTACCCCCCTTGTTCTCCTCTGGCCCCCCTCGTCCCCCCGCAGCCGGATCCCCTCCTCTCCTCTCCCACCGGCTGCGGGGGGAACTAGTTAATGGACACAGCGAGCGAGATCACTCCTGTGTCCTGTGATAAATGAGCAGAGTAAACTGTGTTTACTCTGCTCAGTTTATGAATGGACAGGAGCCTCTGTCTCCTGTTCATTCATCTTTAGTGCCAAGAAAGGGACTGGGAAATGTGTGTCCTCAGTCCCTTTGTCTGTCTCAAATGGGAGATGTCAGGGGTCTGTTTAGACCCCTGACATCTCACCAAAGCCCCCCAAATAATATAAAAAAAATTCTAAAAAAATTCTTAAAAAATGAAAAAAACTGTAAAAAAATAAAATAAAAAAACTACTGACACCACTCTCCCCTGCCCTACCAACACTGTCCACTGCCCCAAACCCCTCCCCCCAAAAAGCATTGTGAAAAAAATAAATAAATAAATTAAATTGTAAAAAAAATAATTATTAAAAATAAAAAAAAACTACTGACACCGTCCACATTCCACCCACCCCCACCCCCTTTCCCAGAAGCACTACGAAAAAATATTGAAAAAGTGATTTAATTAATATTTTGCAGCGGGGGGGGGGGGGGATTTGCAAGCGCGAAGCGACACCTCCCTGAAATCTGAAATGAGTTTGCCACCTCCCTGAAATGAGTTTCTGCAGTTTGGGATGTCTGGCAATATTCCTGGTCCAGTGCGAAGGTGCTGTCCTTCTGCATAGTAACTACATGGAGTCTCACTCCTGGAGCGCCCAAGTCTCTCAGCCTGGCTCAATTTTGTTCCAGGAGCAGGATCACAGGTGGGGGAGCCCCAGTTTTACTGCCCCCCCCCCCCCCGCCGACCACCCACCCGTGGCATTTTGAGTTGACTCTCAAACTCAGCCATTCAAGTCATGGGGGCCGCACCACAACTGTGATCCAAACATTTGGCTTGTGGTTGTGGTGCATTACCACCATTATAAACTGCCATTTATGTGAAAAGCAATCCATTATAGATTGCTTTTCAGAGCTTTGGCTACTGTGAATCTAAGACTCCTTGCAATGCCACCCATATTCCTGTCCTTTGAACACGGTGACAGTAAGCTGACACCTATGCTTCACAGGTGCACAGTTATCAGGTTGCTGTGGCAATGTTGAAAGCACAGGGATATGGGTGGCATTACAATGAGTGTTATTAAAGGGGGCACAGGCTATGTACTGTACAGGAGGCACTTCTAGCAGCTTCCCATTCTTCCTTCATTTCTACTGGGGAAAAAAACTCGTTCTTTCCTCCCTCACTTTATTAATTACTGCAGAAGCCTTGCTGCTTGTACTGTAATTCAGCAGCTTGTCTGCAGGCAGGCTTATCCCCTCATCAGAGCTACCACTTCATCCCGCATCTACACTGGCAGAAAGCCCAGTGGATGAACATTTAATTGTAGGGATGGATAGCACACTTTGTTTGCCAATTGGCTGAAAAGGCAGTGGGAGGGGTGCAGCCTCTAGGCTTCAGACTGCACCACCGTCTGCTGCTTCCTCAGCCAATGAGTAGTTGAAGCTGCCCCATAAGTCCCTCCCTGCTGACATCCCCAGTGGCGTCACTAGGGTTGGTGTCACCTGGTGTGGTAAAACATGGTGTCACCCCCATTAATGTCTAGGCTGCCCAGCAACCTGCAGGCAGCACACGGTCACGGGGAGCACCCCAAACCGGCGCCTGTAAATGATAGTATAGGGTGGTATAGTGGCAGGTTAGGGTAGTATAGGGTGGTATAGTGGCAGGTTGGGGTGGTATAGGGCAGGTTGGGGTGTTATTGGTCAGGCTGGGGTGGTATAGAGCAAGTTAGGGTGGTACAGGGCAGGTCAAGGCGGTATAGGGCAGGTCGGGGTGGTATAGGGCAGGTTGGGGTGGTATAGAGCAAGTTAGGGTGGCACAGGGCAGGTTGGGGTGGTATAGGGCAAGTTAGGTCTCTATGTAGTGACACTGCACTGCATTTACTTACAGCATGCTTCATGCCTGCAGATGGGTGGGGCTGCTGTGTCCTCGCCTCTCATCACCTTCAGCTGCGGGATCAGCAATAGTGAAGAAGTCTGTGGGAGAAGTGGAGGAGGCAGCCACACCCCCAGCTCCGCCCACCAACTCCGGCTCCCTCTGGGATATTAGCCTGACTGAGGAGTGTTACAGGCAGCCTCCTCCGCACGGCTGAGTGCCCTGCTCGCACCTATCCACTACAAGCAACAAAGTACAGTGTTTAGCAGTGGCCCTGGTGTCACCCCTCTGGCGGGTGTCACCTGGTGCAGGCCACCCCCCGCACTCCCATAGCAACGCCACTGGACATCCCCCTGCACTCGTTTGAGTCCCAGCCTGCTCGCATAATAACAGGCTGGAATTAGCATGAACACCGTGGAATGTGTGACAGTGTGGCTCCCATCCCAGTCCCAGCTGCGCCACTATCGGATGCTCTGGGGGGGGTTTAATCCCCTGACTCCCCCTAATCTACGCCCCTGCTCACCAATACCGATACTAATGCTGGCCATACACTATACAGAAAATCGGCCGAACCCCTTTTCGAAAAACGAACGTTCGACCGTGACCGCAAACGATCGTGCCATCATATAATGACCGATAATCTGTTCAGTGGACATGAATAAATAATTTTGTGTTCGTTTTTTTACATATACCTAGTGCAGGCAGTTCGGACGGGAAACACATTAACCTTGCAATTTATCGTACGTTCGGCAGAAATTTTCCAAACATGCCGTTCGTTTTTTTTCCACAAAAACGTCACAAACGATTATCGATTTGTACCCAATAACTTGCCGAAAAACGAACGAAGTGTCCATACGAACGATTTTTCGGCCGATTTTTCGTATAGTGTATGGCCAGCATTATTTTTAGTGTCATGTGACAGTTCTTTTGTCGCAGTTCTTATGTCACCATACATTCATGAATACTGATGAGAAAACTGCACAGATTTCACTTGCAGAGACATCAGTTTCACATCAGCTTCACATCAGCTTCACAACAGTTTTCATGTGCGTTTTATTAAGTTTTTACAGCCTGTTCACATATGTGCAGGCCGGCTGCAGTGCGATTTGAAAAAGAGTCCTGTGCGATTTCAGTCCGGTTTAGGTGCCATTTCTAATCTCATACACTACAATTCGCATGGGAATTTCACCTAAAACGCTGAATGAAACCGCACCTGACTGGGCTTTGAAATTGCACTGCAAACTGGCCCACACCTATGTGAACCGAATCTGAAGGTATTGGTTTTAGTATCAGAGCATTTGCACGAGTACAAGTACTCGTGCAAATGCTTAGAATCGGTGTCGGTGTAACACTAGTGGTGACATTAAGGGGACATTCTAAACAGTAGCCAGGGTCAATCTAAAGAGTAGGGGATTGTTCTGATATGGAGATGACCTTAAGATTTTTCTAGTCCTGCTGAAGGAGGCATTTTTGTCCAACCAAAAACGTTAGCTAGTCTTTTGATTGATCCCCTGACCCTTACCGGAATAAAGTCATATCTGAACCTTTCAGCAGTGGTGTGGTGCTTCAATTCACATTTTTGTTGCATTACACTACAAGCCAAGGAGACTGTGGAGATCTTCTGAGGTGTAGAAGCTGCATGCCCACCACCAGATCACCCATATCCACATTATTTAATTGAAACAGAACAGCAATACCAATAAGATAACCTCAGGGATCCCGCACTATTTTTGCACTTTCCTAAATGTTCATATGCACAATATAATCTGATTGGGTAACGATGGCATGTGTAAGTTTTTGACCAGACAACTAGCGATTGAGTTTTATATATATATATATATAAAAAAAAAAAAGCATTTATTGAACTGGTTATTAAACTAATTATAATTACTATTTTTTACCCCTGTGACCAGTAGCACTGGCAGCATTCTCCCTCCTCGCTTTGCTCCTTACCCATTGACAAAAACATGAACACATAGCTAAGCGGTCTTATTTATGTGTGTATGGGAAGAGTGAAGAGCAGAAGGTGGTCGATTGATATTTGCAAGTCTGAATGCCATTTTATCTCTACAGGCATCCTAAGGTGTAAGTTTCTGAAATCATTAGGCACAAACCTACCCAGTTAACATACAGTAAATGTTTCGAGCCTTGCAAATAAATGTTATGAGAGCATAACAATTCACGTTCTATACCTAAAACCATTCCAAGCACTCTAATTTTTAAAGACAGAACAAACACCCAGCACTATTAAGACAAACTTCCAGAAAATAAATATTCCATATCTAATATGTGTGCATTTTTTTTAAAGTGAATCTGTCCTGTAAAAGTAAACATGTACTGTTATTTTAACCCCTTTTAAAATGTAATTTTCCTGGCTGTGATGCTAATCCTCTAGGCTCAACCTATATAGCAAGTATGCAGGTCATGTGCTTTTATTATGACCAGCTGCATAGCTTCAATTCAGTAATTAAACACACAGTGAAGACAGATGATCCACATAAAAGATCGGCAAAAAAAATTTTTTATAAGGAAGATCAGGAATGCACATGATAGATTTCATTAAATTCTCCAATATAGTTGAGGAGCACAAGCTAATACTAATCTTCTAGGCTTGAAGGCTATCTGGGACATTGTTACAGGATTTTATTTTATTTTGGAGAAAGTCACATAAAAAAAACATCCTTCACAAGTTCAAGTTTGCAAAGCATTTTCTTCTAAACAGTGGTTTCTAAGAAGAGCTCCACTAATAGCCACTACGGTTCCTACAGCCAAAATGTCAGGGTTCGCTTATATTGTATATTGCCTATAATAAATTACCAGCTATGATTGTAAAGTCACCTACACATAAACTGCTTGCCAATCCCCATCTGACACTAAAGGCTCGTACACACGATACGAAAATCAGAAGTAAAATCTCGTCTGACGAACGATCTGCCGATTTTCGGATCGTTAGTATGGTGCTTTCAACAGCCGATTCCGATTTTTCGTAAGACAGAAGCTGGATGTGCAGACTATAACATTTTTGTCGGATGTACACAACGTCCGGTTTTTGTTTAATTAGTATCGCTGTCGTCTGAAAAAAATTGTAAGAGCAAGACTATGCATGCTCAGAAACAAAAGAATACATACAAAACTATTCAACGCATGACGTCACTTCTGAAGTTGAATTCTGTGGAACTGGAACGAGACTTTTCATATTTGGACATGAGACTAGCATGCAGCGAAAAAGTGACGAACGTGTGTCCGAAAATCTGATCGTGTGTACGAGGCTTTAATGGTGTCATCATCCATTCAGCAATAGAATATATTTTGGGTAAAACGAATCATGACATATTGCAGGTTCCTGGACCAGATAGGTATGAAAGCAGATAGCATGACTGATAACTGGAAACGCTATTAAAATAACATGCATCACAGTGATGGAAAGAGTTTTTGTTATAGAGCAATTGGTTATTAATTTTAAGGTACTACATGTGTGAATTAATCCATGGTATTTTCCCAAAATAATTTATAGCAATAAATAATAATTCACAATTATTCCAAATATCTACTGACGTAAAAGTGTCTGCAATACGATACCCAACACATTAGAATCAACTGACAAAAGCTTAAAGTGTGTTTAATCATCAAAACAAAAATTGACAGTATTGAAGCTCACTGGTACTTAGATGCGGTGGCTGCGTTAGTTTTCTTTTTCCACACCTCTTTCCTTTTTTTTTAACCTGGTAATCCTGCCATTCCCTCACTTCCTGTCCTAAGGTGACAACCGTACTAAGCAGCATTATCACCCTAGCAAAGGGAGTGTTTGAGGGCTACATAACCCATACTAGGAATACATAACACTTCCCTCTCTACTCCAAATCAGGGAGAAGGTGTCTTGTAATCCAGAGAGATACCAGGAAACAATGCTAACTGAAAACAGTCCAGAAGCAGAGAGAAGAAGTTATGAGTTCACTATATTTTATGCTGAATGAACAGCTTTTTTTGCACTTGTCAAACAGATATAATAAAATGCTTTAATTTGCATATTGAATAGACCAAAATGGAGCAAATAAGGAACATTTCTTGTTAGAGTTTACATTTAATGCTTATCATGTTTTCAAGACAGTTTTGTGCAGTAGTTGCTTATTTTTTACATTTTTTTAAAAACTTTTTTCCTTTTTTTTTTAAAATACAAATATTATGTTTATAACAGGCATCTGTGTACAGAACAGATGAATTTACCACATATACAATTTTGATAGATTTTTGAGGTCTTTTGATGTTAAGGCTGTGTTCACACTACCGTGCGGAGCGGCTCACAGCGGGGGGGCTTGGTGTGTCCCTGTTCTATGTTTCAGGTCTGATTTCGGTCCGAATTTTTGGCTGAATTCGGACCTGAAGCGGACCAGAAGATGCTCAGGCAACGCACAGGTGCAATTCGCACCGGAGCCGATCCGGAGATGTGTAACCGGCTCCATTGAAAGCCAGCCACAGTCTCCTGTCATGCGAATTGGATGCGGAGACATCCAATTCGCAATAGTGTGAACCCAGCGTAGAAGTCAATTAACAATTAAATAAAGATTATTATGGGTTATTGCTCTTAAACTATTGCTGCTTCCAGATTACTGATAGCTGTGATCTACAATGAGGTCTCTACTGGAGAGGACAGAAGCAGAGCTATTTGAGGTGGCAGTAATATAACAGATCTTGAGATTAAGCCCTGGTTCACATTGGTACAATTTGACATGTGATTTGACATGTCAAATCGCATGTCAAATTGGCGGCAATGGCACCATCCTAATTGGTGCAACGTGAACATTCAGCTACCAGTGTGTATGTTTTTTGCTATTACTGACCAGGTAAATGACAGGTACATGCCCATGAGAAGTCCTTGGCAGCTCTGGACAAGTTTAAGCCCTACAATGCATTACAGTTCTTTTAAACAGGGATATGGTAACCTCCTGTTAATATTGCTATCAACTTTGTCATGTGTATATATCTCCTGGACTGCAGTGGGACTACATTTGCAGTTGCACAGCTGTCTGAATAACCTCACACCTCTGACTTACAGTTACATTTAGAGGATGAAATGACAGGACAAGGTAAAGACAGACTGATCAGGTTCTTAACTGATGTTATGAACCAGGATTATAAGACACAGATCAGATTAAATATATCACAAATCCTAAAAATGAATCAGTACATTTATTTCTACCTTACTTATAGGATATCTGGGGAAAAATTACTAAATAAAAGTGCACAAAACTGCACGAAACAGTTCAAAGTTGGGTTAGAGTGGCCATAATCAAGCAAATATCTCAGAATCATGATCATTGTCCTTCCTGCAACCTACCTATTTTTCATGATTTTATCAATGAATATGGCCTAAGTGTGGTAAAACCTCTGCTGCCCTTTCTATATACAATAATAAGGAGAATGATTTGATTTTCCATCATTTGGAATGATCAGAAGTACGTATTCCTGGACTACTACACGATAGTCCTGAGTGATAACCAAATCAATTATATTGCTTGCAGCGCACCGCTAGCCTTTGTTTACTGTACTTTACTCAATTTTATAATGGGCAGCACAGTTGTAACTGCATTTAGCCCAAATCCCAGAAGGGGGCAGTCTATAGCAAGATGATATTACTAAAGTGGAATTGTTTTGCTACTTATTTACATTTGATTTGATTGTAGCCGTATTAGTGCAATTGTGACAGAGAAATGAAGGGGACATACCCCGAAAGCTTGTCCTGAAAAATTGTATGTTAGTGCAAATAAAAAAAGTATCACGGACAGTACTCAATTTTCTCTGCTACTTATTTTAAAAAAAAGAGCAGAGTTGTTGATTAAAGTGCAGTAAAAGCCGTATTAAACCATAAAAAAAGGTACTTATATAGCGCAGTCAATTTACACAGCGCTTTTACATATACTATACTTATATACTTATACATATATTATACATTCACATTAGTCCCTACCCTCAAGGAGCTTACAATCTAAGGTCCCTAACTCACATTCATACATATACATACTAGGGCCAATTTAGACAGGATCCAATTAACCTACCAGCATGTCTTTGGAGTTGCATCGTACCAATTCCTAAAGGCTATGGTTGTATTAGTTTCTTTTGTTAGGCTTTCTTTCTTCTATTTTAATGTATGGATTCGGCCAGTAAGTCTGTTGGTTTTTAACATAAAAGCTCTCTTGAAGTTACAGGGATGAGACAGACCATTTAAAAGGGAACTGCGGGAAATTCAGCAAAATAAACGTACATACTTACCTAAGTGGATGCAGCACTGATCTGATGCTGCATCTGTCCCCCACTGATTCAACACGGAGAACGTAGCGATCAAAGACCTCTGATCATTCAGTTCTCAGGTCCACTCTGAGCATGAAGCCGTGTCTGTCAGTCACCACTCTGTGCTCTGCCCCTCCAGCTCTCACTGGAGTGCCGGGCAGTGGAGGGGGCAGGAGTGGCTGGCTAGGACTCTTAGCAGCGTGCTGAGAGACTGAGCCAGCTGCATTTCAGAAAAAAACAAAACAAAATAACTTTGCGCTTACTCAATAGTGCAAGCAGCTAACACTGCAAATAGAAATTTTGCTGTCAACTATAAATATAAAAAAGTGTAGCGCTAAAAATTATACAAAAAGTGAAATAACAAAATGTGAAATAACAAATATATTCTAATCGTAATAAATGTCCATCTTATATATTAGTGAGTCATAGTCCATCATTCTGTGAAACCATTGTAGACAACATGTGGATAAACGACTAATAAATGAAGGCGTACCAGAAAGTTTGAACCCAAAAATAGCATATGCTATATGGGTCAAACAAGCCTTTATTGCCCACTGGCAGTAGTAGGAACACTGAAGATCAGCCGAAAATATGTAATCTTGGAAGCCTTCTCAAGAGTGTAATACATATAAACCAAGGATTGTGCAGATACCACCACACAAGTGAATGGAGGCTTACCAGAAAGTTGGGACCCAAAAAGCATATGCTGTATGGGTCAAACAAGCTTAAATTGCCCACTGGCAATGGAGGGGAAGCCCCGATGGCGAACAGGGGATGAGGTCCTAAGGGTCTTCACACGAGTGTCTTCTCCATATAGGTGTTTAAACGTCCCCGAACATAACCCATGTAGGATAAAGAAGGGGCCATATAGTGTAATTCCGTAAACAACATGAATTTTATTAAAAGAGAAACACTTACATTTCAGAAGTAAAAAAGCGCTTGTGTGTAAAATAATGGCGGCAGTGGAGTCCTCCCGACGCGTTTCGTCACACAGGACTTCGTCTGCATTTCAGGCATCTGGGCATATCCTGACAATTATTGTCGGGATCCAAGTGTGGACTTGCTCTGTGATGTCAGCCGACAGCAGACATTAGCCCGCTTTGGCTGAATCTGCATCACAGGAGCTCAGAACTAAGTGAATCCCTATCTGGCTGCACCCCCACACCTTTAATCACCCTCTGCTGAGATGTTTGTGTGATAGCTGCAGTGGCGGGAAGGAGCACAGCTGCACTGAAGGTGGAGTGTCCACATTTACAGAGAGCAGCTGTCTTTCTGCAGTGATCCAATGTGCTCAGATGGGGTGTGTTGGACAGCTGCAGAGGTACTGCTGCTCTCTACAGAAAGAAACAGTTCTCTCTGCAGTTAAATCTCTCAGTAGCAAAGAGATTTAAAGCTGAAGTTAAAATGGAACTTCACCCTAAGGGGAAGTTCTACTTTATACCCTCCTCCCCTTGGAACATTTTTTTTGGGGGGGGGGCGGTCGGGGGGAGCGAGTACCTGGTTTTGACAGGTACGGCTCCTACCTCCGCACAGATATCCTAGGCTATTCCACTGTAAGTTCTCCACCCCCCACCAACCACTCCCTGCCCATAACCTTCTGGGATATGTCATATGTCCTAGAAAGCTGTGGTACCATTCACAAAGACAGCATGACTGGTGCATGTGCAGTGGGCAGCTAGCTGTGAAGCCGCAAGGAGTCACAACTGGCTTTCCACAGTTAACATACTGGCACTCACTGGGATTCAAAGACTGGCAAAGAACCATCCAGGGTGAAGACAGAGCTGGACCCCTGGACAGGTAAATGTCTTTTTAATAATAAACTTTTAATTTTTTTTTTAAACAGGGTGAAGAGCATCTTTAAGCTCAAATACACTCCCAAGAGATTTAATCACATCTATTACCCGTAAATAATTATGTCCCACATTGTGCAGGCAGCTGGATCATGGAGAAATCATCACTGTAGGAATGCCTGTCCTCTTCCTGTTTCTGAACTCCCAGTGATGCAATGGTTAACAGCTTTGGGTCTTCAGACAAAACAGTAGTACATATGCTCCAATGGGGAAACGCCCCCTACTTCTTTTCCTCGATTGAGAAAAGTTCACTGATTACACTGCCTGTGACATGTCCTGTAAATGGGGGAGGGATTCTTGTGACAGATTAGACTCTTCCCCATTTATAGATCGTGTTAGAACTTTTTTCAATGAAGAAAGGGAAGAAGGGGCATGTCCCCATCAGAGCTTCAGTACTGCTGTTCTGCCTGAAGACACAAAGCTGTTGCATTGCAGCACCGGAAGTTTAGAGACAGGAAGAGGACAGGTATCCATGCAGTGAAGATTTCCCTAGGATCCAGCTGCCTGCACAGGGTGGGACATACTTAATTACAGGTAAGTGATGTGACTAAATCTGTATGATTTTTTTTTCTATTTAGCTAAACTTGAGTAGAACTTGAGTGACCCACACTGCCTGTCTTATCTCACCCATTCTAAAGACTGCTGTGCAAAACATTACAGGAAGCTACTTTACCTTCTTGCCACCCGTGCTATAGCTGAAAGATGGCTATAGCGTGGGCCTTAATTGCCGGGAGGGCGTTCATAGATGTCTTCCCGAGCATGCGCTGTCTGCGTGTCCCTGAGGATCATGTGTGGCGAGCTCTGTGATCACCAAGTCTATGAGACTCAGCTGATCACAGATTGAAGTAAGGCTCCATGCACACTGAAGCTCATAAACAGTCGTTTTTGGGAGTTTGGGCGTTTTTTTTAACAGCCCATAAACTCCCCTCTCTGTTATCCTATGTGTCCATGTACACATGGACGTTTTTGAATGTTTATCAGCAGTGGAGTTTATGGGCTGTTTTCTGAACGCCATAAAATCGCGTTCTGGAGTCGTCTTTCTGACCACAAAAAAACGCCAAACGCTCATAAGCGCTGATAAACGTTGATAAACATTCAAAACCGTGGCTCACCAGCAGGTTTTAACTTTTTTGATCCCGGCCCCTTACCACGTGATCAGCTGTAAGCCAATGACAGCTGATCGCGTGATGTAAACAGAAAATCGGTAATCTGTGTTTTTTTCCCCCACGCTGTCAGCGGCTGCCTCATCTGTGCCAAGCAGTGCCACCTATCAGTGCCCACTGCGTCACCTACCCGTGCCGACAGTGCCACCTACCTTTGCCCTCCAGTGCCACCTATCAATGCCCACCAGTGCTGCCAATCAATGCCCATAAGTGCCTTATCATCAGTGCCACCTCTCAGTGCCACCTATCAGTGCCCATCAGTGCCGCCTCATCAGTGCTTTCAATGCCATCTATCAGTGCCCATTAGCATAGTTGCCAACAGCCCCGATTTTCCCGGGACAATCCCGATTTTGGGACCCTCGTCCCGATCGGAGGCTGTCTCGGGATTTGCCCAGGGAAAATCAGGAATGTTTGCAATTTAAATTTTTTGGAAGCTGGCTACAGGAAAATGGCCACCGGGGCCGCTAGATCGCTCTCCCTTGTGTTCAGTAGAGAGGGGAAGGGGGCTCGATCCATGCAGCCAATAAATCGGCTTCTCCTCTTGCACGGATCGGCCCCTCCCCTATCCACTGAACACACAGCGCCGGCGGACGCGGCTGTATGTGCTCACTGCTGGGGCCTGGGGGGCGTTATGGGAGGGGAGGGTCTGCACTGATGGAGGGGGGTCTGCTGAGGGCATCTGCACTGATGGAAGGGGGTCTGCACTGAAGGGGGTCTGCACTGAGGGGGGTCTGCTCTGAGGGGGTCTGCACTGATGGAGGGGGGTCTGCACTGAGGGGGTTCTGCTCTGAGGGGGTCTGCACTGATGGAGGGGGGTCTGCTGAGGGGTCTGCACTGAGGGGGGTCTGCTCTGAGGGGGTCTGCACTGATGGAGGGGGGTCTGCTCTGAGGGGGTCTGCACTGATGGAGGGGGGTCTGCTCTGAGGGGGTCTGCACTAATGGAGGGGGATCTGCTCTGAGGGGGTCTGCACTGATGGAGGGGGGTCTACTGAGGGGGTCTGCACTGATGGAGGGGGGTCTGCTCTGAGGGGGTCTGCACGGATGGAGGGGGGTCTGCACTGATGGAGGGGGTCTGCTCTGAGGGGGTCTGCACTGATGGAGGGGGATCTGCTCTGAGGGGGTCTGCACTGATGGAGGGGGGTCTGCTGAGGGGGTCTGCACTGATGGAGGGGGGTCTGCTCTGAGGAGGTCTGCACTGATGGAGGGGGGTCTGCACTGATGGAGGGGGGTCTGCTCTGAGGGGGGTCTGCACTGATGGAGGGGGGTCTGCTCTGAGGGGGGTCTGCTCTGAGGGGGTCTGCACTGATGGAGGGGGGTCTGCTCTGAGGGGGTCTGCACTGATGGAGGGGGATCTGCTCTGAGGGGGTCTGCACTGATGGAGGGGGGTCTGCTGAGGGGGTCTGCACTGATGGAGGGGGGTCTGCTCTGAGGGGGTTTGCACTGATGGAGGGGGGTCTGCACTGATGGAGGGGGGTCTGCTCTGAGGGGGTCTGCACTGATGGAGGGGGATCTGCTCTGAGGGGGTCTGCACTGATGGAGGGGGGTCTGCTGAGGGGGTCTGCACTGATGGAGGGGGGCCTGCTCTGAGGGGGACTGCACTGATGGAGGGGGGTCTGCACTGATGGAGGGGGGTCTGCTCTGAGGGGGGTCTGCTCTGAGGGGGTCTGCACTGATGGAGGGGGGTCTGCTCTGAGGGGGTCTGCACTGATGGAGGGGGTCTGCACTGATGGAAGGGGGTCTGCTCTGAGGGCGTTTGCACTGATGGAGGGGGTCTGCTCTGAGGGGGTCTGCACTGATGGAGGGGGGTCTGCTCTGAGGGGGTCTGCACTGATGGAGGGGGGTCTGCTCTGAGGGGGTCTGCATTGATGGAGGGGGGTCTGCTCTGAGGGGGTCTGCACTGATGGAGGGGGGTCTGCTCTGAGGGGGTCTGCACTGATGGAGGGGGGTCTGCTTTGAGGGGGTCTGCACTGATGGAGGGGGGTCTGCACTGATGGAAGGGGGTCTGCTTTGAGGGGGGTCTGCACTGAGGGGGGTCTGCATTGATGGACAGGGGTCTGCACTGATGGAGGGGGTCTGCACTGATGGGGGGTTCTGCACTGATGGAGGGGGGTCTGCACTGATGGAGGGGGGTCTGCACTGAGGGGGGTCTGCACTGAGGGGGTCTGCACTGAAGGGGGGTCTGCACTGAGGGGGGGTCTGCACTGAGGGGGTCTGCACTGATGGAGGGGGGTCTGCACTGAGGGGGGTCTGCATTGATGGACAGGGGTCTGCACTGATGGAGGGGGGTCTGCACTGATGGGGGTCTGCACTGATGGGGGTCTGCACTGATGGAGGGGGGTCTGCACTGATGGAGGGGGGTCTGCACTGAGGGGGGTCTGCACTGAGGGGGTCTGCACTGAAGGGGGGTCTGCACTGAGGGGGGGGGTCTGCACTGAGGGGGGGGTCTGCACTGAGGGGGTCTGCACTGATGGAGGGGGTCTGCACTGGGGGGGTCTATACTGACTCTGCTGGGGGCACCTGATGCAAGGACGGACTCTGCTGGGGGCACCTGATGCAAGGAGGGACTCTGCCGGGGGCACCTGATACAGGGACAGACTCTGCTGGGGACACCTGATGCAAGGACAGACTCTGCTGGGGACACCTGATGCAAGGACAGACTCTGCTGGGGACACCTGATGCAAGGACAGACTCTGCTGGGGGCACCTGATGCAAAGACAGACTCTGCTGGTGGCACCTGATGCAAGGATGGACTCTGCTGGTGGCAGGTGACGTGGCAGGTGACACGCTCAGGGATCCCACTGATTCAGCATTATGGTGAGTTGAATGATTTAATTTTATATTACAATGTAATAATAGAAATAATACGCTTCAATCATCCTGACACCATAACAATAATGGTGCTGGGATGATTGAAGCGCTAACACCAGTTGTTTGGAGTATCTTTATCTGCTGATTGTTAAACTTTCTAGAATACACATATTTCTATTGTTGTGTAGGATCTGGGGCTGCTGTCCCTTCATTCCTCTCTCCCCCTTTCCCTCTCCATCCCTTATTCATCTCAGACTCTAGCCACACACCCTTTGAGCCACGCCTATTTAAGCCACGCCCACTATTACACGTAAACCACGCCCATTTTTCGTGCGCCGCAGGTTTATGTTTTAGTGCTAAGCCATGCCTACAAACGCATGCCCTGCTCCCTAATTATTATACGGTTCCACCTACAGCCAAAAAAGTGTCCCACATATTTTTTTTGCAATGTTGGCAACTATGCATTAGTGCCGCTTTATCAGTGCCTATCAGTGCCCATCAGTGCAGCCTATCAGTGCTCATCAGTGCACCCTCAACAGAGCACTACAATGAAGGGGAAAAATTACCTGATTTCAAAATTTTATAACAAACTGTGAAGCTAGTCTTTTTTTTTTATCAAAAAATAAAAAACCCAGCTGTGATTAAACACCACCAAAAGAAAGCTCTATTTGTGTGAAAAAAATTATAAAATATACATTTGGGTACAGTGTAGTATGACCGCGCAATTGTCATTCAAAGAGTGGCAGTGCTGAAAGCTGAAAAATGGTCTGGGCGGGAAGGGGGTTTAGGTGCCCAGTAGGCAAGTGGTTAAAGACATACCGTAATCAGGTATTTACAGTAGCTGTATTTAAAATACGTGTAATGACCTTGTTTATGAATATACAACTTGATTAAATGGCCATTTTTCATATGGCTGAGCTTTAAAGTATAACTAAAGGCAAAACATTTGTTTTAGCTTTGGATAGAGAGGAGATGGATTAGAACACTTGGCAGATTTGTATTGCTGCTGTGTCATGATGCACTACCACGCCAACAATATGGAGCAGTGCAGGTTCATTTGAAATAGAGGAAAAGCCTGACAGTTATGGCCACGTAACATACTGTTGGTGGTCCTACTAAATTACAGCATATAACAATTGTAAGCTTGTAAACAGTTTATGATTGTGTTTAATCCCTGCTCTGAAATGTAACCTGCTGAGATATGCAGAAAGGGAATGATAGTTGTTTGACTACAGGGCAGATTGTATTTCCTGGCCCAAAAATGCAGCACCAAGGAACTGGAAACAGGAATACCCAGTAGAACTTGTTAAACGGAAAGATTCTGTGAATTGCTGTGACATAAATCACATTTGCTTTTAGAAGTCATATGATCTGTATTTATTGCGCAGTCGTGTGTTAGTATTTATTGTATCACACTGAAGGAAATGGAATATAACTTGGAAAAGCAGTTCATGTATGACTTTACTAGGAATAAGTGAAAAAACACCTTATTATTTATCCAGCCAGCTTAAGCCAGCCATAGACAGTTCAAATCTTGTCTGATTCAGGAGGAACCAGCCAAGATTCGAACCATGTATGAGCAGGTTCAATGTACCCAAGTTGATTGATCGATCAACTTGGGTACAACTAGCCTGTCGGATTTTACATTATTGCAAGTAACACTGTCTGTGGTTGCAGGAAAGAAATTCGCTCCATCTATGGCCGACTCTACTTGAATATTATTCCGTCCATTTGTGCTAACTGAGGATTTTTTTTGCACGTGATCTTTCAGCAGTTGTACGATCTTAATTGGGTTGGCGAGGATCTTTCAAAACTGGGACAAAGAAATCTGGAGCTGCAGCTCTGCTTATTAAACTCTGAGAAATTCTTTGTTTTAAAAGAAAGATGAAACCTGACTGGTTACTATGAACTTTATCATTTAATCACAATCAATAGAGCCATAACTCCATTTGTATGTCAAATGTAATAGTGTGAGGCAAAACAGTGACAATGTCAAATCTGTAAGTTATGTTCCCTTTATGCAATGATTTTGGCATCTCAGGGAACACTTTTTGTGTTGATATCTGCAAAGAAATGACAGATTACATTGGTAAAAAGGTAAGTATGAGGCTTGGTTCACACTGATGTGAAATGGATGGTTTCGCCACATCCAACTCGCATGACAGGAGAGTGTGACTGACTCTCTATAGAGCGGTTCACACAACCCCTGAGGCGGCCATGGAGCGCATTGCACAGAGGTCCTGTGGATCTTTGGCTCAGTTTCAGGTCCGAATTCAGGCAAAGATTCGGGCCTGATTCGTCCCTGAAGCAGAGAACATGGTTGCACCAGAACCCTGCTGTGAGCCGCATCTGCACACAGTGTGAACCCAGCCTGAATCAGATGGGTTATGTTTGGGTTAAAGCTGAACTCCAGGTATGTATTTAATTTCATAGTTACACTGCTCTAGCTTGTAAGCATGCACATGCCATACCCGAGTCCCTTGGCAAGTGGCTGCCCTGCTCCATAGTAAACACAGGGCGTCACTGTTTCAGCACAGGCACCTTTCAAAGAACCACTTGCATTTTGTTCAATGAATTAAAGGCATTCTCTGATTGGATAAGGTGGAGAGGTGGGGCAGTGACATCACAGTCTCCTCTTTGACAGGACGATGACATATCATGACTCATAAAACAGCTGCAATGACAGCAGTAGCATTGGTTACTACAGTGATTTTCAGCTTCCACGGCAGGAATATGGGGAAAAAGGTGGAAGCCTTTTTATGCCCCCTTTGCCTCATGGGATAGAGGTGTCGGCATTTTAGACATTAATATAAGGTTTTTTAATGGGGCTCATTCTAATTGGTCAGTTAGGGTCATGTGACTAAGAAGGTTCTGGAAGGTTATTAGGTCATTTAGGGATTTTTTTAAATAACAAACTTATCATACTTACCTCCACTGTGCAGCTCGTTTTGCACAGAGTGGCTCTGAACCTCGTCTTCTGGGGTCCCCCGGCGGCTCTCGCGGCTCCTCTCCACATCAGATAACCCCCTAGGAGAAGCACTCTCCTGAAGGGGTTACCTTGCGGTCGCGCTCCTGAGTCCAGCATTCGGCGTCCATAGCCGCCAAATGTAAGACTCGGCCCGTCCCCGACGCCCGCGTCATTGGATTGGATTGACGGCAGCGGGAGCCAATGGCTGCGATGCTATCAATCTATCCAATCAAGAGACAAGATCCCCGGGCAGAGAGACAGCGCGTTTCCGCCGGGTCAAGGTCCAGGGCTCAGGTAAGTAAAAGGGGGGGGGGGCTGGGGGGCCAGTCACTGCCAGGTGTTTTTTCACCTTAATGCATAGGATGCATTAAGGTGAAAAAACACGAAGGTTTACAACCCCTTTAAGGAGCTGCTTCCCGGGGCTTTCTGCCAGTCGCCAGAGAAAAAACAGCGCAAGGAGCTCCCCTCCCTTTAATCTTGTAATTTAAAATTGGGGTGTTTGTTGTTTTTTATTCTAGTTTATGCATGTTTACTTGTCATTGCCTGATGCCTGTGATCCCATGGTGTATGCATATTAAAAATTGGTCCTTAACCAAAATTAATCTTTAAGTTTGGGACCGAGGGAGTAAAGTGTTCGGCTACTATTTAGGAATACAGTTGAATGTTAACCTCTGCATCCCCTGGGAGAAAAAGAAAGTAAAATCATCTTGCTGAAGTATGACATTATAACTATGGACACATTTGTTGGTACCCTTACAACTCACTAAAACTGTTTCATTCCTCCTGAAAAGTGACACAATTAAAAACAAATTTATCACATATTTCTGCGTGCTTTTAGTAAGTAATAGGAAGTTTGAAAAGAGAAAAAATATCAATTTTCCTGCATGGATATTCTAAAATGACCTAGACTAAATTTGTTGGTACCCCTACTCTGCCTGGTAAATAAAAATGTACACCCTTTACCTGATAAAAAGTTAAGCGAAAAAATATGCTAACACCGACTTTAAAAAAAAAACAGCTTTACTTTAAAAAAAAAAAAAGTCTATGCACTTTCACTAACTTGTGTATACTCGGTGAAATGCAAGAAAAGAAAAAAAGTTTAAAAAAAAAAATAGTATTTTTACTTATCTATTATTATCATTATTATACATGATTTATATAGCGACAACGGTTTACGCAGCACTTTACAAGATAGAGGGGGGACAGCAAAATTACAGTACAATTCAATACAGAAGGCACAAGAGGGCCCTGCTTGTAGAGCTTACATTGTAAACGGAGGGGGTGGTGGTACAAGAGGTAACAGCTGCGGGGGATGATTTGAATGGGGGTGGCTCGGGAACAGTTATTAGGTGGGTGTGGGATAGGCTTCCCTGAATAAATGCGTTTTCAGGGATCTCCTAAGAGTGGAGAGGTTAGGGGTGGATCGGACATACCGGGGCAGGGATTTCCAGAGGATGGGAGAGGAGAAGTCCTGAAGACGAGCATGGGAGGAGATAACAAGGGAGCTAGAGAGCAGGAGATCCTGGGAGGGGCGGAGGGGACGATTTGGGCAATATCTGCAGATTAGGTTAGTGATGTAGCTGGGGGAGATGTTGTGGATGGCTTGTATGTTGTGGTTAGTATTTAGAATTTTATACGGTGGGGTAGGGGAAGCCAGTGAAGGGATTGGCAGAGAGGAGCAGCAGTCACGGATCGGTTAGTGAGGTGGGTTAGTCTGGCAGCAGCATTCATAATAGACTGAAGGGGGGATAGTCTGCGTAAGGATAGGCCATTAAGGAGAGAGTTGCAGTAGTCAAGGCGGGAAATAACCAAGGACTGATTTTAGCAGGCAAATTTCCCTATCCCAGTTGCTGAACCATAAAAAGAAATTCGGTCCCAGCCATCCACATGCTCAGCGTCTAAATGCTAGCCTGGCCAAATTGCTAGCACTGCAACTGCTGCCTTTTCAGCTGGTAGACTCTGCCCCCTTTCGTGAATTTGTGGAATGTGCTGTACCTCAGTGGCAGGTTCCAAAACGCCATTTCTTTTCACGGAAGGCCATTCCGGCTCTCTACCGGCATGTGAAAGGCAATGTTTTGGCCCTGTTGGACAGGGCGGTCAACAGTAAGGTTCATATTACCGCTGACTCATGGTCCAGCAGGCATGGGCAGGGACATTACCTTTCCTTCATGGCGCACTGGGTAACTCTGCTGGCAGATGGGAAGGATGCAGGACAGGGTTCAGTGTTGTTGGAGCTTGTTCTGCCACCACACCTCCAAAATGCTAGTGGTGATTCTGCCACAGCTCTCTCCTCCACCCCTCCTCTTCTTCTTCCTCTATGGCCTCTTCTGCAGATTTGTCCTCTAAACCAGCGGTGCTCGGTAAGCGCTCAAGGGGCTACGCAAGCAGTCAGGCTAAAAGATGCAATGCGGTGCTTGAGTTGGTCTGAGGGGGACAGGAGCCACCCTGGGGCAGAGATTGTCAGCTGTGCAGGGGCAGGCTCAGAGGTGGTTGGTGCCACACCAGCTTCAGCCAGGAATGGTTGTATGTGACAATGGCACCAACCTTCTCTTCGCCCTCCGACAGGCACTCTTGACCCATGTTCCATGTTTGGTACACATCCTAAATTTGGTGGTGAGGCGGTTCTTGAGCAAGTACCCAGGCTTACAGGATCTCCTGAGACAGGCCAGAAAAGTCTGTGGTCATTTCTGCCAGTCATACAATGCCAGTACTCGGCTGGCTAACATTCAAAGGGAATGCAACCTGCCCACCAACCGCCTCTTTTGTGACATGCCCACCAGGTGGAACTCAACGTTGGCAATGCTGCAGCAGCTGCACACACAGCAGAGGGCCATCAATGAGTACATGTGCAAGTATGACATCAGGACAGGATCAGGGGAGCTTGGCTTCTTTTTGCCATGCCAGTGGCTACTGATCAACGATGCATGCACTATCCTGTCACCATTTAAGGAGGCCACAAGGATGGAGAGCAGCGACATTGTATGCATCAGTGACACTATCCCTCTAGTCTTCCTGTTGGAGCACATGCTTCGTGGAATCATGGACAGGGCACTTGAGGCAGAACAGTGGGAGGAAGAGGAGGGCTTCCTTACCTCTCAAGGCCCCCTTTATCCAGATTATCCAGATAACATTCCTGCGGGCCCGCCAAACACACAGAAGGAAGAGGAGGAGGAGGATAAGGAGGATTATGTCAGCATGGATGTACAGTAGGTGACCGCGATATTGTGTCAATCTCGAGATTGACACCTGCGAGCCCTGTCGCGGGAGCCAGCGCCGAGCTGGCTCGCTCATCGGGAAAGGAAAACTGTGTTTTTTCCTTTCCCAATGAGCGACAAGCAGTGCTGACATGTGTTTGGTATGAATCATGAGGAGGAACTCCACGTCAAATTTTAAATAAAAAACTGGCATGTAATATAATAAAGGTATTCCTGCGCTACCCTATTGGAAAAAGAAAAGGAAAAAAACGTATGCGACTGGACAGCTGCACGCACCGAAAAAGGGCCAAGGAAAAACCCAAGAAATAAAAAAAGAGTGGAGGGGGGAGAGGTGCTGCGCTATCCAGAACAGCGGGCTGCTGGGTATAATCTCTGTATAGAATCAATAAAACTGTATGCTGATACCCCATTGTGAATAAAATCGCATAAATTCCTAAAACCTTGTGCAATATTAAAGAATGCTAAAATCTTGTGCCGGTGAATATCAATGTGCAAAAACAGCTACATGTAAACAATAGATGGTAAGTATTGCAAAAAATTTCAATTCATATAAACAAAGATAAATGAATGCATCCTTAAAAAATATATTTGTGCGAAAAAGAATTAACATATAAAGTGCGAGTGCTATGGTGACCTAAACATCTCTAATCAATCAAAAAATACATAATATCGTGTCCCAGCGATAGTAGTCCTAAAATAATCTGCTGGTCTGAAGCAGAAAAACCACAAGTAGCATGCAAATAATTGCAAGAACTTAAAGTTCAATGTGCTAATGTCCTCTGCGGTGCATTGACAAAACAGTCCTATGTGCCCAAATAAAACAGAGGTGGGGTGTCTGAAGTGCAATTCACTCTGTGTCCTCTTCGTGCATAACACACTAGTGTAAGCAATGGCCCCTTACCTAGCGGTGCTAGGTAAACCGCAAAGAGCTGTAGGTAGCTATAATTCTTAACTTCAGGGTCCTGAGCCAGCGTCAATCCTATTTTTGTCTCCACGCTTGGCGGCGTTGGATAAACCTTATGGTAGCTGGGTTCAGATAGCTATGGTCTTAGCTGGGGTCCTGGACCAGCGCGGGTCCTAACTCTGCCTCCACATCTCAAGTGTATGTAAAAACCGGTAATAAAGGACAAAAGGTACTGGATAGTGAAGTAGGTTTCAACAGGGTGGAGCTTTATTCAAAACCATATAGAAGTGTACTTTCATTACACAGTGTTAAAACGAATCCTTTCTCCTACGAGCGGCGAGCTCGTTATGCCTCAATCAATGTGAAAAAGCCTATTCCGTCCCTACGTGTGACGTCACCGATCACGTGACTTCATCAGGGGATCGGTGACGTCACGCGTAGGGACGGAATAGGCTTTTTCACATTGATTGAGGCATAACGAGCTTGATGGGATTGATTGGATCGTGCCGGCATAACGAGCTCGATGTGATCGATGGGATCGTGCCGGAAACACATTCTCGCGGGCAGGTACTGTAGAGGATAACACTCAACAGCAGTCTTCAAGGGATGGTTTTCAGTCCCCAGAAGTTGTACGTGGGAGGAGGAAAGAAGGAGTTGTATGTGGCTGAAAGGAGGTAGTTACGGATCATGTGATCCTTAGTGACCCAGAGGACTCAGAATCAAATTTCTCTGCAAACTTACACTGCATGGCCCCCCTGGTTCTGCAAAGCCTGCGCAAGGACCCTAGGATTCGTGATATCAAGGAGAGGGATCATTACTGGCTGGCAACTCTTCTTGATCCACGTTACAAGGGTAAGGTTGCAGAACTCAGGGTTTGTGCAACACATTTCCAGACCCTGGGAGGTTACAATTTCCTGGTGCTGGACAATATGTTGCTGAGGCTTCGTTCAGTCAGAGGAAGAGCGATGGAGAAGGTGGCCAGCTGACCAATGCCTTTAAACAATTTTTCAGTCCTTAGCACCAAGGTCTGATCGGTTCAAGCAACCATCGCCAGCGTCTGCATTACATGGTGCAGGAATATCTAGGGGCAAGAGTAGACTTGGAGACCTTTACAACAGAGCATCCACTGGGTTACTGGGTGTTGAGAATGGACCACTGGCTAGAACTTGCTAAATATGCAATTGAGCTACTGGCCTGTCCTGCATCCAGCGTGCTTTCTGAACGCACATTCAGTGCTGCTGGAGGGTTTGTAATGGATCAAAGAGTGCGCCTGTCCACAGACTCTGTTGATAGGCTCACATTCATAAAAATTAATCAGTCTTAGGGATGGGCCGAAAGGACCCCTGTTCGGTTCACACCAGAACTTTAAAACACTGCGAAAGTTCGGACCCGAATAACGAACCCCATTAAAGTCAATGGGACCCGAATTTCAAAAATTAAATGTGCCCATTTTGAAGGCTTATATGCAAGTAAGTGGGCATACAATGGTTATAGGGGTCCGGGTCCTGCCCTGGGGGACATGTATCAATAAAAAAAAGTTTGTGAAAAACTTAATTTTTAAATAATCAGTGATTTTTTTATTTTTAAAGTGAAAACATAAAAATGCAAAATTCCTTCCAATATAGTGCCTGGGGGGTCTACCTGTAAAGTGGCAGATCTGTACCATGTGTAGAATGTCCTGCAGCAATAACTGCATTTATAATGCCAAAAAAAATTAAATTTTCCCTGCAAGCTGCCTTTATTTTGCTCACCAACAGCTGGGGAGCCAATGTGTATGATGAGGCCACAATGTAGTGCACTGGGAACAAGATTAGAGATCTTTTGGATACATTCTGGTGTCACTTTGACTTTGCAAAGTAACGGGCGCGTAAAAATTGGTCTTTGGGTGTCGGTGGCTCCTTCTGACCATAACCCTATAGAGCAGTGGTTCTCAACCTACTAGTGCCGTGACCCCTTGATAAAATTTCCCAAGTTGTGGGCACCCCTAACAGTAAAATTATTTTCGTAGCGTGGGTTGTCAGCACCCAAGGCAAGACAAGTAATTTGCACCCCTAACCCACAGACCTTTAGCACTCCCTGAGGCCTTTTAATGGCAACTATAATCACAGGATGTGTTACTCACTGTGTCTCCGGCTTCACTGTGTCTCTGACTTTGTGGTGTCTCGTAGCAGTGACACCAGTGCTGAAATCAGGAGATAGGATCTCCTCTAGCCCCTCACACTTCTCATTCCTCACCAGTCAGCTGACCTTTAGTCTCTGCCCCCCAGACATGCCGTGAACTGAATGGGTGCCTGCGAAGAGGCTGAGTGGGAAGCCGCGGGCTCCAGGAACAGCCCAGATGGGCGGCCACAAAAAGGCAGTGCGGGCTTCAGGAACAGCCCAGGATTCGGTGACCCCTGGCAAATCATCAATTGACCCCCAAGGGGGTCCCGACCCCCAGGTTGAGAACCACTGCTATAGAGGTAATCTTGATGAAAGCAAGAATTGGCCTTGCTGTAATAAATTTCAATGATATGCACCTGTCAAACAGGTGCAGAATAATTGGTCTTTGGGTGTCGGTGGCACCTTCCCACCGTAACCCTTTAGAGGTACTCCTGATGAAAGCAAGAATTGGCCTTGCTGTAAAAAATTGCAATAATATGCACCTGTCAAACAGGTGCTGAAAAATTGGTCTTTGAGTGTAAATTGTGCCCATTAAACCTATACCAAAAACATTCTTCCAGATGAAATGATTGAACACCCTCAAAGCTAGGCAGCCTCGAAGTCCTGCAGAGATTCCACATCCCAAAAAGACTAATGTATCGTACACACGATTCCGGACATTCCGACAACAAAATCCATTTTTTTTTTCCGACGGATGTTGGTTCAAACTTGTCTTGCATACACATGGTCACACAAAGTTGGTCGGAAATTCCGAACGTCAAGAATGTGGTGACGTACAACACGTACAACGAGCCGAGAAAAAGGATGTTCAATAGCCAGTGCTGCTCTTCTGCTTGATTCCGAGCATGCGTGGAACTTTGTGCGTCGGAATTGTGTACACACGATCGGAATTTATGCAAACGGATTTTGTTGTCGGAAAATTTGAGAACCAGATCTCAAATTTTGTGCGACGGAAATTCCGATGGAAAATGTCCGATAGAGCCTACACACGGTCGGAATTTCCGACAAAAAGCTCCCATCCAACATTTTCCGTTGGAAAATCCGACCGCGTGTACGAGGCATTAATCAGTGACATCGGCATCAGGGGCTTCATAGCTGGTAATCCACAAATGATTAATTTTTATAAAAGTCAAACGGTCCACAGAGTCTGTGGACAGACGCGTTCTCTGATCAGTAACGAAACCTCCTGCAGCACTGAATGCCCGTTTTGAAAGCACGCTGGATGCAGGGCAGCCCAACAACTCAATAGCATACTGAGCAAGTTCTGGTCTATTCTCATGACTCAGTAAGTGAGTGGATTGTCAGTTGGAAAGCTCTCCATCTCTGTTTTGGCCCTGAGGTAATCGCACACCATGTGATGCAGACGCTGCCCATGGGATTTGGAAGCTGACAGCCCTGGGCGGCGAAGACTAAAAAAATTTAGAAATGCCTCGATTAGGCGGACGCCTTCTCCAACGTTCCTCTTTTGACCAACAGAAGACACAAAACTATGTTCTCCACGACACTCTACTGCGGCAGGTCAGCACAATCCAGCGAGCCGTCATAGCTTTACGTCGGCTCGCGGGATCGGGATAGCAGGCGCCCGCTGCACAGCGGGGGTGCTGATGCTTGCGGCCGACGGTCACGTTGACCGTCGGCCACGAGCGATCGCGGGTACGAGAGGCAGAACAGGGACGAGTGTGTGTAAACACACAAATCTCTGTTCTGTTCTGAGAGGCGTGACAGATCGTGACTTCCTATTAGATAGGAACCACGATCTGTCACTTCCTCTAGGTCAGTCCCCTCCCCCTACAGTTAGAAACACAAACAGGGAACATAGTTAACCCCTTGATTGCCCCCTAGTGTTAACCCCTTCCCTTCCAGTGACATTTTTACAGCAATCAGTGCATTTTTTTAGCACTGATCGCTGTATAAATGCCAATGGTGCCAAAAATGTGTCAAAAGTGTCCGATGTGTCCGCCATAATGTCGCAGTCCCAATAAAAATAGCAGATCGCCGCCATTACTAGTAAAAAAAAAATTAATAATAAAAATGCCATAAAACTATCCCCTATTTTGTAGACGCTATAACTTTTGCGCAAACCAATCAATATACGCTTATTGCAATGTTTTTTAGCAAAAATATGTAGAAGAATATATATCGGCCTAAACGGAGGAAAAAAAATGTTTTTTCTATATATTTTTGGGGGATACTTATTATAGCAAAAAGTAAAAAATATTGGGGGTTATTTACTAAAGGAAAATCCACTTTGCACTACAAGTGCACTGCAAGTGCACTTGGAAGTGCAACCGTGCAACAGCATTTTTGCTTGTACATGATTGGATGATAAAATCAGCAGAGCTTCCCCTCATTTCAGATCTTTCCCTCAGTTTCACAGCGACTGCACTTCCAAGTGCACTTGCAGTGCACTTGTAGTGCAGAGTGGATTTGCCTTTAGTAAATTAACCCCATTGTGTTTTTTTTTAAATTGTCGCCCTTTTTTGTTTATAGTGCAAAAAATAAAAAACGCAGAGGCGATCAAATACCACCAAAAGAAAGCAGCTCTATTTGTTCGGAAAAAAAGTACATCAATTTTGTTTGGGTATGTCGCACGACCATGCATTTGTCAGTTAAAGCAACGCAGTGCCAAATCGCAAAAAAATGGCCCGGTCATTCAGCAGCCAAATCTTCCGGGGCTGAAGTGGTTGATATACATACCAGACCTAAATGGTATGGATTTTGGGGGTGACATCCACACCATTTTTTTTTGGTATTTTTGGCATTTTTATCTATGTTGCCGTGATCCGAAAATACGAGCAGTTTTAAATGACATTTGTTCCTTTAAGAAATGTAATTTTGCTGTGGCACTGTTATAAACATGGGAAAGATGCACTACTTTACAGGCACCCCCCCCCCCCCCCCCGACATGATATTTAGAGGAATATTTCATTTTTATTGTTTCACTTTAAGCATTATTAAAGAGGAGTTCCACCCAGGGGCTCCATTAAAAAAAAAAAAATTAAAAGTCAGCAGCTACAAATACTGCAGCTGCTGACTTTTAATTGGACACTTACCTGTCCCTGGGTCCAGCGATGCGGGGGAACGAAGCCCCGCTCGTCCCCCCCTCCGCTCGTCGGCGCCGGCATTTCAACTGTGGGCGCCGGGCTGTGGCTTCACAGCCTGGCACCCACTGCGCATGCGCGAGCGGCGCCGCGCGCCGTGATTGGCCGCTCAATCACCTGGGACCTGTAATGGGTCCCAGATGATTGACAGGAGGGAGGGAGCAGAGCCGAGCCCTTCCTGTGCCGAGGGTGAAGTGATGTCACCAGCCCAGGCAAAGGAAGAGGCAGACTACGAGGGACAACCTAGCAACAGGCATTTAGAGGTAAGTGAAAAAAAAAAATATCCAAATGTTTTTTTGTTTTTTTTTTAGAATTTTTCAGGTATTTTTGCTTTTTGTGTGGAACCCCACTTTAAAATCACTGCTCCCGAAAAAACTGCCGTTTTTAAAACTTTTTTTTTGCATTGATACATGTCCCCTAGGGCAGGACCCAGGTCCCCAAAACTTTTTATGGAAAAAACTTGCATATAGGCCTTTAAAATTAGCAGTTTTGAGTTTTCATGTTCGTGTCCCATAGACTTTAACGGTGTTCGCGTGTTCAAACTAATTTTTTTACCTGTTCGCATGTTCTGGTGCGAACCGAACCGGGGGGGGGGGGGTGTTTGGCTCATATCCCTAGTAGTAGGTTTGTTTAGCAGTGCGGAGGCAGCAGTTGTATTTGAAAAGGGCAGATTTGTAGAGGGTGAATTCTTGCAAGGATTTACATTTACGTCATGCTCGCTCAAGAGCACCGCTGCGTCTCTTGAGACTTCTGGTGTCGTCCACACTGTTTGCCAGGGTTGTGGTCGATGGGGCCTGGTTCTGCATGTATAAAGAGGAGCAAGTACATCTAGGGAGAATGACAGCTTGTTGTTGTAGATGGAAGTGGTTAGGTCTGGGCAGGACAGGGGTGCGATTTTGTCGTAAAGGCCATCAGTAGCAGAATGAAGAAGGGAAGGGTTGAGGTTGCGAAGGTTTCTGCGGGTAGTGGTTTGCAGGTTGATAGCATGGGAGGTAGGAGGCAGGGAGAGTGTGAAATGGATAAGGTTGTGATCAGAGAGAGGGAAGGGGGTGTTAGAGAGGTTGCAGTGAGTGCAGAGATGGGAGAATATGAGGTTGAGAGTATTGCCGTTGGAGTGAGTGGTGGTTTGTGTCCATTGTGTTAGGTTAAAAGAGGAGGTTAGATTGAGAAGTGGTTGCATTATTAACATTGATTGGAATGTTAAAGTCACCTAGGATGATGGCAGGTACTTCAGGGGAAAGAAATAAGGTAACCATGCAGAGAAGTCATCCAGAAAGCATGACACTGGTCCAGGAGGCTGATAAATGACTGCGACCCATCCATCCCATCTACCTTTTGTTCTATCCGCTACAAATTTGGTTAAAGCCTTAATCAGGTCTCTTTAATTAGTTGGTTCATATAACAACCATATAAAGTTGGTCTGAACATCTGCAAATTTGGAATCTTGGTGCTTTCAGTGGAAATGTTAGAATGGGTTTGCATGGAGAGCACTTTGAAGTGCTACATAGAGCTCTGTATCCTGTAAAATGATCTGCTTTATGAACTTTGACAACCTTTCTGGATAAGGTCAGACTTGCAGTATAAGTGTAATAGTAATATACTGTAAATGAATGGAATTAAAGTGTATCTCTAGTCACTTTCTTAGTTTTAGGAGTGATAAGGGGTTGGCCCTCTGTCACATTTTTTTGCTGTCTGTGTTCCTAGTGATGAGATTCACCAATAGAGACATTGTGTGACCTAATTCCAAGACTCTGGAAAAAGCTGATGTTGAAAGATGGAAAGTGTGTCATAATAAAACATGTCTTTTAGGAATGCACACCTTTACTAAGCCCACCAACCAATACTGGAAAATAGCACACTTTGCATGATGCACTTACTTTAGTCCACAGAAACCTATCTCTGTAGTGAAAGGGCCATTTGGTAGTTTTTTTACCTCCCAAGCAAAATGTTCCCAGTCCTCTCCTAATTGAGCATCAATGAAAACGTTAACATCAACAATATTAGTATTAGTTTACAGAATAATTATAATCTCCAACTTGGCTGATCATTTCGGCCACAAACTAGATTAGAGAGAAAACGGATCATGTATTGTATAGCTGGTGACGTTCCATCTTGTTATTCGAGGATTGGAAAGGGAACTTGTCTGGTCACACTGCAATCTTCATGACACTGCAAATATGATGATGGGGTTATTCTGTCTATAATGACTACTTTGAAAACAGCTCACAGTCAGCAGGGTCAAATATAAACAAAGCCACCATTCATATTATACCATAGCTCCCAACCGTCACTATTCTGGAGTGGCTGTCATTGTTTTGGAGACAAGTCGCTCTGTCCCTTGTTTATTCACTAATACCATTTTAGGTATGCTGTACTCATTTCTGAATACATGTACTGTTTAACTACCAGAAGTGTTTGTATTGCTCTTGACTTGGCTTTGCTAAGACAACAATAAAAATGATTGTTTCATTTCTCAAACACCAGTTTAAAAGCCTTTTTTTTAAAAAAAACAGTCAAATGTTTGTGTTAGTTTTCTATTTGCAGAACCCTAATGGAATTATTACACAAAATGAAAGTGGTTCTAAAGGCTTAAAGCTTTTTTACCTTAATACATTCTATGCTCATCTCCCCCCAAAATAGTTACCTGAGTCCTTTCTCAATCCAACACTGTGCCAAAGAGCTGATCTTTTTCTCTCTTCTCACTGGACATGGAAGCAGCAGTGGGATTCATTGGCTCCTGCTGCTGTCAATCAAATCCAGAGAGGAGGGAGTGGGGGCGGGGCCAAGCCTTGCTGTGTGTGTCAGTGGACACACACAGCCTGACTTGGAATCGAACTTACACAAGTGCAAGCCAGCAAGCCAGCAGGGGACCTCAGACTTGGAGGTTCAGGGCTGCTCCATGCAAAACCATTGCACAAATCGTGTAAGTATGAAATTTTTTTTATTTTTGTTTGTTTTGAAATCCCTTTACATTCACTTTAAGTGTGTTTAATTGATTTAGATTTTTTTTTTACTTATGGGAGCTGTATGTGCACAAAAATATGGGGGACATTTATCAATTCTTTTGCAGGGACAGTGTTAAACAGGAACAGTGTTAAACAGGAACAGTGAGAAAGAGTGGGCAGCACAGTGGTGAAGTGGTTAGCACTCTCGCCTAGCAGTAAAAAAGGTCGCTGGTTCGTATCCCAACCACGACACTACCTGCCTGGAGTTTGCATGTTCTCCCTGTGCCTGCGTGGGTTTCCTCCGGGTGCTCCAGTTTCCTCCCACACTCCAAAGACATGCTGGTAGGTTAATTGGCTTCTGTCCAAAATTGGCCCTAGTATATGATTGGGGACCTTGGATTGAGGGTAGGGACTGATGTGAGTGTGCGATGTACAGGGTTAGGGACAAGGGTCAGGGTTGTAGACACACACTCACTCAGGTTGAACTGGATGGACTGGTGTCTTTATTCAATCTTACTAACTATATAACTATGAGTGTAAGACAAATTTCTCTGAAGATTAACCACTTCGCATCCAGGCCATTTCTGACACTTTGCTCCTACATGTCAAAAATCATCATTTCTTTGCTATAAAATTACATAGAATCCCCAAACATTATATATGTTTTTTTAGCAGAGACCCTAGAGAATACAATGGCGGTCATTGCAACTTTTTATCTTGCACAGTGTTTGCGCAGCAATTTTTCAAACGCGTTTTTTTTTTAAAAAAAACAGTTTCATGCTTTAAAAAAAAACAAAACAGCAAAGTTAGCCAAATTTTTTTGCATTGTGTGAAAGATGAAGTTACGCTGAGTAAATAGATACCTAACATGTCAGGCTTCAAAATTGCACACACTCGTGGAATGGCGCAAAACTTTGGTACTTAAAAATCCCCATAGGCGACGCTTTAAAAATTTTTACTGGTTACATGTTTTGAGTTACAGAGGAGGTCTAGGGCTAAAATTATTGCTCTCGCTCTAACGTTCGCGGCGATACCTCACATGTGTGGTTTGAATACCGTTTTTATATGTGGGCGGGACTTACGTATGCGTTCGCTTCTGCGAGCTCACAGGGACAGGGGCGCTTTAAAATATATATTTTTTTTTTTATTGTTAATTTTACTTCAAATTTTTTATTTTGACACTTTTTAAAAAAATTTTTTTTTTTGATCACTTTTATTCCTATTACAAGGAATGTAAACATCCCTTGTAATAGGAAATGACATGACAGGTCCTCTTTACAGTGAGATATGGGGTCAATAGGACCCCACATCTCACCTCTAGGCTGGGAAGCCTAAAATCAAAAAAAAAAAAAAAAAAAACGATCACCGCGTCTCAGCCGAAGCGGCGCCGTTTTTTTTAATGCAGAGGCCGGGCGTGACGTCATAACATCGCGCCCGGCCTCCGAACGATCATAGAGACTCCGGCAACCATCTGGTCGGCCGGAAATCTCTATGATGTACATCCGGCGCCGGCGGATCCGCTATCCGACTCACCGATCGCTGAGGTGAGTCGGTAGAAGCACCGGAGGGCGGCGGGAGGGGGGACGTCCCCTCTCGCCGCCCGTAAGAACGATCAAGCGGCGGAACAGCCGCTATGATCATTCTTATGGTGTGCGGAATCGCCGGCTGAAAATGCCAGTATCAGAATGATGTCTGTAGCCTCAGGCATCATTCAGATATAACCCCCGAAAGTCGAGGCCGTCGTATGACGGCCTCCGGATGTCAAGAGCTTGAATAATACATTTCTCTTTTTACCGCTTTAAAGTTGAAGTGAACCAAAATAAAACCTGTCACAGACCACTTCTTTTTTTTGCACAAGTTAAATTTGTCTCATCTTAAGCGCTAGTTTGCCACCTTTTCAAATGTGTCGCAGTTGGCTGCCCGGAGTTCCAAACACACAAAAAAAATGCCACTTTGGTAAATAAGAAGCAGCCTGATTTTGCATTTCATTGTGTTGCTGATTCACTTAATAGCTATACATGTATGTGGTTTTCTAATCAAGTACTTATAGTTGTTTTGTTCTATTTTTTTCCATGTGAAAGAATAAAAAAGGTATGATCATGATCAAGCAAAGGCATGATTTTTTGCCTAAACATTTTGACAATTACATTTTTCACTCTTCTGTCTTCTTTGAAATAGAGGTACAGTATATTATAAGGTTATTAGTGGTGTACCCCAAGGTTCAGTGTTGGGACCCTTACTTTTTAATATCTTTATAAATTATATAGGGTTTGGGATTAACAGTACCATTTCAGTGTTTGCAGATGACACCAAGCTATGCAGTGGAATAACATCCTTACATGATGTCTCCAAGTTACAAGCCAACCTCAATGCACTGTTTAATTGGGCAACTATGTGGCAAATGAGGTTTAATGTTGATAAATGTAAAGTTATGCACTTGGGGGGCTAAGAATATGCATGCATCATACACGCTAGGGGAAGTACAACTGGGGGAATCCGTGGTGGAGAAGGATCTGGGGGTTTTGGTAGATCATAAGCTTAATAATAGAATGCAATGCCAAGCTGTGGTTTCCAAAGCGAGCAAAATCCTTTCTTGTATTAAGAGATGTTTGGACTCCAAAGAGAGAGATATAATTTTGCCCCTGTAAAAATGATTAGTAAGACCTCATCTGGAATATGCAGTTCATTTTTGGGCACTAGTTCTCAAAAAGGATATCGGGGAAATGGAGAAAGTGCAGAGAAGGGCAACCAAACTGATAAGAGGCATGGAGGAGCTCAGCTATGCAAGAAAGATTAGAGGAACTGAATTTATTCTCTCTTGAGGAGATTAAGGGGGGAATATGATCAACATGTACATATACATAAGGGGTCCATATAGTGAACTTGGTGTTGGGTTATTCACTTTAAGGACATCACAGAGGACAAGGGGGTACTCTTTACGTCTAGAGAAAAAGAGATTTAATCTCAAAATATGGAAAGGTTTCTTCACAGTAAGAGCTGCGAAAATGTGGTATAGACTCCCTCCAGAGGTGGTTCTGGCGATCTAAAGATTGCTTTAAAAAAAAAGGCCTGGATTCATTCCTAAATGTACATAATATAACGGGGTGCTAACATTTATAGGTAAAGTTGATCCAGGAAAAATCTGTTTCGCTCTCGGGGGATCTGGAAGGATTTTTTCCCCTGCTGTAGCAAATTGAATCATGCTTTGCTGTGGTTTTTCGTAGGTTACTGATTAAAATATTCGTGTTCATTTAATCGATTTTTTTTAATCGATTAATCGACTAATTTCGATTAATTATAACGCACATACAGATCCAGCTACTTTTAGCTGATCTCCTTGCATTGCAACTCTGCATTAGTCAGTGATAAATGTGGTATACACTACAGTATATACAATCACCCGACACTAGTTAGTTTCCACAATCCATGACTTAACACTTTTTAAAAAAAACATTTTTTTAACAATTTTAAGGAGTCTTTTAATGTTGAATTTGTTTTTAGAGTGGACCTCCACTTTAAAAATACATTTTCAAACGTGCAGCTCAATTGCTTGCTATCTGGGTAATGCCTCCATTGGGTGTTGACAACCATCTAAAATGGGAATGCCATTTCACTTCCCATTGTGTCTCTGGGACAGGAAGTGAAATGAAAGCTCCACACTGGGATGCACAAGGCAAAGCCTAAACCGAGAGGTGTTTTCTCTCTGCATGACCTAATCTAAAACTAAAATACAGATTCAAGCTGTATATATACACTTTAAATCATCACAATTTTCAATTTAAATCAAACAAATTCAGACTGGACTTTTAAGGGGTCGCATCAAAATAAAGTACCACAGTTACAAAAATATCTAAAAACAAAATAAAGTACCAAAATTCTATAAAAAATTATTTTACATCTTTATTTTTCAAATAAATAATAAAATAAAGATGTAAAAAATGTTTTATATATTTTTGTAACTTTGGTACTTTATTTTGAGGTGACCCCTTAAAAATCCCATGGGCATTTGTTTTTTATGTAGAAATGTACTGTAATAGGGACTGGGTATTGTCTCTATCTATGCACCTCAGCCTAGTTTTGACCTTTTGTTATTAACCTCTTCCTGCTGGCCCTATGCATATACGCCGCATTTCAGTGAGTGGGCTTTAACGCCAAGAGACCGCATATATGTGCCCCAAATGTAAACATTTCTGTGCTAAGAGAGTGTGCCCTGTGTGCTTCCAGCGCAGTACTGCGGGCACCAGAAAGCTCCTGATGTCCACTTGCGATCGGGAACTTTCCGATCATGTCACCGATGTAAAAGACAATCACAGTGGTCATGATCAGAATGCCCGCCTCTGCCTCATGGCATTAAGAACCTCTTAAAGGGCTGGGAGGTGGTGGCGGGAAGGGGTTAATGCGCTTCTGTACTTTGTCCATTGGGTGGAGGAAGGGTGGCACAACTGCTAAGTGCTATGATTTCCACTAAGCAAAAACCTAGTCCCTCTGGGTATTGGGAAGCACTTGACTCCTTCCCTGTTACCCACCAAAAGTCAGACTTAAGTGCAGCTACAGTATGTGAGGTTGGGGGAAGGGTCTCAATGTTGGATCAGATCTAATACAGAACTTTTGTGGGGGGCTTGTTATCCCTAAGTAAGGAAAAAATAATAATGTTTTGAGTAAAAAAAAAGGCAAAAAAGATAGTAAATTACAGAATCTAGATATTACAGTGACAACTGTCTAAGATAGCATTTCCTTCACCTTGGAGAGATTTCCTCTTACCTCCTGTTGTCTACAGGACAGGAAGTGTAGGGAAATCACCCCAATGCAACATAGATTCAAAAAAAGACAAGGGTTTTAACCCTTCCCTATTCTATCCAAATCAGAAAAAAAATTGATTGATTTACATATACGGTACTTTCCAGCAAACCTATCGCTCTGAAAAGAAAAAGTGGTTTTCCAGTGTCCTTCTTTTGCTGATGTTGACCCTTGCAGATATCTACAGTGTAAATATATATACTGTCCAAATACATTGGTGGTGAAAGTTTCTTACTCATCTTTAAAAAGTTGTAATATGGGTATATTGGCCATAATGAATGAGTGTATAAAGTGTTATATTATTGCAGCTTAGGCGCTCATACTGAAGAACATATACAGAAGCAAAAGACAAAATGCTACAGGGAAGCAACCAGTTTGAATAACTAGATTCTGCAAAACTGCATTTTTTTTAAATAAATGGGCTGAAAATAGTTGATGAATGCAGGCACAGATCCAAAACTTGTGTAAAAATATCTACTTTTGTAATAGAGATTTATAGGAACTCCAATGTGGACAGATGGTATGGTCTGCATTTATATTAAATGAGATGCAAAGTTAACGCTTCCCTTAATCCTTGTGTGTTACAAATTTCTCAGTAAAATCTCTCCAAAGCTGAAAAAAAGAGTCTTGGCATTAGATTCACTTCAACAATTGCATACAGTGTTTGGTAATGGATTTGTAAAGCTTTATATGCAACATAAATCGATCTTTTCTGCAAGCTCTAATGTTGTCTATACTGGGGGTCCTCAACCTGTTCTAGAGATGTGACTCTGAATAAGGAAAGAAGATTCTGTCAAGGTTTGAAGATCAAATTCTAACAACCCTAAAAACATTTTAGTTTTTTTTTTTGGTGAAGCACAGCATTGCCTGTAAGGACTCATTCACACAGATGCTGTGGCCCATGCAGCGTGAATGAGTGCCTTGTTTATGCGGCTGGAGTTGCGTGCAGGCAGGTCATGTTTTTCTATGGGGATGCAGTGGCTGTATGGACACCACCGCTTGTCTTAATGTGACAGGTGTGTGATTCAGTGGACTCAAACGCAGACAGTGTGCATCCCTGGCCGCTCACCCACCCCTGCATGCCTGTAACATTAGGACAAGCAGCTTTGCCCATACGGAAACATGGTCTGTCTGCACGCAGCTCCTGTCACCTAAACAAGGCGCTCATTCTTGCTGTGCAGCTGTTTACAGCGCCCATATAAAAGAGTAATAAAAGGGAAGGCCTTTGCTAACGACCTGTGGGAGGGGCGAAACGAGTCAATAGACATTTACGGCCGGAGAGACAAACGCTAATGCTGATTCGGTATTTTGCTTGCATTCCTCCATGTAAAAGTGAGTGTAACTGTTTTTAATTTTGCTAATTATTTTAATAAACAGAATTACGCTGTTTGGATCTCTTTTGCTACTCTCTTTCATGTCTGTTTATGAGTAAAAATACAACATCATGGCTATTCAATTGTTTGTTTTAATAAAATCAAGCAGATAAAAAAAAATCTAAATGTGTATGGCCATCATAACTCTTGTAAGCATGTATATGTGTGTGTATATATATACAGGTGAAAGCCAGTAAATTAGAATATTTTGAAAAACTTGATTTATTTCAGTAATTGCATTCAAAAGGTGTAACTTGTACATTATATTTATTCATTGCACACAGACTGATGCATTCAAATGTTTATTTCATTTAATTTTGATGATTTGAAGTGGCAACAAATGAAAATCCAAAATTCCGTGTGTCACAAAATTAGAATATTGTGTAAGGGTTAAATTTTGAAGACACCTGGTGCCACAAACTAATCAGCTGATTAACTCAAAACACCTGCAAAGGGCTTTAAATGGTCTCTAATGCTGGCCATACACTATACAGAAAATCGGCCGAACCCCTTTTCGAAAAACGAACGTTCGACCGTGACCGCAAACGATCTTGCCATCATATAATGACCGATAATCTGTTCAGTGGACATGAATAAATAATTTTGTGTTCGTTTTTTTACATATACCTAGTGCAGAAAGTTCGGACGGGAAACACATTAACCTTGCAATTTATCGTACGTTCGGCAGAAATTTTCCAAACATGCCGTTCGTTTTTTTTCCACAAAAACGTCACAAACGATTATCGATTTGTACCCACTAACTTGCCGATAAACGAACGAAGTGTCCATTCGAACGATTTTTCGGCCGGTTTTTCGTATAGTGTATGGCCAGCATCAGTCCAGTTCTGAAGCCTACACAAACATGGGGAAGACTTCAGATTTGACAGCTGTCCAAAAGGCGACCATCGACACATTGCACAAGGAGGGAAAGACACAAAAGGTTATTGCTGAAGAGGCTGGCTGTTCTCAGAGCTCTGTGTCCAAACACATTAATAGAGAGGCAAAGGGAAGGAAAAACTGTGGTCAGAAAAAAGTGTACAAGCGATAGGGATCACCGCGCCCTAGTCAAGATTGTGAAAAAAAACCCCTTCAAAAATGTGGGGGAGATTCACAAGGAGTGGACAGCTGCTGGAGTCAGTGCTTCAAGATCCACCACCAAGAGACGCTTGAAAGACATGGGTTTCAACTGCCGCATACCTCGTGTCAAGCCACTGTTGACCAAGAAACAGCGCGAAAAGCGTCTCACCTGGGCTAAGGAAAAAAAGAGCTGGACTGCTGCTGAGTGGTCCAAAGTCATGTTTTCTGACGAAAGCAAATTTTGCATTTCCTTTGGAAATCGAGGTCCCAGAGTCTGGAGGAAGACAGGAGAGGCACAGGATCCACGTTGCCTGAAGTCTAGTGTAAAGTTTCCACCATCAGTGATGGTTTGGGGTGCCATGTCATCTGCTGGTGTCGGTCCACTCTGTTTCCTGAGATCCAGGGTCAACGCAGCCGTCTACCAGCAAGTTTTAGAGCACTTCATGCTTCCTGCTGCTGACCTGCTCTATGGAGATGGAGATTTCAGGTTCCAACAGGACTTGGCGCCTGCACACAGCGCAAAATCTACCCGTACCTGGTTTACGGACCATGGTATTTCTGTTCTAAATTGGCCAGCCAACTCCCCTGACCTTAGCCCCATAGAAAATCTGTGGGGTATTGTGAAAAGGAAGATGCAGAATGCCAGACCCAACAACGCAGAAGAGTTGAAGGCCACTATCAGAGCAACCAGGGCTCTCATAACACCTGAGCAGTGCCAGAAACTCATCGACTCCATGCCACGCCGCATTAATGCAGTAATTGAGGCAAAAGGAGCTCCAACCAAGTATTGAGTATTGTACATGCTCATATTTTTCATTTTCATACTTTTCAGTTGGCCAACATTTCTAAAAAATCCCTTTTTTGTATTAGCCTTAAGTAATATTCTAATTTTGTGACACACGGAATTTTGGATTTTCATTTGTTGCCACTTCAAATCATCAAAATTAAATGAAATAAACATTTGAATGCATCAGTCTGTGTGCAATGAATAAATATAATGTACAAGTTACACCTTTTGAATGCAATTACTGAAATAAATCCAGTTTTTCAAAATATTCTAATTTACTGGCTTTTACCTGTATATATATATATATATATATATTTATATACATATGCACACAGTGAGGTTAATTTACTAAAGGCAAATAGACTGTGCACTTTGCAAAGTGCAGTTGCTCCAGAGCTTAGTAAATGAGCAGAAGTTCTGCTGACTTCCATTATCCAATCATGTACAAGCAAATATGCCGGGTTTTTTTCCTTGCATGTGATTAGGTACTCTTTTCAAAGTGAAGCTTTACCTCATTTGCTAAGCTCTGGAGCAACTGCACTTGAAGAGTGCAACTGCACTTTGCAAAGTGCACAGTCTATTTGCCTGTAGTAAATCAACCCCTGTGTGTCTTTGCTGTTAATTTTGTTTTGATGACCTGGATTTTTTGGAAGGGGAGACTTCCTAAAAGTAATGGGAATTGACAAAAAAAGGAAGAAAACAGGAAGGTACTGCTTTGGGATGAATGTGAACCAAATGATCTGTATGACTGATAGGTCTACAGCAGGGGCCTCAAACTGGCAGCCCTCCAGCTGTTGCAAAACTACAAGTGCCATCATACCTCTGCCTGTGGGAGTCATGCTTGTAACTGTCAGCCCTGCAATGCATCATGGGACTTGTAGTTTCGCAACAGCTGGAGGGCTGCCAGTTTGAGACACCTGGTCTACAGTATTGTTTTGCCACTTTAAAGTGATACTAAACTCAAACATTTTTTAACATTGATTTTTCTAAAATATCAAGTCTACTCGGCTCTGGACATAGCTATTTTTTTTTAAGTCTCCTACAGTGTTGTCAACCTACCAGATTGAAGTTTACTTACATGTCACCCAAAATGTTCTGGCACATCCAAGTTTTTACTGGCATTTCCAAAAGTTACAAAATTATGGGTTTAACCACTTGCCGACCGCCTCACGCCTATATACGTGAGCAGGTCGGCACGGGCAGGCAAAATCACGTACCTGAAACGTGATGCCTTCCCGCGGGCGGGGGGTCCGATCGGGCCCCCCCCCCGGTGCCCTGGGTGGTCGGGTCTTGTTCGCGGGCGATTGGGGGTCAGGGGGAGGCCATCCATTGATTGCCACCCCCTCCCGATCGCTCCCACGAATCAAATGGTTCCTCTCCCTCTGTAATGTAAACAGAGGGAGAGGAAGTGATGTCATCTCTCCTGGAGCCGGTCTTTTTGATCCGACGCCGAGGAGAGAAGACATCCAAGTAAGTGCACCAACACCACACGCTCAGTAGAACACGCCAGGCACACTTTTCACCCCCCTGTCACCCCCCGATCACCCCCCTGTACCCACTGTCACTCTGACACCAATAGCAGTGTTTTTTTTTTTTTTGCATTGGTGTCAGTTTGTCAGTTATAAGTGTTAGGGCAGTTAGGTTAGCCCCCTTTAGGTCTAGGGTACCCCCCCTTAGGTCCAGGGTACCCCCTAACCCCCCCTAATAAAAGTTAACCCCTTGATTACCCCCCGTCACCAGTGTCGCTAAGCGATAGTTTTTCTGATCGCTGTATTAGTGACACAGGTGACGCTAGTTAGGGAGGTAAGTATATAGGTTCGCTGTCAGTGTTTTATAGCGACAGGGACCCCCATATACTACCTGCTAAAGGTTTTAACCCCCTGATTGCCCCCTAGTTAACCCTTTCACCAGCGATCACCGTATAAGTGTTACGGGTGACGCTGGTTAGATAGTTTGTTTTTTGTAGTTTATTATAGTTTATTACAGTTTATTATAGTTTTAGGGCACCCGCCGTTTATTACCTTATAAAGGTTTAACCCCCTAATTGCCCGGCGGTGATAGAAGTTAAGTTTTTAGGATCAGATAAGGTCTGCGTCGCCCCAGGCAGCGTCAGGTTAGCGCCAGTACCGCTAAAACCCGTGCACGCAGCATACACCTCCCTTAGTGCTATAGTATCTGAACGGATCGATATCTGATCCGATCAGATCTATACTCCCCAGCAGTTTAGGGTTCCCTGAAACGCAGTGTTAGCGGGATCAGCCCAGATACCTGCTAGCACCTGCGTTTTGCTCCTCGGCCCAGCCCAGCCCAGCCCACCCAAGTGCAGTATCGATCGATTACTGACACTTACAAAACACTAAGCACACATAACTGCAGCGGTCGCAGAGTCAGGCCTGATCCCTGCGATCGCTAACAGTTTTTTGGTAGCGTTTTGAATCAGTCGCTGACAGTCGGGAGCTTTTTTGCCTGTGAGTCTCACTAGTGTACCCCTAAATTTAGAGGCCAAAATGGCAAATCGAAGGTACACTAGTGAAGAGGCCTACAGGATTCTGAGCATGACAGATAGTGAAGAGGAAGTCACTCATCTGTCAGATTCAGGCTCAGAATACGATCCTGTAGAGGACAGCGGCTCCATGACAGATAGCTCTGACGACGGAGTTGTGGTCCCTGCTAAGGTCAGGCGTACCAGACCCCGAACTTATGCTGTCCTTGAAGTGCAAGAACCGCAGGGCTCTCGTATGGAGCAGAGAAGTACTAGCGCCGCTACTCCTTCTGGTGAACTGGCAAGCACCAGCGGCCTAGTACACCCTGGTCGTACATCCAGCACTGCAGTATCACGTGGTGACGTGGCGAGTCCCATAAGTGCAGTTCAAGCTGGCGAGGTGGCAAGCACTAGTAGTGTCCTGCTGCCACCAAGAAGACGAACACAGGCCCGTCGTGCCCATAGTGCCCTTCCTGCTGCATTGGCCAATCCGAATTGGGTACCCACCACTTCTGCAGCACCCGTACTTCCCCCTTTCACTGGCCAACCCGGAATTCAGGTGGAAACAGTTGACTTTATGCCACTGGATTTTTATTCGCTGTTTTTCACCGAAGATCTCTATAGATCTATTGTGGACCAAAGCAATTTATACGCTGGTCAACACATCGCCACTATGCCCCAGTCCACCCTTGCCAGAGATTGGAGACCAATTACGGTCTCCGAATTTAAGATCTTTCTGGGCCTTTCCCTCCTCATGGGGTTGAATAAAAAGAGTGAGTTGCGGTCATATTGGTCCACTGACCCAATTTACCATTCACCCTTGTTCTCTGCTTCCATGGCCAGGGCACGATACGAGCAGATTTTGCGGTTCATGCACTTCAACAACAATGAACTCTGTCGTCCTCGTGGAGACCCTGGATACGATCGGCTCTACAAAATTCGGCCCCTCGTAAACCACTTCAACCAACGTTTTGCAGACTTGTTTACCCCCCATCAAGTTGTCTGCATTGATGAGTCCCTGGTTAAATTTTCTGGCCGCTTGTCATTCAAACAGTACCTTCCCAGCAAGCGTGCCAGATACGGGGACAAGATGTATAAGCTCTGTGACAGGGCCACAGGCTATACATATAGTTTTATGGTTTACGAGGGCAAAGATAGTCACGTAGAGCCGACAAACTGCCCTGACTACATAGGAAGCGCTGGCAAGATAGTGTGGGACTTGGTGTCACCCTTATTCGGAAAGGGGTACCACTTGTACGTGGACAATTATTATACGAGCGTGCCACTTTTTAGCCACCTTTTTGATCATCAGATTGGAGCATGTGGCACCGTGCGACCTAATCGCCGGGGCTTTCCCCAGCGGCTTGTAGATTCCCGTCTTAGGCTGGGGGAGAGAGCCTGCTTGAAGTATAATAATTTGCTCGCTATGAAGTGGAGGCATAAGAAGAATGTTTTCGTTCTCACCTCCCTTCATGCAGACACGACGGTCCAAATTCCTACGGCGACTGGTGTTGTGGAGAAACCCCTCTGTGTCCACGAATACAACCTTAATATGGGAGGGGTGGACCTCAACGACCAGTTGTTGGCGCCGTACCTAGTTGCCCGTAAGGCCAGACGCTGGTACAAAAAAGTGTCTGTTTATTTATTTCAATTGGCTTTGCTGAACGCTCATGTGCTATACAGAGCTTCAGGACGGACTGGATCCTTCCTTACATTCCAGGAAGAGATCGTCAGAGCCCTTCTGTATCCAGACGGTGCTCCACCTCACCATCCCCAACCGAATGCAGTAAGCCGGCTGCATGAGAGGCATTTTCTTTATGCCCTCCCGAGTACCCCTACCCAACGAACCCCCCAAAAAAGATGTCGTGTCTGCAGCAAGCGCGGATTTAGGCGTGACACCCGGTATTGTTGTCCCCTCTGTCCTGGCAATCCTGGTCTTTGCATTGGTGAATGTTTTGAACGCTACCACACACTAGTGGAGTATTAGCGTAGGGTACAGCACTGCACAGACTAGGCACACTTCCACAGGGTCTCCCAAGATGCTGTCGCATTTTGAGAGACCCAAACCTGGTACCAGTTAAAAAAGTTAAAGTTACAAAAAAAAGTGTAAAAAAAACAAAAAAAAGTAAAAAAAAGAAAAAAACACAAAAAAAATATAAAATAAAAAAACCAAAAATAGTTGTTGTTTTATTGTTCTCTCTCTATTGTTCTGCATTCTATACTGCAATGTTTTATTGTTATGTTTTTATCATGTTTGCTTTATAGGTATGCAATTTTTTTATACTTTGTTTTTTTTATTGTTAACCACCTTTGTGTTTTCAGGTACGCCATTCAGCTGCAGAGCGGATTTATTTATCTTGACAGCAACAGCGTTTGCTCCCACGATACATAAAGCCGCGACTCCAGCGCTGTCGGAGGTGATTTCACCACCACAGTTACATACTTCAGCATATATGCCGAAGCGTGGGGGCAGCAGTGGGTGGAGGAGCGATTTGCTCCTGCCTTTTGCGGGAGGATGCCCCCATGCTTCGGCATATATATTTTTTAGGTAGGCACAGGTTGCGTTAAATGTTTTATTTTTTACTATGTTTTTTTTGTATTTTGCTTTGCAGGTATGGTAAGTATTACTGTTATACTGTAATGTTACTTTGTTTTTTTGTTAACCATCATTTGCTTCGCAGGTACGCCATTCAGTTGCAGCACGGATTTATTTATCTTGACAGCAACAGCGCTTGCTCCCACGATACATAAAGCCGTGACTCCAGCGCTGTCGGAGGTGATTTCACCACCACAGTTACATACTTCAGCATATATGCCGAAGCGTGGGGGCAGCAGTGGGTGGAGGAGCGATTTGCTCCTGCCTTTTGCGGGAGGATGCCCCCATGCTTCGGCATATATATATTTTTAGGTAGGCACAGGTTGCGTTAAATGTTTTATTTTTTACTATGTTTTTTTTGTATTTTGCTTTGCAGGTATGGTAAGTAATACTGTTATACTGTAATGTTACTTTGTTTTTTTGTTAACCATCATTTGCTTAGCAGGTACGCCATTCAGTTGCAGCACGGATTTATTTATCTTGACAGCAACAGCGTTTGCTCCCACGATACATAAAGCCGTGACTCCAGCGCTGTCGGAGGTGATTTCACCACCACAGTTACATACTTCAGCATATATGCCGAAGCGTGGGGGCAGCAGTGGGTGGAGGAGCGATTTGCTCCTGCCTTTTGCGGGAGGATGCCCCCATGCTTCGGCATATATATACGGTGCATGTATGCCCATCATTAGAAGTGGGTGGATGAAGGGAGGTATTCTAATGGTGGGCATACCCACCGATCAATATCTTTTTTTCGTTCAGCCCACAGGCTGCATGAAAAAAAGTTTACAATGTATGCCCAACAAGGACCAGCAACGTACTGGTATGTTGCTGGACTTTGAGTGGTTATACCAGAATGATGCCTGCAGGTTTAGGTATCATCTTGGTATCATTCTTTTCAGCCAGTGGTCGGCTTTCTTGTAAAAGCAATCCTAGCGGCTAATTAGCCTCTAGACTGCTTTTACAAGCAGTGGGAGGGAATGCCCCCCCCCCCCCACACCGTCGTCCATGTTTTTCTCTGGCTCTCCTGTCCCAACAGGGAACTTGAGAATGCAGCCGGTGATTCAGCCAGCTGACCATAGAGCTGATCAGAGACCAGAATGACTCCAAACATCTCTATGGCCTAAGAAACTGGAAGCTACAAGCATTTCATGACTTAGATTTCGCCGGATGTAAACAGCGCCATTGGGAAATTGGGAAAGCATTTTATCACACCGATCTTGGTGTGGTCAGATGCTTTGAGGGCAGAGGAGAGATCTAGGGTCTAATAGACCCCAATTTTTTCTAAAAAGAGTACCTGTCACTACCTATTGCTATCATGGGGGATATTTACATTCCCTGAGATAACAATAAAAATGATAAAAAAAAATAAAAATGAAAGGAACAGTTTAAAAATAAGATAAAAAAGCAAAAAAAATAATAAAAAAAAAAAAAAAAAAAAAAAAAAGCACCCCTGCCCCCCCCCCCCCCTGCTCTCGCACAAAGGCGAACGCAAGCGTCGGTCTGGCGTCAAATGTAAACAGCAATTGCACCATGCATGTGAGGTATCACCGCGAAGGTCAGACCGAGGGCAGTAATTTTAGCAGTAGACCTCCTCTGTAAATCTAAAGTGGTAACCTGTAAAGGCTTTTAAAGGCTTTTAAAAATGTATTTAGTTTGTCGCCATTGCACGTTTGTGCGCAATTTTAAAGCATGTCATGTTTGGTATCCATGTACTCGGCCTAAGATCATCTTTTTTATTTCATCAAACATTTTGACAAAATAGTGTGTTTTAGTGTATTAAAATTTAAAAAAGTGTGTTTTTTCCCCAAAAAATGCGTTTGAAAAATCGCTGCGCAAATACTGTGTGAAAAAAAAAAATTAAACACCCACCATTTTAATCTGTAGGGCATTTGCTTTAAAAAAATATATAATGTTTGGGGGTTCAAAGTAATTTTTTTTGCAAAAAAAAATAATTTTTTCATGTAAACAATAAGTGTCAGAAAGGGCTTTGTCTTCAAGTGGTTAGAAGAGTGGGTGATGTGTGACATAAGCTTCTAAATGTTGTGCATAAAATGCCAGGACAGTTCAAACCCCCCCCAAATGACCCCATTTTGGAAAGTAGACACCCCAAGCTATTTGCTGAGAGGCATGTCGAGTCCATGGAATATTTTATATTGTGACACAAGTTGCGGGAAAAAGACAAATTTTTTTTTTATTTTTTATTTTTTGCACAAAGTTGTCACTAAATGATATATTGCTCAAACATGCCATGGGAATATGTGAAATTACACCCCAAAATACATTCTGTTGCTTCTCCTGAGTACGCGGATACCACATGTGTGAGACTTTTTGGGAGCCTAGCCGCGTACGGGACCCCGAAAACCAAGCCCCGCCTTCAGGCTTTCTAAGGGCGTAAATTTTTGATTTCACTCTTCACTGCCTATCACAGTTTCGGAGGCCATGGAATGCCCAGATGGCACAACCCCCCCCCAAATGACCCCATTTTGGAAAATAGACACCCAAAGCTATTTGCTGAGCGGTATAGTGAGTATTTTGCAGACCTCACTTTTTGTCACAAAGTTTTGAAAATTGAAAAAAGAAAAAAAAAATACGTTTTTCTTGCCTTTCTTCATTTTCAAAAACAAATGAGAGCTGCAAAATACTCACCATGCCTCTCAGCAAATAGCTTGGGGTGTCTACTTTCCAAAATGGGGTCATTTGGGGGGGGTTTGTGCCATCTTGGCATTTTATGGCCTTCAAAAGTGTGATAGGTAGTGAGGAGTAAAATCAAAAATGTATGTCCTTAGAAATCCTGAAGGCGGTGCTTGGTTTTCGGGGCCCCGTGCGCGGCTAGGCTCCCAAAAAGTCCCACACATGTGGTATCCCCGTACTCAGGAGAAGCAGCAGAATATATTTTGGGGTGTAATTCCACATATGCCCATGGCATGTTTGAACAATATATCATTTAGTGACAACTTTGTGCAAAAAAAAAATTGTCACTTTCCCGCAACTTGTGTCAAAATATAAAATATTCCATGGACTCAACATGCCTCTCAGCAAATAGCTTGGGGTGTCTACTTTCCAAAATGGGGTCAATTGGGGGGGGGGGGTTGTGCCATCTGGGCATTTTATGGCCTTCAAAAATGTGATAGGTAGTGGGGAGTGAAATTACAACTTTACGCCCTTAGAAATCCTGAAGGCGGTGCTGGGTTTTCGGGGCCCCGTACGCAGCTAGGCTCCCAAAAAGTCCCACACATGTGGTATCCCCGTACTCAGGAGAATCAGCAGAATGTATTTTGGGGTGCAATTCCACATATGCCCATGGCCTGTGTGAGCAATATATCATTTAGTGACAACTTTGTGCAAAAAAAAAAAAATTCTCACATTCCCGCAACTTGTGTCAAAAAATAAAATATTCCATGGACTCAACATGCCTCTCAGCAAATAGCTTGGGGTGTCTACTTTCCAAAATGGGGTCATTTGGGGGGGTTTTGTGCCATCTTGGCATTTTATGGCCTTCAAAACTGTGATAGGTAGTGAGAAGTGAAATCAAAAATTTATGCCCTTAGAAATCCTGAAGGCGGTGCTTGGTTTTCGGGGCCCCGTACGCAGCTAGGCTCCCAAAAAGTCCCACACATGTGGTATCCCCGTACTCAGGAGAAGCAGCAGAATATATTTTGGGGTGCAATTCCACATATGCCCATGGCATGTTTGAGCAATATATCATTTAGTGACAACTTTGTGCAAAAAAAAAAAAAAAAATTGTCACTTTCCAGCAACTTGTGTCAAAATATAAAATATTCCATGGACTCAACATGCCTCTCAGCAAATAGCTTGGGGTGTCTACTTTCCAAAATGGGGTCATTTGGGGGGTTTTGTGCCATCTTGGCATTTTATGGCCTTCAAAACTCTGATAGGTAGTGAGGAGTGAAATAAAAAATTTATGCCCTTAGAAATCCTAAAGGCGGTGATTGGTTTTCGGGGCCCCGTACGCGGCTAGGCTCCCAAAAAGTCCCACACATGTGGTATCCCCATACTCAGAAGAATCAGCAGAATGTATTTTGGGGTGCAATTCCACATATGCCCATGGCCTGTGTGAGCAATATATCATTTAGTGACAACTTTGTGCAAAAAAAAAAAAATTGTCACATTCCCACAACTTGTGTCAAAAAATAAAATATTCCATGGACTCAACATACCTCTCAGCAAATAGCTTGGGGTGTCTACTTTCCAAAATGGGGTCATTTGGGGGTGTTTTGTGCCATCTTGGCATTTTATGGCCTTCAAAACTGTGATAGGTAGTGAGGAGTGTAATCAAAAATCTATGCCCTTAGAAATCCTGAAGGCGGTGCTTGGTTTTCGGGGCCCCATACGCGGCTAGGCTCCCAAAAAGTCCCACACATGTGGTATCCCCGTACTCAGGAGAAGCAGCTGAATGTATTTTGGGGTGCAATTCCACATATGCCCATGGCCTGTGTGAGCAATATATCATTTAGTGACAACTTTTTGTAAATTTTTTTTTTTGGGGTGTCTACTTTCCAAAATGGGGTCATTTGGGGGGGTTTTGTACTGCCCTGCCATTTTAGCACCTCAAGAAATGACATAGGCAGTCATAAACTAAAAGCTGTGTAAATTCCAGAAAATGTACCCTAGTTTGTAGGCGCTATAACTTTTGCGCAAACCAATAAATATACGCTTATTGACTTTTTTTTTTACCAAAGACATGTGGCCGAATACATTTTGGCCTAAATGTATGACTAAAATTGAGTTTATTGGATTTTTTTTATAACAAAAAGTAGAAAATATCATTTTTTTCAAAATTTTCGGTCTTTTTCCGTTTATAGCGCAAAAAATAAAAATGGCAGAGGTGATCAAATACCATCAAAAGAAAGCTCTATTTGTGGGAAGAAAAGGACGCAAATTTCGTTTGGGTACATCATTGCATGACCGCGCAATTAGCAGTTAAAGCGACACAGTGCCAAATTGTAAAAAGTGCTCTGGTCAGGAAGGGGGTAAATCCTTCCGGGGCTGAAGTGGTTAAGAGCAAATTTCAGTATTTAGAATTACAAACAAGCACAATTGACCTGTCCAGTACAGACAACACACTCACCTTCATAATGCCTTCCAATGCTTGTTTATTCCCAGCAAGGGTCACATATCATCAGCATGGGGCATGTCCGGCCAATCACAAAAGCGGCTCGCAGCCACACCTCTGCAATTCGCGGACACGCCCACTCGGTCAAAGCCTTTCAGGCCATGATTGGATCGGTCAGGCGCCTGCTGTATTCCATTACTTTACCATTGTCCAGCGTAGACACCGTCAATGACTGGGGAAGGGCGGAGGAGTCCGCTGACGTCGATGTCCGTGACGTCACCGGATCTCCGACGGAACTCCCTGAAGACCCGGAATCCAGCGGAGAGGTGAGTACCCATCAAAAGAATTTTGATCGATTAAAAAAATTAACGATTAAGCGAGGAATTAATAGTTAATTTCCGCAGCCCTAGTTTTTCGCCTTCCTCTGGATCCACTGTGGATATAGAGATTGTGTATATGGGATTGTATGATTTTTTTATTCATTTTTTTTTTTTTAATTAGTTGAACTAGATTGTCTTTTTATAACCTGACTGACTATGTAACTATATTAGATGGGGTTAACCTCAAAATATAAAAATAAAAAATGTAGTTATGGACAAACAGTGAAAATCAACATTTTATTGGTGTCTAAAAATTTGTAAAGAACATGAAGCTATTATTTATTATTCCACTCGTACAGTATTAAAGCCCCTTATGGTACATTTTAGGATGTACCACTCTTTATTTGTTCTCCTTTCTTTCCCTTTTATCCCTCTCTATCCCAATTTCTTGCCCCCCCCCCCCCCCCCCCCCCCATCCCTCTCTCTACTTGTGTTTCTTGTTCTTTCTCTTATTCTTTCTCTCCCTTTTTCTTTGTACCTCCCTCTCTTTTCTTCTCCCTTCCATGTATTCACTATTTTTATTCCTTCTCTTACTCCTTGGTGGTGGGAATGGGATGAGTGGCAGTGCTTCTGATCAGCCAACTTAGGTGCTCTTGATCAAGGTCATCTGCTGATCTGAGAACTGTAGTGGGGACTTTTAATGGCAACTCTAATCACAGGTAGTGTTACTCACTGTGTCTCCGACTTTGTGGTGTCTCGCAGCAGTGACACCTATGCCGAAATCAGGAGATAGGGTCTCCTCCAGCCCCACCCACCTTATTCCTCACCACTCAGCTGACCTCTAGTCTCTGCCCCCCAGCCATGCTATGAACTTAATGGGCAGCTGCGAAGAGGCAGAGTGGGCGACAGCGGGCTCCAGGAACAGTCCAGCTGGACGGCCACAGGTTCCAGGGACAGCCCTTCTGGGCAGCCTCGAAAAGGCTGGGAGAGCAGCGTGGGCTTCAGGAACAGCCCAGGATTTGGTGACCCCTGGCTAATTGTCATTTGACCCCCGAGGGGGTCCCGACCCACAGGTTGAGAACCACTGATCTAAAGCTTGCCATGAGAAGTATTTTCTGACTGCAAGTGGCAAATATGAAGAAATTCTGTGCAATATTTTGCATTTACCTTATTTATTTTTTTTAACTAATGTTTACATTTTTTGTGCCAAAAATATATCCAAACACATGGGTTCTCTATAAGCATACCTAAACCCTTCCACCTCCTAAAAATATGCCTGAATTTACTCTGAATTTTCTGTTCTGGAGCTCATCTCACGTCGTGAATGCTGCTGCCAGACTCATCTTCTTTACCAACGGCTAGGTGTCTGCCACCTTTCTCTGCCAATCCCTACACTGGCTTCCGCTCGCCCAAAATACTAACAACAACATACAAAGCCATTCACAACTCTAATAATAATCTCTGTCTCCAGGCCTGTAAAATGAAAAATAAAAATAAATACATACATGTATTTCAGCCCCTGGCACTTCCTGTATAAAGTTGACAACACTGCCTTACTATGCCTTGCATGTTGTCACTCTATGCACACTTTACTACAATTACTAATTCTGAGATGTGTGATCCCATTCCTTTGAATGTTGGGCCACCAGGTAACTGTGTAATAGGAGGAATCAAAAAAAGAGAAACACCAATGTGTCTAGGGATCAAGGGCACTACATCCCTTGAAAAATGTTACATCGCAAAGAATAACCTTGGGATTTTGAAGATGTCATCAAAACAAAAAACAGAATGTCCTTAAAACCACATTTTTGTACTTTGCATATTGGCGAAACATGTTGGGATCAAGAGACTGCATGACCATTGGTGGAAATTTTATTCCAGCATGTTGCCATGTAGGCAGAATTTTGTAAAAATCTCTTTTAATGTTTTATATGGATGAATTGCAAAAAAAAACCAAAAACCTGCTGTTTTAAGGACATTCAGTTTTTTTGTTTTGATGGCAAGGTTTTTCTTTGCGATGTAATGTGTAATAAGAGGACCTCCCATTTGCACTGATAGGTTTATCAGTACAAATGGGAGGTCCTCTTATTACACTGCCAGATAACATCTAATGCCCTGTACACACGAGCGGAATTTCCGTCTGAAAGATCTTGGATGGTTTTTCCGACGGAATTCAGCTCAAGCTTGGCTTGCATACACACGGTCACACAAAAGTTCTCTGAACTTTCGACCGTCAACACTACAACAAGCCGAGAAAATGAAGTTCAATGCTTCCAAGCATGCGTCAAATTGTTTCAGAGCATGCATGGTTTTTTGCGCGTCGGAATTGCATACAGACGAACGGAATTTCCATCAAGAACTTTTTCCGTCGGAAAAATAGAGAACCAGCTCTCAATCTTTTGCTGTCGGAAATTCAGACAGAAAAAGTTGGATAAAGCATACACACGGTCGGAATATCCGACCAAAAGCTCCCATCACACTTTTTTTGACGGAAATTCCGCTCGTGTGTACGGGGCATAACAGCATCAAATGCATGTGCAAAGAAAGGGCAAAGAAAGGAACATTACAGCCCATTTAGCAGGAGAGTTAAAAAAAGGTTGTCAAACAAGGTATGTTTGAAAGGATTTAACAGATTATAAATCTCCAGTAGAGACATGTAAGGATGAGAGCCAAGAGATTGCTTTAAATACAGGATAATCCTCCTGGAAAGAATATGAGTAGAGGGAGGGTTATGCATCTGGGTCACACACAGTGCTATCAATCAGGAGTAAATAGTGGACAGCTTTACATGTGATGAAAAAGTGAGGCCAACAATTTATATACTAACCGTAGAATGAAATATATTCTCCTATGCTAAATTTGCTTGTGCCCCCTACAGGCAGAAATGCAGAATTACATTTATTTATGTGATTTTGCCCACAGCTGCCGCCCTTTAGCAGTTAAAGTACTATAGGGCAGTCAGCAAGTAGTTAGAGTGGTTGTAAACCTTTACATAAACCCCCATGAAGTGACATGCCTCAGGTGATACACAGAGATGAAACAAATCCTCCTATATATGTTGTACCTGTTAATCTGCAGTCTTCTCATCTGTACATCTGTTCAAAGTCCAATTTATAAAGCTGTCTGTGAAGACAGAAAGCAGGCAGCGGAGAGCTGAAAATACACACTGCAGAGTTCAGTGAGGAGAGAGCTCTGACAGCTGATTGGAGGGAAGGGGACACACCCCCTTCACGCAGCACACAGGAACAGAGCTGAGGCTGTCATTCAGCTGGAGCTCCCTCCCCTGTCACCTTTTTTTCACTTGGTGTCAGGAAAACATGTCATTGCTATTAGCAATGTGATTTAATGTAGATAATAAAGCAAAAAACATATTTATTTTATTTTTGATATAGTAGGTAAGTAGTTCAAGGACAGGACCCACACACACATGAAATGACTCTCATAGTGACACTGACAGCAGTGTGTAGCAGCACAGATGATGATGACACCTCACCGACATGTTACGTTCACTCCTGAGTCACAGTGACAGTCTCTATTCATGCTAGGTGGTCCCATCAGTCCACTCCAGTCCAAACAGCACTGACAGTCCCACTTCCGGCTTGCCTTGCCTTGCTCCTGTCCCGCAGACGAGGCTCCAGCCACTCCTCTCGGCTCCCTTGCACCATGACATCACCCAACACATTTAGGCACTTCCTCCACCAGATCCGCTGGCGCTGCCCGAACACACTGTAGCAGTCACAGCTATATTTTTTACCAGCAACCTGTCACTGGCATTTACTGTAAGAATACTGACGGGTGGCAACACTGGTCTCCTACCATTGTTTTTAGGCTTCTGTTTTGTCCTGTGCACTCTCCCTATCCGGTACTGATACACCTCACTGCTACTAGAGTAGAGCGAGCAGTGTCGTTTTTTTCTGGTCACATGCTCCGCTTTATGTGTACTATATTTCCCATAGAGCTGAATCTCAGGGGCAAGTAGGTGAGGGTAGCTACATTTACATACACAAGGGGGCATAGAGAACCAATGTAGCCACCCTAGAACTGAAAGTCCGAGAACAGCAGGAAAAAAGCTTACACTTGGGTGTTGGAAGAGAGAGCTAAAGGTAGATTCTGCTTATTTTTAGACATATATTTCATTTATTTTTTATAAAAAATATGAGTAGTGTCACTTTATGTTTCAGGCAGCACTGGCATACTGTATATCATTGCTAGACCCAGCTACAGTTGGGATTCTATTGGGGGTTATTTACGAAAGGCAAATCCATTTTGCACTACAAGTGCACTTGGAAGTGCAGTCACTGTAAATCTGAGGGGTAGATCTGAAATGAGGGGAAGCTCTGCTGATTGTATCATCCAATCATGTGCAAGCTAAAATGCTGTTTTTTATTTTCCTTGCATGTCCCCCTCGGATTTACAGCGACTGCACTTCCAAGTGCACTTGTAGTGCAAAGTGGATTTGCCTTTCGTAAATAACCCCCATTGTGTGTGTGTTCTATTAAGACACTGTGGGGTTGATTTACTGAAGGCAACTAGACTGTGCACTTTGCAAGTGCAATTGCTCCAGAGCTTAGTAAATGAGGTAAGGCTTCACTTTTCAAAGACCCAATCACGTACAAGGAAAATAAAATAACAGCATTTCTGTTTGCTCATTTACTAAGCTCTGGAGCAACTGCTTTTACAGAGTGCAACTGCAGAGTGCACAGTCGATTTGGCTTTAGTAAATCAACCCAATAGGGTAACATTGAGCTGCTTCTACAGGAAAAACACAAAACTCCTGTAGAAGCAGCAATTTTTAATCCAGTGTGCATGGACTCATAGGGGTTGATTTACTAAAATAGACTGTGCACTTTGCAAAGTGCAGCTGAACGCTGCAAGAGCAGTTGCACCAGAGCTTAGTTAAGAAGGCAAAACTTCACTTTGCAAAGAATACCCAATCACGTGCAAGGAAAATAAAAAACGGCTTTTTTGCTTGCACATGATTGGATGATGGAAGTCAGCTGAGCTTCTGCCCATTTACTAAGCTCTGGAGCAACTGCACTTACAGAGTGCAACTGCACTGTACAACGTGCACAGTCTATTTGCCTTTAGTAAATCATCCCCTTACAGTTTTGCCTCCCTGCTTCTATTTGTTGGAAGCTGTCTTAGCACTTAAAACCATAAACCAGAGATGTAAAAGTTATATTTATCTTTTTTGAATTCTTTGCTTTAAAAGTACAAAGCAAGTAAGCGGTTAATAGGGGATGACACCATTGTAACTAGTAAATCATAGGAGTGATATACATATATATGACTGATGATCGAATCTTGAAGCTCAGCGTCCTCTGTTGGGACTGAATAGCATACAGAATGATCCCAGTCCCCAGTGCGAGGACATGTTCTGTCACAATTTAAAGAAGTGACAAGCAGTTTCAGTCATCATGAAGTCACTAGAGGAGGAGGGATTCAGGAAAAGGATCTTGCCCAATAGGAAGAGCAGTCATAGCTGATTCGGCATTGTGGTGGGGTGATGTGCAGGGCCCCCCTCTGCCTATAGAGTAGGGGAGGAGTGTGGAGGGGCCGTGTCACCCTTCTACATGTTACAATGGCATAGCTAGTTTATCTCATGCATGCAATCACTCACTGCTCATCAAACACAAATATCAATGAAAATCAGTCATGATTGAAATACAGGAGCTCCTTCTGCTGAATTACTTCTAAAAAATGCTAGTTTTCTGGCTATTATTATTATTGCTTGTGACATACTGGCTTCTGTGCTTTCGGAGGCGCTGACCTGCCACAGGCGTGTTACGTGTTTCACTCAGGTTTTCGATAAATGTATAAAAATTCAGATTTCTGTGCATATTACTCACATCTCTGCCTTTTTACATAATAAATAGCCCTGTAGATGTGATCACTTTGGGCTTGTTATCCTGGAGGTGCTCCCTTTTATTTAGGCACTACACACAAACCACACGTGTGCACCTCCCACTGCTTCTGCCGCCATATTCCAACTCTCTAGAATACCCTCCCTCTCTGATTGAGACCATCAGTGCTATGCTGTACAAGACACCCCTAGCATTCCTTTAGACATGAATGCTCCTTGCTTGTCCCTACATGTCAATGGACAGTTAGTTCAGGGCTTGCTTACACAATGACAGTTGAGCTGCGATAATCTACATGGATCAACGCAGGCTCAATGCAAGGAAGAATTTTTTTTTCTTATTGTTTTCTACGTGCCATGTTCTCACCATATACATCTGCGGTGGTGTGTGCTGCAAAAAAAAAATGGAGCATGTATGTATTTTAACATAGCACAGTGCATATAGTTTGAGGAAGTGCCATTTTGTGACACATAAATCAATTTTTTAAAAAAAGTAGCAAGTTGTAACACATCACACCACCATCACACCACACAACGTACACCAGCACAATGCAGGCTGCAGGCTGCAGTGAATGAACCCAAGCTCAGACGTTTGCTGCATGTAATGGCAATCATTTGCTCTGCTGTATCAGCAGAGCTCATAATGTAAAGAAATATAGAAAAACCGCGCTAAAAAATATATACAAAAAATGATATTCAAAATTAGTGAAAATATATAGTCCTATACAGAGGAATGTCCAACAATCACACGGTAAATAACGTGAATTTCTTCAATAACTCATATGTTGTTGGGTGAAAATTCAAATGAAACAAATCTATGTGGTGAAATGCTTACCAGAAAGTAAGCCAAACAGGCGAGTGGCTTAAAACCCAGCCTGGGCCTTTATGAAAACGATCCCAATGAAACAGGATAGGTCACACTCGTACCGTGTATTCACATCCACAAAGGATTACCCAAAAAATATATTGAAAAACATAGCGTAATACTGATAAAATATGAAATCCAAAAAAGAAAATTGTGCAACACTCAACAAAAGACAAAATCATATATACTCATAAGAACATCCAGTGTTAAGAACACACATAGGATCGTTATGTGAGTGACATGCAATCATGCAATAAAGTGTATAATCCCCAATACCTAAAGTTCATAAGAACCCCATCTGCCCCCCGGGACGCCCCATTGTGAGTGGCATCGATTCAATCACATCCCGGGTGGGCAGATATATTGATTTTTATCTTCAGCCCTTAGTCCAAAAAATGCCTTCGTATATCAAGGATACTCGTCATGTGTTGAATCTCCTTTCAAGTACTGAAATTAGGCCTGGTATACGGATGGTGACTGCCGATGTCACCTCCCTATACACCATAATTCCCCACAATATGGGTTTGGATGCAGTAGAGGGAGCTTTGGTTAGGGATTCAGGTCTTGCCGCATGTCAAATTTCTTTTATTATGGAGCTGCTTGGTTTTGCTGCCTCCCATAATTACTTTTGGTTTTCAAACAAGTTTTACCGCCAAAGTCGTGGCGTTGCTATGGGGGCTAAATATGCCCCCAGCTTGGCCAATCTTTTTATGGCCAAGTGGGAGGAGGATGTCATCTATGCCCACCGGAGTCCCCATCTTGTCCTGTGGGCTAGGTACATAGATGACATCCTCCTCCTATGGGATGGTGATGATGGCCAAGAGCTTCAACAGTTCATGTCCTCTCTCAATATAAACAATCGAGGGATCCATCTCAATTTTGAGATGAGTCAGACCCAGATTCACTTCTTGGATCTCACTTTGACCATTGAGGGGGGTGTTTTGTCCACATCCACCTTCTTTAAGGAGAGCGATCGTAATTCCTACATCCCATTAGAAAGCTGTCATTACAGACCTTGGCTAAATTCAATACCTAAAAGCCAGTATATGAGACTGCGTAGGAATTGCTCGGATCCTGATAAGTTTCTAACACAGAGCAGCATTCTCACTGGGAGGTTCCTTGAAAAGGGATATACCAGTGAAAATTTGTTGCCCGTTTTAAAGGGGGTGCAGGAGATGGATAGGGGGCTCCTATTGCGAGACAAACCACAGACCAAGAGCTTAGGTCACAGTTTAGGAGTACCCTTTATTACCACCTATTCCCTTCAACACAAGGAAGTAAAACAATAAGTTTCCAAGCATTGGCACATTGTTACCAACGATAGAGTTTTGAAGGAAGCTTTACCGCCAAAACCAAAAATTGTTTTTAGAGGGGCTCCTTCATTTAGAAATAGGTTGGCCCCCAATATATTGGATCCCCCAATGAATAGGACCACCTTCTTTGATCAATTACCTGGATTCTACAAGTGTAATAAGTGTCGGGTTTGCTCTTTCAACTCTTGTTCTAATAGGAGGACCCAGTCTTTTGTTTCAACAAGGACTGGTCTGACTCATCCTATCACCCCATTTATTACCTGTTCTACTTTTGGGGTGGTCTACATGTTGCAATGCCCTTGTGGCTTGCAATATGTGGGGCGGACCAAACGTCCCCTACAAGTGAGGCTCAATGAGCACATCACCAATATTCTGACAGGTTTTAAGAATCATTCGGTTTCCAAACATTATCGTTTGGCACATAACAGAGATCCCTCCAATACCCTTTTTTTAGGGATTGACAGATATAAACCTCACTGGCGAGGGAGTTCCATGGTGCGAGAGATTTCCAAATTGGAAATGTCTTGGATCCATAGGATCAGAAGTTATACGCCCCATGGATTAAACATAGATGTGGATGTCAACGCTTTCATTGATAATTCCTGAATATTGGTGTAAATTTGGGGTGCCTTGATGTGTTGATTTACATAAACATTGTTTATTTATTAATATTAATATTTTTAATATATAAAAGTTTTTGTGAATTTCAATTATAAATTTTTTTGAAATTTTTTTTTGAAAAAAAAAATTTTCTCACAGAAATTTTATTTTATTTTTGAGTATGGGGTTATTTTTCTAGTTATGTTTTTATTACTGGAATGATTGCCTTACATTGTTTTTACCTTTTAGACTTGTGTTTACTTCCATCCTCTTAGGAGTTAAAACTGGTCTAATTGGGATAGAATATGAGTAACGGCTATGCCCATAATCAATATGGTGCCTGACAACTCTTGCACTGGCATCGAAGGAGAAATTCTTATTACAGTATTATGATAATTGTATAATGGTATTGTATTTTTTAGAATTGCCAGTCACCCGCTGTTTATATATTTTTGTCTGATTTCTTTAGATTTAGAGGGTATGTGAGTCTTATGGCATTTTTGATGCTATTTTGGCTCTTTTCCCCCTTTTCCTTAAGATTATTTACTGTTTGTGCCCATATCCAAGATGGCGCTCTGTGATTCTCGTAGCGGGACTCAGAGCGAGGCTTGGTGTGCGCATATAATGTGGTGGTTCAGCACGCTGCCCGTTCCCCATTGAAAACGTCACCTTATGACGAAACGCGTCTGGGAGGGACGTGCTGACCTCGCCGGCCGGCATCGCTTTTATACTTCGGTTTTATTGTAAGTGTTATTTAGTTTTAAATAAATTTTAGTTTGATACAGTATCACACTATTGGCTGCTTCTTTATACATTATGCACTGCTGAGTTCGGGACATGGATACCAGGACGTATCTACGCTGCTCCTGCCAGGAACTTCGGTCTGTGTTTGTGATAGTCTGCTCACTTATAGTTGGCATCTGGTAAGCAGGGTTTTTATGAGGTTCGCTGCATTTTAGAGTACCCCTTTGCAACTTTTTCTGGTGGAAAGTCTGTGGTTGTGCGGAATCGGCTCACAACAAATTGCCATCTGGTAAGCAGGATTTTTATGTGGTTTGCTGCACCTTCTGGTACTTCTTTCCATACCTTTCATCTGGGGGATAGCTATATGCTCACTTGTTTATAATATCTGGTAAGCAGATTCTTTGTAAGGTTTACGCACCATTTTCTCCTATTGGGGATTATACACTTTATTGCATGATTGCATGTCACTCACATAACTATCCTATGTGTGTTCTTAACACTGGATGTTCTTATGAGTATATATGATTTTGTCTTTTGTTGAGTGTTGCACAATTTTCTTTTTTGGATTTCATATTTTATCAGTATTACGCTATGTTTTTCAATATATTTTTTGGGTAATCCTTTGTGTATCTGAATACACGGTACGAGTGTGACCTATCCTGTTTCATTGGGATTGTTTTCATAAAGGCCCAGGCTGGGTTTTAAGCCACTCGCCTGTTTGGCTTACTTTCTGGTAAGCATTTTACCACATAGATTTGTTTCATTTGAATTTTCACCCAACAACATATGAGTTATTGAAGAATTTCACGTTATTCACCGTGTGATTGTTGGACATTCCTCTGTATAGGACTATATATTTTCACTAATTTTGAATATCATTTTTTGTATATATATTTTTAGCGCGTTTTTTCTATATTTCTTTTCTGTATTGGTGTACCTCACTTATAACCGCAGCTTTTACCTTATTTTCCAAGCGCAGTTTTTTTATTTCGTTTCATAATGTAAAGTTACATAGCATAAATCAAATGGGTAACAAGGGTTTGGATTCTTATGCCAATAAGTAGCATGAGTAGGCACAGATACTTGATGCAGAAGTGCTTTAAATTCCAGGCAAACAGCTAAATACACAGATTAAAGCGGAGTTCCACCAAAAAGGGGAAGCTTCGATTGTCTGCCCCCTCCGCTGTCACATTTGGCACCTTTTAGGGGGGAGGGGGAAACGAGTACCTGTTTTTGACAGGTACCCGCTCCCACTTCTGGCTCAGTTCACCACAGCGAAATCACCCGGAAGTTCGTCCACCCCCCCCTCCCCCTCCCCCCCCCCCCCCCCCCCCGCAGCCAGCTCATTCACAGAGTACAACACGATTTGCGCACTCAGGGCTTCACTTATGATTTCCCTTAGCCAGATGGCATTGCCTAAGGGGGAGACAGACAGCAATGAAAACCCAGCAGATAGGGATATACTGTATATCAAGCAAATTAGCAACACAATCAGTCACAAATCAGACAGATTCTTCTCCAAGTTTGCAATGTTCTGAGACAGATTTATTACTAAAGATGGACAGATTTCTCCTCTAAACAGAGACGGAATTAAGAAGTGGTCATGGTAAGGTTTCATTCAGCCACAGTACAAATTTTTAGAAGCCACAGGAGACAGAGGAATAACTAGAACCTTTGGGGGCCCGATGCAAGAAACTATGAAGGACCACCCTGACCCCATCCAGGGGCTCTTGCCACTGGTCATGGTGCCCTTTCCACTGATTCCAGGGCCCTTTACTCCAGTCGCAGGGCCCTTTATTATGGTCCTGCAGCAGGACCCTTTCACGTGTTCTTCAGCGTTCCCCCTTCCTGCATAGTTGTCAACCTTTCCAAAAAATTTTATGTGACTGCTGTGACAGCCAATCACGGCAGTCACATGACTCCATCCATTCACCCTAAACAGCACTAATGGACAAATCTCCTGCTGCGACTATTGTATTCTGACGATGTCAGAATACGTACCTAAACAGTGCCAGCATATGACTGATTGCAGGTGCTGTTTCGCAGACAATTCTGAGCCCGGCTCCTTCAGTTTCTCAATCAAAGGATGATGGGGAGAGTGGCGTGGACAAGGTCGTTCATTCAGCTGGTTGATTAGGAACTGGATTAAATTCACCAAGTGTATGTACAGCTTTATTCTTCACTAGTCTAGTTAAATGTTTGCTATATGGGATATATACTGTATATACGCTTTAATGTGCACCTGTTTCCTTTTCCAAAAAAAAAATAGGGCCATAAGGGCCAGTTCATACCATAACCTCATATCACGCATTTGATGCGCTCTGGTGTGTTTTTGATGCCTTTTGCTGTGTTCCAATGCAGTTCCTTGCAGAAAAAATGCAGCATGTTCTACTTTTGTTGGCTGTACTGATTTGTATTGCATTGGTGTGAACTATGCCATTTAAGTCCATATAACCTACTGTCCATGCATTTTTGATGCATGTGGTGTAAACTGGCTCTAAAGGAGCAGAGAGAAGATACATACTGTCAGGGCTTTTTTTCTCAGTGAATAAGGACAGGAGCTCCCCCATTCCGAGCATCCTCTTGTCTCCACCTCCTACCCAGTTTTGAACACCATTTCTTGGTTCCACCCCTACCCTTCTACCAGTAATGCTCCTTTTAGAGAATACAGAACCAACTATCATTTTGTGGTGCTAAGTAATTTGTACGGAATTTGTTAATGATGACAAGAAAGGCAGTAAAATAGATCCCCTGACCCCTGTAGTCAGGAGCAATGAATGGCCCCAGCAACAATAGATCCCCCAGCAACGATAGACTCCCAATAGCCAGCATCAATAGAGCCTCCAGCAGCCAGCAGCAATAGACCCCTCATTCAACAGTAGATCCTTTCTAGCAACGATTGTCCCCAGCAACATCAGATAGATCGCCACCAGCAACAATAGGTACCCCAGCAGCCAGAAGCAATGGACCCTCCAGTACACCCCAGCACCTCTTGCCCTTACATACATTCAGTGCTAGAGGTGCCGGAAGTGTGTTCCCCTGTGTTCCCGCTGAAAAAAAGCCCTGCATAATGTTATATTTTTTTAGTTAAAAGAATATTGGCATAGTTTTCATCCATGTGTCCTCTTCATCTCTCATGGCTTTAACATACTCGCCATAACCGAAACCTGGCTTCAAAATTTTGACTCAGCTTCTCCTGCTGCCCTCTCCCATGGTGGTCTCCATTGGACTCACTCACCCAGACCCAACAGACAGAAAGGAGTTGGATTCCTTCTATCCCCACAAAGCACCTTTCAAGTCCTTGCTATCCCTCCCCCTCTATCCCTCTCTTCTTTCGAGATCCACTGTATTTGTCTGTTTTCTCCTATTTCTCTGAGGATTGCAGCAATTTATTGGTCTCCTGGACCGGTATCGCACTTTCTTGATGACTTTGCTGCATGGCTACCCTACTTTCTCTCCTCTGAAATACCCACTGTCATTCTTGGTGACGTCAACATTCCTGTCAATGTTAACAGCCCAACTACAGCTCAACTTTTCAACTTAACCTTATATTTTGACCTAACCCAATGGACACATACTTCCACTCACTCCAATGGTAATACCCTTGACCTTGTATTCTCCCATCTGTGCAATCCTGGCAACCTCACCAACACCCCCTTTCCTCTCTCTGATCACAACCTCATCAGTTTCACTGTATTCTTGCCTCCAACCACCCATTCCTCCAAGCAGCAAACAATTACTTGTAGGAACCTTTGCCACTTTAACCCTTCTCTTCTCTATTCTGCTACTGACCACCTATATGACATAATCTCTCCCCTGTCCTGTCCTGTCCTGACCTGGCTACCTCTGTCTACAACAGTTCACTCTCATCATCACTAGATGCACTTGCTTCTCTAATCACACGCAGAATCAGGCCCCGACCGTTACAACCCTGGCAAACTGACAACAGTAGAAATCTCAAGAGATATTGCCATGCTCTTGAATGACTGTGGCGTAAAACCAAATGCCTGCAAAACTTCACCCTATATAAATCTGCGATTTTAAAATACAATTCCTGCCTCCATGCTGCCAAACAAGCCTACTTTGTCTCTCTTATTAATACCTTGTCATCCAGTCCCCGTTGGCTCTCCTCAACCTTTAACTCTCTGCTTCGTCCCCCACCCCCTCTACCCACTAACTCACTCACTGCCCAAGAGATTTCCAATCACTTCACAGACAAGATTGATGAAATTTGTGAGGACACCTCCACTGTGCGTACATCTTCCCCACCCAACATACCTTGCCTAACAGCACATTCAACACTCTCCTCTTTTGAATTGGCTACTACTGAAGAGGTTACAAAACTTCTCAGATGCCCACCTAACCAATTGTCCCTTGGATCCTGTTCCCTCACAACTACTACGGTCACCCTCTTCTTCTATCCTATGCTCCCTCACTCACATCTTCAATCTATCCCTCTCTAGTGGCGCCTTCGCCTCCCCTCTAAATAATGCGCAGATCACTCCCATACTTAAAAAGCCCTCAATGGGCCCCACCAACCTGAACAACTTAAGACCCATCTCATTACTCCCATTCACCTCTAAACTTCTAGTCTACAACCGTCTTAGCTCTTACCTCAGTGAAAAAAACCTTCTTGACACCTTACAGTCCGGCTTTCGCTCGCAGCACTCCACGGAAACTGCCTTACTAAAACTCACTAACGATTTAGTAACTGCTAAAACCAAAAGCCAGTATTCCATACTCCTACTACTTGACCTCTCTCCGGCCTTTGATACTGTTGACCACCGGCTCCTTCTCAATAAACTCCATTCCCTTAGCCTCCAAGATTCTGCTCTATCCCGGTTCTCTGCCTATCTATTACAGCACTCCTTCAGTGTTACCTACAACTCTGTCTCCTCCTCTCCATTGCCCCTTCCTGTGGGGGTCCCCCAAGGCTCTGTTTTTGGACCCCTTCTCTTCTCTATCTACACCTCCTCCCTTGGTCACTTGATAACTACCCACGGCTTCCAATACCACTTATACGCCAATGACACCCAAATCTATCTGTCTACTCCTCACCTCACTCCTTCAGTCTCCATTGCTAACTTACTAACTGACATATCAGCATGGATGTCGCACCCCTTCCTTAAACTAAATCTCTCTAAAACTGAGCTAATAATATTCCCCCCGCCCGTGCCCCCCTCCCTGACTTTTCCATCAAAATCAACAATGCAACCATCGGTCCCTCCCCTCATGCCAGGGTACTAGGTGTAATCCTAGACTCTGACTTTCAGCCTCAAGTCCAATCGTTGTCAAAAGTTTGTAGAATTCACCTCTGTAACATCTTTAAAATTCGCCCCTTTTTAACAAATAAAACCACCAAGCTCCTCATTCACTCCCTTGTTATCTCTCACCTTGACTATTGCAACTCCCTTCTCATTGGCCTGCCTCTCCATAGGCTATCCCCTCTTCAGTGTATCATAAATGCTGCTGCCAGACTTATCCACCTTACCAATCTCTCAGTGTCTGCCAACCCTCTCCTCCAATACCCACACTGGCTCCCAATCACGCAGCAAATTAAATTCAAAATACTAACCACAACATACAAAGCCATTCACAACTCTGCCCCGAGCTACATCACCAACCTTGTCTCCAAATATCACCCAAACCGTCCTCTCCGCTCTTCTCAAGACCTCCTACTCTCAAGCTCTCTTGTCTCCTCCTCCCATACTCGTCTCCAGGATTTCTCCAGAGCGTCTCCCGTCCTCTGGAACTCACTACCTCAACCTGTCCGGCTATCCCCTACTCTTGCTACCTTCAGTCGATCCCTGAAAACTCATCTCTTTAGGGAAGCTTATCACGTCTCCAACTAATCTTTTACAACTTCCATCAGCTAATTGCCCACAGCTACAACCTTTTGTACCACCTGTCCCACCCTATTAGATTGTAAGCTCTTCTGAGCAGGGTCCTCTTAATCCTCTTGTATTTTATTGTATTAGAACCGTATTGTCTCCCTTTTATATTGTAAAGCGCTGCGTAAACTGTTGGCGCGATATAAATCCTGACAGATGGGATTCCCATCCTGGGAAATTAACCTGTAATAATAATGTGTAGCCCTCTTTTGGAGAGGGTTATGACAAATATAGGAGAACCAGAACCTTCGCTAAGTGGAAGAGTGGGTTTGATAATAAAGTTGGCAGTACCTCCACCCAGGACAGGGCCTCCGTGGACAGATGGGATTCCCATCCTGGGAAATTAACTAGTAATCTAATCAAAATAATTTGAAGCAGAGGAACTACTATAACCAGCATATAACATTAACCATAAGCATATAGATGCACATCAGTATGGAAATAATACAAGCTTTGTATAAGAAAAGTTTTATAACAGTACATACATTCAATGTACCAATAGATATTAGCGACAAAGCCTGATAGGGGTGCTGGTGGAATTGTGCACATATACTAGTATGTACTATATATAGTTATTAATAGAACAGTTCTAAGGGTAGCCACGGCACCAGTGGTGGCCAGTCCATTAGGGGCGTACGGGCGCCGCCCCCCCGCCCCCCGCCCCCGAACCATGCTTCCAGCCCCCTGATCTACATGCAGGGGCATCAGACCATGGATTCCACTTGGGGGGGGGGGGTGTATTTTTCTGAAGCACGTGATTAGAGACAGGGGCTCCAAGAGGCTTCAAAAAAGGGTGGGCTTGGGGCACAGAGCATTGTGCTCCAAGACCACCCAGTTGTGTGACATAGCAAATATATATTTGCTATCGACACATTGATCTTCCTCCCAGCCAATCAGGAAGCAGGTCTGAGACCCATCACCCGATTGGCTGAAAGGACAGGCGATCCTATTGGACACCTGGGAGGAGGATCATGCTGGGATACGCCTGTAGGACACACCGCCCATAGGACACACTGCCTGCCTGCCTGCTATGTAGATGGGGTAAGTGCCGGGCTTACCCCGTCCGTCCTACCGTCCTCCTGGGGCACTCTATGTTTCAAGTAAATGCCCAGGTGCTCACCCACAAATATAAATCCAAAACCGGTTTGGAGGCACTCACAGGTCTTGCAGGGCAGGAAAATAAAAAACAGCAGTGCTTTTATTGTCAATGTTTCAATGAAGCTCAGTCCATCTTTCTTAAGACGTCTTGAGAAAGATGGACTGAGCTTCATCAAAAAGTTGACAATAAAAACACTGCTTAACAGCCAGAAAGCAGGGACAATTGCCTAACAGTCTCTGTTACTGGCCTGGATAAAATACCGTACTGCAGTATTGCAGTTCATACGCTTGTATGTTATGTTTACATGTGGTGTCCACTTCTCGTTCTCACAACTTCCTTCTTTTAGGGTGTTTACCCAACAATCCAGAGACAGAGAGTTACATACACAATTAAAACTTGTGGTAATTAAGAAACAAAAGCTATTTACAAATTAAGACAGTACAGTGCAGCAAATCCCTATACATGTATATGTTATCAGAGCAGAATGAGCAGCTGAAACTGGCTTAGGTGTCAGCTGCAGTGATGCTGAAACAAACACAAAATTGAAGGTAAAACTTGAGTTAAATCCAGATAGAAAACGTCTCACTGTCTCCCACTTCTCTTTACAGCTCTGTCCTTTTATTTATCTTTACAGCTCCATCTCCAATAATAGCTGTGGCAATCACAGCTCTGCACAGCCTCCCGATGGTGCCATGGCAACATACCATAATATGTTACAGAGCAGTGTTCTCAGAGTGTGCACCCTTTAGAAAACCCACTGTGTACAGACAATGAGAAAAAGATGATACCTGCGAAAAAACTGCTTGCACTAAATGGTTCATTTTCAACTACAAATGATTGTTTTCATCAAAAAAGAATAATATCTGCTGCCAGAAGATCAAGTCACACTTTACTGACCTTTTCTTTAGATATCTAATACTAATCAGTAACTGCTAAAGATATTTTTGCAGTTACTGATTAGTTTAACCACATAAGGGCCGACGCACGCCGATGCCCGTCGGCAGAATTTCACGGACAGGCAAATGGGCGTACCTGTACGTGCCTTTGAATTTGCCGCCGTACCATCGCGTGCGTGGCGGCGTGCGCCCATCGCGAGCTCCGTGAGTCTGAGCGCGGGTCCCGCGGACTCGACGTCTGCGGGGATACCCGTGATCGTCTCACGGAGAGGAAGAACGGGGAGATGCTTGTTTACATTAGCATCTCCGAGGGCTTTCACACTGGAGCGGTGCGCTGGCAGGGCGTCACAAAAAGTCCTGCCAGCAGCTTCTTTGGAGTGGTGAAGGAGCGGTGAACTCGCCGCTCCTCCACCGCTGCTCCCCATTGAAATCAATGGGGCAGCGATGTGATACCGCCGGCAAAACGCCGGTTTAACCCCTTTTTCGGCCGCTAGCGGGGGCTTAAAACCGGCTTAAAGCGCTAAAACGACGGTAAAGCGGCGCTGAAAATAGTGCCGCTTTACCGCCGCTCTCACAGCGAACCGTGGGGGGCGTCGGCGGTAAAGCGGCGCTATTTTTAGCTCCGATTTACCGTAGTTTTAGTGGCGCTATGCGGCCGCTAGCGGGTGGTTAAAACTGGCCCGCTATCGGCCGCATAGCGATGCTAAAACGATGGTAAAGCGGCGCTAAAAATAGTGCCGCGTTACCTCCACTTTCATAACGAACCACGGGGGCATCGGCGGTAAAGCGGCGCTATTTTTAGCGCCGCTTTACCATAGTTTTAGTGGCGCTATTCGGCCGCTAGCGAGCCAGTTTTAACCCCCTGCTAGCAGTCGAAAAGGGGTTAAATCCGCCTGCAAAATGCCGCCGGAGCGGTATCGCAGCGCTGCCCCATTGAAAGCCCTCGAAGCTTTCACACTGGAGTGAAAGGAGCCGCTTTTTTCAGGCGCTATACAGGCGCTATATTTAGCGCTGTAGCGCCTGAAAAACGCTGGCACTGTGAAAGGGGTCTTACAGAGCTCCAAGTAACAACGCTGGGCATATCCTCCAACCGCGAAGGGTATTTAGGCATGAATCTTTGAAGTGACTGGTGCTGTGTCTAAAGTATGTTTGTACGACAAAACTTTTCAGAACATTCAATATTGTCTACAGGGTTGTTTAAAAGTACCCAAAAAATGTATTTTCTTTTAACATTCAATTTTGGAACACATTAAATTTCTTGAATGAAAACCATGTTCACTTTTAGGAAATCTGTTCATTTGAAAAGAAAATTCACCATCCTGCTACTTTGAATTTTCCTATAACTACAGACGAAAAGGATTATTGACTTGACTTCAATAACAATTAGAAAATCAAACGTTCTGAAAAAAAAAAGTATGAACAAAATGTATTTTGCCAGGAGTGAATTCTGTGACTGATCGGCAGTGGCGGCCACTTATGCAGGGCGCAGGGAGGCTGCCCCCCTAATCCATGTACCTGGCCCCTAATCTACATGCAGGGCGCCGGACGCATGGATTCCAATGTTTTTTTTTTTTCCGAAGCACATGATAAGAGCCTTAGGCTCTAATTGACTTAAAAAAGGGTGGGCTTGGGGCGCACCAGTTGTGTGATATTAACGAATTAACATTCGCTAATGTCTTCCCGTTTCTCCTCCCAGCCAATCAGAAAGCGGGTCCTGAGACCCGGTTGGCTGGGAGTCCTAAGACCCAATTGGCCGCGAGTCCTAAGTCCTGATTGGCTGGGAGAAGAAGAGACCTCCGGGACTTGGGAGGAGACGCAGGGGGAAGCCGCGACCTAAATGGGGTGAGTGCAGGGCTGGCGGGGAGCCTGGCAGGCAACTGACGAACGATGCGGCAAACGAGCGACGGGGGAGGGCAAATGGCGATCGCTCGAGTTAGTGCCGGGGGTGGGGGTTGGTTGGTTGGCTGGCTGGCTGGCTGGGGGGGGTGGCTTATTGGCTGGCTGGCTGGGGGGGCCACCCACCCCCCCAAAGAAAACTGAGCACCAGCTGCCACTGCTGATCAGACTGTCCCCCATTTACAGATCGTGTTACGGGCAGGATAATCATTGAAAGAACTTTTCTCAATGGAGGAGAGGGCAGGAGGGTGTATATCCCTGTCGGATCATCCTTAGTGCAGCTGAGCCCGGAGACCCCAACGTGTTAACCCCACAGCACCAGAGTTTCAGCAGCAGGAAGAGGACAGGGCAGCCTGCAGATCATTTGACATACTTGATAACAGGTAATTAATGTAACTATAGAGATTTTTTTAACTAAACTTCAGGTAACCTCTCATCTGTCACATAGAGGCCCTTCTGATAAGTGTGGTGAGGTCCTTAACTCTAAATTATCTGAATTTCCCAACTATGGGAATATACTAGATACAGCAATGCACAAATAGAGAGCAGGCTAACCTAGGGGCAACCCCATCCTTTTCAAAGGTATATATTATACATTCACTTTAGCCTGTCTGCTATCAAGCCAGTTAAAGTAGAATTGATTCTGCACAAGTGTCGTGTATATTGAACACCACCACTTACCACGCTCACATTAAATCTGTTAAAGAGGAACTTCACCCTCATAAAAACAAAGGAACCTTTAGAAAAGTTTAGTAGTGACAGTATACAAACATATACTTCTCGATAATTCCTGTTTTTTTATTCCTTGCGTACCTTATTTTTCTTTCCCTCCCCATTCTTCTCACAGTGGTCATTTTCACTTAGGCTCTGTTCACACCTGAGCAAACCGAATCGCTGGCAGAATCGCGTCAAAACGCGGAACGCGTTTGTGATACCATCATTTCTTAATGGCACCCCAAACTCGGGGCGATTTTGGTGCGATTGTCGAGTGAAAAACCGCACTACAATCGAGGCAAAAATCGCAAATGCTCCTGGCTCTGTGCCAAGATTTGGTACATGAGCTTCTTTGGAGTGTTTTAGGAGCGGAGGGAGGCCCCTTCAAATGAATGTCGCTGCTCCAAAAATGCTCCACTAAAAATAAAAAATAAAAGCTAAAAAAAAAAAAAAAAAAAAACAAGTTGCAGGAGCTGTCTCTGCAGACTGCTGAGGTGTGAATGGAGCCTAATGCCGCGTACACACGGTCGTACTTTTCGTCTACAAAAGTCCAACGGACGCTGACGGACTAAAGCTGGCTGGTAATCCGATCGTGTGTGGGCTTCTCCGGACTTTCAACGTACTTTTTTAGCCTCAAATCCGACGTACTTTAGATTTGAAACATGCTTTAAAACTTTACTTCGTAACTACGACGGACCCCGAAATCCGCTCGTCTGTGTGCTAGTCCGACGGACAAAAAGCCACGCTAGGGCACCTATTGGCTACTGGCTATGAACTTCCTTATTTTAGTCCGGTGTACGTCATCACGTACGAATCCGACCGACTTTTGTGTGGTCGTGTGTAGGCAAGTCCGTTCGTTAGAAAGTAGGCCGCAAGTCCGCCGCAAGTCCACCGAAAGTCTGCCGGAAGTCTGTCGGACAGGCTGTCTGACTTTTGTAGACGAAAAGTACGACCGTGTGTACGCGGCATAAGGGTAGATTTAGATGTGTGTAGTGCAATAATTCACACAGATGTAAAAGTAAATTTATATTGAAGCAATGCAGCAACAGTTCACAACCCAGTGAGAAGATTGCCCAACCAGATGCACTCACGGTTACAGCAACGTGAACAGAGCGGGTTCCAGTCAGAGTGACAGCATTTGTAGAGAGGGGGAGAATATGGCCTGGCCATTTCATGCCCTGGGAAAAAATCCAGAACAGATGTAACCCTACTCTTTCCCTCCTTGTCAGGAACCTTTCCCTGCTATTAGTACTGTCCCTAACAGGTGCGGTTCTCTCCCTAACCTACCCACATGCATAAAGCATGCCAAACCCATGAGGCAGAGGCTTAAATAGGTTCTGCTTGACCCAAGATGGCTTCCAGAGTCACATAGGGCAACAGTATCCAACCGGATTGCCTCCCCAGTGACCCAGGAAACCATAGAGGTAGCAGGTTCTTCCTGACTTCCTCTCCAGCTGCAGAGCCGCTGTGGTTGAGCACCACTTGCAGTGGAAAATATAAAGGGCACCTGTCTTTGTCTGTACTCTGTGCCATACATACTCCTGAAACTATGTGCACACAATGTTCTACACCATAACTCACATAATCTTCTCATACTTTTTTCCTACAAATATTGACAACTGTTATCCTTTTAGCATTCCTCTCCTTGACATATCACTCCTCATCATAACCTCTGTATTCTTATCTGCACATGCTGCCCACTTTCACACCCTTCCTACTCCTCTCCTGCAGACTCTTCTCTCCATCATACCCTCTGCACTCCTCTCTTGCACACCCTGTCTGCCATCATACTCTGTACGTTCCTTTCCTGCACACACTCCGACCATGCTTCTTTACATGCTTCTTTGCATAATGCCAACTGTCAATCCCTCCCCTCTTCTTTACATAGTGCCTACTGTCATACTCTCTACTCTTCTTTACATAGTGCCCCCTGTCATACTCTCTACTCTTCTTTACATATTGCCCACTGTCTTACTCTACTCTTCTACACATAGTGCCCCTCTCATACTCTCTACTCTTCTTTACATATTGCCAAATGTCATACTCTCTACTCTCTTTTACAGATTGCCCCCTGTCATACTCTCTACTCTTCTTTACATGTTGCCCACTGTCATACCCATCAACTCTTCTTTACTTATTGCCCACTATCATACCCTTCACTCCTCATTACATGTTGCCTACTGTCATACCCTCCACTCTTCTTTACATATTGCCCACTGTCATACCCTCCATTTTTCTTTACATATTGCCCACTGTCAAACCCTCAATTTTTCTTTACATATTACCCACTGTCATACCCTCAATTTTTCTTTACATATTACCCACGCTCAAACCCTCCACTCTTCTACACATATTGCTCACTGTCATACGCTCAATTTTTCTTTACATATTACCCACTGTCATATCCTTCACTCTTCTTTACATATTGCTCACTGTCCTACCCTCTATTTTTCTTTACATATTGCCCACTGTCACACCCTCCATGTTTCTATACATATTGCCCACTGTCATACCCTCCATTTTTCTTTACATATTACCCACTGTCATACCCTCCATTTTTCTTTACAAATTGCCCACTGTCATACCCTCCATTTTTCTATACGTATTGCCCACTGTCATACCCTCCACTCTTCTTTACATATTGCCCGCTGTCATACCCTCAGCACTCTTCTTTTTTTGTTTTTTTTTGTTTTTTTTACTTCATTTCTTTATTAAAGAATTTTCCATATTATACAAGGAGCAAAAAGGGGACAGCACAGATAAACATCCAGCAAATACATATTTCCCCTTATTGATCCAAAACTCCATCCCGGATCGTAAGAGCCCAAGCATATATTATCTAAGTATAGGGGTGGAGCCTAGGGATACATCTCATAGTATTTTTATTAACTAAAATTAGCACTCTTCTTTACATATTGCCCACTGTCATACCCTCCACTCTTCTTTACATACTGCCCACTGTCATACCCCCACTCTTCTTTCCATATTGCCCACTGTCATACCCCCACTCTTCTTTACATATTGCCCACTGACATACCCTCCACTCTTCTTTACATATTGCCCCCTGTCATACCCTCAGCACTCCTCTCATGCACATATTGCTGTCAAATCCTTTGTGCTCCTCTCCTGCACACACTGCCTGCTAAGACACTTCTTAACATTATAATATCTCCAACTTTAACTGTTCTGGAATGTGTTTACTTTTGCTTGTACCTATAAAATCCTTTCTTTTACATGGTGGCTCTGGTTCTATAGATTTAATTTTTTGCTTTAAAACAACAGCCTTAATGAGTGAGAATAAATAAAATTGAAACAGACAGTTTACTGTGCACAGCAGCTCCAGCCTTAGTACATCTTCCACTCTGTATTTTGCCTTCCATAGCTCTACTAATCCTAAACGAATTGGCACAGCGCCACCTAATGGCGGGAAGGCATAAATCCCGTGCACATACAAAGGGATGCAAAGGATGCTCCCTGCCTAGGGGTAGTGCCCCGCCCCCTCCCGCTCCTCCCTGCTTGTCGGAGGTACCCGGGCCGTGTAGTTGATGTTTCAACAGGAAGGCAGAGGAGCCGTGCTGGGTGTGCTGAGGGAGGGCAGCATGTCCCGATATTCGGACTGGTTATATGGAGGGGTGGACCCCAGCCTGGCCGGCAATGGGGGGCCCGAGTGTGCTTCCTTTTTACCGAGCACGCAGCGACTTGTGGAGAGCCTGGTGCTGCTCATCGTGTCCGCGGGGGAGATCGGGCTTTCCCTCAGCAGGATCGTCCGCAACAAGAACGGGGAAGGCGGGCTACCCGCTGTGTGCGACCGGCCGGACAGTCTGGGGAAGAACCTGTTGTTGGTGGCGCTCTGCCTCACCTTTGGGGTGGAGGTCGGCTTTAAGTTCGCCACCAGGACTGTCATTTACTTGTTAAATCCCTGTCATGTGGTCACCATGCTACAGGTCAGTATCACACCTCTACCTTCACAATAGATATATATTCTCTACCTCCACATCATATATACCCTACAACACCTCTGCCTGTACATGCACCTCCTAATCCTACTTCTACCAACACCTCATATAACCCTACTACCTGTACCTACACTGCCAACACCTACCTGTACCTACACCTTTTATATATACCCTACCTGTACCTACACCGCCAACACCTACCTGTACCTACACCTTTTATATATACCCTACCTGTACCTACACCGCCAACACCTACCTGTACCTACACCTTTTATATATACCCTACCTGTACCTACACCGCCAACACCTACCTGTACCTACACCTTTTATATATACCCTACCTGTACCTACACCGCCAACACCTACCTGTACCTACACCTTTTATATATACCCTACCTGTACCTACACCGCCAACACCTACCTGTACCTACACCTTATATATATATATATATATATATATATATATATATATATATATATATATATATATATATATACCCTACCTCTGCCTGTACCTACACCGCCAACACCTACCTGTACCTACACCGCCAACACCTACCTGTACCTACACCTTTTATATATACCCTACCGCTGCCTGTACCTACACCGCCAACACCTACCTGTACCTACACCTTTTTATATATACCCTACCTCTGCCTGTACCTACACCGCCAACACCTACCTGTACCTACACCTTTTTATATATACCCTACCTCTGCCTGTACCTACACCGCCAACACCTACCTGTACCTACACCTTTTTATATATACCCTACCTCTGCCTGTACCTACACCGCCAACACCTACCTGTACCTACACCTTTTTATATATACCCTACCTCTGCCTGTACCTACACCGCCAACACCTACCTGTACCTACACCTTTTATATATACCCTACCTCTGCCTGTACCTACACCGCCAACACCTACCTGTACCTACACCTTTTATATATACCCTACCTCTGCCTGTACCTACACCGCCAACACCTACCTGTACCTACACCTTTTATATATACCCTACCTCCTACCTGTACCTACACCTTTTATATATACCCTACCTCTGCCTGTACCGGCACCTACCTGTACCTACACCTTTTATATATACCCTACCTCTGCCTGTACCTACACCGCCAACACCTACCTGTACCTACACCTTTTATATATACCCTACCTCTGCCTGTACCTACACCGCCAACACCTACCTGTACCTACACCTTTTATATATACCCTACCTCTGCCTGTACCTACACCGCCAACACCTACCTGTACCTACACCTTTTATATATACCCTACCTCTGCCTGTACCTACACCGCCAACACCTACCTGTACCTACACCTTTTATATATACCCTACCTCTGCCTGTACCTACACCGCCAACACCTACCTGTACCTACACCTTTTATATATACCCTACCTCTGCCTGTACCTACACCGCCAACACCTACCTGTACCTCCATATAACTGCACACATGCTCCAGCCTTTAGTACATCTTCCACTCTGTATTTTGCCCTCCATAGCTCTACTAGTCTACTTCTACCTGTACCTACAACTTATACATACATACATACAAAAAAAAGGGTCCTGTGTATATGTATGTGTGTGTGTGTGTGTATGTATATATATATATATATATATATATATATATATATATATATATATATATATATATATATATATATATATATACACACACAGGACCCTTTTTTTTGTCAGCACCAGGATCGCATCGGGTGTCCACACCCATGCGATTTGATTCCTGTCCGGATTGACAGTTCACACTGCCATATGCGAACTGTTCCGGGGGTGTCATTAACTTTGTATTGTGTATATATACATTTGTGCTCATGAGTTTACCCTGGCAGAATTTATGATTTCTTGGCCATTTTTCAGAGAATATGAATGATAACACAAAAACATTTCTTTCGCTCATGGTTAGTTTGGCTGAAGCCATTTATTATCAATCAACTGTTTACTCTTTTCAGATTATAATGACAACAGAAACTACCCAAATGACCCTGATCAAAAGTTTACATACCCTGGTGATTTTGGCCTGATAACATGTACATAAGTTGGCACAAAGGGGTTTGAATGGCTATTAAAGGTAACCATCCTCACCTGTGATCTGCTTGCTTGTAATTAGTGTGTGTGTATAAAAGGTCAATGAGTTTCTGGACTCCTGACAGACCCTTGCATCTTTCATCCAGTGCTGCACTGATGTTTCTAGATTCTGGGGGAAAGAAAAAGAATTATCAAAGGCTCTGAGGGAAAAGGTAGTTGAACTGTATAAAACACGAAAGGGATATAAAAAGATATCCAAGGAATTGAGAATGTCAATCAGCAGTGTTCAAACTCTAATCAAGAAGTGGAAAATGAGGGGTTCTGCTAAAACCAAACCACGGTCAGGTAGACCAACTAACGTTTCAGCCACAACTGGCAGGAAAATTGTTTGGGATGCAAAGAAAAACCCACAAATAACTTCAGGTGAAATACAGGACTCTCTGAAAACATGTGGTGTGGCCGTTTCAAGATGCACAATAAGGAGGCACTTGAAGAAAGATGGGCTGCATGGTCCAGTCGCCAGAAGAAAGCCATTACTATGAAAATGCCACAAAGTATCCCACTTACAATACGCCAAACAGCACAGAGACAAGCCTCAAACCTTCTGGCACAAAGTCATTTGGAATGATGAGACCAAAATTGAGCTTTTTGGCCACAACCATAAACACTACATTTGGAGAGGAGTCAACAAGGCCTATGATAAAAGGTACACCATTCCTGCTGTGAAACACGGAGGTGGATCGCTGATGTTTTGGGGATGTGTGAGCTACAAAGACACAGGAAATTTGGTCAAAATTGATGGCAAGATGAATGCAGTATGTTATCAAAAAATACTGGAGGAACATTTATCAGCCAGGAAGCTGCGCATGGGACGCACTTGGCAACAGCAGAATAAAGTGAAGGTTCTAGAGTAGACATCTGTCTCCTGACCGCAATATCATTGAGCCACTCTGGGGAGATCTCAAATGTGCAGTTCATGGAAGACAGCCCAAGAATTTACAGGAACTGGAGGCTTTTTGCTAAGAGGAATGGGCAACTTTACCATCTGAGAAGATAAAGAGCCTCATCCACAAATACTACAAAAGACTTCAAGCTGTCATTGATGTTAAAGGGGGCAATACACAGTATTAAGAACTGGGGTATGTAAACTTTTGATCAGGGTCGTTTGGGTAGTTTTCTGTTGTCATTATGATTTAAAAAGAGTAAACACAGTTAATAAATGGCTTCAGCCAAACACTAACCATGAGTGAAAGAAACGTTTGTGTTATCATTCATATTCTCTGAAAAATGGGCAAGAAATCATAAATCCTGCCAGGGATATATATGAGGTGTAGGTAGAGGTGTGTTTACAGGTAGAAGTAGGGTTATATGAGGTATAGGTACAGGTAGGGTGAGAGATTATAGATAGATATATCTATAATCTCTCACCCTACCTGTACCTATACCTCATATAACCCTACTTCTACCTGTAAATACAGCTCATATATACTCTGCCTGTACCTACACCTCCTAATCCAACCTCTACCTACGCCTCATATAATCTTACTTCTACCTGTACATAGGGCTGGGGAAAAAATCGATTTAAATATTGAATTGAGTTGAGAGGTCAAATCGATTAAAAATTTAAGCAAATTGATTTTTTTTTAGATTTTTTTTTTTTTCACCGTGCTGGTCCTGAGGCGCTGCGGGCATGAGTTTTTAGGCGAGGCCGCGACTTCAGCCTAGTCCGCGGCTTCGGCCGGACGCCGTGGACTAGGCCGAAGCCACGGCCTCGCCTAAGAACTCATGCCCGCAGCGCCTCAGGACCGTCGCTGACACCGCGCCGGTCCTGAGGCGCTGCGGGCAAGGAGTTTTTAGGTGAGGCCGCGGCTTCGGCCTAGCCTGCGAGGCTGGACGCCGCGGACTAGGCCGAAGTCGCGGCCTCGCCTAAAAGCTCATGCCCGCAGCGCCTCAGGACTGGCGCGGTTTCCAAAGAAAAGAAAAAAACTCGATTCGATTCGTGAATCAAGTTTTTATTTATTTATTTTTTTTTTTTTAAGAAAATCTCCCAGCCCTACCTGTACATACACCTTCTATTCTTACTTCTACCTGCACCTACACCTCATATAACCCTACTTGTACCTACATGTCTACCTACACCACATATAAACCTACCTCTCCTTGTACATACACCTCCTAATCCTACCTTTACCTGCCCTTATACCTCATATAACCCTACCTAAGCTGTACATATACATCCAATACCCCCTCCTTTCCAGTAGCTGTTGGCATAGAGTAGACCGTGACATGAGGATATGTGTTGGAGGAGAAAGCAGTGTGTTCTTTGTATGAAGACAACAATGTTTCTCATATTCTGTTTGGATCTGAATGGAGGTCATGGGGGGGAAAATCATCCAACATGCTTTTGATCAGCAAACCTAGGTGTTGGGTGAAACTGGGTATCATCCTGTGATCTTATCATTTGCTTCTGATAAATCCCCTGACACCTGTAGTCCCAGATGTGCTGTTGTTCTCTTGTCACTGTAGGCGGTCTCGATCTGAGGGCCCATTCACACAGTTTGTATGTATGTGTTACGGCAGTCCATTCATTTTTAATGAGCTGGCTTCATACTTTAATACACCTGCAGCATCCACAACACATGCTGTGTGTATTGTGGAGCATTGTACTGCAGGTGTAATGGGGTGTTGTTATAAATGCAGGGCACAGTTAGTCGTGCTTTAATTTACCTTGTTTAAGGCAACTTGTCTGAGTGAATGGGCCCTATGTGTGGGGCTGGGGATGACATGTATAAATCGAATCTATAAGCAGGATCTCTATGCTGGACCTATGCATCAGACACGGCTCTCATTTAATGGGTGTGGTGCAACACACAGTCTACAGATGCTGAAAGATACGCAGCTCAATGCACATGTGTTTATCTGACATTTGTTAACAAATCTGAAAAACAAGAAACCATCAGATTTTCTTTAATTTTTCAGCCTCCAGTGGGATGAAAACAAGGATATTGTTACTATGGTTATGGGGGGAGATTTACTAAAACTGTTGCACACAGAATCTGGTGCCGCTCTTCATAGTAACCAATCAACTTCTAATGTACAGCTGCACAAGATTCTGGGTGTGCACCCGTTTTAGTAAATCTCTGTTACTATGGGTTATCATTATTCTTTTAGGCATTTCTTAAAAAACAAACAAAAAAAACCAAAACTTTTTAACCGCTTCAATACCGGGCCCTTTTACCCTCTTCCTGCCCAGACTAATTTTGAGCTTTAAGCGCTGTTGCTCTTTTATAATGGCAATTGCGCGGTCATGCATTATTGTACCCATATGACGTTTTTCCCATTTACGTCTTTCAGGACAGCACCATAGAGAGACCTTGACTCCTCCCCTTCTGAGGAAACACCGCCTTCAACTTTTAGATTTAAACCTCACCGCTTCCCCCCGGCCCCTCAGTTCTGGTGTTTCCTCCGGTGGGGAGACATCGCAAGGAACCAGGGCCAAACAGCCAGGGAGGCTGAGGCAGGCTGAGCAGAGGGGGGTGGATCGGGCGCTCTCTCTCTCTGTCTCTCTCCTGCTCATTTTCCTTAAAAGACTGCAGTCTAAGGGGCTAGTGTGGCTGGGTACCTTTTAAGACTGCACATCACGCTCCTCCAGCTTCTCTTAGTGAAGCTGGAAGCTGGAGGGGTCCGTTTTCGTTTTGCCTAGCAGTGGCATAGGCGGAGGCACAGGAGACCGCCCTGCACTAGCAGCCAGCGTGGGAGCTCTGAGCGCTGGGTCGGAGGGCGGGTGACGTCATTTCCGGCGGAGGTCAGTGCTTCCGTCTGACCCGTGACTTCCGGTTCCGGTCGCGGTGATGAAAACGGACCGCGCGTTCGGCTGGTGCTGCCTCTGACCTGCTGTGGGGACAGCATACAGAAGCTTGGAACACCACTGTACTCTAAAGGAGATGTCGGAAGCAGAGGCTTCAAGAACCGCTCCAGGAGAATCCTGCACCAGCCACTCCAAGGTAAGAGGAACCCTGGGGTGGTGTTCCCTTACCGCTTCCTGTAAGCTCCACAGGTGTAGAACTCCCCTTGGTGGTGAGGGGGGGGGGGTGTGACTGGGTCCCTGGTGGTGGTCGGTCCCGGGAAGTGCACCCCTGGTGGCCCTCTGTGTTAGTGCTGGTGGATAGGTTTGCTGATTGCTCCCTCTTTTTTAACTTATTTTACAGGGCAAAGCTACAGAGAAAAGCAAGTCGCCCCTCATGCAGAATCACAATGGGGGAATCTTGGTCTAAGCCCCTCTGCAGGGAATGTATAGAGGGGTTAGTGAGGGAGCAGTCTGAAGAACAGTCTTCAGATTTAGCAGCATCCGTTAAGGAGCTTTCTAATACGGTGCAGACCTTTAAGACACTTTTTTCCAGTCTTCAGTTGCCACAGCCGCAGGTTATTCCTCCACCAACACAGCTGAGTGTCCCTCAGTCCTTAATGGATGCTCCCTCGGGAAGTGGAGAGAATCCAGGAGGTGCCAGACTCGAGGTTGAGGAAGAGCCTGATAGCGAGTCTTCAGATCCCCAGGGGGAATCAGAGGGAGAGGAGGTGGAAGGGGAATCCACAAGATCCTCTCGATACAAGCTTTCCCTGGAAGAGGTGGAGGAGCTCCTAGGAGCCATTCATACCACCCTAGGAATCCAGGAGGAAAGAAAAAAGCTATCACTCCATGACCAGATGTATAAGGGACTAGGGGAACAAAAAAGGAAGGTGTTCCCGGTCCATGAGGTCTTGGTCGACGCCATCAAAAAAGAATGGCAAGACCCCGAAAGGAAACCTTTCCTTTCAAGAGCACTTAAGCGTAGGTTCCCCTTTGCAGAAGAGGAGGCGCTGGTATGGAACAAATCTCCTAAGCTAGACGCAGCCTTTTCGCAGGTCTCTAGGCACACTGACTTGGCCTTTGAGGACATGGGGGCACTCCCAGATCCCATGGATAAGAGGATAGATTCCCTTCTGAAAAAATCCTGGGACTCTTCCCTAGGGAACCTCAAACCCGCCATGGCGTCCACAGTCGTGACACGAAACATGGAATACTGGCTGACGCAAATTAAAGCGCACATAGAGGCAGGAACACCTAAGGAAACAATCCTGTCGTCTTTCCCCATGCTCCTGAAGGGAGTAGCTTATCTGGCAGATGCTTCAGCTGAATCGGTGCGTATGTCCGCAAGATCAGCCGCATTGTCTAATTCGGCAAGAAGAGCCTTATGGCTTAAAACGTGGCAGGGAGATACCGCATCCAAGGTTAAACTTTGCGGCATTCCTCTCACGGGGGACTTGCTTTTCGGACCAGGTCTGGAAGCCGTGTTGGATCGAACGGCTGACAGAAAAAAGGCGTTCCCTTTTAAAAGGAAACCGGCAGAGACTAAAAGAAAGTCTCGGCCCTGGAAGAAATTGGACCCCCCAAAATCTGATCAACAGAAAAAGGGGTGGGGACAAAAAGGGAAAGGGCGTGGGGGGGCTATTTTTCGCCCTCCTGAACAGCCCAAAAAGACAAAGTGACAGAATAACGGTGGGAGGAAGATTGGGGGCCTTCCTTCCACAGTGGGAGATGATCACCTCCAACCATTTTATTTTGGAAGTCATAAGAAGAGGGTACAGGTTAGAGTTTGCAGAACCTCCACCATGCAGACTCCTGGTAACCACGCTACCGAAATGTGCAGAGAGGTCAGCGGCTCTCCTTTCCTCCCTCCAGGAGTTGGAGGAACAGGAGGTGGTAGTTCGAGTTCCAGAAGGAGAGACGGGCAGAGGCTTTTACTCCCACATTTTTGTGGTGCGCAAACCCTCGGGGAAGTTTAGGCTCATCCTGAACCTGAAGCCTCTGAACGTCTCGCTCACCTACAGGAGGTTCCGAATGGACTCGATCTATTCAGTAAAAACGCTCCTTCCTCCGAACTGCTTCATGGCATCGGTAGACTTGAGGGATGCCTACCTGCACATTCCCATTGCAGATCAGTGTCAGAAGTTCCTCAGGCTGGCGGTAAATACCAGAGAAGGGACGTTTCATTGGCAATTCAGGGCCCTTCCCTTCGGGCTATCCTCGTCCCCCCGCATCTTCACCAAAGTCATGGTAGAAGTCTTGGCTTTCCTACGGATCAAGGGCATCTCAGTGATCGCATATTTAGACGATCTACTACTTTTTGCCTCTTCCCCGGAACAACTGTCGCAGGACCTACAGTTCACAAGGAACATTCTAGAGGGTCTAGGTTGGCTCTTAAATCTGGAAAAGTCCAATTTGACTCCATCGCAAAAGGTAGTCTTTTTAGGTTACCTGTTGGATTCAACAAAACAGAAGGTCTTCCTGCCAATGGAGAAGATCCAGAAGGTAGACAAGGCAATGTTGTTACTCCAGGGCAGCCAACAAATATCAGTAAGAAAGGCTATGTCAGCCTTAGGGTTACTGACGACAGCACTTCCAGCAGTTCAATGGGCAGGGTTACACTTTCGCCCTTTACAACTCTTCATCCTGAGTACTTGGGACCACAGTCAGGGGTCTTTGGACTCCCTGATAACCATACCAGACCAGGTCAAGAGATCCCTATGGTGGTGGCGAAGAGAGGCCAATCTCTCACAGGGTCTGGAGTGGGTGCTGCCGGTGTCCAGATGCGTCACGACCGATGCGAGTGGCAGAGGTTGGGGGGCGCATATGGAGGACCGGGTGGCTCAGGGCGTCTGGCGGAGGGAGGACGCAAGAAGATCCTCCAACTGGAAAGAGCTGAGAGCAGGAGCCTTTCAAAAGGAACTTCAGGGACAGCATGTGAGAGTCCGGTCGGACAACTCCTCAGCTGTAGCCTACATAAACAGGCAGGGGGGTACAAAAAGCAGGCCCTTGTGGACCCTGGTAGAAAGCATTCTAAAATGGGCCGAAGTAAATGTCCTATCCCTCTCGGCAGTGCATCTGAAGGGGGAACAAAATCTGGTGGCAGATTTCCTCAGCAGGAAACGGCTAAGAGAAGGCGACTGGGTTCTGAACCAGGGGGTTTTCGAGGCAATATCCCAGAAATGGGGAAGGCCATGCATAGACCTCTTTGCCTCGAGAGAGAACAGGAAGGTGCATCTCTTCTTCTCCCTAAACAGGTGGGATGGAGCTCTAGGAGTAGACGCACTGGCTCAGAGTTGGACTTTCGACAGGTGTTATGCCTTCCCCCCACCTGTACTGATCCCAGCCGTTCTAAGAAAGTTCCAGCTGGAAAACACAACCCTCATTCTTATTGCGCCACATTGGCCCAGGAGGCCTTGGTTCTCCATCCTGAGAAGTCTGGCAGCGGAACCCCCCTGGCTTTTGCCAGTTCAGGAGAATCTCCTTTCCCAGGGGCCAATCTGTTGTCCCCAGGTGGGGAGATGGAACCTCGCGGCTTGGCTACTGAGGAGGGATTGTTGAAGAGCAGGGGTTTCTCAGATAACTTAGTGAAGACCCTCCTAAATTGCAGGAAAAAAGAGACCCAGGCTATCTACCAAAAAACGTGGAAGCGTTTTAATAGCTGGTGCACAGAGACTTCCTTTGATGTTCACAGCTCTATAGCGGTCTTAGAGTTCCTGCAAGCAGGGGCGGACAAGGGTTTAGCCCTTGGCACCCTGAAAGGACAGGTTTCCGCTTTAAGTGTGTTTCTGGAGAAACAACTGGCCTCCGATCCTTGGATCGTTAGATTTTTTAAAGCATTGAGTAGGCAGAGACCTTTGAGGGTCTCCCCCTTCCCAATGTGGGATCTTTCTTTGGTCTTACAGGCACTTACAGGGGAACCTTTTGAGCCATTGGAGACGTGTACGCTAAAATGGATTAGCCTCAAAACGGTGTTTTTGGTGGCAATCACTACGGCAAGAAGGGTGAGTGAACTCGAGGCCCTCTCCATTAGGGCACCCTTTTTTCAGATATTTCCGGACCGGGTAATTTTTAAAACCGATCCGGCCTTCTTGCCAAAGGTGGCCTCGGTTTTCCATAGAGGCCAGGAAATTGTTTTGCCCACCTTTTGTTTGAATCCTGTGAGGGAACAGGAACATAGGTTTAATAAACTAGATGTAAGAAGGTGTGTCCTGCAGTACTTGGAGGATACAAAACCATTTAGAAAATCTGATTCCTTTTTTGTGTTATTTTCAGGAACCAAGAAGGGAGACAGAGCCTCTAGGCGCACCATAGCTAGGTGGTTAAGGTTAGCCATCAGCCAGGCCTATATAATTAGCGGGTTGGAAGCCCCCAAAGGTATCAGGGCACACTCCACTAGGGCAGTGGCGACCTCTCAGGCCGAGTGGGCTGGTGTGTCTCCGGAGCAGATCTGTAGAGCGGCAACGTGGTCCAGATTCGACACGTTCGTGAAACACTACAGATTGGACCTTCTGTCAGCAAAAGACCAGGCTTTTGGGCGTAAGGTTCTGCAGGCAGTAGTCCCACCCTAAGGTAAGGTGCTCGCTCATCCTCTCTATGGTGCTGTCCTGAAAGACGTAAATGGGAAAATCGGAGTTACTTACCGGTAACGTCCTTTTCCAGGAGTCTTTCAGGACAGCACAGTTACCCACCCTACTTTAGGGACATTCGTGAAGAGTTCATCGCAGAAGAACGTCAGGTAAGATCAGAATTATTATGACGTGTTCTTGTGTCTCCCCAGCTAACCGGAGGTCCTCTTGAAGAACTGAGGGGCCGGGGGGAAGCGGTGAGGTTTAAATCTAAAAGTTGAAGGCGGTGTTTCCTCAGAAGGGGAGGAGTCAAGGTCTCTCTATGGTGCTGTCCTGAAAGACTCCTGGAAAAGGACGTTACCGGTAAGTAACTCCGATTTTTTTTTTTTTTTTTTTTTTTTCCACACAAATGGAGCTTTCTTTTTTGTGGTATTTAATCACCATTGGGTCCTTTTTTTTATTTTTTTATTTTTTGAAATTACAAAAGTTTGCAAATCCTCTTTCTTCATACATTTAGGCCAAAATGTATTCTGCTACCTTTCTTTGGTGAAAATAACCCAAATCCGTGTATATTATTTAGTCTGTAGGACAGTTAGAGTCCATAAACTATGGTATATATCTGAAAATGGACCAATCCTGATGTACTGACCTCTCCAAAAATTGTGCTGCTACCTCAAAATAGCCCTTATAGATAAACAGGATGATAGAGACTCATGTGCTCAGATACCCCCAGTACTCAGGCATTCAAATGTTCCAATCATCAAAGGGGGAAAAAATCCAGCACCACAATGTTTCAAAAATGAAACCTATACAATTTTATTAGATCTATCAATTTAAAAGGAATCAATACCATTATTGATGCGTTTTCAACCTCTTACATAGGCCTTTGTACTGACACCCTATCTCATTTCTTAAGACCCCGAAAACAGCAGGACAGTACAAATATCCCACAAATGACCTTTCTGGAAAGTAAACAGTATGAGGTATTTAATAAGAGGCATGGTGTGTATTTTTTTTTTTTTTTTTTTGTCACAATTTTTGGGAAAATGAAGGGAAAAAAACTTTATTTTTTTTTCACTTATTGTCACCAGGGCAGTACAGCGTCATCATATAACTGGAGATCAGGGACACTGACTGGTGACAGTATGTGTAGAGAAAAAAAATAAAAAATCTATTTTTATTTTTCTTCCTTCTCCTTCCTATTTTTTTTTTTTTTTTTTTTTTTCATACTGTCACCAGAGCAATCCAGTGTTGCTTGTCATGTGATTTGCTGTGATTGGTCACCGATCAGACATCCACTGTGTTCAGTAGACGCAGTGGGTGACAGATCGCACTGGAGTGTGGCCTGTTTATGGGAGATCATGACGTCCTCCCAGAACAATGGGGTACCCACCCAAATGTCATTTTACAATGGATGGGGCCAGAAGCCGTTGAACTGTAGTCTTCAATGCTGAACCTGAATAGCATAATTTTTAAAAGTCCAAGTATAATGGAAAAGTTAAAGACCCCCATATATTTTATCTTCTTGACTGTATCTATATACCGTATATACTCGAGTATAAGTCGTTCCGAGTATAAGTCGAGGCCCTAATTTACCACAAAAAAATGGGAAAAACTTATTGACCCGAGTATAAGACGAGGGTGAGAAATGCACAGCTACTGTAAGTGGAAAAGAGGGTCAACAATGCCCATTTGCATGCCTCACTGTGCCCATTTGCAGCCATAGGTCCCCCGAACTTCAAACTCAGTAGTTAAGTGTTCCTAGATGCCCCCTAGCTGCACCCAAAATTTGGGGTCTCTGAACCCAAAGTGTCCCGAAATGACATTGCTGCAGATGGACACAGTTGACCGATTTGGGGCCCCGTATCTTAGGGCCACTTAGAGCTAGGAACCCCAAATTTGGTGTGCAAACCCAGTGGAACTAGCACCATAAAATATCAAAAGCTGGGATTTCTAGCACCAAGTGGCCCCGAGATACAGGGCACCAAACATTGGTCCAGAAAATGTCAAGCACTTTTCTGCAGCAGACGATGACATTTTCCGAACTGATTTTGGGGCCCCGTATCTCAGGGTCACTTGGTGCTAGGAACTCCAGCTTTGGATATGTTATGGCACCAGTTCCACTGGGTTTGCACACCAAATTTGGGGTTCCCAGCGCCAAGTGGCCCTGAGATACGGGGCCCCAAAGTCGGTTCGGAAAATTAAATTTTTTGCTGCAGAAAAGTGCTTGAGTATAAGTCGAGGGGGGCACTTTCAGAACAAAAAATGTGCTGAAAAACTCGACTTATACTCGAGTATATACGGTACCTTTTTTTTTATTGTATGTTTTTGGAAAACTGAACAAAAACTCCAATAAACATGATTGCGGGGGGGAGGGGGGGGAAGCATTTTTACCATTCTCTGCATTAAGGTAAAAAAACCTTTCAATAGCAGCTTCTCGTAGCCCCCCCTTAAACACTTACCTAAGTCCATTCTCAATCCAGTGTTGTCCCATCTGCAGCAGCTCTTCTCCCCTTTCTCACAGGCTTGAATGACAGCAGCGGGAGCTATTGGCTCCTGCTGCTGTCAGTCAAATCCTGTGAGGAGGGAGCAGGGCCAAGCTGTGCTGTGTGTGTCTATAGATGCACGTAGCCCGACTTGAGATCAAGCCCATGTGTCTGCCCACATAGCAAGTGGCTTGCTATGGTGGTTGACACAGAATAGGAAGAGCCATAATCACCCGCGGGGACCCTAGAAGAGACAGTTTGGGACTGTTCTGGGCAATACTATTGCACAAAATACGCGAGTATGACATGTTTATTATTATTTTTTTTTTTTTAAGATGTCTGCAGTCAGGGAAATCCATAGATACCGCATGACTGAATGAATATCCCATTGCCAGCTATTTATTTTTTACAGGTACTTGTATAGCTCTTTCAATTTATGCAGCACTTTACATCATTATTATACATTCATATCAGTCTCTGCCCTCAAGGAGCTTACAATCGAAAGCCTAGTACACACAGGCCAAATGTCGGCTGGCATTGGGTAGTTCAATAGAAACTGTCCGACATTAATCTCGTGTGTATGACAGCCAGTCTGACAGAAGCTGGCCTAAGGTCCCTAATTCACATTCAGCTATTGTATTCTAACAGCCAGCACCCGCAGCTGATTGGCCGCTGTCTTTGTTCAGCTGGCTTTTTTTTTCCCTGCCTGGCTCTTGCATTGAAGTTTGTTAGGCCGGGTTGTGTTGACAGGGCCAACCACAGCTGGAGGTTTCAATGTTTCGCAGGATTAGGCCATGCATAGACCAGCGTAGCGTGGGTGGGGGTGTTGATTTGATTTTTCTCTTGCTCAGCTCACAGTAAGGTAAATGAGAGGATTGAGCTGTCTGACCAACTTTTAGGGACCCAGAACATTGGCATGTAAAGAGTGAAATGTGGTTGCCTAACATTCCTGGTGTTGCATTGCATTATTAAAGGAATCCTGTACTGAGAGCATTACTTAGGCTACGTAGGTGCCAGACTGTTCTTTTGAAAATGTTGATTGCTTGGCTGTCGTGTTGATCCGATGTCTTCAGTACTTTTTGAGTTCTGTTATGCAGATAAGCACTTCTGACTTCACCGGCTCAGAAAGAAAATTCATTTAAAGAAACATGACAATCATTCAAGAGGGGCTTCAGCCTCCCCCGAAATTAAGTCAGGAGCTACAAATACTGTATCTGCTGATTTTAAATCCAAGGACAATTACCTGTCCAGGGATCCAGCGATGTCCTCACCTGAGCCGATTCTTTAATGGGCTTTGGGTCCAGGCGCCGGCATCTTAACTAAGGGAGACCGTCAATGAAGCCTTGCGGCTTCAAAGCCAGCTGCCCACTGCACATGTACAAGCTATGCTGCACTTTGTGAATAGTCTCGTGATTGACTTGTGAATTGAGCTACTTTCATAGTATTCCATCTAATTCCGAGCTGAAATTAAAGTGGAACTACACTGCATCTGAGCACCACAAACAAAATGTGCTATTTAATTCAAACCCACACATCCATGTCTCCATGCTTTTATTTTGCTGAGCAAAACACCCCCAGAACTTCTGACTGTTGCCATCTTGAGTAAGGGCAGATGATTCATGTAACAAATACATCCTGGAATCCATCTGCCCATATGTGTGTATGTATATGTGTGTATGTATATGTGTGTATATGTATATATGTATATATATATATATATATATATATATATATATATATATATATATATATATATATATATATATATATATATATATATATATATATATTAATATGTGTGTATGTATGTCAGGTCCATAAATATTGGGACATCGACACAATTCTAATCTTTTTGGCTCTATACACCACCACAATGGATTTGAAATAAAACAAACAAGATGTGCTTTAACTGCAGACTTTCAGCTTTAATTTGAGGGTATTTACATCCAAATCAGGTGAACGGTGTAGGAATTACAACAGTTTGTATATGTGCCTCCCACTTTTTAAGGGACCAAAAATAATGGGACAGATTAACAATCATCCATCAAACTTTCACTTTTTAATACTTGGTTGCAAATCCTTTGCAGTCAATTACAGCCTGAATTCTGGAACGCATAGACATCACCAGACGCTGGGTTTCATCGCTGGTGATGCTCTGCCAGGCCTTTACTGCAACTGTCTTCAGTTCCTGCTTGTTCTTGGGGCATTTTCCCTTCAGTTTTGTCTTCAGCAAGTGAAATACATGCTCAATCGGATTCAGGTCAGGTGATTGACTTGGCCATTGCATAACATTCCACTTCTTTGCCTTAAAAAACTCTTTGGTTGCTTTCGCAGTATGCTTTGGGTCATTGTCCATCTGCACTGTGAAGCGCCGTCCAATGAGTTCTGAAACATTTTGCTGCATATGAGCAGATAATATTGCCCGAAACACTTCAGAATTCATCCTGCTACTTTTGTCAGCAGTTACATCATCAATAAATACAAGAGAACCAGTTCCATTGGCAGTCATACATGCCCACGCCATGACACTATCACCACCATGCTTCACTGATGAGGTGGTATGCTTTGGATCATGAGCAGTTCCTTTCCTTCTCCATACGTTTCTCTTCCCATCAGTCTGGTACAAGTTGATCCTGGTCTCATCTGTCCATGGGATGTTATTCCAGAACTGTGCAGGCTTTTTTAGATGTTGTTTCACAAACTCTAATCTGGCCTTTCTGTTTTTGAGGCTCACCAATGGTTTACATCTTGTGCTGAACCCTCTGTATTCACTCTGGTGAAGTCTTCTCTTGATTGTTGACTTTGACACACATACACCTACCTCCCGGACAGTGTTCTTGATCTGGTCAAGGGTGTTTTCTTTACCAGGGAAATAATTCTTCGGTCATCCACCACAGTTGTTTTCCATGGTCTTCCGGGTCTTTTGGTGTTGCTGAGCTCATCGGTGCGTTCTTTCTTTTTAAGGATGTTCTAAACAGTTGATTTGGCCACACCTAATGTTTTTGCTATCTCTCTGATTGGTTTGTTTTTGTTTTGTTTTTTCAGCCTAATGATGGCTTGCTTCACTGATAGTGACAGCTCTTTGGATCTCATATTGAGAGTTGACAGCAACAGATTCCAAATGCAAATAGCACACTTGAAATGAACTCTGGACCTTTTATCTGCTCCTTGTAAATGGGATAATGAGGGAATAACACACACCTGGCCATGGAACAGCTGACCAGCCAATTGTCCCATTACTTTTGGTCCCTTTTAAAAAGTGGGAGGCACATATACAAACTGTTGTAATTCCTACACCGTGCACCTGATTTGGATGTAAATGCCCTCAGAGTAAACCTGAAAGTCTGCAGTTAAAGCACATCTTGTTCGTTTCATTTCAAATCCTTTGTGGTGGTGTATAGAGCCAAAAAGATTAGAATTGTGTCGATGTCCCAATATTTATGGACCTGACTGTATATGTGTGTATATAATATAAATATATATATAATATTTGTGTGAAGCAATGCTAAAGTAAAAAAAGATTAAAAAAAATATTTATTTTAATTGTTTATTTGCATTAGTATACAAAGTGGGTCAACAGAAAAAAAGAAAATCCAATACATATTTGGTGTGACTATCCTTTTGGCTTCAAACCAATACACAAGGCATACCAAAATTCAAATATGAGTATGCAAGCCTTATTTATTATCATTTTTTTTCAATATCTGCTGTTCCCAGAGTTTAGCTCTAAGGTCTGGGAACAAAAGCATTAATTTAAAATATATAATTTAAATATATTCCCCCAATAGCCACAAAAGCGATATATACAGTATCTCACAAAAGTGAGTACACCCACCCCTCGTATTTTATTATATCTTTTCATGTGACAACACTGAAGAAATAACACTTTGCTACAATGTAATGTAGTGAGTGTACAGCTTGTATAACAGTGTAAATTTGCTGTCCCCTCAAAATGACTCAACACACAGCCATTAATGTCTAAACTACTGGCAACAAAAGTGAGTACATCCCTAAGTGAATCTGCCCATTTTGGGCCCAATTAGCCATTTTCCCTCCCCAGTACCATGTGACTCGTTAATGTAACAAGGTCTCAGGTGTGAATGGGGAGCAGGTGTGTTAAATTTGGTGTTATCGCTCTCACACTCATACTGGTCACCGGGAGTTCAACATGGCACCTCTTGGCAAACAACTCTGAGAATCAGAAAAGAAAATTGTTGCTCTACATCAGTGGTTCTCAACTCCAGTCCTCGGGACCCACCAACAGGCCAGATTTTAAGTATTACCTTGGGGAGTTGCAGACTAGAATACTGCAATCACTGAGCAGCAAGTGATATCACTTGTGATTTATTTCAGCTATCTTGCAAACCTGGCCTGTTGGTGGGTCCTGAGGACTGGAGTTGAGAACCACTGCTCTACATAAAGATGGCCTAGGCTATTAGAAGATTGCCAAGACCCTGAAACTGAGCTGCAGCATGGTGGCCAAGACCATACAGCGGTTTAACATAACAGGTTGCACTCAGAAAAGGCCTCGCCATGGTTGACCAAAGAAGTTGAGTGCACATGCTCGGCGTCATATCCAGATGTCTTTGGGAAATAGCCGTATGAGTGCTGCCATCATTGCTGCAGAGGTTGAAGGGGTGGGGGGGGGGGGGGAGGGGGTCAGCCTGTCAGTGCTCAGACCATACGCACATACTGCATCAAATTGGTCTGCATGGCTGTCATTCCAGAAGGAAGCCTCTTCTAAAGATGATGCACAAGAAAGCCTACAAACAGTTTGCTGAAGACAAGCAGACCACGGACATGGATTACTGGAACCCTGTCCTGTGGTCTGATGAGACCAAGATAAACTTATTTGGTTCAGCTGGTGTCAAGCTTGTGTGGTGGCAACCAGGTGAGGAGTACAAAGACAAGTGTGTCTTGCCTACAGTCAAGCATGGAGGTGGGAGTGTCATGGTCTGGAGCTGCATGAGTGCTGCCGGCACTGGGGAGCTACAGTTCATTGAGGGAACATGTACTGTGACATACCGAAGCAGAGCATGATTCCCCTCCTTTCAGAGACTGGACTGCAGGGCAGTATTCCAAAATAATGACCCCAAACACACCTCCAAGACCACCACTGCCTTGCTAAAGAAGCTGAGGGTAAAGGTGATGGACTGGCCAAGCATGTCTCCAGACTTAAACCCTATTGAGCATCTGCAGGGTATCCTCAAACGTAAGGTGGAGGAGCGCAAGGTCGCTAAAATCCACCAGCTCCATGATATCGTCATGGAGGAGTGGAAGAGGACTCCAGTGGCATTTCGTGAAAGGAGGGAAGTTCATATAAAAGGTGAAGGTCTGGTTTGAGCATGTGGACCTGGAGGTGTATCAAGAAACCTGTGCATTTCTTGATACACTTGTCTATTTCACTTGAGAGAGATCTATCTATCCTTTAGGGCTGCAACTAACTATTTTCATAATCGATTAGTTGGCCGATTATTGTTTCGATTAATCGGTTAATAACCTTAAAAGTGTGGTGTATAATTTAGTTAATATGTAAAGTTCAAAAAAAAAGGCAATTTATTCTTAAATATCTTTATGCAGTGGTAAAAAACTATATGGTAAGGGAGCAAAATCTCTAATCCATGAATCTAGTAAATATCATCAGACTCAGAAATTAATTTTTTTATTTCTATTTAAAAAACAAACTGTCTTCCTTCAAAACAAATGTAATTTTAAGAACGTTCGATTTTCTAATCGTTACTGGGGTCAAATCGACATTCATTTTCAACCACAGTGATGGGAAAATTTGGAAATAGAAAACTTCTTGGTCAAAAGAATTTTCAGACCGTGTATGTGGTTTTCGTTCAGAAATTACATTCATTTTAAAAACAGAATATTAAAAACAAGTGAAAATGTCAAACAACATTCTTTCATTCAGCGAAAGTACAAAGATTTTTCGTCTGAATATTATCGTCTGAAAATTGATCGGTGTGGCCAGCATAAGGCTCGGTGCACACCTATGCAGTTTGCTTTTGATCTGTTTCTGCAGTGCTTTTTGCTGTGCGTTTTGATATTTGCGCACATTTTGCTGCTTTTTGCATAATTTTTTTTTTTTTGGCCAATTTGTTGTTGGTCAGATTAAAAAACACAAGTTGCTGCAAAAACGCATCTGCAGCTTCTCCATTGAAGTATATTGAACTAAAAAAGTCCCTGACCCTTTCCAAACTAAGCAGCGGCTGAGAAAATCATAGATGTGAACGTATCCCATAGGAAACTGTAATGCGTTTCTGCAAAAAGTACCAAAAAAACATAGATGTGAAAAAGGTCTAAGACAATTAGTTAAAATGGGGTTAAAAAAAACCTAAAATTAGCCCTTTATAGTACAAAAAAGCAAATGATCACTACTGTAAGTTCTTTTTTTTTTTTTTACTGTAGAACTGTGAGTAATATTTACAGTAGCGATTATTTGCTCTTTTTGTACTATACTATACTCGTTTTTTTTTTTTTTACCCCATTATGTTACTGGCTGATTAATCGATTATGAAATTAATCGATTACTATTTTCATAATCGATTCGTTGTCGAATAATGGATTTGTTGTATTAGCCCTACTATCCTTCCTGTCTAATCTATCTTGTATAGAGGTCGACCGATATATCGGCCGATATTTGGTGTTTTTTACTTAATCGGCATCGGCCGATTGTGCTGATAAAAAAAGGCCGATATCAACGGACTTGCAAATGACTTCTGTAATAGAAGTCAATACAAGTTGCCTGAAATCTTCTGTGAAGCTAAATTCCGTGTGTAGAAGCTCTCAGTTTAACCATTTAAAGACTAAATCTTTTCTGACATTTGTTGCTTACAAGTAAAAATCCTGTATTTTCTGCTAGAAAATAACTTGGAACCCCCAAACATTTATATATATTTTTTTTAGCAGAGACCCTAGGGAATAAAATAGCGGTTGTTGCAATATTTTATGTCACACGGTATTTGCGCAGCGGTCTTTCAAATGCAATATTTTTTGAAAAAATACACTAATAAATGTGAAAAAAAACTAAGCAGTAAAGTTAGCCCATTTTTTTTTTTTCATCCAAAAGTTTTGATTACCTGTTTTTGTGTATTTTAATATTTAAGATAGTTTATTTATTTATTTATTTATTTATTTTAATCTAAATTCTACATACAAGTGAACTGATTGGAGGTTTGTTTTGTTTAATGTTTAAATGTAAAAAAATTTTCTGTATTACTTAAGGTTGCTGTCACTCTGGAGCGGGCATGCGTTGACGGTAAAAGGCTGCTAGTTTTTGCGGCGCTTTACTGTCATTTTAGTGGCGCTATTCGGCTGCTAGAGGGGCGCTTATAACCCAGCTAGCAGCCGAGGAAGGGGTTAAATGCGCCGCTGCCGAAACACTTTGCAGGCGCTTCGGCAGCGGTGCGCATTCATTTCAATGGGCAGGAGTGGTGGAGCAGCGGTATACACCGCTCCAAAGATGCTGCTTGCAGGACTTTTTTTTTTTTTAACATCCTGCCAGCGCATCGCCTCAGTGTGAAAGCACTCGGGATATCACACAGACTGCAGGGGAGCTGTTTTACAGGCGCTATTTTTAGCCCAAAAGTGCCTGAAAAACGCCCCAGTGTGAAAGGGGTCTAACTGTTAGATTTTATGAGATGAAGGGGGGAAAAAAAAAATCGGCATCACATATCTGCCACCGCGATTTCTAAATATCGGCATCGGCCAGAGAAAAACCCATATCGGTCGACCTCTAATCTTGTATTATGGATGGTAATGCGCTAGGTCAGGTGCCCTCCTTTTGTTAATATCTCACAAATGCCTTGTTAAATGCCCCCACTACTTTATACTGTCTGTTGCTATGTTTTGTTTGTTCGTTTTTTTTTTTCCTTTTCTCTGTAATCCACACCTTATGTTTAGCCAGTTACTTTAATTAAATACGCTGTTAACAGACCAAAGTATTCCCCAAAGACATTTTGAACAGAATGTATCATTAAAAATGATGTAACAAGAAAAACATTTTCTTGTCATGACATGTACCTGTAAGGTAGCTGATAGACATGCTGCTGGCCTAGCAATCAGGTATTGTTGGTTATTCATAGCGGAAGATATTCACCCAGTTGCATTTTTCTGTTCACCTGAGCTAACCCTAAAGTTAGTTCACCCGAGCTAACCAGTAGCCAAGTCATAAGCCGAACGTTCTGTCGATCAAAAAACACAAATGGTGCATACTTTTGTGCAATCGTTTAGTTCTTTTAAAAATCCAGCATGTTGGATCAGGCACTTTTAATTGGGTCACGTATCAGAGCTGGCACACTAATCATGTGAAAACTGAAAGACCTGACAATTGACAAGAATTTCCTTTCGATTTTCAACTTGACTATGGTCTGCTTAAGGGCTCTTTCAGATGGGCAGCCGAGGGAGGTGAAAACTGTTGGCTGAGCGATGTGACAGGGCTATACACATGCTTTACAGCTGCAGCGTTTTTTCATGCTTATCAGTCTCGCCCATTGAATTTTAATGTAGCCACACCACAACCATGAGCTGAACGCTTGTCTCACAGTTGTGGCACAGTCCCTTATGTGAAGTTACTATTCGGCGATTTCAAAATAAAAGTAAACCATGAAACACATTTCAGAGGGCAGTTAGAACTGCAGCGTGTCCGAAAGAGCCCTAAGGGCGTGTTCACACTGGTACGACAAACGCTCCGACATTGGGAGCTCATGTCGCATTACGTGTGTAAATCAATGTTTCCCTATAAGAGCCGTCTTAACTGGTCCGACACTGAAAATGCTCCCTGCACTACTTTGGTCCGACTTTGACCCTACTTCAGCCCATTGAATATCACTGAATTCGGATAGCCATCTTAACTGATCCGACTTTGGCATGCGACTTTGTGCTCTGATGATCTTGAAGGGGAACTCCACGCCAAATTTTAAAATAAAAACTGGCATGGGTTGCCCCTCCAAGAGCATACCAGGCCCTTCGGCCTGGTATGTGTTTTAATCGGAACCCCCATGCCGAAAAAACGGCGTAGGGATCCCCCCAAAATCCATATGCACACATTCCGGCAGGTCAGGAAAGAGGTTGGGGACGAGCGAGGGCCCCCCCCTCCTGAACCGTACCAGGCCGCATGGCCTTAACATGTTGATGAGGACAAGGGCCTCATCCCGACAACCCTGGCCGTTGGTTGCCAGGGTCTGCGGGCGGGGAGCTTATCGCAATCTGGAAGCCCCTTTTAACAAGGGGGGGCCCAGATTCCACCCCCCCTATGTGAATGGGTATCGGGTACATTGTGTCCCTACCCATTCACCTACAAAAAGCAGTGAAATGTAAAAAAAAAAAAAAAAAAGGAGCCGCTTTTTTAACAAGTCCTTTATTGTAAAATAGCCCAGTCACCTAAAAAAAAAAGGTGTCAAAAATAAAATGTAGTACACAGATTTTTAAAGTAATTTATTAAGACAACTCTGGCATCTCTTTCGACTTCCTCTCTGGCTCTTCTTCCTCTTCTGGTGACATCTTCTGCCTCTGCCAGGTTTTCTAGCCCTCTCCGGTTCTTCTGCTCCTGCCGGGTCTTCTCTGCTGTCTTCTCGCTCTTTTCGCTGGGTCTTCGCCACTGTCTTCTCCCTCTGTTCTTCTTCCGATGTTGACTCGATGCTCTCTCCCGCTCTAATGCCAGTACTTATATTCACATGGGGTGAGGTCACCGGGTGACATCATATGGAGGCACCACCCCCTTATGTCGTCACCGCCTGATGTATGATGGGCTGTGACATCATAAGGGGGTGGGGCCTCCATATGACTTGAAGAAAGATGGGCTGCATGGTCGAGTTGCCAGAAGAAAGCCATTACTACGCAAATGCCACAAAGTATCCAGTTTACAATACGCCAAACAGTACAGAGACGAGCCCCAAACCTTCTGGCACAAAGTCATTTGGAGTGATGAGACCAAAATTGAGCTTTTTGGCCACAACCATAAACGCTACATTTGGAGAGGAGTCAAATATGATGAAAGATACAGAGATGGATCGCTGATGTTTTGGGGATGTGTGAGCTAAAAAGGCACAGGAAATTTGGTCAAAATTGATGGCAAGATGAATGCAGTATGTTATCAAAAAATACTGCAGGAAAATTTGCATTCATTGGCCAGGAAGCTGCGCATGGGACATACTTGGACATTCCAACATGACATTGATCCAAAACACAAGGCCAAGTCGACCTGTCATTGGCTACAGCAAAATAAAGTGAAGGTTCTGGAATGGCCATCTCGGTCTCCTGACCTTAATATCAATGAGCCACTCTGGGGAGATCTCAAACGTGCCGTTCATACAAGACAGCCCAAGAATTTGCAGGAACTGGAGGCTTTTTGCCAAGAGGAATGGGCAGCTTTACCATCTGAGAAGATGACGAGTCTCATCCACAAATAGCACAAAAGACTTAAAGCTGTCATAGATGTTAAAAGGGGCAATACACGGTATTAAGAACTGGGGTATGTAAACTTTTGATCAGGGTCATTTGGGTAGTTTCTGTTGTGATTATGATTTAAAAAGAGTAAACCCAGTTAATAAATGGCTTCAGCCAAACACTGACCATGAGTGAAAGAAAAGTTTGTTATTCATATTCTGGCCAAGAAATCATAAATTCTGCTAGGGTATGTAATGTAAACTTATGAGCACAACTATAAAATGATAATGATATATATAATAAATTTGTGTGTGTGTATAGAGATACCGTGGGAAAAATGATTTGATCCCCTGCAGATTTTGTAAGTTTGCCCACTTACAAAGAAATGAAGGGTCTATAATTGTTATTATAGATGATATAAATGATCAAGACAGAATATCAATCAAAGATCCAGAAAAAATGCATGATACAAATGTTATCAATTGAGTTGCAGTTCAGGGAGTAAAATAAGTATTTGATCCCCCTACCAACCAACAATAATTCTGGCTCCCACAGACTGGCTACAGGATGTGGTACACAGTTTAGTCCTGTCAATTTAAAAAGGTGCTACTAACAAAAACTTGTTATGTGTATAAAAGACACCTGTCCTTTTCCCGTTCACATCTGCGCGATTTGACATGCGATTCGACATGTCAAATCGCAGCCTATTGCCGGCAACGGCACTGTTCCAATCGGTGCGACACTGACTTTGTGGCACCGCACAGATTTCCAAAAGTAATTCTTGCACTACTTTTGGCAACTTTGGGGGCGATTTCAATAGACCTCTGTGCATGAACGTGCATAGATGTTTTTCAAATCGCCCCCATACTCGCACTAAAATGCGGGTTTAAAATCAAGCTTATGTTCAGTGTGAATGAGGGCTCAAACCTCAACATCATGGGCAAGACCAAAGAGCTGGCAATGTTTATCAACATTCCTCAGTGCTGGGAGATAGAGAAGAGATACATTGTATCTCTTGTATCTTTTAAATCAAAGGAATGAACTTCTGTGTGTAAGACCCCTTTCACACTGGGGCCAGGTCAAGTTAGCGGTAAATCCACAGCTTTACCGTCGTTTTAGCATTTATTTATTTATTTTTTCAGCCACTAACGGCACTTTTAACCCCTGCTAGTGGCCGAACAAAGGGTTAAAAGCGTCTGTGTTGCGATGCTGCCGAAGCGCTTTGCAGGTGCTTCAGCAGCGTGCCCATTCATTTCAATGGGCGGGGTATTTTGTATATTTTGTATACACCGCTCCCAAACCGCCTCAAAGATGCTGCTTGCAGGACTTTTTTTTTTTTTTTTTTTTTTTTTTTCTCCCATCCTGCAAGCGCACCACCCCAGTGTGAAAGCACTCTGGCTGTGAAAGGGGTCTAAATAAGGTCAGTTTAACCACTTAAAGACCAAACCTTTTTCTGACATTCGTTTCTTACAAGTTAAAATCAGTATTTTCTGCTAGAAAATTACTTGGAACCCCCTAAAAAAAAATAAAAAAAAATAATAATAATTATTATAATAAAAAATAAATATAAATAAATATATCTCAATATCAGAGACCTTAGAGATTAAAATGGCAGTTGTTGCAATATTTTATGTCACACTGTATTTGCGCAGCAGTCTTTTCAAACCCATTTTTTTGGGGGGGGGTGGGTGGGAGCGGGGCACCTCAATGAATTAGAAAGCAGCAACGTTAGCCCAATTTTTTGTATGATGTGGAAGATGTTACACTGCGAGAATCATGATCTTTATTCTAAGCAAAAAAATTGTGATTCTCATTTTCAACATTGGTAACAATATACCGCCATTGATTGAAATCCTGCAGCGTTGCAAAGTCCTCTTCCTGAAGAAGACACATGTACAGGCCCATCTGAAATTTGCAGATGAACATCTAAATGATTCAGAGAAGGATTGGGAGAAAGTACTTTGGTCAGAAGAGACCACATTGAGCTCTTTAGCATTAACTCGACTCACTGTGTTTGGAGGAAGAAAAATGCTTACTATGACCCCCAGAACACCATCCCTACAGTCAAGCACGGAGGTGGAAACATTATGCTTTGGGGCTCTGCTAAAGTTACAGGCCGACTGTGCCACATTATGGGGCCATGTATTTTAAAATCTTGGATGAGAACCTTCTTCCCTTAGCCAGAACAGAGCATGACAATGACCCAAACATACTGACAAGTCAACAAAGGAGTGGCTCAAGAAGAAGCACATTAAAGTCATGGAGTGGCCTAGCCAGTCTCCAGACTAATCCAGTGGCAGCCCATCCATAAGGGGCGCTGCCCCCCTAATTCATGTGCACGGCCCCTTATCTATATGCAGGGCACCGGATGCATGGATTTCAACCTAGTACTAAGTCCTGTTTTGCTTGGGGATCAAATACTTTTTTACTCACTGAACTGCAACTCTAATTTATAACATTTGTATCGTGTGTTTTTATTTATTTTATTTTTTTTGGATTTTTGGTTGATATTCTGTCTCTATTTAAAATGCACCTATAATAAAAAAAAAAAATGATAGACCCTTCATTCCTCTGTAAGAAGTAGTAGTAGTAGTAGTAGTAGTAGTAGTAGTAGTAGTAGTAGTAGTAGTAGTAGTAGTAGTAGTAGTAGTAGTAGTAGTATAAAAAAAGAACCACTTCCAGCTGAGAGGCCTTATACATACAGCCTTGATGGGAACCAATTGGAATGGATGTCCACTGCTGTTCCCATGGTCTCACTTTCAACTGGGGAGCCTGGAACTGCTGTAAGCGATCAGGTTGGCTGTGCACAATGGAGATGGAGGAACATCTGTTTCCCCAACTCCTTTGTGACTAATGAAGCTGGACGTGATGAGAATTACTTATAGCAGTGACTGACAAGGCGTTCAGGAGGTACAACTGCACCTCCTGACAATTGTATTTCTTTACTTCCATTTTGAAATTGCCATATGGCAATTTTATATTGTGGGGGTGCAGTGCCTCCACGGGGAAACAGCTGATAACCAGAGCCTCTGCAAAAATGAATGTAACTTTCAGGAAAATAATGAATAATCCTGTACTTAAAGAAAGATAGTGGGTTTATTACCATTTTAAGCTTCACATACACAAAACAGGACAAAAACACACTCTTGAGCTTGAGGTATGCTGCCATAACACATCCATTAGGGCAGGGCTCGACAAACCCCGGGCACCAGGTCGCATTTGCGACTAGAATTAGCGACCTGGCGCCTGGGGCGGCACAGCTGGGGTATCCTGTGTCCGTTCGACACCCCCCCCTCCCGCCGCGATCGCGCTGGGCCGCGCCGGTAATTGAGGCCCCGGCTTTGCGGCCTACTGCAGTCCTATGGTTCCTGGTTCCTTCTGCAATCGGGCGCCCTCTGGTGGTGGCCGTTGGTATGACAAGACATCCACCAATGCTAATGGAGCAGCTTTCCCTACCTGTTTTCACTGCCTGCTCATCTCCTTCCCTTTACTTAGAACCCCCAAACATTATATATATTTTTTATTCTAACACCCTAGAGAATAAAATGGCGGTCATTGCAATACTTTCTGTCACACCGTATTTGCGCAGCGGACTTACAAGCACACTTTTTTGGGAAAAAATACTTTTTTTAATTAAAAAAATAAGAAAACAGTAAAGTTAGCCCAATTTTTTTTATATTTTGAAAGATGATGTTACGCCGAGTAAATTGATTCCCAACATGTCACGCTTCAAAATTTCATCCGCTCGTGGAATGGCGACAAACTTTTACCCTTTAAAATCTCCATAGGTGTCGTTTAAAAAATTCTACATGTTGCATGTTTTGAGTTACAGAGGAGGTCTAGGACTAGAATTATTGCTCTCGCTCTAACGATCGTGGCGATACCTCACGTGTGGTTTGAACACCGTTTTCATGTGCGGGTGCTACTCACATATGCGTTCGCTTCTGCAAGCGAGCTCAGCTGGACGGGGCGCATTTAAAAAAATTATTATTTTTTCTTATATATTTTACTTTTTATTTTTTATTTTTACACTGTTTTTAAAAAAAAAAAAAAATTGTGTCACTTTTATTTCTATTACAAGGGATGGGGCACATTTAAATTTTTTTTTTTTTCTTATTTATTTTAACTTTTATTTTTTCACTGTTCTTTTAAAAAAAAAAAAAAAAAAAAGTCACTTTTATTCCTATTAGAAGGAATGTAAAAATCCCTTGTAATAGAAAAAAAGCATGACAGGTCCTCTTAAATATGACATCTAGGGTCAAAAAGACCTCAGATCTCATATTTACACTAAAATGCATTAAAAAAAAAATGTCATTTGAAAAAAAAAAAAAAATGTCCCTTCAAGAGCTATGGGTGGAAGTGACGATTTGACGTCGCTTCCGCCCTGCAATGACTTGGAGATGGGCGGGGGGGCCATCTTCCTCTCACTCGTCTCCATGTCAGGCCAGGGACAGATCCGGATCGCCTCCGCCGTTACCGACGGCCACGGTAAGCGGTGAAGGGCACCGGAGAGCGGCGGTAGGGGGGGGCCCTCTCCTGCCGCCGATAAAAGTGATCTCGCTGCTAATCTGCTGCAGAGACCACTTTTATCTGAAAGAGAACCGCCGGCTCTTGAAGAAGATACCGGAGTTATGGTAGCTAGCTGCTACCATAACAACGGTATTTCTCTTCAAAGACAGGACGTATATAGTCGTCCTGCGCGAAGGAAGTGGTTAATTAAAATGAATTTATTATTTGTCATCTCCCTGCTTGGCCCCTTTCACACAGGCTGTCTGATCAGGTTCGCCTGTCAGTCTTTCAGGCGGACCTGATTGGATCCTTAGCGAGAATATGGTGGTCTTGTGTACCTGCATGGCAGGAAATAAAAGCAGTCACATTCGTTCTAGTCGTCTCTGTGTAAATTTAAGATTGGTTAATTTTTATATTGAAAATAAAGCTTTGTCGGTCGTTTAAAAAAAAAAAAAAAAAAAACCTGGCTCCTAACTTTTTTAGCTGGCTCCTAGATTCCAAGCAAATTTGTCAAGCCCTGCATTAGGGTCCTTTCACACTGGGGCGGGCGTCGGCGGTAAAGCGCCGCTATTGTAAGCGGCGCTTTACCGTCGGTATGCGGCCGCTAGTGGGGGGTTTTACCCCCCCGCTAGCGGCCGAGAAATGGTTAAAAACCACCGCGAGGCGCCGTCCCATTGATTTCAATGGGCAGGAGCGGTATACACTCCTCTCCTTCACCGCTCCGATGATGCTGCTGGCAGGACTTTTTTTACCGTCCTGCCAGCGCATCGTTCCAGTGTGAAAGCCCTCGGGGCTTTCACACTGGAATGAAAGCAGCGACACTTTCGGGTCGGTTTGCAGGCGCTATTATTAGCGCAATAGCGCCTGCAAACCACCCCAGTGTGAAAGGGCTCTTACTGTTAAGTGCATTATTGTCTTGCAGTGCCAGTCATTTTGGATAGTACCCCAACGCACTAAAGCAATGCAGCCCCGATGCACATGTAATGCAGCACACTGTGACACAATAATGCACTGCTGTGCATTGTGGTACATTACATGAGGGAAAATGCTGCATGTTAATTTTTTTTGTTTTATTTGGCATAAGCTCTCCAGCAGAATGTATGAGACAAATCACTTAACACTAGCAAGGGTGGCTTTGTTTTGTTAGTGGTTCTAAATTTGCTAATACCTTTTTAACACTCCCCTCCCCACAGACTGAGAATGTCTACTAACAGCATTGGGCTCTGTACTTATCTTTCGTCTTCCCGTCCTTTCCCCTCCTTTTCCCCGCCCTGTTCACTCCCCCAATCCTTATTTAACTCTCCAGCATGATTAGTAGATTAGTCTGTTGAGAAAGGGGCGCGGCTTGCTAACCATCCAAGCGCGCATGCCCAGGAAACGCGTCCGCTGCTGATGACGTCATCCCCCTGCAGCCAGCTGTCTCGTGTGTCCCAAGCCTCGTTTTGAGACCGCTCCTCCGTTGTCTGAAGCCGGCTTACTACATCCAGGAAGAGCTGTCACCACATCCACTACAGAGACTGTATAGAGGCACAGGACTGGGAGCGCCATCCATGACTCATACTATTATGCTTGTTTTTACTGCTACAATGTGAGTTTATCTCTATATATTTTATTAAAGCATTTTAAACTTATAAAAACGACTGCACCCAGAGGCGCGTCTCTACTTGTTGTACATCAACGGATTGGTAGCTGCAATGTATTAAACTTTAAGGGCATGCACTTTAACACATTAATGGCAAAGTGTGAATGGGCCCTCAATGTCAGGTTTTGGTGGCTCCATTTTTCATTGTTGGGCCATCAATGCATACAGCTTAGTCTGGATAATCCAGGTGATCACTACCAAGTTTAATATCTCCATGAAATGGTACACAGAAGATACACAAGCGATTTTATCATTTTTAATAAAAGAGCACCCAGGCATAAATTCTCCAAACACTGGAGTATGCTTTTTAGCTTGAAGCGACTGCCATATTTAACTGGTAACTTTAAGGTGTAACTTTTTTATTTTTTTAAATGTAACCTTTTATTTTATTTGGTTAAAAGCAAAAGGTTCCAAAGAAAAGACAAAAACATTAATTGCAGAAGCCACAACACACATGACATTAAGCATATAGCACATATAATGAGGCACCACTATTCAAAAGGTAGCCAGAATGGTGTGTCAATTACCCTCAGCTTTTGGCCTCTTTCACACGGGACGGATCCATGATGATCCGCCCCGTGAACATCCGCTTGCTCAGCGGGGATCGCTCCGCCGGCCCCCGCTGGGCAGGCAGATGACAGGTCCGTCGCTGCACACTGTGCAACGACGGACCTGTCAGAGCGCCACTCTCTCCTATGGGGGATCAGATGACGACGGACCGTAGAGTCCGTCATCATCCGATCCGAAAACGGATGGGAAAAGTAGGTTTTTCCTCCGTTACCCTTTTTCGGATCGGAGCGGGTCGGATGTCAGCGGACATGTCACCACTAACATCCGACGCTCCATAGAGGTCTATCGAGGGTCCGTTCGTGTGAAAGAGGCCTTAGGCCTGTCATCTGCCTGCTCAGCGGGGATCCACGGAGCGATCCCCCGCTGAGCAAGTGGATGTTCACCAGGCGGATCATCATGGATCCGTCCCGTGTGAAAGAGGCCTTAAGAGGAACATTTTGTTTTTGGAAATTGGGGTCAGGCTGCTGGTGGGTGCGTCTCCATGAGGGGAATAGTAATTACCAGGGACTGTCTCTAAGAGCCAGCACCTCCTATGTTGATGACCTAAAGGGCCTACCAAGAGAAGCAACCGACAAAACCAGCCCTCAGACATCATGTCGCCATCCCAGCTGGCTGAGGTATTCCTAGGTTTTAAGAGAGCACATGCCATAAAGAAAAGAAAACAAAAGGGAACAGGGAAACAAGGAATGGGCCTGTGTGCCCAAAAGAAGAAGAACATTCTAAACCTCGGTGAGCTAGATATATTAACCAAAACAGAACATGTATTGACAAATACCTGAGAACAGTGACGGCTGGTGCTCAAAATTTTTTTTTTGGGGGGGGACACAAACAGGTTCTGAAAAAAGCCCCTCAATTGCAAGCTCAATGTGCCCATCAAACGCAGCCACTGTCACCCCCCCCCCCCCCTTCCACTTGCCGTCTGTCCGACACTTACCCTGTCTCGGTGGGTCAGGAATGCGGGTGACGGTGGCGAGAGGTGGGACCTTGCAGAGCGTTAGACAGCGGCTCCTGTGTCCTCAATGCATCTCCCCCCCTCTTCCTGATAGGCATCCAGCGCCTGTCCTTTCAGCCAATCAGGTGACAGGTAATAGAACTGCACACCTGATTGGCAGAGAGGCGGTTCAGTGTTAGGAAAGCGAATATTCATTTGCTTTTCTAACACACCTGGGTGGGCTTGTAACGCAATGCTTTGAGCCACAAATCCACCTTTTTTGAAGCCTATTAGAGCCTATGGCTCTAATCAGGTGCTTCGAAAACACCTCCTGCCGCTGTAATTCAGGCGCCCGGCGTCTGTAAAGGGGCCGGACGCCTGAATAGGGGGTGGCGGCTATGGATAGATTCATGCAATCTATCCATTAATCAGAGGGGGATGGCTGAAAAGAGGGGATTGCACCCTTAATGGATGCACCGCCACTGCCTCAGGACATTTACAGCAAAGCTGCTGTTAATAACCAAACAAATAGCAAAGGGGCATGCCACCAGACCAGCAACTCTCACAAGAAGGGAGTACTGTAAAGCAATAAGGGGCTACGAAGGTCCCAGAAGCCCCAGACGTATAGTGAATCCATGTGGCCCGGACTGTATAAAAATTTACTATAATGATCCTTGCACTTGGCCATCCATTCCTCTGCCTCCATTATACTTTTAATCAGTTGGATCAATTCAGCCGAGGCAGGCACCTGGGATTTTTTCCAGTAGATCGGAATGAGGCAACAAGCAGCATTAAGAAGGTGTGGCAATATACTTTTACTATAGTGACTAATTGGAATGGATGGTAGATGTAACAAGCATGGGGGAGTCTGGGACATCAATATCGAGAATCAACTTAATTTGTGCCCGGATGTCCTTCCAGAAGGGTCATAGTTTAGGACATTTCCACCATATATGAAGGTAAGTACCACGCTGGCCACAGTCCCTCCAACACACACCATATCTGGTAGCATAAATCTTAGCCAGCCTAGTAGGTACCCTATACCAGCGAGTCAGCAGCTTCAAGCTGTTCTCTTGCATCTTCGTGTCAACAGAACTGGTATCGGTCAAGCAGAACAAGTGGTCAAGTTGGGTTTTTTCGTAAAATTGTGCTGCAGGTCTCTCTCCCACTGCTGAATATAGAAGGATTTCACAATAGGTCCCTTTTGACTGAAGCCATTTATACATCACTGAAATAGAGTGAGGGCGTGCCGGACGTGCCGTTGCTTCAGTGCGCATGTGCCGATGATGTCGGCACATGCTGATACAGGGAATATCTCCTAAACCGTGCAGGTTTAGGAGATATCCAGGGTAGCCACAGTTAAGCCTTATTTTAGGTTTATCTGTAGTCAAAAGTGGTTGTAAAGGGTTTACAACCACTTTAAATGCTTTACGGTTAGGTCTTCTCCTATGCATGCCTCAACCTCTGTTATTTCTACTGTAGATGTGTTCCTCAATCTCTGTTCTTTTCACTGTAGAGTTTGTACTCCTACCTTATCACTCCTAAAAAGGGGACAGCAGCCATTCTAAACCAGTGTCTGTGGAACCCTGGGATTCTTCCAGAGCTTGCTAGGGGTTCCTTGAGTTGCAGCCGATTTTGAGTTTCTATCTGATGGTGCCTACATAGTTCTGGGTGCAATGCCACTTGGCAAAACTAGTGGCATGATACCAAAGCTCTTTTAGGCTGTCTGTAGGGGTGGCATTCTAGCATCCTCTATAGGGGGACTCTCTTCCCATTGACCTCCTGATTAAGTTTAGTTTTAGCAGGGATTTCTTGAGACCTGACAATTATTTCAAGGGTTACTTTGGGGTAAAAGGGTCTGGAAAAAACTGAGGATCTAAACCCATGATGTGTAAGTCCATTATAAGTGGAGCTACAGTTTAAAAAATAATTTGAAATACAATATATTAATGACTGGCACTACTATAACAGCATAGGCACAGTAATAGTTCAAATTCATTTAAAACTAAGCCAAGTCTTTTCAGCTCTTAAGCAGGTTGACCAGCCCCATTCACAAATACTTTAATGACAATGCAAACATTCCAGCAGGGAGGGTGTGGGAGCTCCAAAGTGCTGTATGGCATACTATTTTAAAGGAATCCTAAAGCTTGGTACACACTGTTCTTATGCGTTCAACCCAGCAGGCTGAATAAAAAAAGACTGAAGAGCTCAGGAGGAGCCGCTGTACTAGCTATGCGATGTTGGTACAGCGATCTCCCCCCGCTGAGCTATTTTGTTCCCTCTGCCAGAACACACTGGTCAGTGCTCAGCACAGTTCGGATAGTGATCGGCTTTCACATGCCCCTTTCACAGAAGCCAGGTGGCTATTGTTGGACTGGCTGCCGTACACATGGGCTGAATTTTTTGACCGTTTCTAAAAAAAAAAACAAAAAAAAACAGCCAATGCTGCCCGATATTCTACCCATGTGTACGGCCCTTAACTTAAAGTGATTGTAAAGTCTTTGTTGTTTTAAAAAAAAAAAAAAAAAATGTTATATAGATATAACAGTAGTTTTGCACAGAGCAGCCCGGATCCTCCGCTTCTCGGGTCCCACACAGCGCTTTTGGCTCCTCCCTCCTGCCGGATGCCCCCACAGCAAGTAGTTTGCAATGGTGGCACCCAAGCGGATGCGCTCCCGAGCAGTGGCTCTGTGTGTCCATTCATGCTGTGGCGTGGCCCTACCCCCTCCGTCTCCTGATTGGCTCACTGGCTATGATTGCCAGGAGCAGGAACCAATCAAGACTGAGTCCCAGAAGAGGCAAGGCTCTCGTGGACATCGCTGGATCGAGGGGGGCTCAGGTAAGTTTTAGGGGGGCTGCTGCACACAGAAGGGTTTTTTTTTTTTAACCTTCATGCATAGAATGCATGAAGGTAAAAAACATTGTGCCTTTACAACCATTTTAACCCCTTCCCGCCGACCGTACGCAGATATGCGTACTCGGCTTTCCGGGGTTATACCGGGATGATGCCTGCAGCTGCAGGCATCATCTCGGTACCGTTGTTTCGAGCGGGCGATCGGCTACCCGTATATAACAACCGATGCGGCTAAAAGCCGCTCGGCTGGTATACCGGAGGAGCGGGAGGGGACATCCCCCCCCCCTCCCGCCGCCTCCCGCCGCTCTTACCGGGCCTCCCGTGCGATCGGGAGACCCGGTGTCCAATCGGATGCCTCCGACGGCTGTGGGCGGGCTGTAACGAAGCTGTCGGCGGCTTCGTTCCAGCCTTCTCAATGTAAACGCGGAAGCGACATCATGACGTCACTTCCCGTTTACTCGGCTGCCAATGGCGCCAAATTAAAAAAAATACACAGTATTCAGAATCGCCGTTTTCGGCGATCTGATTACTTTGAAGTGTAAAGGAGGGATGGGGGGTCTTTTAGACCCCCGATCTCTCCATAAAGAGTACCTGTCACCACCTATTACTGTCACAAGGGATGTCTACATTCCTTGTGACAGCAATAAAAGTAAAAAAAAAAAAAAACATTATTTTTAAAACACAATTTATAAGTATAAAAATAAATAAAATTAAATAAAAAAAAATAATTTTTTTTTTTTTAAAGCGCCCCCGTCTCCGCGAGCTTGCGCAGTGAATAAAACGCATACGGAAGTCGCGCACGCATATGTAAACGGTGTTCAAATCACACATGTGAGGTATCGCCGCGATTGTCCGAGCGAAAGCAATAATTTTAGCCCTAGACCTCCTCTGTAACTCTAACCTGGTAACCGTAAAAAAAATTTAAAGCGTCGCCTATGGAAATTCATAGCTACCATAGTTTGTCGCCATTCCACGAGTGTGTGCAATTATAAAGCGTGACATGTTTGGTATCTATTTACTCGGCGTAACATCATCTTTCACATTATACAAAAAAATTGGGGTAACTTTACTGTTTGGTTTTTTAAAATTCATGGAAGTGTCCCTTTTCCAAAAATGTGCGTTTAAAACACCGCTGCACAAATACCCTGTGATATAAAATATTGCAACAATCTCCATTTTATTCTCTAGATTCTCTGCTAAAAATATATATATAATATTTGGGGGTTTTAAGTAATTTTCTAGCAAAAAATATGGATTTTAACTTGTAAACACCAAATTTCAAAAATAGGCTTAGTCATGAAAGGGTTAAGCTGGCCATGCATTATACAATTTTCTTGTATTTTCTTATAGATTTACCTTCAATTATGTAGTGCAATGGCCTTGCTGATTACATAAAAATTGAAAGTGTGTAGGTTTGACCTCCTATATGGTTTTAGTAAATCTAAAGGGAAAATTGTATAGTGTATGGCCAGCCTCAGAGGCAGCCATTGCTGCTTCTCATTCTGAAAATGCTAGTTGCCTGGATGCTAGTATGAAGATAGGTGATTTTATCTTTACTGATATGCATACTTGTTTAGGTCAGGAGTTCATAGTATTGTGGAGGTCAGCACGATAGCCATGCAACTAGCAGGATGGTCAGCAATGGCAGCCTTCATATTCCTAGCAAAGCTTTGTTTTAACCTGTAAGTAGCTCCCACCCTTCAAAATCCCCCTCTGTTGTGTATGGAAGGTAAATAACCACAGGAGACCGAAAAACAAGCACAGAGCTCTCATTGGATAGTAGAATAACTTCAGTGCTTACCACAAAATAGCAGCAGTGCGTGGTTTCCAAAAGTCCAACATTCCAATGATCATACTGTAATAAATCACAGTTGTTTAGAAAACCGTAAAGCCAGAACATGAACAGCTGGACAATTAAGATTTTTAAAAAGAGGGTTTTGCAATGGTAGTGTGCATGTTTCTCTGATAGATTTCAAAGTTAACTACTTCCGGTCCGCCTGCCCGCAATGTACTGACGGGCAGCCCATACAGGCACAGCGACATACTGATACGTCACTGCCGAATTCCAGTTTTAGGGTGCGCCCAGCCCCCTGCCATCTCCCTCTGGGATTGTACACACTAGGAGTCTGTCAGCATGTCCCGGCCAATGATTCATGGCTGAGACCTGCTGATTGGCTGTGTCCAGTCACAGCCCAGAGTCCTGTGTTGACAATCATCACAGGGCTCTGTACAGCGAGATCAATCTGTTTCTTCTCCCTGCAAAGCATCTTTAGTATAAAGCAGCACACATTACACAAATTAACACTTTATTAGACACACATTTAACTCTCCTTGATTACCCAAGATGTTAACCCCCTCCCAGCCTGTGTCATTAGTTAAGTGACTGTGTATGGTATTCTCACCGATCACTGTATTAGTGTCACTGGTGATGTCAGTGGCAGTTGGTTCCCACTTAGTGTCAGATTGCCAATGCTCTATTGCAGTCCCAATATAAGTCGCTGATCACTGCCATTAGTAGTATTAAAAAAAATAAAAAAATTCCAGTGTATATATACCAAAGTATGGAAGACACAATAACTTTCACACAAACCGATCCAATATACACAAATAAATAATGCAGTGGTGATCAAATACGTCCGAAAGAAAGCTCTATTTGTGTGAAAAAAATTATAAAAATCTTGTTTGGGTACAGGGTTGCATGACCGTGCAATTGCCAGTTAAAGTTGCTAAATAGCAAAAAAATGGCCTGGTCATGAAGGGGGGTAAAACCTTCTGGAGCTAAGGTGGTTGAAGGATTACACCACACTTATCTGGTTCTTGCCATGGTGGACACATATGTGTAACCTACATACGCCAGTAGGTTCGCTCTGAGAGCAAAGTGGGGAGTTGTAAGGAACTATGAAGCATTAGCTTCTATTAGTAGCAAAACCAAAGGATATAAAAGTAAAGTGGTAGCTTTAATATTTTAGGTGTATTGGATGCTTGGTTCCCATAATTTGTCGTACTCTGTATGAGCATGGGCATACAGGCTTCTGTTCATCTGTGGGTTATATAAAAAATAGAGACTAAATGGGAACAAAGGCAGAATTGTTCTTCATAGTAGCCAGTCACCAACTCTGTTTCTCTTTGTTTTCATTCCTCCACTAATTTTGTTTTATAAATGGCTTCTTAGGATGTGTGGAACTGTCATCCGCATGAAGTGTAGCTCAGAACTACATTGAACTTCAGTGGCTCAAAATGCACAGGAGTGTGCCATTTTTTATACTAACATCTGCTAAATTACTGCAAATGTATGAAAACAAATTATCCTTGAGTGTGAAAATGCTAACATAGACTGAATCTGAATATATCATAACATGGATGATTATAAACTAGACCACAGGCGTGTGCCAGGGGTGCTTGGGCACATCCTAATTGTCACGTGCGATGTAGATTCCCCCTGCTGACATTTCACCAACGGGGCTCCTAAAAGAAAATTGTAAGAAATAATACAAAAATAAAATTGTAAAAATAAACTACTCGCCTCGTCCACTGCTCTACTGCCACTGTCCATGTTTTAATACATTTTAAATAGTCTTTTTATACTTACGTGTGTGTGTGTGTATATATATATATGTATGTATGTATGTATATATGTGTGTGTGTATATATATATATATATATATATATATATATATATATATATATATATATACATACATATACAGTGCCTTGCGAAAGTATTCGGCCCCCTTGAACTTTTCAACCTTTTGCCACATTTCAGGCTTCAAACATAAAGATATAAAATTTTTATTTTTTGTGAAGAATCACCAACAAGTGGGACACAATTGTGAAGTGGAACGAAATCTATTGGATTGTTGAAACTTTTTTAACTAATAAAAAAATGAAAAGTGGGGCGTGCAAAATTATTCGGCCCCCTTGCGTTAATACTTTGTAGAGCCACCTTTTGCTGCAATTACAGCTGCAAGTCGCTTGGGGTATGTCTCTATCAGTTTTGCACATCGAGAGACTGAAATTCTTGCCCATTCTTCCTTGCAAAACAGCTCGAGCTCAGTGAGATTGGATGGAGAGCGTTTGTGAACAGCAGTTTTCAGCTCTTTCCACAGATTCTCGATTGGATTCAGGTCTGGACTTTGACTTGGCCATTCTAACACCTGGATACGTTTATTTGTGAACCATTCCTTTGTAGATTTTGCTGTATGTTTGGGATCATTGTCTTGTTGGAAGATAAATCTCCGTCCCAGTTTCAGGTCTTTTGCAGACTCCAACAGGTTTTCATCCAGAATGGTCCTGTATTTGGCTGCATCCATCTTCCCCTCAATTTTAACCATCTTCCCTGTCCCTGCTGAAGAAAAGCAGGCCCAAACCATGATGCTGCCACCACCATGTTTCACGGTGGGGATGGTGTGTTGAGTGTGATGAGCTGTGTTGCTTTTACGCCAAACATATCGTTTTGCATTGTGGCCAAAAAGTTCGATTTTGGTTTCATCGGACCAGAGCACCTTCTTCCACATGTTTGGTGTGTCTCCCAGGTGGCTTGTGGCAAACTTTAGACGAGACTTTTTATGGATATCTTTGAGAAATGGCTTTCTTCTTGCCACTCTTCCATAAAGGCCAGATTTGTGCAGTGTACGACTGATTGTTGTCCTATGGACAGACTCTCCCACCTCAGCTGTAGTTCTCTGCAGTTCATCCAGAGTGATCATGGGCCTCTTGGCTGCATCTCTGATCAGTCTTCTCCTTGTCTGAGCTGAAAGTTTAGAGGGACAGCCAGGTCTTGGTAGATTTGCAGTGGTCTGATACTCCTTCCATTTCAAAATGATCGCTTGCACAGTGCTCCTTGGGATGTTTAAAGCTTGGGAAATCTTTTTGTATCCAAATCCGGCTTTAAACTTCTCCACAACAGTATTACGGACCTGCCTGGTGTGTTCCTTGGTCTTCATGATGCTCTCTGCGCTTTCAACAGAACCCTGAGACTATCACAGAGCAGGTGCATTTATACAGAGACTTGATTACACACAGGTGGATTCTATTTATCACCATCAGTCATTTAGGACAACATTGGATCATTCAGAGATCCTCGCTGAACTTCTGGAGTGAGTTTTCTGCACTGAAAGTAAAGGGGCCGAATAATTTTGCACACACCACTTTTCAGTTTTTTATTTGCTAAAAAAGTTTAAAATATCCAATAGATTTCATTCCACTTCACAATTGTGTCCCACTTGTTGGTGATTCTTCAAAAAAAAAAAAAAATTTTATATCTTTATGTTTGAAGCCTGAAATGTGGCAAAAGGTTGAAAAGTTCAAGGGGGCCGAATACTTTTGCAAGGCACTGTGTGTGTGTGTGTGTGTATATATATATATATATATATATATATATATATATATATATATATATATATATATATATATATATATATATATATATATATATATATATATATATAACATTTTTAGGGGGTTCTAAGTCATTTTCTAGCAGAAAATTGTTTGGGATGCAAAGAAAAACCCACAAATAACTTCAGGTGAAATACAGGACTCTCTGAAAACATGTGGTGTGGCTGTTTTCAAGATGCACAATAAGGTGGCACTTGAAGAAAGATGGGCTGCATGGTCAAGTCGCCAGAAGATAGCCATTACTACGCGAATTCCACAAAGTATCTCGCTTACAATACGCCAAACAGCACAGAGACAAGCCTCAAACCTTCTGACACAATGTAAAGACCAAAATTTGAGCTTTTTGGCCACAACCATAAACGCTACATTTGGAGAGGAGTCAACAAGGCCTATGATGAATGGTAAAACCATTCCTACTGTGAAACATAGTGGTAATTCGCTGATGTTTTGGGGATGTGTGAGCTACAAAGGCACAGGAAATTTGGTCAAAATTGATGGCAAGATGAATGCAGTATGTTCTCAAAAAATACTGGAGGAACATTTGCATTCATTGGCCAGGAAGCTGCGCATGGGACGTACTTGGACATTCCAACATGACAATGATCCAAAACACAAGGCCAAGTCCACCTGTCATTGGCTACAGCAGAATAAAGTGAAGGTTCTGGATTGGCCATCTCGGTCTCCTGACCTCAATATCATTAAGCCACTCTGGGGAGATCTCAAACGTGCATTTCATGGAAGACAGCCCAAGAATTTACAGGAACCTGGAGGCTTTTTGCCAAGAGGAAGGCGCAGTTTTACCATCTGAGAAGATAAAGAGCTTTATCCACATATACCACAAAAGAGTTCAATCTGTCATTGAAGTTAAAGGGGGCAATACACGGTATTAAGAACTGGGGTATGTAAACTTTTGATCAGGGTCATTTGGGTAGTTTCTGTTGTCATTATGATTTAAAAAGAGTAAACACAGTTGATTAATGGCTTCAGCCAAACACTAACCATGAGTGAAAGAAAAATGTTTGCGTTAACATTCATATTCTCTGAAAAATGGCCAAGAAATCATAAATTCTGCCAGGGTATGTAAACTTATGAGCACAAGTGTGTGTGTGTGTGTGTGTGTATATATTATAGTGGATATGATATAAAAAGTCTACACACCCCTGTTAAAATGTCAGGTTTCTGTGATGTAAAAAAATGAGACAAAGATAAATCATTTCAGAACTTTTTTCCACCTTTTTTTATTTTACGTATAAACTGTACAACAAAAACTAAAATATGGTTGCATAAGTGTGCACACCCTTAAACTAATACTTTTGTTGAAGCACCTTTTGGTTTTATTACAGCACTCAGTCTTTTTGGGTATGAGTCTGTCAGCATGGCACATCTTGACTTGGCCATATTTGCCCAATGTTCTTTGCAAAAACACTCCATATCTGTCAGATTGTGAGGGCATCTCCTGTGCACAGCCCTCTTCAGATCACCCCACAGATTTTAAATGGGATTCAGGTCTGGGCTCTGGCTGGGCCATTCCAGAGCTTTAATCTTATTCTGGTGAAGCCATTCCTTTGTGGATTTGGATGTATGCTTTGGGTCGTTGTCATGTTGAAAGATGAAGTTCCTCTTCATGTTCAGCTTTCTATCAGAATCCTGAAGGATTTGTGCCAATATTGACTGGTATTTGGAACTGTTCATAACTCCCTCTACCTTGACTAAGGCCCCTGTTCCATCTGAAGAAAAACAGCCCCTAAGCATGATGCTGCCACCACCATGCTTCACTGTGGGTATTGTATTCTTTTGGTGATGTGTAGTGTTTTTGCACCAAACATTTCTTTTGGAATTGTGGCCAAAAAGTTCAACCTTGGTTTCATTAGACCATAACACATTTTCCCACATGCTTTTGGGAGACTGCAGATGTGTTTTTGCAATGTTTAGCCGGATTTGGATGTTTTTCTTCGCAAGAAAAGGCTTCCGTCCTGCCACTCTACCACATAGTCCAGACATATGAAGAATACGGGTGATTGTTGTCACATGTACCACACAGCCAGTACTTGCCAGATAATCCTGCAGCACCTTTAATGTTACTGTAGTCCTCTTGGCGGCCTCCCTGAACAGTGTTCTCGTCTTTTCATCAATTTTGGAGGGATGTCCAGTTCTTGGTGATCTCACTGTTGTGCCATATTTTCTCCACTTGATGACTGTCTTCAGTGTATTCCATGGTATATCTAATGCCTTAAATTCTTTTGTACCCTTCTCCTGACGGATACCTTTTAACTGAGATCCCACTGATGCTTTGGAAGCTCTCTGTGGACCATGGCTTTTGCTGTAGGATGCGACTAAGAAAATTTTAGGAAACACCTACTAGAACAGCTGAACTTTATTTGGGGTTAATCAGAGGCACTTTAACCACTTCCCGCCCGGCCTATAGCGGATTGACGGCCGGGCGGTGGTTCTGTTATCCTGACTGGGCGTCATATGACGTCCTTCAGGATAACATGCCGCCGCGCGCCCGCAGGGGCGCGCATCGCGGCGATCGGTGGACCGGTGTGTCAGTCTGACACACCGCTACACCGATCTTGGTAAAGAGCCTCCGGCGGAGGCTCTTTACCACGTGATCAGCCGTGTCCAATCACGGCTGATCACGCTGTCAATAGGAAGAGCCGTTGATCGGCTCTTCCTCACTCGCGTCTGACAGACGCAAGTAGAGGAGAGCCGATCGGCGGCTCTCCTGGCAGGGGGGGTCTGCGCTGATTGTTTATCAGCGCAGCCCCCCCGCAGATCACCACACTGGACCACCAGGGATCGCCACTAGGACCACCAGGGAAGGGAAACATGTGGATGGCCAGGTATGTACCCCATGGCCATCCACATGTGCCCAGTCAGTGCCAAATCTGTGCCAATCAGTGCCCACAAATGGGCACTGATTGGCACAATTATGTTGCAGTGATGCCCAGCAATGCCACACTTAGGGGCATCACTGCCATCAATCAGAATGATCAGTGCCACCCATCAGTGTCCATCGGTGCCACCTGTCAGTGCCCATCTGTGCCCACCTATCAGTGCCCATCCGTGCCCATCTGTGCCAACTATCAGTGCCACCCATAACTACCCATCAACGCCACCTACGAGTGCCCATCAATGCCACCTACGAGTGCCCATCAGTGCCGCCTATCAGTGCCCATCGGTGCCACCTATCAGTGCCCATCAGTGCCACCTACCAGTGCACCTATCAGTGCCCATTAGTGCCACCTATCAGTGCGCATCAGTGCCGCCTATCAGTGCCCATCATCAGTGCCCGTCAGTGCCACCTTATCAGTGCCACCTCATTGGTGCCACCTCATCGGTGCCCATCAGTGCCGCCGTATCAGTGCCCGTCAGTGCAGCCATATCAGTGCCCGTCATTGAAGAAGAAAACATACTCATTTACTAAAAAATTTAACAGAAACAAAGAAAACCGTGTTTTTTTTCAAAATTTTCTGTCTTTTTTTATTTGTTGCGCAAAAAATAAAAACCGCAGAGGTGATCAAATACCACCAAAAGAAAGCTCTAATTGTGGGAACAAAATGATAAAAAATTTGTTTGGGTACAGTGTAGCATGACCGCGCAATTGTCATTCAAATTGTGACAGCGCTGAAAGCTGAAAATTGGGCTGGGCGGGAAGGTGTCTAAGTGCCTGGTATTGAAGTGGTTAAATGATGGCAGGTGTGTACTGACTCCTATTTAACATGAGTTTGAATGTGATTGCTTAATTCTGAACACGGCTACATCCCCAGTTATAAGAGGGTGTGCACACTTATGCAACCGCATTATTTTGTTTTTTTATTTTTACTTCTCCCCCCTAAAAGATTTCAGTTTGTTGTCCATCTGAGTTGTACAGGTTTATAGGTCACATTGAAGGTGGAAAAAGTTCCGAACTGAATTATCTTTGATATATATATATATATATATATATATATATATATATATATATATATATATATATATATATATATATATATATATATATATATATATATATAAAATTTTTTTTTTTTTTTTACATCGCAGAAACCTGACATTTTAACCGGTTCAATACAGGGCAATTTCACCCCCTTCCTTCCCAGGCCAATTTTTAGTTTTCAGCGCTGTCGCACTTTCAACGTCAATTGCGCGGTCGTGCGATGTTGTACCCAAAAAAAATTGACGTCCTTTTTTCACCACAAATAGAGCTTTCTTTTGGTGGTATTTGATCACCTCTGCGGTTTTTATTTTTTGCGCTATAAACAAAAGAAGAGCGACAATTTTGAAAAAAACACAATATTTTTTACTTTTTGCTATAATAAATATCCCAATTTTTTGTTTAAAAACAATTTTTCCTCAGTTTCGGCCGATACGTATTCTTCTACATATTTTTGGTAAAAAAAAATCGCAATAAGCGTATATTGATTGGTTTGTGCAAAAGTTATAGCGTCTACAAAATACGGGATAGATTTATGGCATTTTTAAAAAAAAAAAATTTATTTATTTTTTTAGAGGCGATCGCGATTTTTTTTCGTGACTGCGACATTATGGCGGACACATCGGACACTTTTGACATATTTTTGGGACCATTCACATTTATACAGCGATCAATGCTATAAAATTGCATTGATTACTGTGTAAATGTGACAGGCAGTGAAGGGGTTAACCACTAGGGGGCGGGGAGGGGTTAAGTATGTTTCCTAGGGAATGCTTCTAACTGTAGGGGGAGGGGACGCTCAAGGGGAGGAGACCGATCAGTGTTCCTCCGTTCTGGGAACACAGATCGCTTTCCTCAGAGCTGACAGGCTGTGGATCTGTGTGTTTACACACACAGATCCACATGCCGACCCGGTTAACGGGCAATCGCGGGTGCCCGGCGGACAGCGTGCGCCCCCCCTAAACAGCCGGGAATCTCAGGACGTCGTATGACGTCCACCCAGGATGGGAGATCCCATCCCAGGATGTCATATGACTATAGCTGGGTAATGAAGTGGTTAACAGGGGTGTGTAGACTTTTTATATCCACTGTATGTGTGTGTGTGTGTATACATATATAGTGTATGTGTGTAATATATTTAATAGATAGATAGATCTCTCAGCCAGCCAGGCCATCCACCAAAAAAAAAAAAACACGTTCAAGGTGGATGAAGGAATCCTCCCTAATGTGCTGTTGTATTCTGCCAGGGGGACCCCCCAACTACCAGAATTTCCTGATCAGCACTGCAGCCGATTGGCTGCATGTGCTGCTTGAACACACAAGTAAATCACATGTAATTTAGTCCATGGTAACCATGAGATAATTGAAGATGATTTGCCCCCAACAACAATTTATAACCCAAAAGTACCTAAAGTCCAGGACTAGGCAGTGTTTGTATAAGATGTGGAATAGCAGCATTCAGACTCAAGTTCCATTAATGGTAACACTGCCACAAATTATGTATGAGCATAGGAAAATAAAAAATGTATTAAATAGCAACCAACTACAGTTCAGTTCATGTTGCCAGAGTAATTGTAAAGTAAAACAAAGGTCTTTAGTTCATGTTACAAGGATAATAAAAAGAGACAGCCCTTTAAAGATTGTAAATGCGTTCATATGTCAGACATCCCCGCTGTAAGTGCTTACTATGTCCTGAGATCAGGGTCCAGTGCTGCAGTGGATAGAAGAGTGCCCGAATGGCACAAGAGTCGATGTCCTAATGGTATGCGGATGATTTCTCAAGGACTTGAGAAAAGGCTATGCCTGAAAGATGTTCTCATGACAGCTTGGTAACGGTTCAGCTCAACCATTTGCTTTGCATTTAAGCTTTCCCCAACCGCTCCTGGACTAAGCGGCCTTCCTGTCTACTTGATGTATCCAGTGCGCCGCTCACTGACATCGGCTGCTTGGTGTTCATGGCTTCGGTATCGGATTCCTCTGCTCCTGCACCATCATCCCCATACCATCGGGCAGGGGTGTAGATAAGGGGGGGTCAGGGGTGTTCAAACCCCCCCAGGGCCAAAATGAAATGCATAGTTTCCCTGATCTGGCACCAGCAACAGGCAGAACTACAGTCAGTGGCAACAGAGTGTAATAATGCCGCTGCAGCAAGTGTAATAGATCATTAGGCATACCCGCACGCATGTTGTGGTACACCGCCAGGCCGGTCTATCGGGCTGAAGGCTGACAGATCTATCACCAGGCAGCACAGTGGGAGCATGTGCATGTAGTCCTGCTCACTGCACACCTTGTATTCCCGTTGGCTTGCTGTGCCACTCCCACCTTGGGCTTGGGAGAGGAGCTTTGCCTGGGCCCTGGAGCGCAGAGTGCTTGTAAAGTGTTGTGTAGCCGCCTGCCCCCCACATGGATGAACTGCTGCTGTCCTGTCCAGGTATGTCACTCTTTCTCTCTGGCCGAGCCTCAGAGTGTCCTCAGGCTTACCACTGCTCAGACTGCTGTGCTGCTACTGGCATTCTGCTGTTCATACTAGGTAATCGTGAGTCAGTGTGATTCTGTGGTGCAACTGACAAAGTATGTGATTGAGGCTGGCTGGCCTAAATTTTGCATTGCTTGTGTTACTGACAGTTGACTGAGGCTAAGCTAAGTTTTCTATTGCTTGTGATATTGACAGTCCAGCTTGGCACTGGCAAGCTTGTTGTGGTGCTCACCGGCTTATTGATTCTTCAGTTGGCACCACAACGTGTCTGCCAATGCCAGAGCCAGGCTGGACTTTCTGCTTCCCTCAGTGGCATGCCTTGGCCCTGTTTACCCCTGGTTCATACATATGTGGTACAGGAAACGCTGTGCTCCCTGTGTGTTTCCGCACTGCATTGCAATCACATTGTGTTTTTAATCTGCTGCAGGTGTCAATTTAAAGTTAACTCCCCAAAAGAAGGTCACAAATGCAGTGCTTGTCTGAAACAGATGAAATGGTTGGTTTTTAAAAAAAGATGCCTGCCCTTCTTTGGTGCGATTCAGCCCATTCAGAATGGGCTTAAATCACACCACACATCCCCATTAACACCAGTGATCCAGAATCCAGACTTCATGCCTGGGCTTGATAATAAACCGCTTCGGGGGTTGATAAGAATAGGTAGAACCAGATGCATGCATTTTGTTACCCAACAGGGTTGGATGTCAACGCAAGACATTTCCACTCTTTCCCAGCCTCCCTTGAGCCTGTGGTCTGCCTTTTCACACTTTTTAAGGTCTATAGCAGATGCGGAATTATATGTAAGGCCACTGACACCCTTTGAGCGTTTATGTGCGGAGGGGGAACATGTACCACACAGGTTGTCACTTTTGTATAAACAGATTATTGAGCCTCCAGAAGGCCAGATTCCTATGTATATACGACGCAGGGAAGAGGACCTCCAGATCTTTTTTTTATAAGATTGCAGATTAACAGGATTATTTTATTGGCTTATAAAACCTCCATAGCAAGCCGCTTTCAAGAACAGGGTTATAAGCTGTTGGTTAAGTGGTATAGGGTTCCTGCCTTAATGAACAAATTCTACCCGCAAATTTCTAAGTTACGCTGGCGATGTAATAGAGATTGGGACATTACTGCACATTTTTTGGCAGTGCCCTTTAATTACAGCATTCTGGAAGGATGTGGGGGAGATGATTAAAAAATTGACACTTGACCTTGGTTCGGACCCTTTGGGCTATCTCTTGCATTTAAATGAACAACCCCTTCACCACTATGGAAAGACGTTGTTCGCGCAAATGCTGAATGCTGCCCGGGCTTGTATTCCAGACATGTGGAAGTCCACGACTACACCTTCTCTGAAACACTGGTTTTCTACAATAGACAAAATTAGGACAATGGAATTTTTGACAGCGTCTCTCTAGAGAGGAGGAGTGAAGGGATACCTGACGGCCATGGACGACCTTTTCGGGCACCCCTCAATATGTTGATTGCATTTCCGTATAGGTTGGGAGGATGGATTCATAAGGAAGAGCTGGGCCCTGATGGGGGAACTCGGGGGGGGGGGGGGGGGCGGTTGGCAGTGAAGGTTCTGAGTTTGAGTTAGTTATATTTAATCCTTCTTTTTTCTCTTTCACCGTTTCTTCGTTTTTTTTTTTTTTTAAGTAGCTTTTGTCTCCAGGCCCCCATTGATGGGGTCAGGAGAAAGGTTTCTCATTTTAAAGTAGTTAAGGTATAAGCATATAGGTTAACAACTGCAGTAATCGATGCATATCGACATATTTTGGAGGTTATTATTTGATTCAAAGTGAATTTGCATTAAGGTGGCGTAATAATTTATATTCTGTATTAATCTCTAGTTTATATCTTTAGTTTAGTTTATAAATTTAAGTGTCAATGTTGGCCTATTAGATGTATATGCTTAGCGAAGTTGGTTTTGTAATAGGACATGATTGTTTGTTTATATTTGGAAAAATCTTTGAATAAAGAGCTATACGTAAAAAAAAAAAAAAAAAAATATATCACACCACACAGAATCGCATGTGAATTGCACAGGAATGTGGTGCAGTTCCTGTGTGATTTACATGCAAACTATAGTGTGAAACCTGGCTTACTGTGTTGATTGCGGTGCAATCAAGGCCCATCCATTTTGAATGGGATCAAATCACACCAAAGTCATGCATGTACCAATTTTGGAACCGCACTGCAACCAGTTTGCATGGACGTTTTATGAATGCGATCTGGTGCAGGCAAACACACTGTGTTTTGCTACCTTAGCTTTGGGTGTCGTTAAAGTGGTTGTAAACCCTTTACAACCACTTTTTGCTATAGGTAAGCCTATAATTAGGAAAAAAAAATATACACATACAGATACTGGCAGCGCTATAAATTATAATAGTATAAAAAAATACTAAAAGAAATTGTCAAGCAGTGCAATCAAAAATATAAATCAATAAAGTCCATAGTGTATTGCAGCTAAATAAAATCTATGAGACTGTCCAGAACAGAGTTCAATTCCTGCTTCCAAGATGCTAGACTGTCACCAACACCTCCTCGCATGAAGAAGCGGGGTGGGGGGGGGTACTCACATCCCCCTTTAGATTAAACTCTTACCAGATCTGACAGGTTTAAAGGGAAAAAAACAAAACAGTGTTTTGATATCCTTATATCTGATCGCCCAGGGAAAGTTGCACCAGAGGGTTGGGTCACACAGTGATAAGCTCATTTCAAATCATAGAAAAAGTAAAACACACTCCATAGTGTAATCCCATTCAAAACTATTTATTAGTATCCACAATAACACCCCCTCTAAGCACTTACATCAGCAACATAATAAAATAGTATAGCATCAAATAAGGTCGCATCAGCAAACCAGAATGGGGATAGCGCGGTGTCTCCTACCACATTAGGCTGCCTTTCCAGCAGTGGTGAGCGTTGTGTCTCCGAGCGGCGTGCTGACGTCACTGATGGTCGTCGTAAAGCCACAACTTCTAGGACTGTGATCTTTCATGTTCAGCAGCTCTCCTGGGATCATCTATAATCGGGCTTACTTGTAGCTACCCCGGATATCTACTAAACCTGCATTGTTTAGGAGATATCCCCTGTATCAATATGTGCCAAGGTCATCGGCACATGCGCACTGAAGCAATAACACGTCTGTGCCGTTGCTTCAGCTAGTGTACCGATACCGGCGGCTCTCACGCGGGAGTGACGTCATCGCGGCTCCGGCCAATCACAGCGCTGGATCCCGTGATACCCGGCAGTAACTCCGGGAGCATTGTCGCCGGCCGGAGTGTTGTACGAGGACTGCTGCGGGGGCTTCGATCTAAGGTAAGTAATTCATAATGAGCTATGCATACTAGCTCATTATGTCTTTGTCTTGCAGGGTTTTTTTAAAAAATTTTTGGGGGGGGTTTACAACCACTTTAGGATAGCACTGACACCCACTGCAGATTGCAAGGGGGGTGCGATTTGAATGAGGTGCATGAAACGTGCGTGGATTGAGGGTTTCCCGCATTGTAGTGTACCTCCGCAAATCTCCTAAGCAGTAGTGTGTTTATCCTCTGCCAGTGCAGGAAGGTGTGCAATTACACACCACCTCGCACCTGCTTAGATGCGAACCTAGCCTAAAGAAAAGTCAGTGTATTCAAGGCTAGTAGTTTTTCAGTTGTTTGGTTTTTTTTGTTTTTTATTCTGTGATTAATTGAAAATTAAGATAATGTGAACACAGTGAGTGTGCTGCCTTCCACAAGATGGTGCCCTTTGTACCTACCCAGTAAGATTGGCTATTACAGTGCACCATCCTGTGGTAGGCAGTGCATTCTTTTTTTTTTAATTTTTTTTTATATCTGTAAAAGTTAAAGTCAGTGAGTGCTCTGTCTGACACAACATGGTGCACTTTGCACCATAATAGCCAAAATTACTGAGGAGGTGCAAAGGGCATCATCATCTTGTAGGTAGGCAGCACACCCACTTTGCACCTATTCAGTTTGGACACTAATATTGGACAATAGCCAACAACGTTCATAAAAACAGGAAGAAGGAAAAACTCAAATCAAGTTTGATTTTCTAAAGGACCTGATAAAATACAATTAGGATGTGATTGCTTACTAGGGGCAACACATATAGTTTTTCCTTTTTCCAGTCTTTATCATTTTGGCGCAATTTATTTTATTTAAAAATAACTTTACTTAGTACCTGCTGCTGAACTCCCCCAGAATAAAAAATTATCTAAGGCCCTGCCATCGGGACGTGGACCCTTGTGCTATTCGGGCAAAGACACTCTTCTATCCTCCACAGCACTGGACCCTGATTTCGCTTACAGCGGGGATGTCTGTGACATATGAACACATTTAACTATTTTTACATGGACTGTCTCTTTTTATTATCGTAAAAAAAAGCAGACCAGCAGTTCATCATCCCAATATGAAGTTGAAATTTGACTATTTTACCTGATATATATTTTGTAGTTCTGTTCAATTTTGTGTTTCAAAGGCCATTGGCTGTTAGGAGGAATTACAGTGTGGTCTCTCACTCAGCCCGGTTTCTGGTGTGGTGGAAAGATAATGTAAATACAGTTGTGTGAAAAAGTATTTGCCTCTTCCTGATTTTTTTTATTTTTTGCATATTTCTCACACTTAAATGATTCAGATCATCAAAAAAATGTTAATATTACACAAAGATAACCGAGTAAATCCAAGATGCAGTTTTTAAATTATTTCATTCACATTGCCTGGCAAAAGTATTCACCCCCCTTTGCATTTTTCGTGTTTTGTTGACTCACAACCTGGAATTAACATGGATTGTTTGGGGATAGGCATCATTTAATTTACAGAACATGCCCAACTTGGAAGAAGGTGTTTTTTTTTTTTTTTAATTATTATGAAACAAACAACAAATATGACAAAATAACAGAAAAAGTCAATATGCATAACTATTCACCCCCCTAAAGTCAATACTTTGTGGGGTCACCATTTGTGGCTATCACAGCTCCAAGTCCCTTTGGATAAGTCTCTATGAGCTTGCCACATCTTACCACTGGGATTTTTTCCTGTGTTTAGCACCATCCATCTTTCCCTCAACTCTGACCAGTTTCCCAGTCCCGACTGCTGTAAAACATTCCCACAGCATGATGCTGTCACCACCATGTTTCACTGTGGGGATGGTGTTCTTTATGTGTTGGGTTTGCGCCAGACATAGCGTTTTCTTTGATGGCCAAAAAAGTTCCATTTTAGTCTCGGCAGACCAGAGCACCTTCCTCCATACATTTTGGTTGTCTCCCACATGCCTTTTCACAAACTCAAAATGTGCCATTTTTGTTTTTTGCTTAAAGTAATGGCTTTCTTCTGGCCACTCTGCCATAAAGCCCAACTCTATGGAGCGTACGGCTTATTGTCGTCCTATGTACAGAAACAATAGTCTCTGCTGTGAAACTCTGCAGCTCCTCAAGGGTTACCTTAGGTCACTGTGCTGCCTCTCTGATTAATGCCCTCCTTGCCCGGTCCGTGAGTTTTGGTGTGCGGCCGTCTCTTGGCAGGTTTGCTGTTGTGCCATGTTCTTTCCATTTGGTTATGATAGATTTGATGGTGCTCCTAGGGATGATCATCAAAGATTTGGATATTAAGGGATTGAGGGAAAAAAGCTGTTCAAACCTGCCTGGCCCTATGTGAAAAAGTAATTGCCTCCTCCCATGCTAAATCATGAATGAACTGTGATTAACCACAATTTTTTGGAAAGCCGAGTTAAATTTCACTTGCCACACCCAGGCCTGATTACTGCCAGACCTGCTGAATCAAGAAATCACAAATAGCGTTCTTCACCCTGTCATACAGCTTCTAACAGATCACAAAAAACCACACATCGTGCCACAATCTAAAAAAATTCAAGAACAGATTAGAAACAAAGTAATATACATGTATCGGTCTAAGAAGGGTTTTAAAGCCATTTCTAAGGCTTTGGAACTCCAGTGAACCACGAGGAGAGCCATTATCCACAAGTGGAGATAACTTGCAACAGTGGTGAACCTTCCCAGGAGTGGCCGGCCTACAAAAATTACTCCAAGAGCATGACGACTCATCCAGGAGGTTATAAAAGAATCCAGAACAACATCTAAAGAACTGCAGGCCTCACTTGCCTCAGGTAAGATCAGTGTTCATGATTTAACAATATGAAGGAGACTGAGCAAACTGGGAGAGTTCCAAAGCCAAAACCACTGCTGACCAAAAAGAACACCAAGGCTCATCTCACATTTGCCAAAAAAACATCTTGATTATCCCCAAGACTTTTTAGGCAAATATTCTGTAGACTAATGGGACAAAAATGTAACTTTTTGGAAGGTGTGTGTCCCGTTACATCTGGCATAAAAATAATACAGCATTTAAAAACAAGACCATCATACCAACAGTCAGACATGGTGGTGGTAGCGTGATGGTCTGGGGCTGCTTTGCAGCTTCAGAACCTGGACGACTTGGCATAATTGATGGAATCATGAATTCTGAGCTCTACCAGAAAATCCTAAAGGAGAATGTCCGGCCATCAGTTCGTGACCTCAAGTGCACTTGGGTTATGCAGCAGGACAATGATCCAAAACACAACAGCAAGTCCACCTCCAAATTGGTTCAAACAAAGCAAAATTTAGGTTTTAGAGTGGCCTAGTCAAACTCAAGACTTAAATCCAATTGAGATGCTGTATCATGAGCTTACACAGGCTTTTCATGTTGGAAAACCCTCCAAAGTTGCTGAATTAAAACCATTCTGCAAAGAGTGGGCCAAAATTGCTGCACAGCAATGTGAAACACTCATTGCCAAACGCTTGATTGCAGTTATTGCCGCCAAGGGTGGCACAACCAGTTATTAGGTTTAGGGGGCAATTACTTTTTCAAATAAAGTCAGGCAGGTTTGGACAGCTTTTTTACCTTAACCACCTGCCAACCAGGCCAATTCTGATATTTCTCTCCTACATGTAAAAATCATCATTTTTTTGCTAGAAAATTACATAGAACCCCCAAACATTATATATGTTTTTAAGAGACTCTAGAGAATACAATGTTGTTCATTGCAACTTTTTATCTCGCACAGTATTTGCGCAGCAATTTTTCAAATGCTTTTTTTTTTTTAGAAAAAAAACAGTTTTGTGCTTTAAAAAAAAACAGTAAAGTAAGCCAAATTTTTTTTGTATAATGTGAAAGATAAAGTAAACACCAAGAATTACCGCGCTACTCTATGCATTGATGATAAAGTTCTATAAAATTAAATAAAAGCTGCAGTCCTAAAGTGAGGCGTGCACATAATAGACAAAAATAATCAAAAAAGACTGCGCTAAAAGGAATGACATGTGTTGTAACTATACAAACATGAATAAGTGAATAAATGAATACAATTTATCAAGTAATACAAAATATTAATGATAATTAGACACAAAAAATCTCTTGAAAGTGAATAGAAATAAAAAAATAAAAGTGAATAAATAAGGAAAGTCCCAAATGAAATTAAGTATTGAGCACCAAATAACAAAAGTGACTGAGGATGGAATAGGAATGGTCGAAAAGCAAACAGTCCTTGGAGCCAAGGCAGATACAATTGGTGATCGTAGATGTTAAACGACAAACACCCAGTGAGGAATCCTCCACCTAATAAGATGTGCGCTTACCAGAGGTAAGCTGTAAGTCAGCTTCATTATGGACATCCACTCAGGGGAAATCAGCTCCTCAAGTCTCCTCACAGGGAAGGGGCAGACAGGATCTCTCCGTACAATGGATTCAATCGGCATATCGGGGGGACCCAGAAGGATAAAGAATATTCTCCATAGTGTAAATCGGTATAACCATTCATTTAAGTAAAGGGATAATCACACTTACATGTAAAATCACGGTATTAGGCACATAGGAAATAAAACAGCCGGCCGGCTGTTTTATTTCCTATGTGCCTAATACCGTGATTTTACATGTAAGTGTGATTATCCCTTTACTTAAATGGTTATACCGATTTACACTATGGAGAATATTCTTTATCCTTCTGGGTCCCCCCGATATGCTGATTGAATCCATTGTACGGAGAGATCCTGTCTGCCCCTTCCCTGTGAGGAGACTTGAGGAGCTGATTTCCCCTGAGTGGATGTCCATAAATAAGCTGACTTACAGCTTACCTCCGGTAAGCGCACATCTTATTAGGTGGAGGATTCCTCACTGGGTGTTTGTCGTTTAACATCTACGATCACCAATTGTATCTGCCTTGGCTCCAAGGACTGTTTGCTTTTCGACAATTCCTGTTCCATCCTCAGTCACTTTTGTTATTTGGTGCTCAATACTTAATTTCATTTGGGACTTTCCTTATTTATTCACTTTTATTTTTTTATTTCTATTCACTTTCAAGAGATTTTTTGTGTCTAATTATCATTAATATTTTGTATTACTTGATAAATTGTATTCATTTATTCACTTATTCATGTTTGTATAGTTACAACACATGTCATTCCTTTTAGCGCAGTCTTTTTTGATTATTTTTGTCTATAATGTGAAAGATGAAGTTACGCTGAGTAAATAGATACCTAACATGTCACGCTTCAAAATTGCACACACTCGTGGAATTGCACCAAGCTTTGGTACTTAAAAATCCGCATAGGCGACGCTTTAAAATGTTTTACTGGTTACATATTTTGAGTTAGAGGAGGGCTAGGGCTAAAATTTATTTCTCTCACTCTAACGTTCGGCGACACCTCATGTGTGGTTTGAACAGTTTTCATACGTGGGCGAGACTTGCATATGCATTCGCTTCTGTGTGCGAGCACTCGGGGACAGGGGCACTTTAAAAAAAATATATATATATATATTTTTTATTGTTAATTTTACTTTACATTTTTTATTTTGCCACTTTAAAACATCCCTTTTGATCACTTTTGTTCCTAATTACAAGGAATGTAAACATCCCTTGTAATCGGAATATGGCATGATCGGTCCTCTTTACAATGAAATATGGGGTCAATAAGACCCCACATCTCACCTCTAGGCTGGGTAGCCTGAAATAAAAACAAAAAAAAAACGATCTCGGCTTCCCTGCATCGCGCAGGCCTGAGACGATCATAGAGACTCCGGCGACCATCTGGTCCGCCGGAAATGTCTATGGTAAATTTCCAGGGCCGGCGGATCCCTTCTCAGACTCGCTGATCGCAGCAGTGAGTCGGTAGAAGCACCGGAGGGCGGCGGGAGGGGGGACGTCCCCTCTTGCCACTCGTAGGAATGATCAAGCAGCTGACCAGCGGCTATGATCATTCTTATGGTGTAGGGAATCGCTGGCTGAAGAAGTCGATATCTGAATGATGCCTGTAGCTGCAGGCATCGTTCAGATATCCTCGCACAAAGCCCAGAACGTCATATGACGGCCAGCCGTCGGCAAGTGGTTAATAAATGAAAACCTCATTTAGAAACTGCATTTTGTATTTACTCAGATTATTTTTATGTAATAATATTTGCTTGATCTGAGTCATGTAAGTGCGACTAATATGCAAATAAATAAAAAATCAGTAAGGGGGCAAATACTTTTTCACACAACTGTATGTTCGTGTAAATATGCTAGTAGAAGTTAAAATATATTGAATATTTTAGGTAGTTTTGTCAACTTTTTTTTTTTTTTTCATTTCCTCTAAACTTGCCAAAAAATCAAACCCCACTGGAACAGCAGAAATGTATACTCGGGGTTCATTATCATTGGTGTGTATTTAGCAGTAGTTACCTCAATGCACACTGCAACTCATGCAACTAAGTGCAGTGCGTTGTGGCGCTAGTAAAGTGGTAGCTTTAATATTTTAGGTGAATTTGATGCCTGGCTCCCATAATTTGTCCCACCCTGTATGAGCATATACATAATGGCTTCTGTTCATCTGTGGGTTATATAAAAAAAGAGGCTAAATGGTGACAAAAGCAAAATTGTTCTTCACAGTGGTCAATCACCAACTCTGCTCTTGTTCTTGTTTTAATTCCTCCAGTGATTTTGTTTTATAAATGGCTAGTATGTGCCCACGCATGAAGTGCAGCTCGTACGCACTGCAGCTTGATCAAATTAAATGGCCTGTCCAATGCAGCAGACCAGTGTGAATGGGTCCTTAATACTTTTTAACCATGTCCATGGTTAAAATTTTATATGTTAAACAGGAGTTCCAGTCATATTTGTGTTTATTAAAAGTCAGCAGCTGCAATAACTCTAACTGCTGACTTTTAATAAACAGACAATCCTCTGTCCCAGGATCCAGCGATGTGCTCACCTGAGCCGTTCTTTCCATCATCTTCTGTCCCTGGTGCTGGCATCTCAACTGTGGGCACCCAGCCGCACTGCGCATTGTGAATGGTCCCACAGTCTTCTGTGACCTATGACGTGTCCAAGAAGACTCTGAGGGTGTGGAGTAGAACTTCAAGCGGAAGTAGGAGCTGACACCTGTCAAAACCAGGTTACCCCCCCCCAAAAAAAAGTGTCATATCCTAAAAAGCTGCAGGGCCTTAAGCCAAACTCCCGCTTTAACAAATCTATGCTACCTATACTTCTGGTATTTCGTCTGGAGTTCTGCTTAAAATGGAGTTCCGCCGTTTTTTTTTGTTTGTTTTTTTTTTTAAAGTCAGCAGATACAAATACTGCAGCTGCTGACTTTTAAAACAGGGACACTTACCTGTCCAGGGCGCCCGCGATGTCGGCACCGGAAGCCAATCTATCCCTCAGCTGTCGGGTGCTGCCGCCGCCATCCTCGGTAAGGGAATCAGGAAGTGAAGCCTTGTGACTTCACTTCCTGGTTCCCTACTGCGCATGTGCTATCCCACTGGTCCCTGCTGTGTTCTGGGACCCGTGTGTATCCCAGAAAACAGCGGGGGGGGGGGGACGGGAAGTGGCATAGATACCCGTGGGTGGCTCGGGTATCTATGCCCGGAAGTGGGAGCAAAATGCCTGCATTAGACAGGTATCTGCTCCCCCCCCCCCCGAAAGGTGCCAAATGTGACACCGGAGGGGGGGGGAGCCGGAAAAGCAGACATTCCATTTTTGGATGGAACTCCATTTTAAGAGTGATACTAGAAACTACTGGAACAGAACACCTTGGCATGTCAACACAAATTTTTTGTGAGCTGTTGAGAGATATACTGTAAATCTGCTTACACATTTTATCCAGAAATACCTTGACTGAGGAGTTTTTCATCCTAATTGAAGAAATGTCTGTGAGGGTATTTAGCCATCCAGGTTATAGAAAATCTATTTGTAGCAAGTCAAAAGTAACCGGACTGGTTTGCGTGACAACATCTCCCTGATCATTGGTGACCTGAGGCAAAAACTGCAGTTTACCTGTGTTGTCAGGTGCAGGTCTTGTGTTGTGTAAAGAAGGCTGGCATATTTGTCAATCTGGGTGTTGTGGGCTATTCAGCTATAGTTGGCAGAGCATAGAAAGGTATTTTAAATCAATATTTTTTTTTTTATTGAATATTTCAGAGAACATAAGTGAAAAACATGTAGAAAAATAGTCACTCAGACATGCACTTCTTCAGCTTATTACACAGTCTTGAGGATTGTTCTATAACAAAGTCTGTATACAGTAGACATGTAAACCAAGGTAAAAAATGTGATATATAAAGTATATCTTGTTAGATCAAGAGTGAGGAACACCACTCCCCTGCCCAGGCACCCCAACTGGGAACACACTACACTCAGGAGGAGAGCGGCGACCCCCAGCCCTCTTTTGGGGAGTTGTATTGTTTTCATTGTTAGATAACGTCTAGTGTTAGACTAAGTAGTATATGAAAAAGACATTGGTGTTCGAAAAAGAAAAAAGTAAGAACTATAAAATATAAGATGATATAAAATAAAATTAGAAAAAAAAGAAGAAAAACACAGTCAGATAGTTACTTCCCTTTGGTAGTACAGTATGGTTTATAAGTGATACATTTAGGACTTATATTTCATTGTGTACCAATCTACCCATTTTTCCCATATTCTTTTGGGCTTTACTGTAATTGTTTTGGGTTGATGCATATACCATCTCGTACGCTGTGTGAGTGTTAGCCGTATTTATTACTTCATGTAGAGACGGGGTTTGTTGCTCTCCAATGGCGCATTATCGTTAATCGGGCACTCAGAAGAATGTGAACGGCTATGGTCCTGTATTCTGGTAGAATTAACTCTGTCTAAGGATAAAATTGCATTTCCTGGCGGCATGGGTACTTTAATATTCAATACTTTCCAAAAGGGGATTATAGTAGGGCAAGACCAGAGTATATGGTACAATGTTCCTCCAGCAGGTATTGGAACTTTGTGGTGAGAATTTAGCTATTCTATGGGGTGTCAGATACTATCTGAAGAGGATTTTCTGTGATAATTCCCATAAGTTTACACTCTTTGTCGCAGAGTACGTGATGTGAAGTGCCTTTCGCCATTGTTCCAGGGAGTAAGAAGTATCTAAGTCCTTCTCCCAGGCAATCATATGAGTTGTTTTCAAGGGTATATCCTTATTTTTCAGTATATTCTAGAACAACGATATACCTTTAATCTTGGTGGTAGGGTTTCTGTAGTATTGGAGTACTCTCCATGACATCTCAATATTTGTTTTCAAGATGGAGCATGGTAGATGTGTAATTCTTTGGTATGTGTAATATTCTGAGTTAGCTAGGTTGTATTCTATTTGTAAGGACCTGAAGGTTTTTGGAGTTGGATGTATCATCATATCTTCAATTTTTTCTATCCCTTTTCCCCCCCAGCTTGAGACGTTTAAGTCAGGTATGATGTGTGTCAAGCTATAGGTAGGCATTGATAGCGTGGAAGTAATGGAGTCCTGAGATGGAGTGTTTAACCACTTCAATACCAGGCACTTAGACACCTTCCCACCCAGGCCAATTTTCAGCTTTCAGCGCTGTTGCAATTTGAATGACAATTGCGCGGTCATACAGTACTGTACCCAAACAAATTTTTTATCATTTTGTTCCCACAAATAGAGCTTTCTTTTGGTGGTATTTGATCACCTCTGCTGTTTTTATTTTTTGCGCAACAAATAAAAAAAGACCAAAAATTTTCGAAAAAAAACATTTTGTAAATAAAGTACGTTTTCTCCTTCAATGATGGGCAGTGATATGGCTGCACTGACGGGCACTGATACGGTGGCACTGATGGGCACCGATGAGGTGGCACCAATGAGGTGGCACTGATGAGGTGGCACTGACGTTCACTGATGATGGGCACTGATAGGCAGCACTGATGGGCACTGATAGGTGGCACTGGTATGCGGCACTGATGGGCACTCATAGGTGGCACCGGTGGGCACTCATAGGCGGCACTGATGGGCACTCGTAGGTGGCATTGATTGGTACATATGGGTGGCACTGATGGGTACTTATGGGTGGCACTGATGGGCACTGATAGGTGGGCACTGATGGACAATGACAGGTGGCACCGATGGGCAATGACAGGTGGCACTGATAAAACATTGGGGGCATTGCTGGGCAGATCTTGGACATAATGGTGCCAATCAGTGCCCATTTGTGGGCACTGATTGGCACAGATTGGGCACATATGGATGGCCATGGGGTACATACCTGGCCATCCACATGTTGCCCCTTCCCTGGTGGTCCTAGTGGCGATCCCTGGTGGTCCAGTGTGGTGATCTGAGGGGGGCTGCACTGGTAAACAATCAGCGCAGACCTCCCCTGCCAGGAGAGCCGCCGATTGGCTCTCCTCTACTCGCGTCTGTCAGACGCGAGTGAGGAAGAGCCGATCAACGGCTCTTCCCATTGACAGCGTGATCAGCCGTGATTGGACACGGCTGATCACGTGGTAAAGAGCCTCCGCCGGAGGCTCTTTACCAAGATCGGTGGAGCGGTGTATCAGGCTGACACACCGCTCCACCGATCGCCGCGATCCGCGCCCCCGGGGGCGCGCGGCGGCATGTTATCCTGCTGGACGTCATATGACGCCCAGTCAGGATAACAGAACCACTTCCCGGACGTCAATCCGCTATAGGGCGCGCAGGAAGTGGTTAACAAAGCTCTCCAGGCATAAAGTGATGTTGTGATGGTGGGAGAAAGCGATGTGTATCTAGGGGTGTATTGTTGTCTAGTAAGAAGTAAGTGATAAAGATCGCCCATAGCAAGGTATTTTAAAGTCTTACTGACTCAACACAGTCTACCTCCTGTGAGATATTGGTGGCATTGGACTAAAATTGCACAGGGTAGTTTCGCATATGAAACACAGATTTGTACAGAATTGTCATTATTGCATGAGTTACTTAAACCTACATCAGTCTATAAATAATATATTCTATTTCATGAGACATTAGCCTTCATGCACATTCTGATGTCAATAGGGCCTGTGTATGAAAAATGTGTTGACAATAACATCTGTGTTGTCCATAGCAACCAAACCTTTCCCAGCTTCTTTGCAATGCAGTTGAAAATAAAACCAGCATTGAAATCAGTTGCTATGGACAACAGGAAATGTTCTTGCTGGCACACTTTTCATATAAAAGCTCCCTTTTAAATTCCAGATGTTTTTGTGGGGCTTTTATTAGGGGTGATTGGTAAGGCAGAGGTGAAGAGTCGGGCAGATAAAGTCATGCTCTCCACTTCAGCCAATCAGAGAAAGCTTTGTATTCACTTATAAAAGTACAGAGTTTGCTGTGAAGGGCTGAGCAGTGCTCAGGTCACCTTGATTTGTCAGGAAGTTCCCATACTTCTCCTGGAACACAGTGCTGCAATAAGGTACATGTAGCTGATGCTGGGTACACTTTTTATACAGGGCTGACAGTGGGCATCAATTAGTAAGAGAAGTTTTTTTTTTTTTTTTTTTGTGGGCGTTCTTGAGTCCAAACTAACTTTTTAAAATTAAAGTAAACATGGATTTAGGCTTTAACCACTTCCATACCGGGCCTATTATGGCACTCCTCTACTACATGTAAAAATCAGCATTTTTTTTTTTTTTTGCTAGAAAATTACTCAGAACCCCCAAACATTTTATATGTTTTTTTAGCAAACACCCTAGGGAATAAAATGGTGGTCATTGCAACTTTTTATGTCGCACGGTATGTGCACAACAATTTTTCAAACATGTTTTTTTTTTATTTTTTGGAAAATGAATTAAAAAAATAACAAAACCGTAAAGTTAGCCCAATTGTTTTGTATAATGTGAAAGATGAAGTTACGCCGAGTAAATGGATACCCAACATGTCACATTTTAAAATTGCACACACTCATGGAATGGCGTCAAACTTCGGTACTTAAAAATCTCCATAGACGACACTAACATTTTTTACATTATATGAGGACCCTAAAAAGGGACACAAGTACCCCCCGGTACAGCGGGTCTCTAAGGGCGAACAAAATATGTTAATATCATTTATTAGAAATGTTTTTTAAAAAACAGCATGTATAAAAACATAACGTTTACTAAAAGTGCTGTATTATCTGCTGTTTGTTTTTTTTAAAAACATTTCTAATAAATGATATTTTATGATATTAACATATTTTTTTCGCCCTTAAAGTCCCGGTGTACCGGGGGGTACTTGAGTCCCTTTTTAGGGTCCTCATATAATGTCTATTGGGATGTTGGCAACACCCTTTTGAGAATAACGTTTCTCTTTTGTGGTTCACCATATATACTAAGACTTTTTTACAGGTTACCAGCTTACAGTTACAGAGGAGGTCTAGTGCTAGAATTATTGCTCTCACTCTAGCGCACACGGTGGCACTTTATTTTTTTTATTTTTATTGCTTATTTTACTGTTTTTGGTTTTTTTTTTTTTTTTTTTTACACTTTTTCTCTTAATTTTTTTTTTTTTTTAACTTTTATTCCTATTACAAGGAATGTAAACATCCCTTGTAATAGGAATGGTGTGTGACAGGTACTCTTTATGGAGAGATGTGGGGTCAATAAGACCCCACATCGCTCCTCCAGGCTGGAAAGCATGAGATCAAAAAAAGAATTCACGATCCCATACTTTCCAGCCGCGATCACGGCTTTGTTTACAAGCGCGGCCCGGATGTGACATCATAACATTACGCCTGGGTTTACGACGGTCATAGAGATGTCTGGAAATCTCTATGATCGTCATCCAGCAGCGGCCGATTCTTTCTCCAGGTCCCCGATGACACAGGAGAGCCCGGAGAAGCACTGGAGGGCGGCGGAATGGGGGGGGGGGGATGTCCACTCCTGGTGCCTGTAAGAACAATCTAGCGGCTGAACGGCTGCTATGATCATTCTTACGGTGCACACAATCGCCGGCTGAAAACAAGGATATCTAAATGATGCCTGTAGCTGCAGGCATCATTCAGATATTCCCACTGAAAGTCAAGGATGTCATATGACGGCCTTGGGCTGGAAGTGGTTAAAGTGTTACTAAACCCAGGAACCTGCATTCAATATATCTGGTCTTCCACAGTACACAGAACATAGAAATGCAATAGTTTTAGTAAATATAAACTGCTAAATACCTTTTCTCATCAGTAGTTAGCTCAGTCTTATGACTTCTATCAGTGTCTGGTTAAAGCTTGTAAGAGGAGTTTTCATTCTCCCCTGATTGTCTTGAGAATGCAGGACCCTCTGTGTAGACAGTGCTGATTGGCCGTTTGCTGATCACATGCACTCTCCCAAGAGAAAAAAAAATCTCTTGCAATACACCAAACTGAGCATGTGCAGCTTGCCCCCAAGGCTCTGTTCTATCAGGAGATAGTTTGTGGACTGTAGAAGAAGGGGAGGATCAGAGAAGACGGGATCAAACAGCCTTTTTATATAATGCAGAGGATTAACCCCTTAAGTTCCACAGTGAGTATAACCAGCATGCTTTACTGCAGGGGTCAGCAACATTTTTCCACTTAAGGGCCAGATTCAATGTGTGTGAATGCATGGAGGGCCGCATTCACCTGCTAATAAATGAAGATAGGGGGTAAAGGGGGGGGGATACAGAGGTGGCCTGTGGACAGGGGGGGGATACAGAGGTGGCCTGTGGACAGGGGGGGATACAGAGGTGGCCTGTGGACAGGGGGGGGATACAGAGGTGGCCTGTGGACAGGGGGGGGATACAGAGGTGGCCTGTGGACAGGGGGGGATACAGAGGTGGCCTGTGGACAGGGGGGGATACAGAGGTGGCCTGTGGACAGGGGGGGATACAGAGGTGGCCTGTGGACAGGGGGGGATACAGAGGTGGCCTGTGGACAGGGGGGGATACAGAGGTGGACAGGGGGGGATACAGAGGTGGCCTGTGGACAGGGGGGGATACAGAGGTGGCCTGTGGACAGGGGGGGATACAGAGGTGGCCTGTGGACAGGGGGGGATACAGGGTGGCCTGTGGACAGGGGGGGATACAGAGGTGGCCTGTGGACAGGGGGGGATACAGAGGTGGCCTGTGGACAGGGGGGGATACAGAGGTGGACAGGGGGGGGGGATACAGAGGTGGACAGGGGGGGGGGATACAGAGGTGGACAGGGGGGGGGATACAGAGGTGGACAGGGGGGGGGATACAGAGGTGGACAGGGGGGGGGATACAGAGGTGGACAGGGGGGGATACAGAGGTGGACAGGGGGGGATACAGAGGTGGACAGGGGGGGATACAGAGGTGGACAGGGGGGGGATACAGAGGTGGACAGGGGGGGGATACAGAGGTGGACAGGGGGGGGATACAGAGGTGGACAGGGGGGGGGGATACAGAGGTGGACAGGGGGGGGGATACAGAGGTGGACAGGGGGGGGGATACAGAGGTGGACAGGGGGGGGATACAGAGGTGGACAGGGGGGGGATACAGAGGTGGACAGGGGGGGATACAGAGGTGGACAGGGGGGGGGGATACAGAGGTGGACAGGGGGGGGGGATACAGAGGTGGACAGGGGGGGGGATACAGAGGTGGACAGGGGGGGGGGGGATACAGGGGGGGGATACAGAGGTGGACAGGGGGGGGATACAGAGGTGGACAGGGGGGGGGATACAGAGGTGGACAGGGGGGGATACAGAGGTGGACAGGGGGGGATACAGAGGTGGACAGGGGGGGGATACAGAGGTGGCCTGTGGACAGGGGGGGATACAGAGGTGGCCTGTGGACAGGGGGGGGATACAGAGGTGGCCTGTGGACAGGGGGGGATACAGAGGTGGCCTGTGGACAGGGGGGGATACAGAGGTGGCCTGTGGACAGGGGGGGATACAGAGGTGGACAGGGGGGGATACAGAGGTGGCCTGTGGACAGGGGGGGATACAGAGGTGGACAGGGGGGATACAGAGGTGGCCTGTGGACAGGGGGGGATACAGAGGTGGCCTGTGGACAGGGGGGGATACAGAGGTGGCCTGTGGACAGGGGGGGATACAGAGGTGGACAGGGGGGGATACAGAGGTGGACAGGGGGGATACAGAGGTGGACAGGGGGGGATACAGAGGTGGACAGGGGGGGATACAGAGGTGGACAGGGGGGGGGATACAGAGGTGGACAGGGGGGGGGATACAGAGGTGGACAGGGGGGGGGGATACAGAGGTGGACAGGGGGGGGGGGATACAGAGGTGGACAGGGGGGGGGATACAGAGGTGGACAGGGGGGGGGGGATACAGAGGTGGACAGGGGGGGGGGGGGATACAGAGGTGGACAGGGGGGGGAATACAGAGGTGGACAGGGGGGGGATACAGAGGTGGACAGGGGGGGATACAGAGGTGGCCTGTGGACAGGGAGTGATACAGAGGTGGCTGTGGACGGAGGGGGGGGGGGGGAGTCACGGGGGGACAAAGCTGCTTCATAAAGGATATAATTTTATTGTACAAAATACAAAAAACACTAAAACTGGGTACCCATCACAAACACCAGGATTATATTAAAATTAAGACAACGTTGTCCGTTTTAAGGGCAGCTGCGTCACTCTGACAGCACACACACACACTAATTTTTCAATTATTTATTAAAGTGCAGTCCCTAATACTAGACTAGTCTATAAGTCCCGGTGACAAACACCATAATAAAATATGTCTATCCTGTCACTATATTCGTTAATAGGACCCCTTGATGGGGTATGATTGGATAGGAAGTAATTGGTAGACACTTGATGGTATTCCCTGTGATATAATTATCTGGAGTATGAACTAATTGTAAGCTGGTATTTAGTCAGATGTAAATAAGTGGCATGTATCCACAGTGAGTAAACAGTCCAGAAAGCAAAGTAGACAAATGTCCAAATAGTGCTATGTGAATTTTTTCACACCGTGGATCCCACTGTTGGATAGCAGTATGTAAATAGTCACTATAATGCAGAGTAGACTATTTCAGGTTGGGGAAGATAGGGGTCAAGGAAAGTGTTTTTTTTTTTTTTTATTTATTTTTTTATCTTTATAAGGACAAATGGTCCGCTCACCCGACCTCACCGAGGCAACAACGGTGTCACACTTTGGGCAAAAAACAGCAAACCGGACACTGTGTGGTGTCATCCAATGCACCTTGTTGCCATAGGGGGTCTGTTGAGCTGCAGTGAATAGCCGTCGAACTATCACAATAATCGATCATCCAGGCCACCATCCAACTTCCTCAGCCGAGTTAGCTTCAACTGGTCAACTGCGCATGCATGGGCGTGGCGTAATACGTCATCCGTGACGCAGGAAACCTCTCTGTCGCAGGGTAAACTCTGACATGTTTCACCAGATAGCACTGTTTTTTTTTCAAGGATCCAAACGGGATCCAAAGGTGGCTGTGTACGGGGGGGGGGGATACAGAGGTGGCTGTGTACAGGGGGGGAGATACAGAAGTGGCTGTGTACGGGGGGTTGTACAGAGGTGGCTGTGTACGGGGGGTTGTACAGAGGTGGCTGTGGACAGGGGGGTATAGAGGTGGCTGTGGACGGGGGGGGGTATAGAGGTGGCTGTGGACGGGGGGGTATAGAGGTGGCTGTGGACGGGGGGGTATAGAGGTGGCTGTGGACGGGGGGGTATAGAGGTGGCTGTGGACGGGGGGGGTATAGAGGTGGCTGTGGATGGGGGGGGTATAGAGGTGGCTGTGGACGGGGGGGGTATAGAGGTGGCTGTGGACGGGGGGGGGTATAGAGGTGGCTGTGGACGGGGGGGGTATAGAGGTGGCTGTGGACAGGGGGGGGATACAGAGGTGGCCTGTGGACAGGGGGGGATACAGAGGTGGCCTGTGGACAGGGGGGGATACAGAGGTGGCCTGTGGACAGGGGGGGATACAGAGGTGGCCTGTGGACAGGGGGGGATACAGAGGTGGCCTGTGGACAGGGGGGGATACAGAGGTGGCCTGTGGACAGGGGGGGATACAGAGGTGGCCTGTGGACAGGGGGGGATACAGAGGTGGCCTGTGGACAGGGGGAGATACAGAGGTGGCCTGTGGACAGGGGGGGATACAGAGGTGGCCTGTGGACAGGGGGGGATACAGAGGTGGCCTGTGGACAGGGGGGGGATACAGAGGTGGACAGGGGGGGGATACAGAGGTGGACAGGGGGGGATACAGAGGTGGACAGGGGGGGATACAGAGGTGGACAGGGGGGGATACAGAGGTGGACAGGGGGGGATACAGAGGTGGACAGGGGGGGATACAGAGGTGGACAGGGGGGGGATACAGAGGTGGACAGGGGGGGGATACAGAGGTGGACAGGGGGGGGGGGATACAGAGGTGGACAGGGGGGGGGGATACAGAGGTGGACAGGGGGGGGGGATACAGAGGTGGACAGGGGGGGGGATACAGAGGTGGACAGGGTGGGGGGAGATACAGAGGTGGACAGGGGGGGATACAGAGGTGGCCTGTGGACAGGGAGTGATACAGAGGTGGCTGTGGACGGGGGGGGGGGGGGGAGGAGTCACGGGGGGACAAAGCTGCTTCATAAAGGATATAATTTTATTGTACAAAATACAAAAAACACTAAAACTGGGTACCCATCACAAACACCAGGATTATATTAAAATTAAGACAACGTTGTCCGTTTTAAGGGCAGCTGCGTCACTCTGACAGCACACACACACACTAATTTTTCAATTATTTATTAAAGTGCAGTCCCTAATACTAGACTAGTCTATAAGTCCCGGTGACAAACACCATAATAAAATATGTCTATCCTGTCACTATATTCGTTAATAGGACCCCTTGATGGGGTATGATTGGATAGGAAGTAATTGGTAGACACTTGATGGTATTCCCTGTGATATAATTATCTGGAGTATGAACTAATTGTAAGCTGGTATTTAGTCAGATGTAAATAAGTGGCATGTATCCACAGTGAGTAAACAGTCCAGAAAGCAAAGTAGACAAATGTCCAAATAGTGCTATGTGAATTTTTTCACACCGTGGATCCCACTGTTGGATAGCAGTATGTAAATAGTCTACTCTGCATTATAGTGACTATTTCAGGTTGGGGAAGATAGGGGTCAAGGAAAGTGTTTTTTTTTTTTTTTTTTTTTTTTTCTTTATAAGGACAAATGGTCCGCTCACCCGACCTCACCGAGGCAACAACGGTGTCACACTTTGGGCAAAAAACAGCAAACCGGACACTGTGTGGTGTCATCCAATGCACCTTGTTGCCATAGGGGGTCTGTTGAGCTGCAGTGAATAGCCGTCGAACTATCACAATAATCGATCATCCAGGCCACCATCCAACTTCCTCAGCCGAGTTAGCTTCAACTGGTCAACTGCGCATGCATGGGCGTGGCGTAATACGTCATCCGTGACGCAGGAAACCTCTCTGTCGCAGGGTAAACTCTGACATGTTTCACCAGATAGCACTGTTTTTTTTCAAGGATCCAAACGGGATCCAAAGGTGGCTGTGTACGGGGGGGGGGATACAGAGGTGGCTGTGTACAGGGGGGGAGATACAGAAGTGGCTGTGTACGGGGGGTTGTACAGAGGTGGCTGTGGACGGGGGGGTATAGAGGTGGCTGTGGACGGGGGGGTATAGAGGTGGCTGTGGACGGGGGGGTATAGAGGTGGCTGTGGACGGGGGGGTATAGAGGTGGCTGTGGACGGGGGGGTATAGAGGTGGCTGTGGACGGGGGGGTATAGAGGTGGCTGTGGACGGGGGGGGTATAGAGGTGGCTGTGGACGGGGGGGGGGGTATAGAGGTGGCTGTGGATGGGGGGTATAGAGGTGGCTGTGGATGGGGGGGGGTATAGAGGTGGCTGTGGACGGGGGGGGGTATAGAGGTGGCTGTGGACGGGGGGGGGGTATAGAGGTGGCTGTGGATGGGGGGGGGTATAGAGGTGGCTGTGGACGGGGGGGGGGTATAGAGGTGGCTGTGGACGGGGGGGGGGGGTATAGAGGTGGCTGTGGACGGGGGGGGTATAGAGGTGGCTGTGGACGGGGGGGGTATAGAGGTGGCTGTGGACGGGGGGTATACAGAGGTGGCTGTGGACGGGGGGTATACAGAGGTGGCTGTGGACGGGGCGGATACAGAGGTGGCTGTGGACGGGGCGGATACAGAGGTGGCTGTGGACGGGGCGGATACAGAGGTGGCTGTGGACGGGGCGGATACAGAGGTGGCTGTGGACGGGGCGGATACAGAGGTGGCTGTGGACGGGGCGGATACAGAGGTGGCTGTGGACGGGGCGGATACAGAGGTGGCTGTGGACGGGGCGGATACAGAGGTGGCTGTGGACGGGGCGGATACAGAGGTGGCTGTGGACGGGGGGGGGGAGATACAGAGGTGGCTGTGGACGGGGGGGTACAGAGGTGGCTGTGGATGAGGGGGGGTACAGAGGTGGCTGTGGACAGGGCGGATACAGAGGTGGCTGTGGACAGGGCGGATACAGAGGTGGCTGTGTACGGGGGGGGGGGGGAGATACAGAAGTGGCTGTGTACGGAGGGTTGTACAGAGGTGGCTGTGGACGGGGGGGTACAGAGGTGGCTGTGGACGGGGGGGTACAGAGGTGGCTGTGGACGAGGGGGGGTACAGAGGTGGCTGTGGACTGTATTATATTATACTGTCCTATTATTCACTCTGTATATAAATGTAATCTGCAAAAGTGTCTGTGTTCTATAGTAAAAATGCAGCTATATACCTCATTAAGAGCGCCACTCGGTGCTCACGTGACCCGCCGCCTCTCTTTTCTTCATCTAACAACTGCAGGGCCGAGAATGACGTCAGTCAGGAGGGGAGGGAGGGAGGCCTGAGCCGCCGAGCAGCGCTCTTGATGAGGTATATAGCTGCATTTTTATTATATAACACAGAGACTTTTGCAGATGACGTTTTTAAACAGGCAACCCCTTGTGCACGGGTCAGGTGTCCATGTATTAATCACGGGCACTGACAAGCCAGAGATTTAGCGATGGCGGGCCGTGGGTGCCGACCCCTGCTTTACTGCATATACAGACTGATTTTACTGTTGTGGGTTTAGTAACTCTTTAAGATGATTGAAGACTGGCAAATTGCTAGGGTCACCCCAAGAGTGCACCTATAAAACCCCACCTACTGTGTGAGGCACTAGTTTTGCTTTTGTCCTTTTAGTGATGGACATGTGCTCCTCTGGCAAAGTGTTTTTTCTTTTTTCACCAATTTTTTTTTTGTGGAATGGGTGTGAAAAGTAAGACAGCGTTTCCTTCAAATTGACACCAATTCCTGGCATTTAATAACATAATCCATAGTGTGTAGCACACTATGTGGTTTTATAAGCAGAGGATTTAGGAATTATCCCATCTAGTGTCAAGAAGATGAGGTAAATACATCACGCCTCCCAGATGATGCATTCCCACCCACCTTTTTTTGCCGAAAACACAGAGCATGTTGCTGTACTCTTGCTGCCATTCTACAGAGACAAAGTCACAGGAATACAGCCAGTGCCTAGGTTATAGTAGCTCCTTATCCACACGCTTAAAACCCCATCCATTCTGCATGTTAGCCTATGCTTGCCACACTTGGGATCCCCCATCTAACAATAGGAGACCATAGGAGCAAGGGAGCTGGGACAAAAAGGCTAAATAGCATGCAATCTGCAGATGGCCTACAGTAAAACTCACACCTCTGTTAAAAGTGATAGCTGTTCCCTTGTGCTGGAGCAATGCCCTATAATGACATGGCCCCCCTCAGCTGCCTCTTGCTCGCTCTTAGGCTTGCACCATGCAGCCTGTCTGACTAAATAAGATGTCTCTGCTACAAAGTCTGAATTCTTTGGAAAACTCTTGGCACTTCTGGAACATTAGGTTTCTTGAGGCCAGAAATGCGTCTATTTCCCCTGACCTCGTCCAGGATTTAGAGGTGGGACCTCCTTTACTTGAGGATATTTAGGGAGAAAAGTATTGACCTTGATTTTGTGATGGAGACTGCAGAGGATTTTGTATCCCCTTGCATTTTATGCGGCGCAAGGCACTATGGCTTTCTGCTAAATTTTCTCTTCAGTGGACAAACTAATTGATGTGGTGCACACTAACCTTTCCTTAAGAACACCTGATTCTCCACAGCCTAAAGAAGTCCCTATGGGCGTTAAGAAAACCTGGTCAAGAATGACCTTTCAAATATACGCACAAATTGGTTGTGCAGTTTGAAGACTGGCCCAATCCTGAGAGTATTGACTCCTCCTCCTAAACATTTTGCTAAAATGTATCCTATGGAAAAATAATTTAAGAAGACTTGGGCTGTTCCAGTAGTGGATCTTGCTATTTCAGTTCTCAAAAAAACACCATACAGTTCTTAGTGAGGATTTTACCTCTGTTATTCATTTGATGGGCATCTGGAAACCTTCATTCTTTGCCCTTGAAGGTCCTGCCCTGCAGCCAGCTATTGCTGCCATGTCTATTTACCAAACTATTGCTAACTGGACAAGACATATGGACAGGTACCAGGGACCTGTTTTGGGGGACCCTGCTCTCTTAGAATAGTTGCAGCTGATTCCATTAGCATTATAGTTTTGTGTTGATGGTCTGAAGAATGTAATCCGCCAAGTCCCTAGAATGTCTCTTATCTCTGGGATTTTGAGGTTCAGAGCTATGTCTGCTGAACCTGGTTTTCTAAAAAAAAAAGTTTGTCAATGAGAAAGTCACTGGGGAAAAGGGCATTTCAACCCTATAAAAATAGTCCGTCTTCACTCTCCCTACATGTCTCCTTTCAAATCGAAGTTTAACACCTTCTTCTTTTTTGCAAGCCGTCGACTCCCTAGTCTATCAGGCCATGCTCAGAAGCCCTCCTTAGAATGAAGGGGTGCCCCCACTGGAGTCTTTTGGCTTTTTGTTCCACACTCAATCCAAGATGTTCCAGTCCTAAGGGTCAAATCCTGTTATTTCAAGGGGGTACAACATAAGAGTTTCTATCTCTGTCCCCTCTTCGCTTTTTTTCTTCCAATCTACCAGCTTCAGACCAAAAGAAGCCGGATTTAATGACCACCTTGTATCAACTTCAGGTGTAAGAAGTGGTTGTACTAGTTCCTTTTTATAAGAAAAATTTCAAGTTTTTTAATGGAAGCCTATTTACATTTGATGGAATCAATCTGTCACTGCTTCTCTCCAACAAGGAGAATATCTATCTAACCTCCTCACATCAGCACTTACTGGGTTTTGCAGTGGGTTACAACAGTTTGTTGCACTACCATTCTGGCTCTCCTCTGTGCCCAGAGTGTTGACAAAGGTGCTTGCTTCGCATTCATGTCACAGTTTACCTCGACAAAGACTTCATGCTAAAGCACCTCTCTCGGCCACAACCTTGTATGCCAACATTTGAAGGACAATTCAATTCCTTCAAACCTTTGGAAAGTTGATTATCCTGCCAAAGTCTGCTGTCTAGCCTAAGAACATCTTGAACACAGCCCAAGCCAGAATTTTCCTTCCCCCAAAAAAAAAGTTGCTACCCTAAGATCCCACATGAGGATCCTCAGGTCAAAAGGGCACCCCTCTGTTCACTTCTGCATGAAGGGTTTGATGGTAGCCTGCTTTTGAGGCAGTTCCCTTTGCCCAGTTTCACTCCAAGCCCTTTCAATCCAATATACTCACGATGTGGAACAAGCAAATCCAATCAACAGTCTGGGGAGCCATCATATTATCTCTGCAACACTGGACCACCCTTCTGCATGGTCACTCAGAGTACAGTTGGACAATGCCACAGGAGTGGCCAGCATAAACCATCAAAGGGGCACCAGAATCTAAGCTGCTCTAAAAGAGACATAACTAATGATCCCCTGGACAGAGATTCTCATTCTCTCAGGCATGCAGATCACCTAAGTAAAGCAGGCTGACTCCCTAAGTGATCAACGCCTTGACCGGGGGGGAGGGGGGGTGGCGGGGTGATGGTCTGGGCACACATAACCTTTTTTTTTTTTTAAATCTGTCAAAGGTGGGAGGAAATTGGATGTGGAAATCATGGTCTCCAGGTTCAAAAACAAGCTGAACAAATTCCTGGCTTAAACCAAGGATCCTCCAGTCTTCGTAGTGGATTCTTTGACTTTTTTTCCACTGCATCTCATTGCACCAAAATGGCACAGAAGAATGTGGTACACAGACTGGTGCCTCATTGACTAGCCTTAGCGTTTTCCAGAAGAGACCAGACTTGCTGGTCCAAGTCTCCTCTTCCATCCTGCTTCTTAGTTTGCTGGCTTCAACGGCATAGCTGTTGAAACCTAAGGCCTAAAAGATGGGGGTATTTCTGACTCTCTTCATTCCATCTTACCCAGGGCAAAAAAAACAATCTCACATGGAAGGCTTACTTAGCCTGGTGCAAGGACAGCTGACAGGGGAATACTCTATCAGTTGTATTTTGGCCTTTCGTTAGTTTGTTCTTGACCAGCATCTAGTCTTGAGTACCCTTAAGGGACAGGTTTCTGCTGTATCTATTCAATTACAGAAACCTGTTTTCTTCAGGAGGTTGCACATATAAATCCCTCAATGTGGCCTCTTGTGTCACTTTGGGATGTTAACTGTGTACTTTGTTCATCAGAGACTCCCTATGAACTGAACATTCTTACTCCCCTCCATGCTGCAGCATAGGTCTGATGCTTGCAGCTGTCTTATGCCGCGTACACACGGTCGGACTTTCCGGCATACTTGGTCCGGCGGACCAGAGTGTGCCGGACAATCCGCCCGTGTGTAGGCGCCGGCGGATTTTTCCGGCGGACTTTTTCCCAAAAGCCCGCCGGACCTAGATTTGAAACAAGTTTTAAATCTTTCCGTCGGACTCAGTTTTGGGCGGAAAGTCCGCTCGTGTGTGTGCTGGTCCGACGGAAAGCCCGCTCGTGTGTATGCTGGTCCGACGGACCAGATACGACGCGAGGGCAGGGTATTGCATCTCGCGCTCGCTGCAATAGGAAAAACAAATTTTCCTATTGCGGCGAGCACGGAGCATACCAGGCCCTTAGGTCTGGTATGGACTATAAAGGGAACCCCCTACGCCGAAAAAACGGCGTGGGGTCCCCCCTAAAATCCATACCAGACCCCGATCCGAGCACGCAGCCTGGCCGGTCAGGAAAGGGGGTGGGGACGAGCGAACGCCCCCCCTCCTGAACCGTACCAGGCCGCATGCCCTCAACATGGGGGGTGGGTGCTTTGGGGGAGGGGGGCGCCCTGCGGGGCCCCCCCCACCCCAAAGCACCTTGTCCCCATGTTGATGAGGACAAGGGCCTCTTCCCGACAACCCTGGCCGTTGGTTGTCGGGGTCTGCGGGCGGGGGGCTTATCGGAATCTGGGAGCCCCCTTTTAATAAGGGGGCCCCCAGATCCCGGCACCCCACCCTATGTGAATGAGTATGGGGTACATGGTACCCCTACCCATTCACCTAGGGAAAAAGTGTAAGTAATAAAACACACTACACAGGTTTTTAAAATATTTTATTAAACAGCTCCGGGGGGGGGGGATCTTCCTCCGGCTTCGGGGGTCCCTCCGCTTCATCTTCTCCCGGCGTCCGGTTGGTTCTTCTCCGCTCTCTTCTCCCGGTGTTCCAGTTCTTCGGCCGGCTCCTCTGCTGTCTTCAGGTAGCTCTCTTGCCAGCAGAGGTCTGGACTTCTGAGCTGCTGGGCTTCTTCTCTTCTCTTCTCCAGATGTTGACACGACGCTCTCTCCGGCTGGACTGCTCTCCGAGGGCTGCGTTGTGACTTATATAAGCGGAGACCCCGCCCCCTTTTGATGTCACAGTCCCTGGGCATGCTGGGACTGTGACGTTTTAGGGGGCGTGGTCAACATCACCCACCCATCGCCCCCCTCCCCCAAAGCACCCACCCCCCATGTTGAGGGCATGCGGCCTGGTACGGTTCAGGAGGGGGGGGGCGCTCGCTCGTCCCCACCCCCTTTCCTGACCGGCCAGGCTGCGTGCTCGGATCGGGGTCTGGTATGGATTTTAGGGGGGGACCCCACGCCGTTTTTATGGCGTAGGGGCTTCCCTTTATAATCCATACCAGACCTAAGGGCCTGGTATGCCCCGCAACGGGGCTCGCAAGGTGTCAATCTCGGCGATAAAAGCGGCAAGATTGACATCCTTTGCTAGTCCCGTCGCACCTGAGTCACGTTCAAAATGAACGGACTTGTCCGTGTGTGGGCAAGTCCGTTCATTCTGAAAGTCCGCCGGAACTCCGGCGAAAGTCCGTCGGAAAGACGGGCGGACTTAGCCCGCCGGAAAGTCCCGGCGTGTGTGGGCAAGTCCGTCCGTTTTAAAGTCCGGCGCACCTGGCGGACAAAGTCCGTCGGAAAGTGTGCCGGACCAAGTAGGATAGAAAGTCCGACCGTGTGTACGCGGCATTACGCTGACTACATGGCAAATAAGGTTTAATGTAGAAAAATGTAAAATAATGCATTTGGGTGGCAAAAATATGAATGCAATCTACTCACTGGGGGGAGAACCTCTGGGGGGGAATCTAGGGTGGAAAAGGACCTGGGTGTGCTAGTTGATGACAGGCTCAGCAATGGCATGCAATGCCAAGCTGCTGCAAGGAAGGATGTGCTAGAACTGGAGAAAGTCCAGAGAAGGGCAACAAAACTAATAAAGGGACTGAAGGACATTAGTTATGGGAAAGGTTACAAGCACTGAACTTATTCTCTCTTGAGAAGATGCTTGAGAGGGGATATGATTTCAGTGTACAAATACCGTACTGGTGACCCCACCATAGGGATAAAACTTTTTCGCAAAAGGGAATTTAATAAGACACGTGGCCATTCACTAAAATTAGAAGAAAAGCGGTTTAAACTTAAACTGCATAGAGGGTTCTTTAACCACTTCCCGCCCAAAGAAGTCATGTGATGTGTCTGACTTTCAGTGGGAATATCTGAATGATGCCTGCAGCTACAGGCATCATTCAGATATCCTTGTTTTCAGCCGGCGATTGTGTGCACCATAACAACGATCATAGCGGCGGTTCTGCTGCTTGATCGTTCTTGCAGGTAACATGAGGGGACATCCCCTTCCCCCCCTCCGGGCCCTCCCGTGCCATCGGGGACCCATAGAAAGAATCGTCCGCAGCCGGATGACGACCATAGAGATTTCCGGTGACCAGATGGTCACCAGTCATCTCTATGACTGTCGGAGGCCCGGACGCGACATTATGACGTTACGTCCGGCCCGCGGATGTAAACAAAGCCGCGTTCGTGGCTGGTAAGCATGAGATTGTGGATTTTTTTTACGATCTCATGCTTTCCAGCCTGGAGGAGAGATGTGGGGTCTTATTGATCCCGCATCTCTCTCCATAAAGAGGACCTGTCACGAATGATTCCTATTACAAGGGATGTTTACATTCCTTGTAATAGGAATAAAAGTGATGAAAAAAAATGTAAAAGAAAGTGTAAAAAAAAAAATAATTTTTAAACGCTCCTGTCCCCGGTAGCTCGCACTCAGAAGCGAACGCACACGCAAGTCCCACCCACATATGTAAACGCTGTTCAAACTACACATGTGACGTATTGTCACGTACGTTACACCGCGAGCAACAATTCTAGCACTAGATCACCTCTGTAACTCTAAACATGTAGGAGATTTTTAACCACTTAAGGACCAGCCTCGTTTTGGATTTTAGGTGTTTACATGTTTAAAACAGGTTTTTTTGCTAGAAAATTACTTAGAACCCCCAAACATTATATATGTTTTTTTTCTAACACCCTAGAGAATAAAATGGCGGTCAGTGCAATACTTTTTTTTTGCACCGTATTTGCGCAGCGGTCTTATAAGCGCACTTTTTTTGGAAAAAATTCACTTTTTTGAATAAAAAAATAAGACAACAGTAAAGTTAGCCCAATTTTTTTTTATATTGTGAAATATAATGTTACGCCAAGTAAATTGATACCCAACATGTCACGCTTCAAAATTGCGCCCGCTCGTGGAATAGCGTCAAACTTTTACCCTTAAAAATCTCCATAGGCGACGTTTAAAAAATTCTACAGGTTGCATATTTTGTGTTACAGAGGAGGTCTAGGGCTAGAATTATTGCTCTCGCTCTACCAGTCGCGGCGATACCTCACATGTGTGGTTCGACCACCGTTTTCATATGCGGGTGCTACTCACGTATGCGTTCGCTTCTGCGCGCGAGCTCGTCGGGACAGGGCGCTTTAAAATTTTTATTTTTTTTTATTATTTATTTTACTTTATTTTATTTATTTTTTCACTGTTTAAAAAAAAAAAAATTTTGGATCACTTTTATTCCTGTTACAAGGAATGTAAACATCCCTTGTGATAGAAAAAAAACATGACAGGTCCTCTTAAATATGAGATCTGGGGTCAAAAAGTCCTCAAATCTCATATTTACACTAAGATGCAAAAAAAAAAAAAAAAAAAAAAAAAGTAGTTTAAAAAAATGACACAAAAAAAATTGTGCCTTTAAGAGAAGTGGGCGGAGCCGTCGTAATGACGTCGCTCCGGCCGTCACATGGTATAGAGACGGGTGGGGGCCATCTTGGCCTCACTCATCTCTATACCGAAGCACTGACAGGTCCCGATCTCCTCCGCCGCTACCGACGGCTCCGGTAAGCGGCGGAGGGTGCGGGAGAGCGGTGGGAGGGGGGGTGGCACCTCTCCCGCCGCCGTTAACGGTGATCTCACGGCGAACCCGCCGCAGAGACCACCATTATCGTGTGCAGAATCGTCGGCCCTAAAGATGGATACCTCGATTGTGGCAGCGGCTTCTGCCGTTACCGAGATATCCATCTTTAAAAAAATGACGTACATATACAGTGAGCGGTCGTCAAGTGGTTAAAGACTAAATCTTTTTTGACATTTGTTGCTTACAAGTAAAAATTCTGTATTTTCTGCTAGAAAATCACTTGGAACCCCCCAACATTATATATATTTTTTTAGCAGAGACCCTAGGGAATAAAATAGCGGTTGTTGCAATATTTTATGTCATGCGGTATTTGCGCAGCGGTCTTTCAAATGCAATTTTTTTTAAAAAAAATACACTAATTAAAAAAAAAAAAAATAAGCAGTAAAGTTAGCCCATTTTTTTTCGTCCAAAAGTTTTGATTACCTGTTTTTGTGTATTTAATATTTAAGATATAGTTTGTTTTTTTTTAATCTAAATTATACATACAAGTGAACTGATTGGAGGTTTGTTTTGTTCAATAAATGTTTAAATGTAAAAAATTTTCTGTAACACTTATTTCTTAAGGTTGCTTTCACACTGGAGCAGGCATGCGTTGACGGTAAAACGCTGTTAGTTTTAGCGGCGCTTTACCGTCATTTTAGCGGCACTATTCGGATGCTAGCGGGGCGCTTATAACCCAGCTAGCGGCCGAGGAAGGGGTTAAATGCGCCCCTGAAGTGCTGCTGCCGGTACCGAAGTTTGACGTCATTCCACGAGTGTGCGCAATTTTAAAGCGTGACATGTTGGGTATCTATTTACTTGGCGTAACATCTTTCACATTATACAAAAAAATTGGGTTAACTTTACTGTTTTTTGTTATTTTTTAAATCATCGCGTTTGAAAAATTGTTGCGCAAATACCGTGTGAGATAAACAGTTGCACAACGACCGCCATTTTATTCCCTAGGGTGCCTGCTTATATATATATATATATATATATATATATATATATATATATATATGTGTGTGTATGTTTAGGGGTTCTGAGTAAATTTTCTAGCAAAAAAATGATGATTTTTACAAGTAGGAGAGGAGTGCCAGAATAGGCCCTGTATGGAAGTGGAACAATATGTCAGTTAGAGGTCGACCGATATGGGTTTTTCTCTGGCTGATGCCGATATTTAGAAATCGTGGTGGCTGATGATGCCAATTTTTTTTTTTTTTTTTTGGGCCCCTTCATCTCATAAAATCTAACAGTTAGACCCCTTTCACACTGGGGCTTTTTTTAGGCGCTTTTGGGCTAAAAAGCGCCTTTAAAGTGCCTGTAAAACGGCTTCCCTACAGTCTCAGTGTGATATCCCGATTGCTTTCACACTGAGGCGATGCGCTGGCAGGATGTAAAAAAAAGTCCTGCAAGCGGCATCTTTGGAGCGGTGTATACCGCTCCTCCACCACTTCTGCCCATTGAAATGAATGCGCACCGCTGCCGAAGCGCCTGCAAAGCGTTTCGGCAGCAGCACTTCAGGGGCGCATTTAACCCCTTCCTCGGCCGCTAGCTGGGTTATAAGTGCCCCGCTAGCATCCGAATAGTGCCGCTAAAATGACGGTAAAGCGCCGCTAAAACTAACAGCGTTTTACCGTCAACGCATGCCTGCTCCAGTGTGAAAGCAACCTTAAGTAATAAGTGTTACAGAAAATTTTTTACATTTAAACATTTATTGAACAAAACAAACCTCCAATCAGTTCACTTGTATGTATAATTTAGATAAAAAAAAAACAAACTATATCTTAAATATTAAATACACAAAAACAGGTAATCAAAACTTTTGGACGAAAAAAAATGGGCTAACTTTACTGCTTATTTTTTTTTTTTTTTAATTAGTGTATTTTTTTAAAAAAAAATTGCGTTTGAAAGACCGCTGCGCAAATACCGCATGACATAAAATATTGCAACAACCGCTATTTTATTCCCTAGGGTCTCTGCTAAAAAAATATATATAATGTTGGGGGGTTCCAAGTGATTTTCTAGCAGAAAATACAGAATTTTTACTTGTAAGCAACAAATGTTAAAAAAGATTTAGTCTTTAACCACTTGACGACCGCTCACTGTATATGTACGTCATTTTTTTAAAGATGGATATCTCGGTAACGGCAGCAGCCGCTGCCACAATCGAGGTATCCATCTTTAGGGCCGACGATTCTGCACACGATAATGGTGGTCTCTGCGGCGGGTTCGCCGTGAGATCACCGTTATCGGCGGCGGGAGAGGTGCCACCCCCTCTCCCGCGCCCTCCGCCGCTTACCGGAGCCGTCGGTAGCGGCGGAGGAGATCGCGACCTGTCAGTGCTTCGGTATAGAGATGAGTGAGGCCAAGATGGCCCCCACCCGTCTCTATACCATGTGACGGCCGGAGCGACGTCATTACGACGGCTCCGCCCACTTCTCTTAAAGGCACAATTTTTTTTGTGTCATTTTTTTAAACTACTTTTTTTTTTTTTTTTTTTTTTTGCATCTTAGTGTAAATATGAGATCTGAGGACTTTTTGACCCCAGATCTCATATTTAAGAGGACCTGTCATGTTTTTTTTCTATTACAAGGGATGTTTACATTCCTTGTAACAGGAATAAAAGTGATCCAAATTTTTTTTTTTTTTTAAACAGTGAAAAAATAAATAAAATAAAGTAAAATAAATAATAAAAAAAAATATAAAAATTTTAAAGCGCCCTGTCCCGACGAGCTCGCGCGCAGAAGCGAACGCATACGTGAGTAGCACCCGCATATGAAAACGGTGGTCAAACCACACATGTGAGGTATCGCCGCGACCGGTAGAGCGAGAGCAATAATTCTAGCTCTAGACCTCCTCTAACGCAAAATATGCAACCTGTAGAATTTTTTAAACGTCGCCTATGGAGATTTTTAAGGGTAAAAGTTTGACGCTATTCCACGAGCGGGCGCAATTTTGAAGCGTGACATGTTGGGTATCAATTTACTTGGCGTAACATTATATTTCACAATATAAAAAAAAATTGGGCTAACTTTACTGTTGTCTTATTTTTTTTATTCAAAAAAGTGAATTTTTTCCAAAAAAAGTGCGCTTATAAGACCGCTGCGCAAATACGGTGCAAAAAAAAAGTATTGCAATGACCGCCATTTTATTCTCTAGGGTGTTAGAAAAAAAAACATATATAATGTTTGGGGGTTCTAAGTAATTTTCTAGCAAAAAAACCTGTTTTAAACATGTAAACACCTAAAATCCAAAACGAGGCTAGTCCTTAAGTGGTTAAATGGTTAAACTGAGAAATTCTACACACTGAGTTCAGTCTATTGATAAAAGAACCCTAAGAGATACAAATGTATCTTCTTATCAGATTTGTCAGGCTGCCCAGAGGAGGAGAGAAGAAAACTTCAGACAACTTGCAATTGACTTCTATTACAGAAGTCATTTGCAAGTCCCGCTGAAGTTATAATCGGCTTTTTTTATCAGCACAATCGGCTGATGCCGATTAAGTAAAAAAAGCCAAATATCGGCCGATATATCGGTCGACCTCTAATGTCAGTATTTATGTAATACTGACATAAAATCCAACATAGGTTGGACTTGTGTCTTTTTTTCAACCTTGCCTACTATGTAAAAATAATCGATCACATGACTTCTGATCACTCCGTTATTGATCTGATCCAAGTGGAGAACAGTGACTGTCAATGTCTGTCAGTGTCCACTCTGTTCCTCCAACGCTCACTGGAGTGCCAAGCTGGGTAAACAGTCTCCAGCTCTCAGCCGCATGCTGAAAGGTGGATCCAGCTGTCATTCAGGCAGCCTGGTGGATCCCAACAATATTGTTGGGATCATTCCCAAGCCTAGCACAGCTCTGCCCCATCAGCTAATAGCAAGACATAGCCTGCTATAAGCTGACTTTGGGTCACAGGACTACAAAAGTAATTGTTCTTCTGTGACCCACAAGAGAATCGTGGCCAAAAAAACTTTGGCTATGCTTCTCTATTAAGACTCTGTGCTCTTAGCTTAGTAACAGGATTATTAAAATGTCTCAGAGTAGAAAAGGGAAGTGTGTTTTGGCATGAGTTACATACTGACAAACTTTTCTGTATCCTTTTTCCATTTTCTTAACAGTATGCTTACAGTTTTAATACTGCCTTTTTTGTATTGTGCAGTTTTATATTCTGTCAACACTATGTGTATGGTTTCTGTTTAAAGGTTTTTAGGCTATTCCATAGTTGACAGATTACACAATGCAGTGTGGTTTTGCCTGAGTTTTTTCCCAATCTATAGAGCGTGTAAACAGAAGTGATACAATACATTTTATTATGGCTGACTGATGCATATATTGTGTAATTCTTTAAAGGTAGTCAAAGAAGTGAAAGAGCAGTCTTTAGTTGAGAACATTAGACAGTTAATAGAAATTGGTCATAAGCATCCAAGTACAATGTACTAATGATTTGTTATAATACTACTTTAATTTTAACAATACCTAGATGCTTAATATTTGGCCAATTTGAGAGAATCAGTTAATATGCTGTTAATATTATGCATTGTTATATTTGACATTGCTCTGCTTCAAATGCCACCGGACACATTGGATTACAGTAATCGATAACCGGGTATCATGCGATCGCTATGATTGGTCATAGCATACCTCCCAACATTTTGAGATGGTAATGAGGGACACCTACTAACAAATGTATGTAGGCATAGGACACGACCCCTGTCACACCCCCTTAAAAGAGAATTAAACAAAAAAAGGTTAATTAAATCCTCAAGAACTTTTTTACCACTACTATTCCTTTATATTGACTTTTAAAATGTACAAATGCAGAAATTGGAGGAAAGGTTTAGCACTGGGAAACACTTTTCGAAAGATTAAAAAGTGCATTTTATATAAAACTATATGGATCAGACCAAAATGGGGGACAAATGAGGGGGGAAGAGGGACAGAGGAACATTGTTCCAAATCATGGACAGTCCCTCGAAATCAGGGACAGTTGGGAGCTATGGTCATAGAGATCACACGATAACAATGTAAACAACCTGTCATGAATGGCTTTCCATTCATGAACAGCTTGCTCACTTGTAATCTGTGAGTGGTCCACAGCAATTGTGCTGCCCATTTTCCTGTGCACATTTGGTTTCCACTTTAGTCTGATTAGATATGGGAGGAGTTTCTGGGGGTTGTCTATCCCCTATTTGGTTTTATTTCACTATAAATACTTTCAATCTGAGTATGGTCACCAGCTATGATTAAGCATCTATATTGATGTGAAGCGCGTTAGCCTGTCTGTACCTTTCATCACCATGATGTAACAGAATTTGGATCTTCTACACTGTTTTGCCACGAATAAAAGGTGTTATTCGGAGTGCGGCCGTTCAGCTGTTTTTCTTCAATTTCCATTAGCAATTACATGGTACCTGGCTACCTTTACCATATGATTGGCTACAGCTAATCATAGATCACAACCAAAAGCAAGCTGTTCCATTCACAACTAAAACTAAACTATTAATAACAGTGTAAAAAAAAAAAATCCTAATCACCCCACTAGAGTAGTATAGTGTCACTATGGTAAAAAAAAAAAGCCTAAAAAAATTTCTTTTTTTTTTTTAAATTATATTGTTACCAGTCAGTATCCTGACCACTGCCACACCAGTAGATGATGACGCTGTATTGCATTGGCGATAGTAAGTGTAAAAAAAAAAAAAAAAAAAAGACATTTGATTTCTATTTTCATAAAAATTGTGACAAAATTACAACTTCAAAAAACTTGCCATGTCTCTTACTAAATACCTCAGACTGCTTTACAAAAAGGGGTATTTTGGGGAGGCATTTGTACTGTCGTGGCAGTTTAGAATAAATGGCATTAAATGAGATGGGGGGTGGGGGTGGGTGGGGTCATCAGTACATTAGGATTGATCAGTAAAAAAAAAAAAAGTGTGTGTGTCACGGTGGTGTGGTAGTTAGCACTTTCACCGAGCAGCAAAAGGTCACTGGTTCGAATCCCAACCACTACCTGCGTGGGTTTCTCCCACACTCCAAAGACATGCTGGTAGGTTAATTGCATCCTGTCTAAATTGGCCCTAGTATGTTTGTTTATGTATAAATCTGAGTTGGGGACCATAGATTGTAAGCTCCTTGAGGGCAGGGACTGATGTGAATGTATATGTAAAGCGCTGCGTAAATTGACGGCGCTATAGAATTACCTGAAATAATTCGACAATTTTTTATATATATATATTTTAATGTGTGTGGATTGCTGCACTTAAAGTTTAGGGCCTTTAATAAATGAGATAGGCCATTGGTACATTAGGCTTGATCAGTTTAAAAAAACAATTTTCTCATTCGTTTATTGACAGACACAGCGCTCCATTATTCAGAACCATAGGGTTATATCGCCCCTACAGGAGGAGGACACTACTTGTGGGGGGCCTGGTCACCACAATCACTTGTAAACACAAGTCTGGTTTCTGTGTTTACAAGTGACAGCTCTGCACTCTGTAATGCAATCCTGATATTTAATGCCCCTTTAAGACCCTTCTACTGTTTGTGAAATATGACCACACCAACTATTTGATGTGATTTGGAGAGTGTGTGTGGGGGGGGGGGGGGGGTTTGGGGGGTCGTGGTTGAGTTCTAGCAACTATTGTTTGAGAAAAAAAGCCCTGGCTACGCCTATGGGCAGTCCTAGGTGATATACACCCCCCTCTCTGCTATAGGCCTTCAGTTTTTTTTCTGCCTAGTCAGGACCTAGTTCCCTGCTGGGATGTCTGGTCCTGGCAATTTTTTGTTTTTTGCTTTTTAAGGTATTTTTTCTCTTGGATTTTTTCCTGTGAGATCTACAGTCAACTACCAGACTGAGCGATGGGCTGGATATTAAGATCTCGTGGTCTTCCCAGTCTGGTCAGCAAGCGCGTGCAGACCGCAGCTACACGCATGGTCGGCCGTGACATAGCCCCACTGGAGGGGGGCTGGCCCGGCCAGTTAAACATCTCCGTGAGGTCCTATAAGACCAGGTCTCGGCCTGTGTCACAGCGTTCCTCATGGCCGACAGCCCCCCCACTTCTGTGGCGAGGAGGATCCATCTGGCAGCGCTACACTCGCTGGAGCAGTAAGTAAGGGGCCCCTCCTCTCCTTCCCTGGAGTGATGTGGGGCATGGGCACTCCTTGGGGTGGTCGGTCCCTCTGGGGTTCTCCACTATATCCCCCTCCCCTTTCCCCGGGTGAGGCACAGGCCTCTGGCTTAGGTGCTTCAGACACTCTGTCCACCTCCCCTCCAGGGTTGTCACTATGGGGGGAGTACACCTTGGCATCTGATGGTTGGGTGACCAGACATCTGCAGATCCGCGCCACCTGCGGCGGCCTTCCACTAATTTAGGCCACGGCTTTGCGGCTTACCGAGCACTCACGGCGGGCGGCCGAAAATTTAGGCCACGACGTGTGTGGAGCGGCCCTAGAGCGGGCGGCGGAGGTCGCCGCTTTTCGTGCGGCATCCGCTCTCTTGCCTGGTCCGGTTCCCCTCCGCTGACCTGTGCACCACTCGGTGCTCCCTTATTACATCTGTGCGAGAAACTTTAAAGATGGAGGATGCAGCTGCGGCGAAGGTGCTGGTCCCCTTGGCACCCATAAACTGTCTCGCATCGCAAAAGTATCTCCTATTTTGGCATATTTGTTCGTAAAGACTGGGAGTGTCCAAAGCGTCCCTTTGTGGTTCCAAAGACGCTTCGCTGTGAGGTACACCTTTGTGGGTTCCCTCCTTAAAGTGGTCGTAAACCTGCATGGTTTAGGAGATATCCCCTGTATTTGCACGTGATATTGCTTCAGTTAGACTGTGCCGTTATTGGGGGTGAACGAGGATCGCTGCAGGGGCTTCAATCTCAGGTAAGTAATTCATAATGCGCTAGTGTGCTATACTATCTCATTATGCCTTTTGTCTTGCAGATTTTTTTTTTTTTTAGGGTTTACAACCACTGTGACAAGTGGACTGTTCCACAAGTAGTGGATCCCCCTGTCTTTAGGTTGCGCAAGGCGACCATGATTCTTTTAGAGGAGTCTCCGACTTTAAAGGATTCAGCTGACATACCTGGAGGGGGAGCAGATTCTCTCTGCTTTCGCTGAGTTGGCGGACCAGTTGGTCTGGGGGCTGCAGTTTTATGCAATGCCTCTTGGACGCAGTTCCCTTGGTTGCTAAGCTCTCTGTTTCTGCAGTGGTGCTTAGACATGTATTGGGGCTTAAGTGTTGGTCTGCGGACTGGGCTTTAAAAAAGCTCTGACTGGGTTACCATTTCAAGGCAATTGTCTGTTTGGGGCTACCCTGGATGACATTGTTACGAGTCTCACAGGAGGGAAGTGTAAATGTCTTCCACAGTCTGAAATGGGGAAAAGGGCCTCATAGCAGGTGCGGTCCTTCTTCTTGGCACGCAATGGACCTGGTCTGGCAAGCCGAGAGCGGGGCTCCCTAGACCCACGAACAAGGCCCCTTCAGCATGAAGGCACGCCCTCACCTATGTACTAGTGTTCCGGCCTTGAACCTCGAAAAGGTTTTTTTCCTTCCAATTGGCGTCTGTCACTGGACTGTTGGCAGTTCTCCTTGGAGCTGTGCAAGCCCTGTTGCTTCAGGGTGTGCTTTTCCCGGTTCCAGTGGGTACAGAATGGAGTCCACCTGCACGGTGGTGGCGTCCCTTCATCATGGGGACTTTCGGGCTTCTGTTAACAGCACGAATGCTTATTTACGCACTCAAATATGTGCCCAACGCCAACACTTCCTTCGTTTTACTGTGGGAAAAGAGCATTTTCAGCTTGCGGTGTTGACTTTTGGTCTCGCCTCCACCCCTTGCGTACTCACAAAGGTGTTGGCCACAGTTCTGGTGCAGTTACGTAAGCAGCGGGATTGCGGTCCTGGGCTGCTTGGACGATCTTCTGCGAGCAGAGTCCTCGGATACCCTGAGGGGCGACGTAGCTCGCTATACAGACCTCAGTTTTCAGTTGGCTTCTATACTACCTGAAGTCTGCTCTGGCTCCTTCCAGAAAATTGGATTATCTAGGCCTGACTCTGGTTTCATCTCTGGTCAGAGTGTTTCTTCCTCTGGACAAACTCCCAGAAGTTGCATGCTGCGTTTTAACTACTGTTGTCTCGCAGGTGGGCCTCCCTGCGGTTCTGCAGGTGGGTGTTGGGCCTGGTATCTACCTTTTTTGAGGCGGTTCCATTTGTGAGAACCTGGTGTAAGGTGCCCGAGGCCACTGGGCTATCAGATTTGGCTGAGTCAGAAAACCAAGGGTTCCTGGTCTGGTGGCTTCACTCCCTGGGATTTTCGGCAGGGCACATCCTTTCTCCCCTTGTATTGGACAGTGGTCACCACCAATGCCAGTCTGTCCGGGTGGGGAGGTGTCCTGGGACTGGGTTCTGCTCAGGGTCGTTGGACGCTGGAGGAATCCAGACTGCCGATCGATATCCTGGGACTTCGAGCGATCAGACTATGTATGGATTATGGAGGTCAACTTTGGGGGCTCAGGGTACGGATCCAGTCGGACAATGCCACGGCGGTGGTCTATGTCAATCACCAGGGCGGAATGAAGAGTGTGTTGGCAGCCCTGGCAGTAGCCAGCATCCTCCGGTGGCCAGAACGCCTTGTTCCGGCCCTCTCCGCTGTATGCATTGTAGGAGTGGAAAAATGGCAAAAAGGGCAGGCGGTTGCCTCAGTCGGCTAGTGTTGGTCAATGGGGTGGTCCCTTCACCAGGAAATGTTGCATCGGATATAGGGCTGAAACAACTAATCGATTAATCGACAACTAATCGATTATGAAATTAATCGATTACTATTTTCATAATCGATTAATCGGCCAGTAACATAATGGGGTTAAAAATAATAAAATGAGCCCTTTATAGTACAAAAAGAGCAATTCGCTACTGTAAATATTACTTTCACAGTTCTGCAGTAAAAAAATGAACCCCTTACAGTAGTGATTATCTGCTTTTTTTGTACTATAAAGAGCTCATTTTAGTTTTTTTAACCCCATTATGTTACTGAACGTCTTATACCTGGTTCACATCTATGTGTTTTTTGGTGCTTTTTGCAGAAACACACTACAGTTCATTTACATGGTTTCCTATGGGACACGTTCACATCTATGCTTTTTTTTTTCAGCCGCTGCGTATTTGGAAAGGGTCAAGGACTTTTTTTTTTTAACCCAAAACGGTGCTTTTTTGGTTCAATACACTTCAATGGAGAAGCTGCAGAAAAGCATGTAATGTGTTTTTGCAGCAATTTGTATTTTTTAATCTGCCCAGCAACAAATTGGCCAAAAAACTGTATTTCTCTTCTAATAGTGTATACAGTATATCTCCTCTAATAGTGTATATACAGTATATCTCTTCTTTCTGTTATTCTCAGAGTGGATTCAATATTTTGCTCCCTAACCATATTGTTGGTTGTTTATATTTACCACAGCATAGAGATATTTAAGAATAAATTACTTTTTTTTTTAAACTTTACATATTAACTAAATTATACACCACACTTTTTTTTTAAGGTTATTAACCGATTAATCGATTAATCGAAACAATAATCGACCAACTAATCGATTATGAAAATAATCGTTAGTTGCAGCCCTAATCGGATATGTCTCCAATGGGGAACTCCCGAGGTAGACCTGTTGGCGTCCCAACTTAACGGAACGGTACTGAGGTTTCTGGCAAGGTCACAGGCTCCTCTGGTGGACACTGCAGATGCTCTGATGGCTCAGTGGGGCCGGTATAGTCCGATCTACGCCTCTCCTCCTCCTCTCAAGATTCTGCTGCAGCTTTTGCGCAGGATCGAGGCTGAAGGGATTCCGGTCATTCTAGTGGGCCCGGATGGTCTTGTCGGTCTTGGTACGCCAACCTGGTGCGCTTGGTTGCTGATGTCCCTTGGCGACTGCCTCTCAGGGAGGTTCTACTGTCCCAAGGGCCGATCTTCCATCCAGCTTCAGTCCCTGGTTTTTGAAGGCCTGGCTGTTATGAGCCGGGTGCTGAAGTAACGACGCTGCTGAAGGCTAGGAAGCCTTCCTCTGGGAAAATTTACCACCAGACATGGATAGCATACATATCCTGGTGTGAGGCGCTTGCCATTTACCATCGTTCTTGGTGGCTCAGATTTCGACCTTCCTTCACGGGGGGGGGGTTGAGCAGAACCTGGCCTTGAGTACCATCAAGGGCCAAGTGTCGGCCTTGGCGGTTTTCTTCCTCATCCCCTGGTCTCGCACACCCTGGTGCGTACTCTTAATAAAGGGGTTCGACATCCACTGGTGCGGTCGCTTCTACCGCCATGGGATCTACTCTTGGTGCATTCAGTTCTACAGGAGCCTCTGAAAATATTCGGGAGGTTCTTCTGCTTGCTCTGTCCCAGAAGGTGGCTTTTTTGGTTGATATCACCTCTGCTCGCAGAGTGTCGGAACTGTAAGCATTACCTTGTCATACTCCTTACCTGGTGATCCACAAAGATGAAGTGGTTCTTCGCCCTTGTCCGTGGTTCCCTCCTCTGATTCCTTTTGATTAAGGACGTTATATTGCCTTCCCTGCATCCCAGGTTTAAAATGTCCTAAGGGATTTACCTTACATGCCCTGGATGTGTTCGGGCGATTCAGGTGTATTTGGCAGTCACAGGGCCTTTTTGGAGATCAAGCTCACTATTTGTGATCACGAGCGGGCTAAAAAGGGGGCTGTCTGCTTCTTCTGTGACCTTTCTAGATGGCTTAGACAGACAATGACTCTGGTCTAGTCTATCAGGGGTTGGGTTCCTCCTTTCCCTGTTACGGCGCATTCTACTTGGCTGCTTATTGCTTCTTGGACCTTCCATCATCAGGCGTCAGCTGCTCTGGTTTGCAAGGCAGCCACTTGGTCGTTGGTGTACACTTTCACAAAATTCTACAACATGGCTGTGCTGGCATCTTAGGATGCTTCTTTTGGCCGCAAGGTGTTGCAGGCTGCTTTAGAGGGTCTATTCCCTATTGAAGGGGTATTGCTCAGGTTGGGCTCCAGTTTGTTCCTGTGTTGAGCCCCTGTTACCTGGTTGGCTCTTGTGTTAGCCCTGGGATTTTTCATTGTCCCACCCCTCATGTTTTGGCACTGATTTGGGACGTCCCTATGGTTCTGAACAATGGAGTGCTGTGTCTTTCAATGAACGATGTAAAACTAGTATTTTTGACTTGCCATAAAATCCTTTTCTCTGAGTTCATTGACAGACACAGCACCCACCCCTCTAAGGAGTTTTTTAATGCTTCTGACACTGCTTGTTACTAAACTGAAGGCCTATAGCAGAGAGAGGGGGGTGTATATCACCTAGGACTGCCCATAGGCTTAGCCAAGTCTTTTTTTCTGCCTAGTGTCCTACTCCTGTAGGGGGCGATATAACCCTATGGTTCTGAATAATGGAGCGCTGTGTCTGTCAATGAACTCAAAGGGATTTTACGGTAGATCAAAAATACTATTTTTTTGGCTTTTTTTAAAATAAATTTTACGTGCGGCAGTCCTTCGTCATTTTATATATAGTTTGTCTGCGGAAAGGCTTGATTGCTTTGTACTAGGAACAACTACCCAACTACCAGAGCACATTTCACCTCATCTATTGGAATATATACAGTGTGTGTGTGTGTGTGTGTGTGTGTGTGTGTGTGTATGTATATATATATATATATATATATATAATCACACAGTGCATCTGGAAAGTATTCACTGTGCTTCACTTTTCCACATTTTGTTATGTTACAGCCTTAGTCCAAAATTGATTAAATTCATTATTTTCCTTAAAATTCTACAAACAATATCCCATAATGACAATGTGAAAGAAGTTTGCTTGAAATCTTTGCAAATTTAATAAAAAGAAAAAACGAAAAAAAAGTGCATGAATATTCACAGCCTTTGCCATGACACTCAAAATTGAGCTCAGGTACATCCTGTTTCCACTGAACATCCTTTGAGATGTTTCTACAACTTGATTGGAGTCCATCTGTGGTAAATTCAGTTGATTGGAAAAATTTGGAAAGGGCACACATCTATCTATCTATCTATGTAAGGTCCCACAGTTAATAGTGCATATTAGAGCACAAACCAAGCCATGAAGTCCAAGAAATTGTCTGTAGACCTCCGAGACAGGATTGTATTGATGCACAGATCTGGGGAAGGGTACAGAAAATTTTCTGCAGCATTGAAGGTTCCAATGAGCACAGTGGCCTCCATCACCTGTAAATGGAATAAGTGTGGAATCACCAGGACTCTTCCTAGAGCTGGCCACCTGGCCAAACTAAGCTGGGTGGGTAGGTGACCCAGAACCCGATGGTCACTCTTACAGAGCTCCAGCATTTTTCTGTGTGGAGAGGAGAGCCTTCCAGAAGAACAACTATATTTGCAGCACTCCACCAATCAGGCCTGTATGGTAGAGTGGCCAGACTAAAGCCAGTAAAAGGCACATGACAGCCCACCTGGTGTTAGCCAAAAGGCACCTGAAGGACTCTGACCATGAGAACAAAATTCTCTGGTCTGATGAAACAAAGATTGAACTCTTTGATCTGAATGGCAAGCGTCATGTCTGGAGGAAACCAGGCACCGCTCATCACCTGGCCAATACCATCCCTGCAGTGAAGCATGGTGGTGGCAGCATGATGCTGTGAGGTTGTTTTTCAGCGGCAGGAATGGGGGGACCAGTTAGGATCGAGGGAAAGATGAATGCAGCAATGTACAGAGACATCCTTGATGAAAACCTGCTCGGGGCAAAGGTTCATCTTTCAGGACAGGACAGGACAACGACCCTAAGCACACAGCCAAGATAACAAAGGAGTGGCTGCGGGATAACTCTGTGAATATCCTAGAGTGACCCAGACTTGAACCCAATTGAACATCTCTGGGGAGATCTGAAAATGGCTGTGCACAGACGCTCCCCATCCAACCTGATGGCGCATGAGAGGTTCTGCAAAGAAGGAGAGAAACTGCCCAAAAATAGGTGTGCCAAGCTTGTAACAACATACTCAAAAAAGACTTGAGGCTGTAATTGGTGCCAAAGGTGCTTCAACAAAGTATTGCGCAAAGGCTTTGAATACTTATGTACCTGTGGTTTTTTTTTTTTTTGTTTTATATATATATTTTTTTTTTTTTTACAATAAATTTGCAAAGATTTCAAACTTCTTTCACGTTGTCATTATGGGGTATTGCTTGTAGATTTTTGAGGAAAATAATAAATTTAATCCATTTTGGAATAAGGCTGTAACATAACAAAATAAGAAAAAGTAAAGCGCTGTGAATACTTTCTGGATACACTATGTATGTATGTATGTGTATATATAGCTTTTGTAGACGCATTAACTTTCACACCAACCAATTAATATACAATTATTTTTTTTTGCCAGAAACAAAGCATTTTTGCCTAAATTGATGAAGAAATTGAAATTTCTTTTGTTTTTGTTTTTATTAGATAAGTTTTAAAACTAAGTAGAAAATGTAATTTTTGTTTTATATTCAAAATGTTCCATCCTTTTTTTTTTTTTTTGTTTACATAATAAAAAATGAAAACCCCAGTGGTTATCAAATACCACCAAAATAAATTTGTGCAAAAAAATTATATAAATTTCATTTGGGTACAGTATTGCAATTGACAGGTAAAGTAGCACAGTGCTGAACAGCAAGAAAAATGCCCTGGTCATGAAGGGGGTAAAACCTGGAGCTCAAGTAGTCCTTTTCAAACATCACCTGGCGCACTCGAAGAATCTTGGTACAGGGGCACTTCAGTTGACCAGTCCTGATGCAATCCTTATTTTGATATTGCTTGCATATTCTTTACTGGGTAAACTAGCACATCTCACTTTTTACCCAGAGGCACATGCATGTGTTTACATATGTAATCAGCTGAGACGGAAATATGTCTCAAATGCCCTGGGAGCTAAAACAATATTGGCACTGGGAGATTATCATTCCAATTACTGTCTTACTGATGCTCTTATAAATCTATTTCTCCCTGATGTATTGTAGTGTTTTGTTTAGCCTTTTGTAGGCATCTGCTTGTGTAATGAATCTGTGACATTTTTACATAGATTGTACACAGTATTTTATTTTTAATGCATTCATTTTATTATCTTTGCTCTTCTTTTTTTTTTGTTACTTTTTGCATATCCGTTTTTATAATATATGATGGCTATCCATTTCCATTACACATGGCTGCATAACTATTTCTGGTATTCATATGCTCCTATGCCAACATATGTATTGTGTATATATTAGTTATCCTTTAAACAGACCTGTTCATCAATGTGACGTGTTGTATATCTATCATTTTTTTGTAATGCATAATTTTAAGTTCTTGCACAACTTGATGGATATCTGCATTTGAAATTATGTACTTCTTTTTTTTTTTTGCTTCAGAGGATAACTGAACAAAGTTTTTAAAAGTTTGTTCAATCTATATTGGCACAGTTGCTCTTTTTGCAGCGACTTGATATTTCTCTGAGGATAGCCGTTTATTTTGCTCTATTGAATCATTTGCCAGAACTAATTGCTGACAGATTCTGGTCCTAATTTATGTATTCCCCAGAAGGGCTGTTTATCAGCATCATTCTAACAATATGTGTGCCTTAGAACATTCTTGCATTTACGGGATCATCTACACTGGCAGCATTTCAAATCTAAAGATCTTAAAAGATACCTGTGTATATAATAATTTATGTGATTCTCCACATATATGTAGAATATATTGTCCAGTGGAATTATAGATTTGAACTTTGATAATTCATAACTTTACGCCTCTCCATCCCAGTTTGATTATCTGTTGAGGCTTCTATATGTGGTGATTATAGTTGAAAGTATAAGGCCTCATGCACACTGGTGTATACATTTATGCTCTAAATATGCTGGATTATTTTCTGCCAGAGCTTGGTAGAAAAAATGCCTCTAAGATGTATGCTGGTTTATGTGTGTGTGTGGTGTTGAGGGTAAATGCATTCTACTGGACAAATAGAGAGGGTAAATTTACCCATCTGGAACAAAAATAATTATAAAAAACTTGACCCTTCTGCTCTGTAACATCGTACTGACTCTTACTTTGCCAAATTAACTCTTCTGTACTGAGGACTGAGAGAAGGAACTGGAGGTCCCCATCAACATGGATCTGGCATGGATTTTGCGGCATTTTGGGATGGGGTTCCCCTCAAAATATAGAATTTGAGGGGAACCCTATCCCAAATCCTATATTTTGGGGGGGGGGGGGGGGGACCCTATGCGTTTTTTTTTTCCCCCGATCTTCTTTCTTCTCCTTTTCAATGGGGAAGCCTGCTGACAGCTTCAAACGCCTCCTGACTCAACATGAGGCTTTAATTTTAAAGCAAAGTGAGGTGACGTTAATGCTTCGTTTTGATACTGTGTGCAGTACTATGTGCTGTCCATTGTATCATTTTCATAGGCGTTTCAGTGGTGTTTTTAATGCCCCTCGAATGCTTGCTTTTAATGCCATTGATAACTTGGCCTTATCGTTCAGAACTGAAAGCAAGGAGACCCAACCAGATCCATAAGTTAAAGGAGCACACATACAATTGCATACACTTTGTTAGCGGTTAACCCCTTGATTGCCTTGATTCCTGTTACCCAGACAGTGTCAGTGCGGTGTACAGTATCATCACTGCAGGGGTGGCCTGTCCATTAAGGGCGTATGGGTCTCGCCCCCCCATCCATCGCCGCCTCCCCCTATCCATGCATCCGGCCCCTTTCAGGACGCCGGATGCATGGATTCCAATGCAGGGTGTTTTTGCTTTTTAAAAGCATTGATTATTATTATTTATTAGCCAGGGGCTCTAATAGGCTTCAAAATAAAGTGAGCTCGGGATGCAGAGGATGCACTCGCAGCCCACCCAGGTGTGTTACGACCGCAAATGATTATTCGCTATTGTAACACTGATCCTCCTCCCGGCCAATCAGGAAGCGGGTTTTGACACCCGATTGACTGAACGGACAGGCAATCCTATTGGAAGGCTAGGAGGAGGGGAGGAGCCACGCGCTGGAAGCCGCCGATGGAGGAGAATACACAGAGCCGTTGTCCGCCACCCACTACTTGCCTAGATAGGCTAAGTGCTGAATCGACCGGCAAACAGCGGGGGCTTCAAAATAGGGTGGGCTCGGGGCGCAGAGAATGCGCTCAGAGCCCACCCAGGTTTGTTACAATAGCAAATATTCATTCGCTGTTAAAACACTGATCCTCCTCCCGGCTGATCAGGAAGCAGGTTTTGACACCCACTACCCGACTGGCTGAAAGGACAGGCGATCCTATTGGATGCCTAGGAGGAGCCACACGCTGGAAGCTGCCGATGGAGGAGAGGACACAGAGCCGCTACCCGCCTAGATGTGGGGTGGGAGAGGTGCCCCCCCAAAAATAACACCACCAGCCTCCACTGGATCACTGTATTGGTGCCACTCGGCAGATTGCCCACCACACTATCGGTCACACTATAGGTCACTGATCACCGCCGTTACGAGTATAGTGTCCGTGCAAATCAGTATCTTGATAACGATCAGAACTATACTAGTATGCCCAAAAATGTAGTGTTAGCAGGATCAGCCTCGATCACTGCCTGCGCTTGCGACATATATAGTAGATGTTGCTCTAAATTTACGAAGAATTTTGATTCTTATTGGATAGAGTTTATAACAAAGTAAAAAATATTATTTTTTCATTTAAATATAATAACAAAACCCATTGATGATCAAAAACCACTAAAAGAAAGCTTTATTTGAGTGAAAAAAAATAATAATATAAATCTCATTTGCGTACAGTGTTGCGTGACTGAGCAATTGCCAGTTAAAAAAGCACAGTGCTCAGTAGCACAAAAATGGTCTGGTCATGGAGGGAGGACACCTTCCGGAGGTCAGATGGTTAAGGTAAAAAAATCTTCTACTTGCTGTTCCTCCCTTTCTTAGGCTGCTTTCACACTGGGGCGGTGGGGGCGTCTCCAGCATTGGTGTCAGCGGACGCACTATTATCCCGCAGCACTGGTGTCAGCGGATGCCCTCTTATCCCCTAGCACTGGTGTCAGCGGATGCCCTCTTATCCCCTAGCACTGGTGTCAGCGGATGCACTATACTCCCCCAGCACTGGTGTCAGCGGAATGCACTCTTATCCCCCAGCACTGGTGTCAGCGGATGCACTATTAACCCCCAGCACTGGTGTCAGCGGATGCACTATTAACCCCCAGCACTGGTGTCAGCGGATGCACTATTATCCCCCAGCACTGGTGTCAGCGGACGCGCTATTATCCCCCAGCACTGGTGTCAGCGGATGCACTCTTATCCCCTAGCACTGGTGTCAGCGGATGCACTCTTATCCCCTAGCACTGGTGTCAGCGGATGCACTCTTATCCCCTAGCACTGGTGTCAGCGGATGCACTCTTATCCCCTAGCACTGGTGTCAGCGAATGCACTCTTATCCCCTAGCACTGGTGTCAGCGGATGCACTCTTATCCCCTAGCACTGGTGTCAGCGGATGCACTCTTATCCCCCAGCACTGATGTCAGCGGATGCCTTATACTCCCCCAGCACTGGTGTCAGCGGATGCACTATACTCCCCCAGCACTGGTGTCAGCGGATGCACTATTAACCCCCAGCACTGGTGTCAGCAGGTGCACTATTAACCCCCAGCACTGGTGTCAGCGGATGCACTATTAACCCCCAGCACTGGTGTCAGCGGATGCACTATACTCCCCCAGCACTGGTGTCAGCGGATGCACTATACTCCCCCAGCACTGGTGTCAGCAGGTGCACTATTAACCCCCAGCACTGGTGTCAGCAGGTGCACTATTAACCCCCAGCACTGGTGTCAGCGGATGCACTATTAACCCCCAGCACTGGTGTCAGCGGATGCACTATACTCCCCCAGCATTGGTGTCAGCGGATGCACTATTAACCCTCAGCATTGGTGTCAGCAGATGCACTATTAACCCCCAGCACTGGTGTCAGCGGATGCACTATTAACCCCCAGCACTGGTGTCAGCGGATGCACTATTAACCCCCAGCACTGGTGTCAGCAGGTGCACTCGTATCCCCCCAGCACTGGTGTCAGCAGATGCACTATACTCCCCCAGCATTGGTGTCAGCGGATGCACTATACTCCCCCAGCACTGGTGTCAGCGGATGCACTATTAACCCCCAGCACTGGTGTCAGCGGATGCACTATTAACCCCCAGCACTGGTGTCAGCGGATGCACTATTAACCCCCAGCACTGGTGTCAGCGGATGCACTATTAACCCCCAGCACTGGTGTCAGCGGATGCACTATACTCCCCCAGCACTGGTGTCAGCGGATGCACTATACTCCCCCAGCACTGGTGTCAGCGGATGCACTATTAACCCCCATCACTGGTGTCAGCGGATGCATTATTAAACCCCAGCACTGGTTTCAGCGGACGCATTATTAAACCCTCAGCACTGGTGTCATGCATTATTAACCCACAAATACCCCCCACACTTCACAAATGCCCCCTCTTCACAAATTTCAAGGACTTTGCTCAGCCTCGGTGTGGTGGCTCACTTACCCCTCCTCCTGGCAGTCAGCTGATGACCTGATCTTCTGCCTCCTGAGTCCTCTCCTCCTGTCAGGTCCTAGCTTCAACACAGGCCTAGTGGCAGGGCATACAGAGAACACCACGATCTCCCGCCCTGAGGTGGGAGCAGGACCCTGGATCCAGGGCCGGGCACAGCCTCCGAGGGAGCACAGCTCTGGTCGATCATCAGTGCCTGGGTGGGTGGGGCGATGTACGGATCCTCCCTCTGCTCTGTTTTCTCTCTGCTCTCCTGTGCTGTCTGTTTCCTTTGCTGTGCACGCTGGGCTGCAACAGCATGCGGGGAAGAGGACACAGGAGATGGAGAGAAAAAGCTCCCAGCCACTGTGCGGTGCACCCCGTGCACCCGCCCAGGATCGGTCCTGCCTGCGGGCCATTTGTAACTGGTCCATGGGCTGGTACTTTGACACCCCTGCCTTAAAGTGATTTTAAAGTCTGTTTTTTTTTTTTTCTTGTTGTTTTTTTTGGGGGGGGGTTAAGTAACAAAGATGTTATACTTACCTGTTCTATGCAGTTGGGTTTGCACAGAGCAGCCTGGATCCTCCTGTTCCCGGGTCTCTCTTCCGAGCCGCGACCTGGCCCCGCCCCCTCTCTCTCTTGATTGGCTGACTGGTTTTGATAGCATAGATAGCCAATCATGCCGCACTGCTGTCTCAGCCAATGAGGGGAGTCCCGGGCAACTTAGACACTCCTGCAACATCACTGGATAAAGATTGGCTCAGTTAACCACTTCCATACCAGACATTTTCACCCCCTTCCTGCCCAGGCCAAATTTCAGCTTTCAGCACTGTCATACTTTGAATGAGAATTGTGCGGTCATGCAATGCTGTACCCAAATTAATTTTGGTCATTTTTTTCCCCCACAAATAGAGCTTTCTTTTGGTGGTATTTGATCACCTCTGCGGTTTTTATTTTTTGCGCTATAAACCAAAAAAGAGGGACAATTTTGAAAAAAAACCCCACAATATTTATTACTTTTTGCTATAATAAATATCCCAATTTTTTTTAAAAAAAAACTTTTTTTCCTCAAGTTTAGGTCGATATGTATTCTTCTACATATTTTTGATAAAGAAAAATCGCAATAAACGCATATTGATTGGATTGCGCAAAAGTTATAGTGTCTACAAAATAGGGGATAGAATTATGGCATTTTTATTATTTTATTTTTTTACTAGTAATGGTGGCGATCTGCGATTGTTTTTTTTAAATTTTTTTTTTTTTATTTTATTTTTTTATATCGTGAGTGCGATATTGCGGCGGACATATCGGACACTTTTGACACTATTTTGGGACCAGTGACATTTATACAGCGATCCGTGCTATAAAATGCATTGATTACTGTATAAATGTGACTGGTAGGGAAGGGGTTAACACTAGGGGGTGATCAAGGGGTTAACTGTGTGTCCTAGGGAGTGATACTAACTGTAGGGGGAGGGGACTCACAAGGGGAGGAGACCGATCGGTGTTCCTCTGTAATGGGAACACACGCATCGGTCTCCTCTCACCTGACGGATCTGTGTGTTTACACACACAGATCCACGTCCCTGCTCTGTGAAGAGCAATCGTGGGTGCCCGGCGGACATCGCGGCCGACAGGCACACGCATCGGGTCCCAAATGATGCGGCCGGCGCGCTCTCCACAATGCAGGGAAAAAATGCATGCACAGTGTTGTCCATGTATTCCTATGGCCATAGTTCACACCAGTGCAGTCAGTACCAGTCAGTTTCCGGTGCAGAAAAAAATAGAACCTTTTATGCACAGATCTGTACTGGAACACAGCAAAACGTATCAAAAACGCACTGGAACTGTGTGTGGGGTGAACTGTAAGCAAAAACTCATCCAGAATGTATCCGGAGTACATTTTTGTGCTGTGAACTGACCCTTGAGCCTTTAACACAATACTGCTTTAGCAATTCAGTACTGACTGACAGAACAATATAAGAAAAAGCGATCGTATATAGCTGTGTGTTAACGGGCCAAAGTTCATGTGTCAAGCAACAATCTCATCCTGGTTAGTGCACAAGCAAGCCAGTGCTGCACCCTGCTCTTTCATCTGCTGCACTCTGGAGTCTCTCTCTCTCTTTTTCTCTCTCGATTGTGTGTGTGTGTGTGTGTGTGTGTATGTGTGTGTGTATATATATATATATATATATATATATATATATATATATATATATATATATACACACACACGTATAAAAAAAACTATTTAAAATGTATTAAAACATGGACAGTGGCAGTAGAGCAGTGGACGGGGCGAGTAGTTTATTTTGACGATTTTATTATTGTATTATTTCTTACAATGTCAGCCGTTGGTGAAATGTCAGCAGGGGAAATGTACATCGCACGTGACATCGCACGTGACAATTATATATATATCTGTATATGTGACAATTGAGCTCATTAAATGTCAATTCAAACAGCGCCATTCAGAAATTAGGCCTGAGCACCAACAGACACACATTTATTGTACATGTCTGGGTAATTATTTCCTTTGCCTCCAGTAAATGGGTAGAGGAATTACTTGTTGATTTATTCTGCATTAAAGCAACAGAAAGCGTTGTTATAGCAACTGGATGGATAATCTATTCTGGTTTTCTGATCTGTATTCTGAAGAGATCTCCAGGTAACCTAGAAGCACCCTGATTCCTTTAATACGTGACACATTAAAAACTGTATACATAATAAATCCTGTATACTGCATGTACCGTATCTTTAATGAGCCTTGTATCTTTACTTTTCCCCAATAGTAAAACGGTGTGCAGTAAGCATGTAATACTTCTCTTGTATGCTGTATTTTTTTTTTCTGAAAGGCTTAGCTATGTTGGGGCAAATAGTCTTAGGGCCCGTTCAGATAGATGTGTGTATGTGTGTGTGTATATATATATATATATATATATATATATATATATATATATATATATATATATATATATATATATATATATATATCTCTGGTATAGCTCATGAAACGAGGTGCATTACAATGCCATTCTTCTACATTGTTAACGCACCATGTACCATCAATAGTGCATGTCTGTCTGGGCGGTTAAAGTTGATCTCAAGCTATAACTTTTTTGTATTTCAGTGGTTTTTATTGAAAGTTTTCAAAACATTTTTAACATTTTAGGTTTAAACTGTATACCATATCTCAGTGTTATTATACAGTGTGCCTTTCTAGAAAAGTAGATTATCTTATGGCCTGCACATCTGTTACTGCGTATTGCTCCAATTCAGAAAAGGATAAAATAATAACATAACCGAATAACATTTCCATAGTTGAAAAGATAACTATGAATATCCCCTGGTTTCCCCGTCCATCCACTACTCTCCATACAGGAGGGGGAGGAAGGGGGAAGACCAAGACCATAGGCAATTCCAGAAAAAGAAAAGGAGAAGAATGAACGTAAGAAGCAAAGAATATCAGAGGAGGAAGTGCACTCCCTAAGATTAACTTGGTCAATCCCTGAGATCTCACAAGGGGTCAGACAAGTATTTAATCCAGGGTTCCCAGATATTATCAAATAGGCCTCTTTTGTACTGTAGGATCGCTGAAAGGCATTCATTTACCATGATCCATGACATCCATCGCCGCGAGATCACTTTTATCGGGGGTGGCAGAGGGAGAAATTTTTTTTTCAAATGACATTTAATTAATTTTTTTTATTGCACTTTAATGTAAATATGAGATCGGAGGTCTTTTTGAGAAGTGAACGCATACCTAATACGCCTGCGTATGAAAACTGATTTCAAACCGCACATGTTAGGTATTGCCGCGATTGTTAGAGCAAGAGCAATAATTCTAGCCTAGACCTCCTCTGTAACTTAAAACTGGTAACCTGTAGAATTTTTTTAAACGTCACCTATAGAGATTTTTAAGAGTAAAAGTTTGTAGCCATCCGGGCGCAATTTTGAAGCGTGACATGTTGGGTATCAATTTACGTGGCATAACATTATCTTTCACAGTATAAAAAAATTGGGCTAACTTTACTGTTTTATTCTTTAATTCAAAAAAGTTTTTTTTTTTTTAATTTTTAAAAAGTGCGCTTGTAAGACCACTGCACAAACACGATGTGACAAAGTATTGCAACGACCGTCATTTTATTCTCTAGTGTCTGAAATATATATATATATAATGTTTGGGGGTTCTAAGTAATTTTCTAGCAAAAAAAAATGATTTTAACTTGTAAACGCTGAGTTTGAAAAATAGGCCCATTCCTCAAGTGGTTAAAGTGGTTGTTAAGCCACTATGTGCCTGCTGAGCCCTGGCACCGTGGTCAGTTTACATGCCTCCATCACCCGCTGCCATCTGCAGCTCTCCTCTGTCCTCTCTCACCCCTCCCCTCCCTGTCAGCTCTCACTAGTGCCGCTCTGCTCCTCTCCCCGCTGCTGCAAAATGTGATGATTATACCGTCCCCTCTGTTAGATAAGAACATGTGTCCTAGTGTCTGTGCTTTATAAAAAAAAAAAAAAAAAAAAGCAGATTTCTACCCGATTTCACAGCGCCTTCCGGTGCTCATGTGACTTCTCGGCACTCTCCTCTCCCCGACTGACAGCTCCAGCGGGTGGGCCGAGAACTCCTGACATCAGCCAGGGAGGCGGGGAGTGGATGAGGAGAGTGCCAAGGAGTCATGTGAGTGCTGGTAGGGTGCTGTGAAATCGGGTAGAAATCTCTATATATAAAAAGAAAAGGCCCTGTTTCCACTGCTAAAGCCAATCACAATCCTGCTAGCCCCACCCACCATCTGGAAGAAGATGATACTACCAATCTCCGAAGGGATTTCACTGTGATTGAGAAAACCACAATCAGGTGACAGTTTGTGGAATTACTGTTGAGCTTCTGGGAACTTTGATGAAATTATTCCTAAACCTTTGCGTCAATTACTACTGAACCCCTGCACTCTGTGTCCCTTTAACCACTTAAAGACCAGCCTCGTTTTGGATTTTAGGTGTTTACATGTTTAAAACAGGTTTTTTTGCTCGAAAATTACTTAGAACCCCCAAACATTATATATGGTTTTTCTTCTAACACCTTAGAGAATAAAATGGCGGTCGTTGCAATACTTTTTTTGCACCGTATTTGCGCGACGTTCTTAAAAGCGCACTTTTTTTGGAAAAATTCACTTTTTTGAATAAAAAAATAAGACAACAATAAAGTTAGCCCAATTTTTTTTGTATTGTGAAATATAATGTTACGCCATGTAAATTGATACCCAACATGTCACGCTTCAAAATTGCGCCGCTCGTGGAATGGCGTCAAACTTTTACCCTCAAAAATCTCCATAGGCGATGTTTAAAAAATTCTACAGGTTGCATATTTTTGCGTTACTGATGAGGTCTAGGGCTAGAATTATTGCTCTCGCTCTACTGGTCGCGGCGATACCTCACATGTGTGGTTTGACCACCGTTTTCATATGCGAGCGCTACTCGCCTATGCGTTCTTTTCTGCGCACAAGCTCGTCGGGACGGGGGGTTTTTACATTTTATTTTTTTTTATTATTTATTTTACATTATTTTATTTCTTTTTACACTGTTTTTAAAAAAAAAAAAGTGTCACTTTTATTCCTATTACAATGAATGTAAACATCCCTTGTAATAGAAAAAAGCATGACAGAACCTCTTAAATATGAGATCTGGGGTCAAAAAGACCTCAGATCTCATATTTACACTAAAATGCAATAAAAAAAAAAAAAAGTCATTTAAAAAAATGACATTGAAAAAAATGTGCCTTTTAAGAGGCGTGGACGGAAGTGACGTTTTGAAGACGAGTGGGCGCCATCTTAGCCTCACTCGTCTCCAGGCACACCACAGAGAAGGACGCGATCACCCCGCCGCTTACCGGAGCCGTCGGTAGCGGCGGAGGGCACCGGATCGCGGCGGGAGGGGGGGCCCTCTCCCGCCACCAATAAAAGTGATCTCGCGGCGAATCTTCCGCAGGGACCACTTTTATCTTAAAGCCGGCCGCCGCACGAAAACGGGGATACCGGGGTTATGGCAGCTAGCTGCTGCCCTAACAACGATATCCCCGTTCAAATTTGTACGTACATCGTTGTGCGGCGGTCGGTAAGTGGTTAAGCCACAGCCAGTATTCAGCGCAATGAAAATCACACCCAACTTTTTCTCAGCTGCGGGGGCTCAACTTATGATCCGGCACAAAGGCCCACTGCTTTCAGAAAATACCCCTGACCTGAGCTCATCATTGCGCATCCATTCCAGATGCTTGCATGTGACATCACTTACAAGCACGTGGGCTGGATGCAAGAGGTGGATCAGTGTTGCCAACTGCCAGTATTTTTACTGACAGCCAGTAAAAAAAAAATGCACTTTTCTTCCTGCCAGGGGAAGGTTGCCAGTAAAAAATATGGCTGTGACGCTCAGCTCAGTTCCGGTCCAGAGCTAGCAGAGACCATCCTAGTGCCTGCTACAATGTGTTCGGGCGGCGCTGGCGGGGGGAGGTCTGGCGGAGGTGGTGCCTAAGCATGTTTTGTGATGTCATCGTGCAAGGGAGTCAAGCGGAGTGGCCAGGAGCGGGTCTGCGGGATGGGAGGAAGGACGGCCAGGAGTGGGACTGTCAGTGCTGTTTGGACTGAAGGGACCACCTGGCGTGGAGAGAGACTGTCACTGTGACCCAGAAGGGGACGCGTTGGTGAGGTGTCATCATCATCTGTGCTGCTGCACACTGCTGTCAGTGTCACTGTGAGAGTCAGTTTCATGTGTGTGTGCTGCCCATTCTAATTTCTTACTCTCCAGAGTGCTGTCCCTGAGCTACTTACTATATCAAAAATAAAATGGGAAATAAGTGTTTAGCCTTAATATCCACCTTAAATCACATTGCTAATTGCATATTGTACTTGCTTGTAGCCTAAATATTGAAATCTAAAACTCTAATTGTGTAACTTATGGAAATGCCAGTAAAAACGCGGCTATGCCAGTAAATTTTGGGTGTTGTCAGTAAATCTCAATCTGGTAGGTTGGCAACACTGAGGTGGATCAGCAAGAGGAGTGTGGCAGGACAGGTAGATGTGTCTCGTGTCTGCTTCCTGTCACCACTCTGCATATCACACATATCATACATGAGAAGAGGGTACAGCGGTGGTGAAAATAAGCAGGAGGGGTTCAGAGGTGGAACAGAAGAGCAGGATGGTACAGCGGTGAGGCAGATGTGCAGGGAGGTACAGTGGTGTAAGAGATGAGCAGGGGGTACAGTGTTGGGCCAGATGAGCAGGGGGGGTACAGTGTTGGGCCAGATGAGCAGGGGGGTTCAGTGTTGGGGCAGAAAAGCAGGGGGGTAGAGCAGTGGGGAAGATGTGAAAGGAGGTGTATTATTGGTGGGGCAAGAGAGCAGGGGGTACCGAGGTGAGACAGGTGTGCAGGAGGTACATTGGTGGGGCAGATGAGAAAGCAAGTTACAGTGGTGGAGCAGATGAGCAGATGGGTTCAGTGTTAGGACAGATGAGAAGGTGATTCAGTAGTAAGACAGAAGAGCATAGGGATACGGCAGTGGAGCAGATGTGCAGGGAGGTACAGTGGTGGGGCAGATGAGCAGGGGAGGGTTACAGTGGTGGACCAGAAGAGCAAGGGGGTACAGTGGTGGGGCAGATATGCAGGAGGTACAGTGGTGGGAGGGATGAGAAGGGGGTTCAGCGGTGGGACAGAAAAGCAGGGGGGGTTACAGTGGTGGGACAGATGAGCAGGGGGTTACAGTGATGGGGCAGATGAGACTGTGATTCAGTAGTAAGACAGAAGAGCACAGGGATACGGCGGTGGAGCAGATGTGCAGAGAGGTACAGTGGTGGGGCAGATGAGAAAAGGGGTACATTAATGCGGCAGATGAGCAGGGGGGGGGTTACAGTGGTGGGACAGAAGAGCAAGGGGGTACAGTAGTGGGAGGAATGAGAAGGGGGTTCAGCGGTGGGACAGAAAAGCAGGGGGTACAGTGATGGGGCAGATGAGCAGGGGGTTACAGTGGTGGGACAGATGAGCAGGGGGGGTTCAGTGTTGGGGCAGAGGAGAAAGGAGATATATTGGTGGAACAGATGAGCAGGGGGTTACAGCATTGGGGCAGATGTGAAGAGGGGTGCAGAGGAGAAAGGAGGTATATCGGTGGAACACATGAGCAAGGGGTTACAGTGGTGGACAGATGTGCCGGAGGTACAGTTGTGGGGCAGATGAGAAAGGGGGTTACAGTGGTGGGGCAGATGAGAAGATGGTTCAGTGGTGGAGCAGATGAGAAAGGGGAAAGGTTGGTGGGGCAGATGTACAGGGGGTTACAGTGGTGGGACAGATGAGCAGGGGGGTACAGTGGTGGGGCTGATGTGCAGGGGGGTACAGTGGTGGGGCTGATGTGCAGGGGGGTACAGTGGTGGGGCAGATGTGCAGGGGGGTACAGTGGTGGGGCAGATGTGCAGGGGGTTACAGTGGTGGGGCAGATGTGCAGGGGGTTACAGTGGTGGGGCAGATGTGCAGGGGTTACAGTGGTGGGGCAGATGTGCAGGGGTTACAGTGGTGGGGCAGATGTGCAGGGGGGTACAGTGATGGGGCAGATGTGCAGGGGGGTACAGTGGTGGGGCAAATGTGCAGGGGGGTACAGTGGTGGGGCAGATGTGCAGGGGGGTACAGTGGTGGGGCAGATGTGCAGGGGGTTACAGTGGTGGGGCAGATGTGCAGGGGGTTACAGTGGTGGGGCAGATGTGCAGGGGGGTACAGTGGTGGGGCAGATGTGCAGGGGTTACAGTGGTGGGGCAGATGTGCAGGGGGGTACAGTGGTGGGGCAGATGTGCAGGGGGGTACAGTGGTGGGGCAGATGTGCAGGGGGTACAGTGGTGGGGCAGATGTGCAGGTAAAAAAAATTTGCAGGGAGGACAGTGATCTAAGGCGTGGAGTTGCAGGATGTTAATTTCTCACTACCACTAAAGTCGTTTACAGCATTTACTTTATAATAAATTCCTTTCGTGATTGAGAGTGTGAAGTTGACATTTCTTTTGTTATAAAATTGGCACGCTCAAATTCTTTGAAAACATTTTTCGGCACGCTGTGCTCAAAAGGTTGCCTACCCCTGGTGTAATGTGTATTTATCATTTTCTACATGTTACATTTATACATTTTACATTATTAATGGCTTTGTCTAGGATAAAATGCAGCTGGGAATTCCTTGCATTTTTGTGCTCACAGATTTTGCTTTTCTTTTCATACTACTTTGAATATAAATAACTGTTACTATATTATTATAATTTTTTACAGAAATAACATTGTGTGAAGTGGAGTTTAGGACACCGTGGCATGCACTTTAGAAAGTTAGGCAGTTGCCCAAAGCAGCATAGAGAGTCCTTTGGTACTATTATTACTTTTACACACAGACCATGAAGGGGAGAAGTTGGGTAAGATTTTGTCTTTTAAAAACTCCCCACTAGTATTTAAATTTAGTTCCGTTTAACAGTTAGAGATCAATACTTAGACGTTCTCTCTCTCGGTCAGGCGTGTGTGTGTGTGTGTGTGTGTGTGTGTGTGTGTGTGTGTGTGTGTGTGGACACATATACTGACTTGACTGTCTTTTTTTTTTTTTTTTTTTTGTCCCTCTCACAATAAGGCTGGTTATAAAATCTTAGCTTTCACTTGTTCAGCCCCAGTAAATGGTGTATATTGTGCATTATATTCTGACAGCTGGTATCCACATCAGAATACCCACAAGTCACTGTTTGGCCAACAATTTTTCCTCCAGCTTCCTCAATCTTCAGATTGAAGGATGTTGAGCAGAGTGGTGGTGACTGGGCCACCAATGACTTGATATTCATCTGGTTCATCAAGAACTGGCTGAAATATGCACTGTGTATAGCCAACCAAGAATTTAAAGTGGTTGTAAAGTGACTGGCCTCAGGTGATGCAAAGAGAGATGAAACAAATCCTCCTGTAGTACTGGTTTATCTGCAGTCTTCTCTTTTATACAACTATTCAAAAAGCAGAATGTATACAGCTTGTCTGAGCTTTAAGAAAGTAGGGGGCGAGGAGTTGCACTCAGCAGAGCTCAGTGATGGAAGGGACACCTCCTTCACAGAGCACACTGGAACAGAGCTGAGGCTGTCAGTCACAGGCTGTGTGCTGGAGCTCCCTTCCCTGTCACCTCTTTATCTCTTTGCGTAAGGAAAACCTATCCGATGTGACTCATGCAGATAAGAGAAACAAGGCAGCAGAGAGAAATGACACTTAGTGCTCTGTATTGAGACAAGTACACACTATAGAGCAGTGTTTCTCAACCAGGGTTCCACGCAGAGCCGGAGCACTGTGTGTGTGTAAGGTAGCTGTCAATACTGGGGGTTGAGCAGAGAGAGAGAGAGCACATGGCTAAATCAGGCGGTGACATCCAGTGTTTGTTTGACAGCAGAGATGCAGACTGCAAAGATGGGGAGCGCACAGTTAGATGAGACTGAATGTAGCAGGAGGTGAGATCATAATAGCTTTGTTATGCCATAACTGTATAAAAGACTATTATGATCTCACCTCCTGCTACATTCCGTCTCATCCAGCCACGTGCCCCTGCAGTCTGAATTCATCTCTACCATACACTGGATGTCACCCCCTGCTACATTCATCCACATGCTCCCACTCTCTGCTCCCCCCACCCCTTCACAGTATGCATTCATCACTGCTATACACAGGATGTCACCTCCTGATCCAGCCGCATGTTTCCACTCTCTGTACTCCTCTCTGCCACCCTTTGAGTTCAGAGGAAGCATTAGGTAATAATGTGCACTTGCAGTGCATATTAACCACTTCAGCCCCGGAAGATTTTACCCCCTTCCTGACCAGAGCCCTTTTTACAATTTGGCACTGCGTATATTTAACTGACAATTGCACGGTCATGCAATGCTTTACACAAACAAAAATGTGTTCTTTTTTCCCCACAAATAGAGCTTTCTTTTGGTGGTATTTGAACACCTCTGCGGTTTTTATTTTTTGCGCTATAAACAAAAAAAGAGCAACAGTTTAAAAAAAAAATGAGTTTTACTTTTTGCTATAATAACCCCAAAAATGTTTTTAAACAAATTTCTTGATATGACCTAGGAGTACCATAGGTCCCTCTCATTAAGAGAGCACAAGAGTGTCAGCACAATAAGTATAACATTTAAATGTATTCATGCCTTTGTTGTTGTCTTATATTTTATAGTTCACCCTACAAAATGAGGGGGTAGATCTCCCTCCTGGACACAGTTTGCTCCCAGTTGAGGTGCCCAGAGAGAGAGAGATACTACACACTGCGTACTACTCCATGTAATGATCTAGTAAAAAAATAACCTGCTATACAACGCTCAATAAATGTTACAATGTTATAATGTTAAAAGCGACAAACAACGCCCATCGTTTATCATTTATATTACTTGAATTGTATGATCAAACTTCATGTTTTTCTTATCTGCAAAAATCAGTAAAAGACTGTTTAAAAAAAAAAAACGAATTTCTTCATCAGTTTAGGCCAATATATATTCTTCTACATATTTTTGGTAAAAAAAAAAATGCAATAAGCGTATATTGATTGGTTTGTGCAAAAGTTAGTGTCTGCAAACTATGGGAAAGATTTATAGTATTTTTATTATATATATTTTAGCTAGTGATCTGCTATTTTTAGCAGTACTGCGACATTGCGGCGGACAGAACGGACACATTTTAGGGACCATTGACATTTATACAAAGATCAGTGCTATACAAATGCACTGATTACTGTGTAAATGTCACTGGTAGGGAAGGGGTTAACACTAGGGGGCAATCAAGGGGTTAAATGTGTGTTCCCTCAGTGTGTTCTAACTGTATGGGGATAGGACTGACTGGAGGAGGAGACCTGACGTTGTTCCTACTTAGTAGGAACAAACGTTAGGTCTCCTCTCCCCTGACAGAACAGGGATTTGTGTGCTTACACACACAAATCCCTGTGCTGGACAATACACTCAAAGCTATCAACATCCACCACTGGCTCACTACCTTAAGCAATCCTGGCTTCTTCCCATCATTAGACGCAGAGAAGGCGTTTGACAGGTAAGGTTGGGATTACCTACATAATTTACATAACCTTACATAATTATATACATATAGGAAGAAATACAGTCTGGCTTCAGATGCCCAGACTTAAGATGGCCACGGCCTGCTGTAAGTTTATAAAATAACAAACTACTGCTATAATCTAACAAAACAGACCTTCGTTTACAGACTAACTTTACTAGAATACATTAAGCTTGTGTATTATAGGGGTATTTTTATTTAAAAAGTATAATTTCGGCCGGAACACCACTTTAAGATTGGTGCTATGAATCTTTCTGCTTGCTGACCCATTCATTAAACGATGGACTTCACATGATCAATAGCAATATGAATCTTTCTGTTGATGTCATTATTCATGATTTATTGTCCATCCTCCACTCCTTTTTCATTTCATATCTTAATACACTGATGGAGTAGTCTATATACATGATATGTATCTATATCCCTCGTGTTGTTTTAACCTTTCTTAGATTAATGTTTCTCTGTTGTTCTTGTCTCTTCTGACATCCAGTAAGGGTCTGCCTCACATCCAGAGGCGTAGCTTGAAGCTCGTGGGCCCCGATGCAAAATTTGACCTGGCCCCCCCACCTCTTCCACCGTGTGTGCAGATACACCCACCGCACGCCAAGATACTCAAAGTGGCTTAAGAGTTTTGAGTTCCCAGAGTATCTCCTTACATTAGAGTACAGGGATCAGAGAATCCCAGCTAGTAACTAGAAGACACTGAGCGTTGGCTTACCTCACCGGTGACATTGGTCCCATCATGGCTACAGGACGGCACTCTTCTCCTCTTAACTCGCTGAGCTCAGTTACCATTCCATGTTGCCAGCACACAGCACAGACACTTCCCCATCCTGGGCTGTTCTCACCCCATGCTCCTCTCCATTCAGGAAATGGCTCACAGCTTCTCCCCAGCCAATGAGAACAGAGGGGTGTGGACGGCAAAGTGGAAGCCCAGTACTGTAGCTTGGCTGTGGGGCCCTAGGGCAGATCGGAGCTGGACTTTGTGGAGGATATGATATGACAGGGAGGCCGCAGGGGCCCCCTGGAGCTAGGGGCGTGGTTGCGATTGTGACCCCTGCAACCCCTTATGCTACGCCCATGCTCACATCCATACATTAACCAATCGAAAATCACTTTTCTTTCTTCTTAGTCCCCTGAATTTAATGCACAGATATAATGACTGTCTGTTTTGTTTAGTATAGATGTGGCATTGGAATAAATACATCCTTCCAAAACAATTATTTTAAATCATGATTTATACATTAACCAGTTCAAGACTTGCATATCAATTACTTTTGACATATATGTAATTATCAGTTTAATTTTACTTAATGCAATGTGACATGAAATTGGTCCATGATTTTATCTACGCATGTAATCTGTTTTGTTACGATAATTTGAATATTCCATACATATGAATGCCTCAGGTGGGAGGTCCTTTTAGGGGGATGCAGTGTGTGTATAAGTTCCTTGATAGGATTTTGCGTTCTTGCACCTGCTTATGGATTCTCTCCCAGATGTTCTTCATTCATGCTTTGATTGTGCAGAGAGGGTGATTTTAATGAAATTCATTTTGATTGGCTATCCACCCCTATTTATATGCACAGGCAAACCATGCCACACTAGCTATGATTAACCACTTGCCTACTGGGCACTTAAACCCCCCTCCTGCCCAGACCAATTTTCAGCTTTCAGCGCTCTCACACTTTGAATGACAATTACTCAGTCATGTAATATTGTACCCAAATGCATTTTTTGTCCTTTTTTTCATACAAATAGAGCTTTCTTTTGGTGGTATTTGATTACCTATGGGTTTTTTATTTTTTGCGCTATAAATGAAAAAAGACTGAAAATTTTGAAAAAAAAACACATTTTTCTTAGTTTCTGTGATAAAATTTTGCAAATTATTAATTTTTCTTCATAAATTTTGGCAACAATTTATACTGCTACATATCTTTGGTAAAAATAACCCAAATTAGTGGATATTATTTGCTCCGTGTGAAAGTTAGTCTACAAGCTGTGGTGCAAATCATAAAAAAATGATCACACCTGATGTACTGGTGGCCTATCTTATTTCTTGCGACCCGAACAAGTCAGGAAAGTACAAATACCCCCCAAATTACCCCTTTTTTGAAAGTAGACATTCCAAGGTATTTAGTAAGATGCACGGTGAGCTTTTTGATGTTGTCATTTTTTCCCACAATTTGCAAAATGAAGATTTTTTTTGATTTTTTTTTTTCCCCACAAAATTGTCATTGTAATAGGTTATTCCTCTCACATGGCATGTATATACCACAAATAACACGCCAAGATACATTCTGCTACTCCTCTCGAGTATTACGATACCACATGTGTGGGACTTTTTCACTGCCTGGCCACATGCAGAGGCCCAACATGCAGGGAGCACCGTCGGGTGTTCTAGGAGCATAAATGACACGTCTAACTTGTTGACTACCTATTACACTTTTGAAGGCCCTGGAGCACCAGGACAATGACACGTGACACTGACGTGGCACTGATGGCAGATGGCACTGATGCGTGGCACTGATGACACTGATGTGGCACTGATGACAGATGCACTAATACGTGGCACTGATGACAGATGGCACTAATACGTGGCACTGATGATGTGACACTGATGACAGTTGCCACTTATATGTGGCACTGATGACAGATGGCACCAATATGTGGCACTGATGACAGATGGCACTAGGGCTGCAACTAACGATTATTTTCATAATCGATTAGTTGGCCGATTATTGTTTCGATTAATCGGTTAATAACCTTAAAAAAAAAAACGTGTGGTGTATAATTTAGTTAATATGTAAAGTTTTAAAAGGCAGTTTATTCTTAAATATCTATATGCAGTGGTAAATATAAATAACCAACTACCGGTATATGGTTAGGGAGCAAAATATCTAATCCACTCTGAGAATAACAGACAGAAGAGAGATACTGTATATAGTATTAGAGGATATATACTGTATATACTATAAAAGGAGATACACTGTATATACTATTAAAGGAGAGATATACTGTATATACTTTTAGAGGATATATACTATTAAAGGGTGAATCTGGTATATATTATCAGACTCAGGGATCACATATATTTTATTTAAAGAACAAACCATGTCGTCCTTCAAAAAAAAAAAAAAAAAAAGTAATTTTAAGAACGTTCGTTCGATTTTCTAATAGTTAGTGGGGTCAAATCGATGTTCATTTTCAACCACAGTGATGGGAAAATTTGGAGATAGAAAACTTCTTGGTGAAAGGAATTTTCAGACAGTGGATGTGGTTTTTGTTCAGAAATTACATTTGTTTTAAAAACAGAATGTTAAAAACAAGTGAAAATTTCAAACATTCTTTCATTCAGTGAATGTACAAAGATTTTTCGTCTGAATATTCTCATCTGAAAATTGATCGGTGTGGCCAGCATAAGGCTCAGTACACACCTATGCAGTTTGCTTTTGATCTGTTTCTGCAGTGCTTTTTGATTTTTGTGCACGTGATTTTGCTGCAATTTGCGTTTTTGCATTGATGTGAACCAAATGTAAGATGTTTAGTAACATAATGGGGTTAAAAAAAAATAGCCCTTTATAGTACAAAAAAGCAGATAATCGCTACTGTAAGGGGTTCATTTTTTTTACTGTAGAACTGTGAAAGTAATATTTACATTAGCAATTATTTGCTCTTTTTGTACTATAAAGGGCTCATTTCAGTTTTTTTTAACCCCATTATGTTACTGACCGATTAATTGATTATGAAAATAGTAATCGATTAATTTCATAATCGATTAGTTGTCGATTAATCGATTAGTTGTTTCAGCCCTAGATGGCACTAATACGTGGCACTGATGACACGTGACACTGATGACAGATGCCACTGATATGTGGCACTGATGACAGATGGCACTAATATGTGGCACTAATGACAGACGGCACTGATGACAGATGACAGTGGGGACAGATGACAGGGGGGACGGATGGCACTGACGTGACTTTTTTTTTTTCACTGACCGCTGCAGCGGTTCGCTCTCCCTGCTCACACGCTGTCTCTGTGTGAGGAGGGAGAGCCAGCGATGAGAGATGATCTCATATGTTTACATATGAGATCATCTCCCATTGGCACCGCCGATCGCACTGTAAAGGGCCGCTGTTTACGGCGATCTGTGACTGGCTGTATCCAAGGGACACGGCCAGCACAGAACTTCGCCGATGCGCGTGTCCGCGGGAGCTCGCATCACGGAAGTAAACAGCAGGACGTCCAGGGATGGCCACCCGGGAGATGGCGTCCGTGCTGCAGCCATCTTTCAGGTATAGCGCGGGCACGAAGTGGTTAAGCACCAACACACAGTGTGAAACGCGTTAGCTATTCGCCTCTGCCTCTGCATCATATGGACTGACTGTTTTGGATTTTAATTTATAAATAACGGTGTTGTATCGGTGTGCGGCCGTCAAGGACTCTTTCTTGCTCTTTGATCCATTGCAGAGCTTGCACCTGTGTGCTTCATCAGCGCATATGCTTCAAGGAGCTCTTGTCTGGAGCAGCAACATTTTTCTTCTGTCATCAGGCGTTCATTGCGCAAGTTTGCTAGGCGGCCACTTGGTCGTTGGTGTACACTTTCACAACGTTCTACGAAGTGGATATGTTGGCATCTGCGGATGCCTCTTTTAGCCGCAAGGTTTGCAGGCTGCTGTTTAGAGGGTCTATTCCCTCTTGAAGGGGTATTGTTCAGGTTGGGCTCCAGTTTGTTCTGTGTTGAGCTTCTGTTACCTGGTTGGCTCTTGTGTTAGACTTGGGATTTTTCGTTGTCCCACCCCTCATTTGGCACTTATTTGGATGTCCCTATGGTTCTGAATAATGGAGCGCTGTGTCTGTCAATGAACGAAAGAGGAAATGGGACTTTTGACGTACCGTAAAATCCATTTCTCTGAGTTCATTGATAGACACAGCACCCACCCCCTAAGGAGATTTAATACTGCTGGATACTAAACTGAAGGGCTATTGCAGAGAGGGGGGGGGGGGTTGTATACCACCTAGGACTGCCCATAGGTGTAGCCAAGTCTTTTTTTTTTTTTTTTCTGCCTAGTGTCCTACTCCTGTAGGGAGCGGTATAACACTATGGTTCTGAATAATGGAGCGCTGTGTCTGTCAATTAACTCAGAGAATTGGATTTTACGGTAAGTCAAAAATCCCATTTTCTTTTGGTGGTATTTGAGCACCTCCTGCGGTTTTTATTTTTTGCGCTATAAACAAAAAAACCTGACAATTTAATTTATTTTTTACTTTTTGCTATATAATAAATGTCCAACAAAAAATAAATTTCTACATCAGTTTAGGCCAATATATGTATTCTTCTACATATTTTCGGTAAAAAAAAAAATCATAATAAGCGTAAATTGATTGGTTTGTGCAAAAGTTATAGCATCTACAGAATAGGGTATAGATTTGTCACTTTTTTTAAAAATCTATTTTTTTACTAGTGGCGGTGATCAGCGATTTTTAGCGGGACTGCAACATTGCGGTGGCCAGATCGGACACACTTTTTTTTTGGGACCGTCGACATTTTATAGAGCGATCAGAGCTAAAAATAGGCACTGATTACTGTATAAATGTCACTGGCAGGGAAGGGGTTAACATTAGGGGGCGATCAAGGGGTTAAGTGTGTTCCCTGGGGGGTGTTTTGCTTACTGTATGGGGGCTGGGCTGACTGGAGGAGGCGAGAGATCGCTGTTCCTAATCACTAGGAACAGGTGATCTGTCTCTCCTCCCTTGACAGAACGGGGATCTATTTGTTTACACTGACAGATCCCCGTTCTGCCTGTCTCTGGAGCGATCGCGGGTGGCCGGCGGACATCGAATCCGCTGGACCCGCTGGTTGGCTCCCCCCGCTCGTGAATGGGCGTGCCCACAAATCGCTGTGTATGTGCCCGACATACAATGATGGCGATTTGCGCAGGGGAGTCAACCTGCCGCCGTACAACTGCGGCGGGCGGTCTGTAACTAGTTAAAGAAGAGTCCCACAAACCATTAACCACTTAATAACCGGCCCATAGCCAAATGACGGCTACAGGGCGGTTTTTAACTCTGGGAGGGCATACAGTGACGTCCTCTCAGAATTTCGCTCTTGCGCACCCCCTGAGGCGCGCACCTGAGAACATCCGTGACCGCCGGGTCCGGAGGACCCGGCACATCACGGATCCCAGTAAATGGTCGCTGATCGCGGCCGTTTACCATGTGATCGCTCCGTCAAATGACGCCGGTTCCTCTCCTCCCCTCTCTGTACCGATCGGTACACTGTGAGCGGAGAGGGGGAGGGATCGGATGGCAGCAGCGCTGTGGGCTGGATCTGTAGTGCTCAGTGACAACTGCCATCCATCCATCCATCCTTGCTCAGCCATCCCTCAATGCTCTGCAATGCCCTACAATACTGTGCAATGCTCTGCAAAACCCCGCAATACTGTGCAATGCTCTGCAAAACCCCGCAATACTGTGCAATACTCTGCAATACCCCACAATACAGTGCAATACTCTGCAATACCCCACAATACAGTGCAATACCCCACAATACTCTGCAATACCCCACAATACTGTGCAATACTCTGCAATACCCCGCAATACTCTGCCATACCCCGCAATACTCTGCCATACCCAGTCATACTCGGCGATACCCAGTCATACTCGGCGATACCCAGTCATACTCGGCGATACCCAGTCATACTCGGCGATACCCAGTCATACTCGGCGATACCCAGTCATACTCGGCGATACCCAGTCATACTCGGCGATACCCAGTCATACTCGGCGATACCCAGTCATACTCGGCGATACCCAGCCATACTCGGCGATACCCAGCCATACTCGGCGATACCCAGCCATACTCGGCGATACCCAGCCATACTCTGCAATACCCAGCCATGCTCAGCCATACTCGGCGATACCCTGCCATACTCTGCAATACCCCGCAATGCTCTGCCATACCCTGCCATACTCTGTGATACCCAGCCATACTCTGCCATACCCAGTCATACTCGGCAATACCCTGCCATACCCAGCCATGCTCAACCATACTCGGCTGTACTCGGCCTCTGTATGTGGCCAGGCTGTGGAAGTCTCACACATGTGGTATCGCCGTACTCTGGAGGAGTAGGAGAATCTATTTTGGGGTGTCATTTTTGGTATGTACATGCTATGTTAGAAATATTGTATAAATGGACAACTTTGTATTAAAAAAAAAAAATGCGTTTTAACCACTTCCCGCCCGCCGGCCGTCATATGACGTCCTTGACTTTGTGTGGGGATATCTGAATAATGGGTGCAGCTGCAGGCATCATTCAGATATCAGCTTTTTCAACCAGCGATTCCCTACACCATAGGAACGATCATAGCAGCTGTTCCACTGCTTGATCGTTCTTACGGGAGGCGAAAGGGGATGTCCCCCCCCCCCCCCGCTGCCCTCCGGTGCTTCTACCGATTCACCGCTATGATCTAAGCCAGGATCGTTTTTTTATTTATTTTTTTTATTTCAGGCTTCCCATCCTAGAGGTGAGATATGGGGTCTTATTGACCCCATATCTCACTGTAAAGAGGACCTGTCATGCCATATTCCTATTACAAGGGATGTTTACATTCCTTGTAATAGGAATAAAAGTGATCAAAAAAAATTTTTGGCGAAAAAAAGCGTCAAACTAAAATAAAGTAAAATAAACAATAATAAAAAAATAATAATAATTTTTAAAGCGCATCTTTCCCCGTGTGCTCGCATGCAAAAGCGAATGCATACGTAAGTCCAGCCCACTTATGAAAACGGTGTTCAAACCACACATGTGAGGTATCGCTGCGATCAGTAGAGCGAGAGCAATAATTTTGGCCCTAGACCTCCTCTGTAACTCAAAACATGTAACCAGTAAATAATTTTAAAGCGTCGCCTATGGGGATTTTTAAGTAGCGAAGTTTGGCGCCATTCCACAAGCGTGTGCAATTTTGAAAGGTGACATGTTGGGTATCTATTTACTCGGCATAACTACATCATTCACATTATGATGCAAAAACATTGGGCTAATGCCGGCCATACACGGTTCGAATTCCGTAAGAATTTTCTTTAGAAAATCGTATGAAAGCATTTTCGTATGAACTTCACACCATTAGTGGGCTGCAACAATGGCCGATTTTCGTGCGGCAATCAAATTTGAGGAATCGGACATGTTGGAAATTTTTAGAAAAACGAACGATTTTCTAATCAATAATGGGAGAATCGTGCGAGAAATGTAATAAGAAAAGAAAATTTACGGATTGAAAAGAAGATTCCCGGCCAAGAAAATTATTTTCTGTAGCAACATGCGGTGAAATTGAAGGCTTGGTCGAAAATCAATGGTGGCATCATCGGCTCACAAAAAAAAACGAACTTTCTGATTTTGAAAAGAAAATTTGTTCGAAATTCGACCGTGTATGGCCTGCTGAACTTTACTGTTTTTTTTTTTTTTTTTTTAAAGCACAAAACTGTTTTTTTTCCAAAAAAACGCGTTCGAAAAAATGCTGCACAAATACCGTGCAAGATCAAAAGTTGCAATGACCGCCATTGTATTCTCTAGGGTCTTTGCTAAAAAAACATATATAATGTTTTGGGATTCTATGTAATTTTCTAGCAAATAAATGATGATTTTTACATGTAGGAGAGAAATGTCAGAATTGGCCTGGGTGCTCCAGAACACCTGAAGGTGCTCCGTGCATGTTGGGCCTCTGTATGTGGCCACGCTGTGTAAAAGTCTCACACATGTGGTATCGCCTTACTCAGGAGTAATAGCAGAATGTGTTTTGGGGTGTAATTTGTGGTATGCATATGCTGTGTGTGAGAAATAACCTGCTAATATGACAATTTTGTGAAAAAAAACAAACCTTGATTTTGCAAAGAATTGTGGGAAAAAATGACAACTTCGAAAAACTCACCATGCATCTTTCTAAATACCTTGGAATGTCTTCTTTCCAAAAAGGGGTAATTTGGGGGGTATTTGTACTTTTCTGGCATGTTAGGGTCTCAAGAAATTAGATAGGCCGTCAGTACTTCAGGTGTGATCAAGTTTCAGATATTGGCACCATAGCTTTTGGACTCTTATAACTTTCACAAAGACCAAATAATATGCACCGATTTGGGTTATTTTTACCAAAGATATGTAGCGGTATAAATTTTGGCCAAAATATATGAAGAAAAATTACTAAAATTTTATAACAAACGAAGAAAAATGCATTTTTTTACAGAGTTTTCGGTCTTTTTTCTTTTATAGCGCAAAAAATAAAGAACCCAGCGGTGATTAAATACCACCAAAAGAAAGCTCTATTTGTGTGAAAAAAGGACAAAAATTTCATATAGATAGTGTTGCATGACTGAGTAATTGTCATTCAAAATGTGAGAGCACCAAAAGCTGAAAATTGGTCTGGTTATTAAGGGGGTTTAAGTGCCCAGTGGTCAAGTGGTTAAAGCCTGTGGGGATCTTTCAAATGTGAAAGTACAGAGGATAAATATTGCTTTCAGTTATCTAGCCACAATTCTCTTTTCCATACACCAAATGCAGAGAAAAAAAAGCCGTTTTTAATTTAATTGCAATGAGAGAAATCTGAAAAGGTGATTGATTTCTCAGCCTATTGAAGCTTTTTGTTATTTCGTGGAAGGTCTAAAGGGTCAGTCCAGCTAAAACTGCTTATTTCGTTTTGGATACCCTTTAATGAGTTGATCACCCACTAGCTTCTTTTATGCTTTAGCAATAAAGGAAGAATCCCTCTTTCTGCATTCCCAGTTCTAGCTACCTGCTTTGGACTTTACAAAGAGGGTTACTCCAGTGTTTTTCTATGTGTTTTATTGTGGAGATTACAGGTAGAGGAATGGTACTCCTGTTGATGCAGCAAGAGGATTGAGATTACATGAGTAAGGGAGGTGGTGGAGCCAGAAACTTCAGTGAGAAGGTCAAGCCACTACAGTCTCAGACAGTGGGCCATTCAAACCTCATTGATCTATCTATAGGGCTTTGGCCATAGACTGATCTAAATTCAGCCATCAGCTGCAGCTGCTGATTAGGGTATTTGCCCTGTGGGTTGTGCCGCTGTCAGAATACAATGGCCTAGTGGGGCTATTCTCCCATTCATCAGCCCTAAATAAATAAAAAACAAATTGTGTATGGCTAGCCTAAAGCCTCGTACACACGATCAGATTGTTGACAGGGGATTGTTTGTTGACAGACTGTTGTCTTAAAATCTGACCGTTGGTACGCTCCTTCTGACAATTGTTGTCCAACTTTCGGCCAACAAATGTTGGATGGCAGGCTAGTAAATTTTCAGCGGACAACGGTTGGTTGTCTGATTTTCGTATCATCAGTACACAAGTCTGTCACACAAAAGTCGAAAGTACAAACACGTATGCTCGGAATCGGTGCTCACCAAACATGAAATTAGCAGAAAGGGCCCAAATGGTGGCGCTCAAGAGCTGAAATTCCTCATTGTACGTTAATACTTTCGTGTTTGTTGGGCGACAATTGTGTACCGTTAGTATGCAAGACAAGTTCCTGGCACACACCCTTTGGACAAAAATCAGACGCTCGGTTGGCCAACAATCAGATCGTGTGTACGAGGCTTTAGTAATAATGTTGGGTAGTCTCACCCTTTTTTTCAAAGGTTTTCTTTACTTCACGGTACATGGAAATTCCAAAGCTACCATAGTGGGCAATTCTGAAACCATTATCTATTTTAAATGTATGTTCGCTGAAACAACATTACAGATATTTGATAAAAATTGCATATTTCCCAAAGCACTGGTTTAACGTCTTTGTTTTGTATTGTAGATATTTCTTCTGGCCTGTCCACCATGTAAAGTTGCCACAGTAGTATTCAGGTGAGTATGGTACTATTAGATAATAGTATGTTTCATTGCTGTGATAATTTACAAACTGTATTGCCAAAGGTTTTATTACAGGGGCAGATTTCATAAAGAGAATAGTGTCCAAAGATTGTTGTGTGTATCTGGGGGCATTTTAATCCAGTGCTATACTGTACTGACATTTCAGAACCCCATTCCTACCTTCCTACTCATGTAAGCTATGTACGGTCTATGCTGGACTTGTTGGACTGATTTTATTTTAGAACTAGTTTACAATAACCTTTTCTAAGAGAAATGCAGGAGCTGCCATTGCTGACCTGCATCTGAAAGTACCACTTGGTTGTTGCTGATCCTCCTGGCTTCAGTACATTGATTTTTCTGAAATATGTGCTTATTCTTCACCAGTCACTCTAGAGTCTGAAAGGAGTTGTAAAGTCAGAAGGTTTTTTATCTTAATGCGTTCAATACATTAAGATAAAAAGCCTTCTGTGTGCAGCAGCTGCCCCAGCACCCCTAATACTTACCTGAGCCCTATCTCTGTCCACCGATGTCCACGAGTGTCTTGGCCATCCTGAAACTCTCCCTTGCCATTGGCTCCCGCTGCTGTCAGTCTGCCAATCAGGAGAGAGAGGAGGCATGGCTGTGCCACAGATCCATGCCTGAATGGACACAGGGAGCTGTGACTCGGCTTGGGTGCCCCATAGCAAGCTGCTTGCTGTGGGGGCACTCGACAGGAGGGAGGGGCCAGGAGCACCGAAGAGGGACCCAAGAACAGGATTATCTGGGCTGCTCTGTGCAAATCCACTGCACAGGGCAGGTATGTTTAACATGTTTGAAAAAAAACCCCCAAAAAAACCACGAGACTTTACAATAACTTTAATGCCCCGTACACACGGTCGGATTTTCCTGCGGAAAATGTTCGATGGGACCTTGTTGTCGGAAATTCAGACCATGTGTAGGCTCCATCACACATTTTCAATAGGAATTTCCGCCACACAAAATTTGAGATCTGGATCTCAAATTTTCCGACAACAAAATTCCAATTTCGACGCACAAAGTTCCACGCATGCTCAGAATCAAGCAGAAGAGCCGCACTGGCTATTGAACGTCATTTTTCTCGGCTCGTCGTACATGTTGTACGTCACCGCGTTCTTAACGTTTGGAATTTCCGACCAACTTTGTGTGACCGCAAGACAAGTGTGAGCCAACATCCGTCGGGGAAAAAAGACATGGATTTTGTTGTCGGAAAATGCTGACGTGTGTATAGGGCATATATCTTTATTTGCATGCTTGTTCAAGTTAGTGACTTGAAGTGATGCAGCATGACAGCCAGGCAACAACTACACGCTGTGTAAAATCTACATAAAAACAGAATGCAATGATTTGTGAATCTCATAAATCCATATTTTTTATTCACAATAGAAAACAAATGTTTAAAGTGAGAAAATGTACCATTTTAAGAAAAAAATAAGATCGTTTTGAAATTGATGGCAGCAACACATCTCAAAAAAAAGTTGGGACAGAGCCATGTTGACCACAGTGTAGCATCTCCTCTTCTCTTAACACTCTGTAAACGTCTGGGAACTGAGGAGACCAGTTGCTGGAGTTTTGGGAAAGCAATGTTGTTGTATTCTTGCCTGATATAGGATTCTAACTGCTCAACAATTTTGGGTGGACTTTCTCATATTTAACGTTTCAAAATGCAAATCTCTAAGATGCGTTTTTTTTTGGTTTTTTTAACCATCTTGTTACTAACTTGCTGCCAGTTAACCTGATTAGTTGCAAACTGTTCTTCCAGCTCTTCCTTGTTATTACCACTTATGCCCTGTACACACGATAGGATTTTCCGATGGAAAATGTGTGATAGGACCTTGTTGTCGGAAATTCCGATCGTGTGTAGGCTCCATCACACATTTTCCATAGGAATTTCCGACACACAAAGTTTGAGAGCTTGCTATAAAATTTTCCGACAACAAAATCCGTTGTCGGAAATTCAAAAATCAGACGCACAAAGTGCCACGCATGCTCAGAATAAATTAAGAGACGAAAGCTATTGGCTACTGCCCCGTTTATAGTCCCGACATACGTGTTTTACGTCACCGCGTTCAGAACGATCTGATTTTCCGACAACTTTGTGTGACCGTGTGTATGCAAGACAAGTTTGAGCCAACATCCGTCGGAAAAAATCCTAGGATTTTGTTGTCGGAATGGCCGATCAATGTCCGACCGTGTGTACAGGTCATTACTGTGTCAGATTTTTGTTGCTATGTCCCAACTTTTTGAGATGTGTTGACGCCATCAATTTCAAAATTACCTGATTTTTTTTTTTTTTACTTAAAATGGTTTGAACACTTGATATGTTTTCTACTATGAATACAATATGAGTTTGAGATTTAAAAATCATTGCATTCTGTTTCTATGTAGCTTTTACAATGTCCCAACTTTTTTTGAATTGGGTTTTTAGCATTTGCGGAATGAGATGTCATCACTGGTAGCCTCCATTGAGTAAGGAACATGAAATGAGAACTCCTGGTCCTAGTACAGGCCTGTTTCATCTTCACATCGCCCTTTAGCAGCCAAAACTTCCTATTCAAAAGATTACTGAAGAAATTACATTTTCCAAACTAGATATAAGATGTCGGTTTTTCTTCCTTTTTTTTTTTTTAGGTTACAGATGCATATGCTGAATGGAGCTCTTCTTGCATTGCTCTTTCCAGTGCTGAATACGCGAATGGTACGTAGATTGTGTTACTGGCTTATCTCTTCTAAAGGGGAATAGCTGTTGCTTTCTTGCCTATATAGTGTGTGTGTGTGTGTGTGTGTGTGTGTGTGTAAATACACTGAGCAAAATTACAAACGCAACACTTTTGTGTTTGCCCCTATTTATCATGAGCTGAACGCAAAGATCTACGTATATGTACACAAAAGGTCTATTTCTCTCAAATATTGCTCACAAGTCTGTCTAAATTTGTGTTTGTGAGTAGAGGTCGACCGATATATCGGCCGGCCGATATATCGGCCGATATTTGGCTTTTTTTACTTAATCGGCATCGGCCGATTGTGCTGATAAAAAAAGCCGATTATAACTTCAGCGGGACTTGCAAATGACTTCTGTAATAGAAGTCAATTGCAAGCCGTTTAAAGTTTGTCTTCTTTCCTCCTCTGGGCAGCCTGCCAAATCTGATAAGAAGATACATTTGTATCTCTTCGGGTTCTTTTTATCAATAGACTGAACTCCGCGGAGAATTTCTCAGTTTAACCATTTAAAGACTAAATCTTTTTTGACATTTGTTGCTTACAAGTAAAAATCCTGTATTTTCTGCTAGAAAATCACTTGGAACCCCCAAACATTATATATATTTTTTTTAGCAGAGACCCTAGGGAATAAAATAGCGGTTGTTGCAATATTTTATGTCACACAGTATTTGCGCAGCGGTCTTTCAAACGCATTTTTTTTTTAAAAATACACTAATTAAAAAAAAATAAAAATAAACAGTAAAGTTAGCCCATTTTTTTTTCGTCCAAAAGTTTTGATTACCTGTTTTTGTGTATTTAATATTTAAGATATAGTTATTTTTTTAAATCTAAATTATACATACAAGTGAACTGATTGGAGGTTTGTTTTGTTCAATAAATGTTTAAATGTAAAAAATTTTCTGTATCACTTATTACTTAAGATTGCTTTCACACTGGAGCGGGCAGGCGTTGACGGTAAAACGCTGTTAGTTTTAGCGGCGCTTTACCGTCATTTTAGCGGCGCTATTTGGCTGCTAGCGGGGCGCTTATAACCCAGCTAGCGGCCGAGGAAGGGGTTAAATGCGCCCCTGAAGTGCTGCTGCCAAAACGCTATGCAGGTGCTTCGGCAGCGGTGCGCATTCATTTTAATGGGCAGGAGTGGTGGAGGAGTGGTATACACCGCTGCAAAGATGCTGCTTGCAGGACTTTTTTTTACATCCTGCCAGCGCATCGCCTCAGTGTGACAGCACTCGGGATATCGCACTGAGACTGCAGGGGAGCCGTTTTACAGGCACTTTACAGGCGCTATTTTTAGCCCAAAAGCGCCTAAAAAAATGCCCCAGTGTGAAAGGGGTCTAACTGTTAGATTTTATGAGATGAAGGGAAAAAAGAAAAAAAAAAAAAAAAAAAAAAATCGGTCTAATATATCGGCCCAAAAAAATCGGCATCATATATCGGCCATCGGCCACCGTGATTTCTAAATATCGGCATCGGCATCGGCCAGAGAAAAACCCATATCGGTCGACCTCTATTTGTGAGCACTCCTTTGCCGAGATCCATCCACCTCACAGGTGTGGCATATCAAGATGCTGATTAGACAGCATGATTATTGCACAGGTGTGCCTTACGCTGGCCACAATAAAAGGCCACTCTAAAATATGCAGTTTTATCACACAGCACAATGCCACTGATATCGCAAGTTTTGCGGGAGCGTGCAATTGGCATGCTGACTGCAGGAAGGGCTGTTGCCCTTGAATTGAATGTTCATTTCTCTACCATAAGCCATCTCCAAAGGCGTTTCAGAGAATTTGGCAGTACATACAACGGCCTCACAACCGCAGACCACATGTAACCACACCAGCCCAGGACCTCCACATCCAGCATCTTCATCTCCAAGATTGTCTGAGACCAGCCACCCGAACAGCTGCTGCAACAATCGGTTTGCATAACCAAAGAATTTATGCACAAACTGTCAGATCGTGGTATGTGTGTGTGTGTGTGTATGTGTGTGTATATGTATATGTATTGTAGCAGAGCGTCCCAGAGAGAGCCAGGAAAAGTCCTGTTCGGGGTTTATACATCTCCCAGGCTCCTCTCATACAGGTTCAGGGATCTCTGATCCATGGTCCAGTTCAGTTCTTGGTCCTCTCCCCCAGGCTAATTTAAGCTCACCTGAGCAAGACAGCCCTGGCTCTTGGCCTGGGATACTCAGAGAACTTCTGTGTAAGAGTGCAAAAAGGTATGTGGAAGCTGACAAGCTGTAGGCTTGCTCAGCTTAGTAGTTAGGATCTGTAAATATTGTTTAGTTAGTGCCGAGACACGGCTAGGTTTTGTTTTGGCTATTTTGTTCCTATTTGTTTCTTTTGGAACACTGTACAGCACCTGTATATAGACTTGTAAATATCACAAATAAACACCGCACTGTTTGTCACTATTCCCCTGGATTTGGTATCTGTGCCTGAGAGACTGCTCATCCCAGGGAGCCTGGTGCCTGCTACCTGTCCCCCAGGTTACAGTATATATATATATTACATACATACAGTGGGGACGGAAAGTATTCAGACCCCCTTAAATTTTTCACTCTTTGTTATATTGCAGCCATTTGCTAAAATCATTTAAGTTCATTTTTTCATCATTAATGTACACACAGCACCCCTTTATTGACAGAAAAACACAGAATTGTTGACATTTTTGCAGATTTATTAAAAAAGAAAAACTGAAATATCACATGGTCCTAAGTATTCAGACCCTTTGCTCAGTATTTAGTAGAAGCACCCTTTTGATCTAATACAGCCATGAGTCTTTTTTTTTTTGGGAAAGATGCAACAAGTTTTTCACACCTGGATTTGGGGATCCTCTGCCATTCCTCCTTGCAGAGCCTCTCCAGTTCTGTCAGGTTGGATGGTAAACGTTGTTGGACAGCCATTTTTAGGTCTCTCCGGAGATGCTCAATTGGGTTTAAGTCAGGTCTCTGGCTGGGTCATTCAAGAACAGTCAGAGTTGTTGTGAAGCCACTCCTTCGTTATTTTAGCTGTGTGCTTAGGGTCACTGTCTTGTTGGAAGGTAAACCTTCAGCCCAGTCTGAGGTCCTGAGCACTCTGGAGAAGGTTTTCGTTCAGGATATCCCTGTACTTGGCCGCATTCATCTTTCCCTCGATTGACTGAGTTAAATATATGAGTGTCACAGCAAAGGGTCTGAATATTTAGGACCGTGTGATGCTTCAGTTTTTCTTTTTTTTTTTTTTTAATAAATCTGCAAAAACGATTCTGCATTTTTCTGTCAATATGGGGTGCTGTGTGTACATTAATGAGGAAAAAAAATTAACTTAAATGATTTTAGCAAATGGCTGCAATATAACAAAGAGTGATAAATTTAAGGGGGTCTGAATACTTTCCGTCCCCACTGTGTGTGTGTGTATATATATATATATATATATATATATATATATATATATATATATATATATATATATATATATGTATATGTGTATGTGTGTATATATATATATATATATATATATATATATGTATATATATGTATATGTGTATGTATATATATATATATATCATATATATCATATATATCATATATAAATTGTTTTGTTGCCTCACAACCTGCATAATTTAATTTACAGAATATGCCCACAACTTTTGAAGATTTTTTTTTTTTTTTATTGTGAAGCAAACAACAAATATGACAAAATACTAGAAAAAGTCAATGTGCATAACTATTCATCCCCCTAAAGTCAATACTTTGTAGAGCCACCTTTTGCGGCTATCACAGCTCCAAGTCCCTTTGGATAAGTCTCTATGAGCTTGCAAATCTTCTCCTTGCAAAACTGCTCCAGCTCCTTCAAGTTGGGATGGTTTGCACTTGTGAACGGCAATCTTTAAGTGTGACCACAGATTTTTTTTTATTGGATTGAGGTCTGGGCTTTGATTAGGCCATTCCAAAGTGTTGCTTTAGCAGTGTGTTTGGGGTCATTCTCCTGCTGGAAGGTGAACCTACGCCCTAGCCTCAAATCACGCACAGAGTGGTACAGGTTTTGCTCAAGAATATCCCTGTATTTAGCACCATCCATCTTTCCCTCAACTCTGACCAGTTTCCCAGTCCCGACTGCTGAAAAACATCCCCACAGCATGATGCTGCCAACACCATGTTTCACTGTGGGGATGGTGTTCTTTGGGTGATGTGATGTGTTGGGTTTGCGTCAGACAGCGTTTTCTTTGATGGCCAAAAAGTTCAATTCTAGTCTCATCAGACCAGAGCACCTTCCTCCATACATTTTGGGAGTCTCCCATATGCCTTTTTTCGCGAACTCAAAACGTGCCATTTTGTTTTTTTGCTGAAAGTAATGGCTTTCTTCTGGGACTCTGCCAGAAAGCCCAACTCTATGTAGCATACGGCTTACTGTTGTCCTATGTACAGATACTCCAGTCTCTGCTGTGGAACTCTGCAGCTCCTCCAGGGTTACCTTAGGTCTCTGTGCTGCCTCTCTGAATAATGCCCTCTTTTACTGGTCCATGAGTTTTGGTGTGCGGTCGTCTCTTGTCAGGTTTGCTGTTGTGCCATGTTCTTTCCATTTGGTTATGATAGATTTGATGGTGCTCCTAGGGATGATCAAAGATTTGGATATTTTTTTATAACCTAACCCTGACTTGTACTTCTCAACAACATTGTCCCTAACTTGTTTGGAGAGTTCCTTGGTCTTCATGGCAGTGTTTGGTTAATGGGGCCTCTTTCTTAGGTGTTGCAGCCTCTGGGGCGTTTCAAAAAGGTGTGTGTATATGTAATGACAGATCATGTGACACTTAGATTGCACACAGGTAGATATCATGTCACTAATTATTTGACTTCTGAAGGTAATTGGTTGCACCAGAGCTTTTTATGGGCTTCATAACAAAGGGGGTAAATACATATGCACATGCCAATTATTTTTTTTATGTATATATGTTTCTAATTTTACTTCACCAACTTAGTCTATTATGTTCTGATCCATCACATATAATTCAGGTAAAAAAAATTAAACTAAGGTCTCTAATGTAACACAATAGGTATGTGTGTGTGTGTATGTATATATATATGTATGTGTGTATATATAACATCACACTGGATATGTACCGTACAGCGGATATAAAAATGTCTACACACCCCTGATAAAATGTCAGGTTTTTGTGATGTAAGAAAATGAGACAAGGTTAAATAATTTCAGAACTTTTTCCACCTTTTTAATGTGACCTATAAACTGTACAACTAAGTTGGAAAATAAACTGAAATCTTTTAGGCACAGGGAAGTAAAAATAGAATATGGTGAAAAAGTACCGTATTTATCGGCGTATAACACGCACCCCAAGTTTAGGAGAGAATTTTAAGGAAAAAAACTTTTAGGAGGGAAGTTTAAGGAAAAAAAACTTACATTTAAATGCCCATCAATGCAGCCACATTAGTGTTCATCTGTAGCCTTGTCCATCATTGCAGAATGATCAGTGTCCATTTGCAGCTTGCCCAGTGCGATTTTCAGCCTTGCCCATTGTCATAAGCAGCCTTGCCCAGTGCAGCCGTGCCCAGTGCAGCCTTGCCCAGTGCAGCCTTGCCCAGTGCAGCCTTGCCCAGTGCAGCCTTGCCCAGTGCAGCCTTGCCCAGTGCAGCCTTGCCCAGTGCAGCCTTGCCCAGTGCAGCCTTGCCCAGTGCAGCCTTGCCCAGTGCAGCCTTGTCCAGTGCAGCCTTGTCCAGTGCAGCCTTGCCCAGTGCAGCCTTGCCCAATGCAGCCTTGCCCAGTTAGCGCCATTTAAATCTGCCGCCGATAGACAGAGCCTGTGTACTCGGCTCGTCACGCCGCCCCGCCTCCCTGCTGAGGATGAGAAGCGAGCGCTTCCGAAAAAGACCGAGCCGAGTATACTGTGTACTTGGCTCGGCTCAGCTCGCAGTCCCGCCCAGTCCTGCCATTGGACGGAGTGTTATGTCCATCAAAGGAGCTGGGCGGGACTGCGAGCGGAGCCGAGTACACAGTATACTCGGCTCGGTCTTTTTCGAAAGCGATCGCTTCTCATCCTCAGCAGGGAGGCGGGACTGCGAGTGGAGCCGAGCACTCGGCTCGGTTTTTTTCCGTCGGCGCTCGGTTTTTTTCGTGGCGCTCACGGCTTTTTTGGCACACAGAGAGTGGGGATCGGCGTATAACACCCACCCACGATTTTCCCCTGATTTTAAGGGGAAAAAAGTGCGTGTTATACGCCGATAAATACGGTAAGTACCTCAGAGGTGGGATTTTTAAAGCAATTTTGAAATACAACAGATATTCAAAAAAGTTTTATTGAGACAAACAACATCAACATGATGTTCCCAATTAGGGTAGTACGATAGAAAAAAACATGTACATGTATCATGATATTGCATAGTAATCATCTAAAGTGGTAGCACCCCACTACACATGGTAAAACCATCCATATAAATTCCAAATGATGGTGAGCAGTGGGAATGTCCAACGCATATCAAAATGTGTATAAATTCAAATCTTCTTCAGGGACTAATACCACTTCTGGAAGTATAAAGTACAAATGCAGTTTAGAAACCCAAAATACCATATGAACATTTTGAACAATTAAGAAAGGAATATATCTGTGAGAATACACTCCAATCAAAATTTACACTTAATGCTAGCCTCACAGGAGATCCCTGAATTCCCCCAGAAAAAACGGAACGCCAGGAGGCTAAGCCAAACAAAACAAAAACAAAAAAACAAAAATATGACCAATGATCAAAAAATACTTACTGGACGAAAACCTCCAGTGTATTCCGGCAGTCACCCGCATCATGTAGCTTAAGTAGATTGGAGCCAGTGACTTGCCCCCCCCAAAAAAGCGCGAAGTACCCTCACTGTGGAGCATCCCCGGCGTTCCCTTATGTATCACATGCGGGCTGTCACGTCCGCCGTACGTAACGCAATGCCGTGACGTCGCGGCGCAATGACGCCGCACATGAGGCGGCACCGTGACGCCATTGGACGGAACGCTGCCACACGTGGAACCCACAGTGCGGTGGCCAGCACAGCAGCAGATGAAAATGCGGGAATCGTGCCGCAATTGCATGACACAAAATATGGAAAGGGGGTGCCTAACAAGGAAAAGGCACCCGAATAGGCAACACTCCATTTTGAAAAACCGGATATACACATCCGGAGATGAAGAGGTTGCCCTAAGGGAAACTAAAAAACCCCCGGCACACAAAACAATCCCCCTTGTATCCAGTCCAAAAGGGGGGGGCAGCTGGACCCCCATCCCATAAGGGACCTGGAAGGGGATAAGGCCTCTGAGTGTATCGTATACACACAGAGGCATAGGTGTGCCGGATATATGGTGAGGCCAACAGACCACGATCCCCATATGACAGAGGGAAAGCTCTGCCCATTACAAATACATTATACAAACCAAAATAGTGTGTATAAACAGCAAACAAAAACATAACAATGACAATACTAATAATAGGCATGGCATTATTATGGAAAATTGTAATTTAAATTTGAAAACCCCAAATGGAGAGAAAACCATTTCAGTCCATAAACAGAGACATAGAAATTTAGAGCATCTCCAGTGTGAAAACATGACACAGATCCATACTCCAGAACATATATCAACCACCAGTGGGTAGCATTGAGGACAATTCAAAAAGGCAGAGTTTCATCTAAACTATCAAACTATCAGAGTAAATGAGGAAAACAAGTAAAAACAAAATTCATATCAGAGTATTTCCCTGTAAATCCACTTTAGATTAGAGGTCTCCTTGGAATTCCATTTAAGGGGAACCAAGATTATCTTTATTAGCATTTCGAGTTCAATCAGTTTTTCCAGAGCTAAATCCCTCAAGAAAGGGTCTAAAGCTCTCTGCTTTGTTGAGACCAGGAGGGGTGGTAGCATTTAGATATCTGATTCATCGCATTTCGCGCTGGAGCAGAGTCTTATTCCAATCTCCCACCCTCCTCGAAATATGTACCTGATCCAACACCATGAAATTGACTTGGGGCACTCTGTATCCATGCCTCTTGGCTACATGTCTGCCAAGAGGGAGGTACAGGTTGCCAATTTGCATACTATGCATATGCTTGCTAATCCGTTGTCCAAATTTCTGCCGTGTCCTGCCCACATAAAAGGCGCCACATTGGTACTGCAAAAGATTAGACCACACCCTGCGTCTTACAGTTTGCAAAATGTTTTGCACGGAAAAGTTCCTTGTTGGGTAAAATAAAAGAAGTACTTTTGCCAATTACCTAACACATTGAGCAAGCCCCACATGGGGAAGTTCCCCAAATCTTACATGAGTCCTTTCTCAGGTTTCCTTTATATTTGCTTTGTGTAAGTAATCCCCCGATAGATCCTGCCTTTCTAAAGGTAATTTGTGGCTTGGGGGTCACTAGACCCCTGAGAATAGGATCCACAGTAAGAATCGACCAATGTTTCCAGAGTATTTCTTTTTCATACATCATGGGACACAGAGTCAGGCTACTATTCATTACCTGCTGGGTTATACTTCATCATTAGGTGAATGGACACTGATAGACCAAAGGTCTTCAGACAGGAAGTGCTCCCCTATATAACCCCTCCCATACACAAAGTACTTTAGTTTTTTACCAGTGTCTGCAAGGTGGATGGCATGGTTTGTTTGAGCTCTCTGAGCTCCAGGTCTCTAGTCCCACAAACGGTTCCAAAATGAATCAAGGGATTGATCGATCGGATCCATTTGACACAGGCTTTTATGCTTAGATAAATGGTACCCGAGCCTCGCAAAGAAGACTCAAGATCGTGCAAGGTTTTGCCTGTAACGTGGCCTCCGGGCGCTGGACCCTGCGTTGTGGAGATCCTGGACACTACAACGCTAAGGCATTTCCTGCAGGGTGATGTATAGGTCCAAGGGAGTGGACCCTAAACATGAAAGGGTACCCAGTCCTTGAAGGTCCAAGTGACAGGAACCCGCCTTGAAGGGTGAAGATTGTGCCCTTAGCTTCTAAGTGGCCCTGCGCCTGGACGGTTAAGTGAAACCCCTTTATTTTATTATTGTAGGGTGTCCCAGTGATTGTAACAATCAGTCAAGCTAGCTAAAGGCTGGACACCTGTGTGCGGCTAACTGTGAGTGTTTGCAAAGTGTACCTTTTTTGCTTGTGTCTGGATGTTTTTTACCTGTATGATGGCGCACTACGGTGTGCCATTTCACCTTGGTTCGCCATGGCGCACATGCGTTCGCAAGAGCGCCACTGGGCTCAGCAGTTTGGTGGCCATGGAACACGTGGATTTGCTGCACATACGCTGTAGCCTTTATCTGGGTGCATGAAGATTCGCATTGTTCGCGAATACAGTCACGCCCACTTGCCGGGACCGCCCACGTGCGTGCGCACGCACGCATAGAACGTTCCGACGAACACTCAGCTTATTTAAGCTGTGTATGCCAAGCATGGGGTGCTTCCAGAAGGCAGCTGTGGGACACAGAGTAGGCTCTGCACAGACACTTGCAGTAGTTCATTTCTCCTTACCCGGGTCACATGAGTCAACAGGTGTTGCTTGGCAGGCTAAGGTGCTTGGCAGGATTGTTGCATAGGGGCTTGGTGAGCTCTATTAAAGGGTCTCCCTTTTGAGGTGTTTTACCTACACTCAAGTACTCTGTTTGTGGCATTGAAGGTCTTTAAAAAAGAGGAGTGGGACTAACACCACAGGGAAGGGCACACCTCCGTCATCAGTAGTTCCCGATGAACCTAGTCATATCCCTAAACTTGTATCCCCTGAAAGACCAGAGGCTCCCGGGCAATCTGAGCCGCTGCGCCTATCTGGTATCGTGCCTATGGTCAACGCTGCGGCTTCACCCTTTATCACTAAGGATGAACTGTCCTCAGCCCTAGCCGGGTTAGAGCACAGGATTGCCGGCATGATTGCCTCCATCCCGCAGGGTGGCAGGAAGCGTGACAGATCCCCCTCCCGGAGTCTCCTTATCTGGAGCAGGAATAGGCTGAGGATGGGGAGGAGCTTATAGCTCAGGATTCAGTGGAGTGCCCGGCAGATGAGTCTGCTTCCGAGAAATCTGGACAAGAAGATATCCACTCGATGTCTACCTCTCAGTCGCAGAGGTTTTTGATCCTGACTCTGACCGAAATGGTTCGTTCTCCCTTTAGGTTGCCTCTTGCAGAGGTGACTGAGCCCCCCTGGTCCTCTTTGGGATCTCTGAGATCTTTTCAGGTCGCACAGATTTTCCCGCTACACCCCCTGTTGGAACAGGCGGTGTATGCTGATTGGGAACATCCTGACAGTACTTTTTTTGCCTCCTAAAAGGTTTTCCCTTTTATATCCCATTGGTGAAAAGTTTGTTAAAAAATGGAGCATGCCAGCCGTTGATGCAGCAGTCTCCTCCTTAAACAAGAACTTAACTTGTCCGGTAGATAATGCACAGGGCTTGAAAGACCCTGTTGACAAGAAATTGGAGCTATTATTAAAGGCTTCCTTTTTTCTTTGGCCAGTTCAGCTATTCAGCCAGCTGTTGCAGCAATTGGTATTTGCCAGTTCGTAAAGGATCAAGTCAAACGGCCGGATAGGCCTAACCAGGAGGATGATCTGCCTGAAGTAAGACAGATATTCCTCGAGCGCTGTGTTTTGCTGTTGATGCTTTAAAGGATTGCAACCCGTAAGGATCTGTGCCCTGAAGGATCAGGTGTGTCAGATAAGGGGCACCAGACAACCCTCCATTCGGCTCTGTATGAGTCTTCTAGGGAAGATGGTATCATCCTTCGAGGCAGTGCCCTATGCCCGGTTCCATTCCAGGCCTTTACAACAAGACATCTTGTTGGCTTGGAACAAAGAAAAGCCCTGGATTTTCCAATGTGCTTATCCCCTCAAGCATGCTTAAGCCTAAACTGATGGTTGCAGGATCAGAACCTGCGAAAGAGAAAATCTTTTCTCCTGGTAACTTGGAGAGTACTGACTACAGATGCCAGTCTCTCAGGCTGGGGAGCGACCCTAGACAGGCTCACAGCTCAGGGGAAATGGTCAGGGACAGGGACAGAGCAGACCCTGCCCATCAACGTCCTAGAATTACGGGCAGTACGTCTGGCCCTACGGTCCTGGACGGTGGAGCTTCAGGACTGCCCCATCAGGGTTCAGTCCGACACTGGCCTATATAAACCACCAAGGCAGTACCAGGAGTCGTTCAGCTCTGAAGGGGGTGAACTACATACAAGCCTGGGCAGAGGGACATGTGCCAATAATACCGGCAGTCCATATCCCTCGAGTAGAGAACTGGAAGGCAGATTATCTCAGCCGCCAGCAGATCTGCCTAGGGGAATGGTCCCTACAACCAGAGGTGTTCCAGGAAATTTGCCAACGTTGAGGGTGGCCAAAGGTTGACCTACTGGCATCCAGGTTCAACAACAATCTACAGAAGTTTGTGTCTTGAAAAAGAGATCCTCTGGCAATTGGAGCAGATGCTCTGATAGTTCCATGGAGGCAGTGCTCCCTGGTTTATGCTTTCCCTCCGATCCCTCTAATTCCACATTTGTTGCGCAGGATTCGGAGAGAAGGGATTCCGGTCATTCTGGTGGCACCAGCCTGGCCCAAATGGCCCTGGTTCCCGGAGGTTGTGAGACTGAGGATAGACGGGCCATGGATGCTTCCACGTCGCCCCAATCTACTGTCTCAAGGTCCTATATTCCACCCCAATTTACAGTCTCCAAATTTGACGGCATCGCTATTGAAGCCAGGGTGTTAAAGGACCGTGGCATCTCGGGACCAGTGGTGTCTACTCTGCTAGAAAAGCTATCACTAGGAAGATTTATCATAAGGTCTGGAAGACTTATATTGCTTGGTGTGAAGCCAGAAAATGGCATCCTCGGAAATATGTGATTGGGAGAATCCTCTTTTCTACAGTCAGCTGTGGAAATCAAATTCGCTTTGAGTATAATCGGAGCTCAAGTTTCGGCCCTAACAGTATTCTTCCAAAGGCCTTTAGCCTCCCATTCACTGATCCAAACATTTATGCAAGGGGCAACTTGCTTGCTTCCCCCCCATTAGGTCACCTATGTGTCCTTGGGACTTGAACTTGGTGCTGTCTGTGTTACAGAAACAACCATATCTGAGAATTGTTTGGGCTACTATTGCAGTTTGTATGGCCCACACTCACTTCAACTCGCTGCTGCTGACCAAGTGTAAGTCTGAAGCTAGTGACGTGTGAAGTTGGATTAGATGGTTTCCTTTTCTTTGCTTCAGTGAGTGGAACCTATAGAATGGGGTGACTGGGGAGAGATGTAAGGCCCCTTTCACACGAGGCGGACTCCGCAGACTCCGGCGGACACGAGATCTCTCCGTTGAACTCGGCTGAACCGGCAGATGACAGGTCCCTCTCCGCTCACTGAGCGGGGAGGGGCTTGTCAGGCACCGCTGCTGCCTATGGAGGGATCGGATGAAAATGGACAGATATCACCCGATCCGATCCGCCAGCGACAGATCCAGACGTAGGGCCATCCGTCTGCTTTTTGCGGATCGGACCGGGTCGGATGTCAGCGGACATGTCTCCGCTGACATCCGTCGCTCCATAGGCTAACATGGAGCGCCCGTTCAGGTCCGCCGTCAAAACTGACAGGCGGACCTGAACGGTCCGATCGTGTGAAAGGGGCCTAAGTGTCAGACCTGCCTGGATCTATGTGGGTGTAGAGATTGATGTTCATTGTAAACCTACCTGGAGAATTCCATAGGCAATCTGTGACCTCCTATAATCTAGAGGTCATCTAACAGCGTGAGCGTATATCTATGAGCATGATTGTTAGTGGTTTTTGGACAATGTCTTATCGGGGAAGAGGAATGCAATAATTCGCTCACAGTCAATGTGTTGTGTTGTGTTGTGGGTAAGGGTGTCTTCACACACACACCGAGTGCCCAAACAGCGGCACAAAACCAACTTATTTCAATGTGCCAACACGGAATTAAACCTACCAGGGGCTCTGTACAGAGGATGGGACCAAAAAGGTACGATTCTGCCCAGAAAAAAACTTTTGTGCTTTTTCAAAGAAGTGTATTCCGCTCAGAATGCAGGGTTCAGCAATGCGTTGTGCTCAGAATGCAGGGTTCAGTAATGCGTTGTGTTCAGAATACAGGGATCAGGACTGCCTTGCGGTCAGAATGCAGGGATTTGGGGGGTGATGTGAAGGCCAACAGAGGACACTGCTGTGGGGGTGACCCTTCCCAAAGCAGTGTCCATTGCCCCCTTCACATCCCCCCCCACACGCACGCACACATACACACAGTAGTGTCCTCTGCCTCCCCCTTCCCCTATAGCAATGACCTCTGGCTTCCCTCCTATTGCAGTGTCCTACCTGTGTATGTCCACTGTCCTCCACATGGTCATGCTTGAGTGCCCGAGCCCCGCTCTCCTATTGGCTCTCAAAGTCCAGGAAGGGAGGAGTCACTCTTCTCTTCCTCGGTTTCCAGAGGCATCGCGGCAATGCTTACAGCAGCAGACACTCTGTGTAAGTCCTTCCCACTGGGCTGCCCTCGGTGTATGCAGGGAGGGATTTACACACATCGGCTGCCCGATCGCACTGATGCAAGGAAGGGAGCCAGCTCCTCCTTGCCTGCACCGCCAGTCCAAGTGACTGCCTGGCTGTGGGACCCCCCCATCCTGGCGGTGCTGGCTCCGTAAGCTGCGTGCCTACAGAGAGGGCTCTGCGTGCCAGCTGTGACACAGGTTCGCCATCACTGGCATACTCGTTCAGGGACCTTAGGTCCAAAATGAGCCTTGTGTCCCCGTTTGGTTTCTGAACAGTAAACAGGTTTGAGTAAAACCCTGTGCCCCTTTCGGATACCGGAACCTCTACAATCACTCCTTGATGCTGGCTCCGTAAGCTGCGTGCCCACAGAGAGGGCTCTGCATGCCAGCTGTGACACAGGTTCGCCATCACTGGCATAGAGCATAGAAGAGGCATCCATTATGTGAACCTGTTGCTTTGACCTGCTTGGATAATGCACAAATTCACTTTAAAAAATACAGATGTACTGTAGATTGTTGGAGTTGCATATTTTCATTTAACCATTAGGCTAAAGCACATACTTGAGAATTGGTAAATAATTTACTAGTATGGATTGCTTTTACTTTTCCTTCATTCCTTTAAAGGGTGAAGGGTAAATGTGCACAGGCAAAGCTTGTAATTTGAATGCTTAGTTATGAAGTTGTACTAGCATGTTCTGACAAATATAGAAATTCTCTAACTACTTCAACTTACTTATCCTTATGACTTACTTTACTTATTAAGCTCCAGGAGGGATCTTTGCTGAATTTAAATAGCCTCCATAGACCGGATCCATCCAAAGTGCCACTGAGGCCAAAGTGGATGGTACCCGGGCCTCGAATACAAAGCACGAGGTTTTGCCTGTAATGCCTCTCTTTGCAGGGCTGGACCCCGGGACCTAGGGCTTTGGTCATGCTACCTAAAAGCTTTTCCTGGCGGGGTGCTTTTACAGGTCCAAGGGAGTGGAACCCCGATAAAAAGGGACCCGGTCCTTGAAGGTTTGCTAAACGCAGCCCGTCGTGATGGGTGAAGGTTGGATTGACTGTTAAATCGGCAAAGCCGGTGGCTGGGATAAGGTAAGGGAAAAAAGTTAGGAACTGAAAAGTCCACCTATGATTTCTTCTTTGTTATCATGCCTTAAATCTCCACTAGAGGGAGTATATGCACATACCTTAATCTGTTGTCTTCACTGTAAGCTCAGTGTCAGTCTGTGTGTGGCCGCAGCAGCTTGCAGGGGCATTCCTCTCAAGGTAAGAGACTTGCCAATGCTTTCTTTCCCCCCCCTGAAGGGACCAGAGGGTTAGGGAAACATCAGTGGTGTACCCCCCTTTAATACCCCCCCCCACACTGAGGGTGGTGTGGAGGTACCGAAAATTGCTCCCACAGTTGTTCTCTCTGCTTGCTGGTGTCATGGACTCTGCCTCCCCCCCCCTTCGTGGTGGGTCTGCAGACCTGAAAGCCGCCCGGGCGCGAGCGTGGGAATATTTTTCAAAAGGAGGCAGGTGGGTTTACGGAGGCGGCGGGGCCTAGGCGCGGTGCCGTGTAACGTCCACGAGGACTCACGGAAAAACAAGCAGATTTAAGAATCAGCTGGAGCAGTCGGCTGATAGCGAGGAGGAGCAAGCAGGCTGCACATGGAACACAGGAGCAGTGGGGCACGTAAGGGCTGCAAGTGGCATTCCTAATACGGGAAGGACATTTTTCCCAGCACTAGGCTGAACTTAATAGCGGCATCATTCTTTCATGACTATGTTCAGCAAGTAGTGCAATTTAATAGTGCCTCTGCTTTTGTGCTTAGGACTATGCGTACCAATTAAGACACCACAAAGACCAAAAAGGTACCAAAGGTTTCAATCCTAGGCTAGGAACTCCAGTTGTATCTCCACACTGTCATCCTCACCTGAAATACCAATTATGGCAAGCCAGGGTGAGTCATTGGAACAAATTGGTGGTGCAGCTGCTTCTCACATCTCAGCCCCTGTATACATGACTGAAGATGCCTTTTCCTCCATCCTGCAGGGCCTGGAAGGAAGACTAGCAGCTTTAATCACATCCTCCATTCAAATGGATAGGAAGCGTGCTAGATCCCCCTACCCCACCTTAGACCCTTTGCAAGGGGAACAGTGGGCACACGATGAGGTGTTACCATCAGGCGATCAAGAGGAAAGACAAACCGATGACTCCTCTGCGGAGGCAACAACGGTAGATGAACCCTTTTCAGCCTCACAATGTGAGAAGTTGCTGATACAATCTCTTACGGAGATGGTTCGTTCTACTTTCATGCTACCCATAACAGAGTCTGCTGAAAGCTCAGTTTCTTCCTTGGGTTCCTTAAAACCTTCAAAGCCTTTGCATGCGTTTCCTGTACATGCATTACTACAACAGCTTATTTATGCTGAATGGGATCACCCGGATAAGCATGTTCTTCCTTCAAAGAGATTTTCAGTTCTCTATCCCATGGAGAAGAAATTCACCAAAAAATGGAAGGTACCAGCAGTTGACGCTGTGATTTCCAGTGTGAATAAAAGTCTTAACTTGTCCAGTTGACAATGCACAAATGCTTAAGGATCCAACAGATAAAAGGTTGGAATTCCTGTTAAAATCCACTTTTTCTTTGACAGGTGCCGTTACTCAGCCTGCAGTCGCTGCAATAGGCGTCTGTCAATCCCTAAAGAACCATTTTAGACAGGCCCTTAAAGAGGTTTCTGCACAACAAGTCTGGGATTTGGCCAAACTACCAAAGGCATTATGCTTTGCCATAGATGCCATTAAAGATTCTATTCACCAGGCGTCGTCCCGCCTTACGCTTATGCTAGTACACATGCGTAGACTCCTGTGGTTAAAAAATTGGTCAGCCGAAGCGCCATGTAAAAAGCTCCTGACTGGGTTCCATTTTCATGGGGATCGGCTATTTGGGGATGATTTGGACAAATGCATCCAAACAATTTCTAGTGGGAAAAGTACTCTCTTGCCAGTTAAAAGAAAGTATAAACGCCCTTCGTTTAAACGGGCTCTTTCTCCTGCGCCAGGGCTTCCGTCTCTAGGCAGTGGCGACGGCCTCCACCGTCAGACTCTAGAGAAAAACCTCAGGGTCAGGCCCAGGCTCAAAAGAAGTCCTGGGGACAGAAACCTGCAAAGCAGAATCCTAAAGCCTCACTATGAAGAGGCGCCACCCCCCCCCCCCTCGCACAGGGGGGGGCGGAAAGACTTCTGCAGTTTTCAGAAGTCTGGCAAGAGGAAATTCAGGACAGATGGGTCATCTCCACGGTAATGCTGGGGTACAAGCTGGAATTTCGGGACTTTCCACCGTCTCGTTTCCTGTGGTCAAATGTCCCCAAAGATCCTGGGAAAAGGCAATCCCTGTTTCAGGCACTAGACCGATTAATGGCTCAGGGGGTGATCATACAGATCCCCACAGTAGAGCAAGGTTTGGGGTTTTATTCAAACCTCTTCACAGTACCAAAATCGAATGGAGATGTCAGACCCATTCTAGATCTAAAGAATTTAAATCAGTTCCTGAAGATCCGCTCCTTTCGTATGGAGTCGATCAGGTCAGTGGTTTCTATCCTACAAGGAGGAGAACTTCTGGCATCTATCGACATCAGGGATGCATATCTGCATGTTCCTATATTTCCCGCTCACCAAAGGTTTCTGCGGTTCGAGGTAGAACAGCAGCATTTTCAGTTTGTAGCCTTGCCCTTCGGGCTAGCTACAGCACCCCAGGTGTTTACAAAAGTCCTGGCCCCACCTCTAGCCAGGTTAAGATCTATTGCTAATAGACCAGTCGGTGGCTCGTTTGGAGCAAAGCGTGTGCATTACAACCAGTTACCTGGAAAGTTTGGGTTGGATTCTCAACTTGGAGAAATCTTCCTTAAAACCGGTAAAAAGGCTGGAGTACCTGGGTCTGATCATAGACACAGCCCAGAAAAAGGTGTTCTTGCCTCAGGCAAAAATCAACTCCATAAGAGAGCTAGTCCGGGTGGTCAGGTGAAAAGGCAATCCCTCCATTCACCTTTGCATGAGGTTGCTAGGAAAGATGGTGGCTTCATTCAAAGCGTTTCCCTATGCCCAGTTCCATTCGAGACTGTTACAAAACAGTATCCTGTCGGCTTGGAACAAAACAATTCAAGCTTTGGACTTGCCAATGTGGCTGTCCCCAAGGGTGTCCCAAAGCCTCAGTTGGTGGTTACTAACCCAGAATCTGCTGAAAGGAAAATCCTTCAGACCTGTTATCTGGAAAGTGGTAACGACAGATGCCAGCCTTTCAGGCTGGGGAGCAGTACTAGAGAAGACAACTGTCCAGGGACAGTGGTCAAGAGCCGAAAGAACCTTGCCCATCAATATCCTAGAGATTCGGACAGTGCGTCTGGCTCTGAAGGCCTGGACTTCCAGGTTATGAGATTGTCCTGTCAGGATCCAATCTGACAATGCCACAGCTGTGGCCTATATCAGTCACCAAGGGGGCACCAAGAATCTCTCAGCGCAGAGAGAGGTGAAACTTTGATATTCTAACTTGGGCAGAAAGGAATGTTCCGGGCCTATCGGCAGTCTTCATTCCGGGAGTAGAGAATTGGCAGGCAGACTACCTGAGTCACCAGCAGTTATTGCCGGGGGAGTGGTCTCTTCACCCTGACATTTTTCAGGCTGTTTGCCAAAAATGGGGGACTCCGGACATAGATCTTCTAGCGTCAAGATTCAACATGAAGTTAGTCAACTTTGTGTCCAGGACAAGGGATCCACTCGCATGCAGAACAGATGCGTTGGTGACCCTGTGGGATCAGTTCTCACTGATCTATGCATTTCCCCCTATTCAGTTGCTGCCTCAACTTCTTTGCAGGATCAAGCTGGAAAGAAAGCCGGTAATTCTGGTAGCACCAGCATGGCCCAGAAGGTCGTGGTATGCAAAAATCGTAAAGATGGCAGTGGAAGTACATGGTCCCTTCCACTACGGCCAGACCTACTCTCACAGGGGCCGATATTCCATCCTACCTTGCGAACGCTAAATTTAACGGCTTGGCTATTGAAACCCACATTCTGAAGAAACGTGGGCTTTCCGGGTCAGTTATCTCTACCTTGATTAATGCAAGGAAGCCAGCTTCCAGAACTATATATTATAGAGTCTGGAGGGCTTATGTTTCCTGGTGTGAATCCAAGGGTTGGCACCCTCGGAGGTATATCATAGGCAGAATTCTTGTATTCTTACAATTAGGGGTAGAGATGAAGTTGGCCTTGAGTACTATTAAGGGCCAAGTCTCAGCTTTATCGGTCTTATTTCAAAGACCGCTTGCTACACATTCTTTAGTCTGAGGTTTTATGCAAGGGGTGATTCGGCTTAATCCGCCAGTCAAACCTCCTTGAACCCTTGGGACTTAGTTTTGTCAGTGTTACAAAAACAGCCATTTGAACCGATACAACATATTCCCTTAGTCCTTCTGACAAGGAAGTTGGTATTTTTGGTTGCTATATCCTCAGCAAGGAGGGTTTCATGAGGACAGAGTGGTGTTACGCCCTCGTCCAGGTTTTTTACCAAAAGTGGTCTTAGGTTTCCACCTGAACCAAGACATTATCCTGCCATCGTTTTTTCCAAAACCATGTTCCAGGGAAGAAAAGTCACTGCATTGTCTTGATGTGGTGAGAGTGGTCAAAGTCTATTTAAAGACGACTGCTCAGATTCGGAAGACTGATGTCTTATTTATTCTGCCAGAGGGTCCTAAGAAAGGACAGGCAGCGTCGAAATCCACTGTTGCTAAGTGGATTCGGCAAGTTATAATTCAGACTTATAATTTAAGGGGTAAGATTCCCCCTTTTCGAGTCAAAGCGCACTCTATCAGGTAAGTTAGTGCTTCTTGGGCAGTGCATCACCAGGCCTCCATGGCTCAGATCTGTAAGGCCGCAACTTGGTCTTCAGTACATACATTCAACAAGTTTTATCAAGTGTATGTAAGAAGGTATGAGGATATTGCCTTTGGGCGCGGTGTGCTGCAGGCAGCAGTATAGGTCCTCAAGTCTGGGGGTACCCTATGGGATGTGTCTCCCTCCCCTCAAATAGCATTGCTATTGGACATCCCATTAAGTTAATACCATGGCTCTGTGTCCCATGATGTACGATAAAGAAAATAGGATTTTTTTTTTTAACAGTTTACCTATAAAATCCTTTTCTTGGAGTACATCATGGGACACAGAGGTCCCTCCCCTCTTTTTTGGGTTTAAGTATATTGCTTTGCTACAAAAACTGCGGTACTCCTGTTAGGAGGAGGGGTTATATAGGGGAGTGAATTTCCTGTATTTGGTATACCAGTGTCCATCACCTGAAGGTGCCTATATACCCATTAAGTCAATACTATGGAAAAGGATTTTACAAGTAAGCTGTTATAAAAATCCTATTTTTGTACTTTTTTAAAAGAATTACATTATTAAGGAAAATAATAAAATTGTAAAATAAGATAAAATGCAATATGTGATTTATATGCCAAAGTGGAATTGGCAAGTACCTTTGAGCATAAGATTCATTTTTATGTACCTTGTGTAGTATACAAGAGTTACACAATCCGAAATCGGAGGTTTTTGTTTTAGTTATCAAAGGTGCATCCGCAGACAAGGACCTTAAACTGGCCATACATGGAGCAAATATTGGCCGGTTCATGATGAACCAGATGAAATTCTGTAAGTGGGTGGCCCTGTTAGCCCTCTCCCACTTGACATCCCTTGAAGAAAAAAAAAATTGAAGGTGTCTAAAAAAAAGGCCTTATATTAATACACAATCCTTGTGTGCCTCACAAAAGCAATTTGTGAGCACCTTGCAAGGAATAATGCAGTTGACCTCAGTACAGTTTGCTATATAACTTAGGCAACACAACAGAATTAAAAGTGTTGGCATCATAGATATCACTAACAGCCATAGCCTCAACAATATCTGACAGACTTCTTAAAGCACAATAAGCACAGTTATTACACCTTCCGCCTGCGGAAGTAGAGAGGAGACATTGCTGGAACTGGCAGCAGAGGAGTTCCACATACTGGAAAGATCGGCATAGGTTTGTGGGTGACCTGATAATTTCCCAAATGCCTGGTGGGACCACTGTCATGGTGGTCATCCTGAGCTGGTAAGGAGCCTCATACCTCACTTGGGTGCAAGTCACTTTGGATGTTGGATTCACCTGTGTCACACCTCTCCAGAATATATCCATTTTTGATTATCCACTTACTTCACTTATGGACTTTTTTTCTCTGCAATAATCTTGGGACTTACTTTTTCACTTTTTTATGTTTTATAATTTTTCACATGTGACATATGTTGAGACATTTGTCTCTGTCCTTCATAGGAGACTTGTTGTGTTTTTTAATTTATTGCTTGGTGGATCAATCACCTCTGTATGATTTTCTCTAGTATGATTTATTATTTATATTCAGTTTTAGCGCTGCACTTATTTTGGTTTTTTTTGGTGTTTGGAGTTTAGTATTGGACTTTTTAGTGCTGGCAGCTTTTACATTTCACATATCAATTTACACTGTTCTAGCGCAGCGTTAACCCTCTCCTTGGGTTTTTTGACTTTAAATATAGAGATAGTTTGGGAAATTTCAGTAATGTGGATGGAACAAGTGAATTTAGCGTTTATACAGTAGAAAGTCCTTCCCTCTGCATGATTATCTGCTTCGGATAATGAAATGAGAGGAAAGAGATAGAACAGTGATTATAGACACAAATGTGAGGTCTCTTATCTGCAGGTAGTCACCACAGCTAAATAAAATATTTTATGGGTAGGTAGTGGCCATTTTAAGAGTATATAAAATGTTTTTTTGTACACACAGCTGCCATTTGAAGTGGAGGTGTATTACATTCAACACATCCTGCTCTACATAGTGCCCATCTACCTGATGCGAAAAGGAGGTAAGACTTGCCATGTTTGTTTTATTTGTCTGATATTTTTACATTTGGGCCTTTTATTTTAAGCTCTATTCCTGCAAAATCTTCGAACTTGTTTAACCACTTAACCCCTTCCCGACCACTGCGCGACGATATACGTCGGCAGAATGGCATGGGTGGGCAAAAGTGCATACATGTACGTCACCTTTAAGATGTGGCATTAAGATGCGCCGCGTGGTCCGTGACCACGGGTCCCGCGGACTCTGTCCTCCGGGTGATCGTGTCACGGAGCGGAAGAACTTCTTCAGAAGTTCTTCCGCTCCGTGACACGATCATGGGCATCCGGAGGACATAGAGTCCGTGGGACCCGTGATCGTGTCACGGAGTGGAAGAACTTCTGAAGAAGTTCTGCCTATTGATATGACAGAGATCACTGCTCCCTGTCATCGGGAGCAGTGATCGCCGTCATGTGTATAGTAGCCCACCCCCCCACAGTTAGAATCATTCCCTAGGACACACTTAACCCCTTGATCGCCCCCTAGTGGTAAACCCCTTCCCTGTCGGTGTCATTTACACAGTAATCGGTGCATTTTTATAGCACTGATCGCTGTAGACAATGATCTCAAAATAGTGTCTGATGTGTCCGCCATAATGTCGCAGTCCCAATAAAAATCGCAGATCGCCACCATTACTAATAAAGAAAAAGAAAAAAAAATTATAATAAAAATGCCATAAAACTATCCCCTATTTACTAGACGCTATAACTTTTGCGCAAACCAATCAATATACGATTATTGCTATTTGTTTATTTTTTTTTTTACCAAAAATATGTAGAAGAATACATATCGGCCTAAACTGAGGAAAAAATAGTTTTTTCTAATATATTTTTGGGGGATATTTATTATAGAAAAAAGTCGCTCTTTATTTTTTGTTTTATAGTGCAAAAAATAAAAACCACAGAGGGGATCAAATGCCACCAAAAGAAAGCTCTATTTGTGGGGAAAAAAGGACGTCAATTTTGTTTGGGTGCAACGTCGCACGACCGCGCAATTGTCAGTTAAAGAAACGCAGTGCCGAATCGCAAAAAGTGCTCTGGTCAGGAAGGGGGTAAATCCTTCCGGGGATGAAGTGGTTAAGGACCGAGTCTCTTTTTTAGATGTGTTGTTTACAAGTTAAAAACATTTTTTTTTGCTAGAAAATTACTTAGAACCCCCAAACATTATACATTTTTTTTCTAACACCCTAGAGAATAAAATGGCGGCAATACTTTCTGTCACACCGTATTTGCGCAGAGGTCTTACAAGCGCACTTTTTGTTTTGTTTTTTAAATACACTTTTTTTGAATTAAAAAATAAGCCAACAGTAAAGTTAGCCCATTTTTTTTCTTATATTGTGAAAGATAATGTTACGCCAAGAAAATTTATACCCCACATGTCACGCTTCAAAATTGCGCCCGCTCGTGGAATGGCGATAAACTTCTACCCTTAAAATATTCCATAGGCGATGTTTAAAAAATTCTACAGGTTGCATGTTTTGAGTTACAGAGAAGGTCTAGGGCTAGAATTATTGCTCTTGCTCTACCGATCGCTGCGATACCTCACATGTGTGGTTTGAACACCGTTTTCATATGCGGGCGCTACTCACGTATGCGCTCGCTTCTGCACACAAGCTCGGCGGGTGACGGCGCGCGTTTAAAAAAAAAAAAAAATTCTTATTTATTTTACCTTTTTTATTTTTACACTTTAAAAAAAAAAAAAAAGTCACTTTTATTCCTATTACAAGGAATGTAAACATCCCTTGTAATAGAAAAAAAGCACGACAGGACCTCTTAAATATGAGATCTGGAGTCAAAAAGACCTCAGATCTCATATTTACACTAAAATGCAATTTAAAAAAAAAATTGTCATAAAAAAAGAAATACAATACAAAATATATATGAAAAAAGTGGCCCTTTAAGGGCTATGGACGGAAGTGACGTTTTGACGTCTCTTCCACCCTGCAATGTTATAGAGACGGGTGGGGGCCATCTTCCCCTCACTTGTCTCCATACCCAGCAAGGGTGAAGATCAGATCGCCTCCTCTCCCGCCGCTGATAAAAATGATCTTGTGGCGAATTAGCCGCAGAGACCACTCTTATCGGAAAGCGGACCGGCGGCCGAAGAAGAGGATACCGGGGTTATGGCAGCTAGCTGCTGCCATAACAACGATATTCCTCTTCAAAGTTAGGACGTATATCGGCGTGCGGCGGTCCGAACAGTGCAGCTGTTCATAGCAAACCATCAGAATTTCTTTTACTAAAGGGAAGCATGTATTCCAGTTGTTTGCTATGTGGGGCTCATTTAGCAAACCTTTTAAGCAGACAATACACGGTTTGAATCTTGGCCAGTTCAGCAGGAACTGGCCGAGATGCGAACTGTGTATGGGCAGGCTGAATGTACCTAGTTGACCTATCAATTAACGAGGGTACAATCAGCATGTTGGGTTTTACCTGCAACTATCGCTGGTGGCTGCTAGGCTTCCCCGCCGGGAGAAGACAATTGCTCCGCAGGAGGGATTTCTGCATCTATACTGTCTGTGTTATTGGGAGAATCAAGCGGATGGCCAGGATAAGTATGATGTATGACTCTTGTATAAATTTAGTATTCTCATTTTACAGTTGTATGCAAAAGTTTAGGAACCCCTGACAATTTCCATGATTGTCATTTATAAATATTTGGGTGTTTGGATCAGCAATTTCATTTTGATCTATCAAATAACTGAAGGACACAGTAATATTTCAGTAGTGAAATGAGGTTTATTGGATTAACAGAAAATGCGCAATATGCATCAAAACGAAAATAGACAGGTGCATAAATTTGGGCGCCCCAACAGAAAAATCATATAAATATTTAGTAGAGCCTCATTTAGCAGAAATAACAGCCTCTAGACACTTCCTATAGCCTGTAATGAGTGTCTGGATTCTGGATGAATGTATTTTAGACCACTCCTCCTTACAAAACATCTCCAGTTCAGTTAGGTTTGATGGTTGCCGAGCATGGACAGCCCGCTTCAAATCCCCCCACAGATGTTCAATAATATTCAGGTCTGGGGACTGGGATGGCCATTCCAGAACATTGTACTTGTTCCTCTGCTTAAATGCCCGAGTAGATTTTGAGCAGTGTTTTGGGTCGTTGTCTTGTTGAAATATCCAGCCCCGACGTAACTTCAACTTTGTGACTGATTCCTCAACATTATTCTCAAGAATCTGCTGATATTGAGTGGAATCCATGCGATCCTCAACTTTAACCAGATTCCCAGTACCAGCACTGGCCACACAGCCCCACAGCATGATGGAACCTCCACCAAATTTTACTGTGGCTAGCAAGTGTTTTTCTTGGAATGCTGTGTTCTTTTGCCGCCAATCATAACGCCCCTTGTTATGACCAAATAACTAAATCTTTGTTTCATCAGTCCACAGCACCTTATTCCAAAATGAAGCTGGCTTGTCCAAATGTGCGTTTGCATACCTCAAGCGACTCCGTTTGTGGCGTGTGTGCAGAAAAAGCTTTTTTCGCATCACTCTCCCATACAGCTTCTCCCTGTGCAAAGTGCGCTGAATTGTTGAAGGAAGCACAGTGACACTATCTGCAGCAAGTTGATGTTGTGGGTCTTTGGAGGTGGTCCGTGGGCTGTTTTTGACCGTTCTCACCATCCTTCGCCTCTCCAATATTTTATGTGGCCTGCCACTTCTGGCCTTAACAAGAACTGTGCCTGTGGTCTTCCATTTCAGCACTATGTTCCTCACAGTGGACACTGACAGCTTATATCTCTGCGATAACTTTTTGTAGCCTTCCCCTAAACCATAATGTAGAACAATCTTTGTTTTCAGATCATTTGAGAGTTGTTTTGAGGCCCCCATGTTGCCACTCTTCAGAGGAGTCAAAGAGAACAACAACTTGCAATTGGCCACCTTAACCACTTGCCGACCGCCTCACGCCTATATACGTGAGCAGAATGGCACGGGCAGGCAAAATCACGTACCTGGTACGTGATTGCCTTCCCGCGGGCGGGGGGACCGATCGGACCCCCCCCCCCGGTGCCAGCTGCGGTCGGCATTTGGCTGGGAGAAGTGAGAGACGAGGGAGAGGCCATCCGATCGTGGCCCCCCCTCGCGATCGCTCCCAGCCAATGAGAAACATCCTCTGCCTCTGAGGATGTGATGTCATCTCTCCTCGGCTCGGGAGTTTCCGTTCCGGCCCGAGGAGAGACGACATGTAAGTAAGTGCACAACACACACACAACACAGTAGAACATGCCAGGCACACTAAACACCCCGATCCCCCCCCCCGATCGCCCCCCGATCCCCCCCAATCACCCCCCCCCCCCCCCGTCACAAACTGACACCAAGCAGGTTTTTTTTTTTTTTTTTTTTTTCTGATTGCTGCATAGTGTCAGTTTGTGACAGTTACAGTGTTAGGACAATTAGGGTTACCCCCTGTAGGTCTAGGGTACCCCCCTAACCCCCCCCTAATAAAGTTTTAACCCCTTGATCACCCCGCATCAATATCTGATCCGATCAGATCTATACTAGCGTCCCCAGCAGTTTAGGGTTCCCAAAAACGCAGGGTTAGCGGGATCAGCCCAGATACCTGCTAGCACCTGCGTTTTGCCCCTCCGCCCAGCCTAGCCCAGCCCACCCAAGTGCAGTATCGATCGATCACTGTCACTTACAGAACACTAAACGCATAACTGCAGCGTTCGCAGAGTCAGGCCTGATCCCTGCGATCGCTAACAGTTTTTTTGGTAGCGTTTTGGTGAACTGGTAAGCACCAGCCCCAGGCAGCGTCAGGTTAGCGCCAGTACCGCTAACACCCACGCACGCACCGTACACCTCCCTTAGTGGTATAGTATCTGAACGGATCAATACCTGATCCGATCAGATCTATACTGGCGTCCCCAGCAGTTTAGGGTTCCCAAAAACGCAGTGTTAGCGGGATCAGCCCAGATACCTACTAGCACCTGCGTTTTGCCCCTCCGCCCGGCCCAGCCCAGCCCACCCAAGTGCAGTATCGATCGATCACTGTCACTTACAGAACACTAAACGCATAACTGCAGCGTTCGCAGAGTCAGGCCTGATCCCTGCGATCGCTAACAGTTTTTTTGGTAGCGTTTTGGTGAACTGGCAAGCACCAGCTGCCTAGTACACCCCGGTCGTAGTTAAACCAGCACTGCAGTAACACTTGGTGACGTGGCGAGTCCCATAAGTGCAGTTCAAGCTGGTGAGGTGGCAAGCACAAGTAGTGTCCCGCTGCCACCAAAAAGACAAACACAGGCCCGTCGTGCCCATAGTGCCCTTCCTACTGCATTCGCCAATCCTAATTGGGAACCCACCGCTTCTGCAGCGCCCGTACTTCCCCCATTCACATCCCCAACCAAATGCAGTCGGCTGCATGAGAGGCATTTTTATGTCCTCCCGAGTACCCCTACCCAACAAACCCCCCCAAAAAGATGTTGTGTCTGCAGCAAGCGCGGATATAGGCGTGACACCCGCTATTATTGTCCCTCCTGTCCTGACAATCCTGGTCTTTGCATTGGTGAATGTTTTGAACGCTACCATTCACTAGTTGAGTATTAGCGTAGGGTACAGCATTCCACAGACTAGGACACACTTTCACAGGGTCTACCAAGATGCCATCGCATTTTGAGAGACCCGAACCTGGAACCGGTTACAGTTATAAAAGTTACAAGTTTGCAAAAAAAAACACAAACAAAAATAAAAAAAAATAGTTGTTGTTTTATTCTCTCTCTCTATTCTCTCTCTATTGTTCTGCTCTTTTTTACTGTATTCTATTCTGCAATGTTTTATTGTTATTATGTTTTATCATGTTTGCTTTTCAGGTATGCAATTTTTTATACTTTACCGTTTACTGTGCTTTATTGTTAACCATTTTTTGGTCTTCAGGTACACCATTCACGACTTTGAGTGGTTATACCAGAATGATGCCTGCAGGTTTAGGTATCATCTTGGTATCATTCTTTTCAGCCAGCGGTCGGCTTTCATGTAAAAGCAATCCTAGCGGCTAATTAGCCTCTAGACTGCTTTTACAAGCAGTGGGAGGGAATGCCCCCCCCCCCACCGTCTTCCGTGTTTTTCTCTGGCTCTCCTGTCTCAACAGGGAACCTGAGAATGCAGCCGGTGATTCAGCCAGCTGACCATAGAGCTGATCAGAGACCAGAGTGGCTCCAAACATCTCTATGGCCTAAGAAACCGGAAGCTACGAGTATTTTATGACTTAGATTTCGCCGGATGTAAACAGCGCCATTGGGAAATTGGGGAAGCATTTTATCACACCGATCTTGGTGTGGTCAGATGCTTTGAGGGCAGAGGAGAGATCTAGGGTCTAGGGACGTACCACTTCAGCCCCGGAAGGATTTACCCCCTTCCTGACCAGAGCGTTTTTTGCAATTCGGCACTGCGTCGCTTTAACTGACAATTGCGCGGTCGTGCGACGTGGCTCCCAAACAAAATTGACGTCCTTTTTTTCCCACAAATAGAGCTTTCTTTTGGTGGCAATTGATCGCCTCTGCGATTTTTATTTTTTGCGCTATAAACAAAATAAGAGCGTCAATTTTGAAAAAAACGCATTATTTTTTACATTTTGCTATAATAAATATCCCCAAAAATATATAAAAAAAACATTTTTTTTCTTCAGTTTAGGCCGATTGTATTCTTCTACATATTTTTGGTAAAAAAAATCGCAATAAGCGTTTATTAATTGGTTTGCGCAAACGTTATAGTGTTTACTAAATAGGGGATAGTTTTATGGCATTTTTATTAATATTTTTTTTTTTACTAGTAATGGCGGCGATCAGCGATTTTTATTGTGACTGCGACGTTATGGCGGACATGTCGGACATTTTTGACACATTTTTAGGACCATTGTCATTTATACAGCGATCAGTGCGATTAAAAATGCACTGATTACTGTGTAAATGACACTGGCAGTGAAGGGGTTAACCACTAGGGGGCGGGGAGGGGTTAAGTGTGTCCTAGGGAGTGATTACTAACTGTAGGGGGATGGGCTGTGTGAGTGACGTCACTGATCTCTGCTCCGATGACAGGGAGCAGAGATCGAGTGACACTTGTCACTAGGCAGAACGGGGAGATGCTGTTTACAACGGCATCTCCCCGTTCATCCGCTCCGTGAGGCGATCGCGGGTATCCCCGCGGCGATCGAGTCCGCGGGACCCGTGACCCGACTCACGGAGCTCCCGGCCGGCGTGCGTGCGCGCCGCCGGCGACGCGCACGCACTGGCACGGCGGGAAATTCAAATGGACGTACAGGTACGCCCATTTGCCCAGCCGTGCCGCTCTGCCGACGTACATCGGCGTGCGCCGGTCGGGAAGCAGTTAAATACTTTTTCTCATGATTGGATGCACCTGTCTATGAAGTTCAAGGCTTAATGAGCTCACCAAACCAATTGTGTGTTCCAATTAATCAGTGCTAAGTAGTTACAGGTATTCAAATCAACAAAATGACAAGGGTGCCCAAATTTATGCACCTGTCTAATTTCGTTTTGATGCATATTGCACATTTTCTGTTAATCCAATAAACCTCATTTCACTACTGAAATATTACTGTGTCCTTCAGGTATTTGATCAAAATTGCTGATCCAAACGCCCAAATATTTATAAACGACAATCATGGAAATTGTCAGGGGTTCCTAAACTTACTATATGTGGTAAATTGTTTTCCTGTTGTAGCTAGTAGTTTTACATGTATTTCATACAACAGATACATTTTATTCAAAGCATCAGGTAATTGTGATTAGGTAACACAGTGCTTTCCAAGTACGCCATTCTCTTTCTGAAAGAATTTCAGCATCTCCTTAACATCCACATGGTGGGTCTGCCAAATCTACCATTTGTCATCCAGCCTAATAAATCTAATCTCTGTCTAACAAGGCTATATTTGTATGAAGGATTGTATGTTCAGCACAAAAATAATTTTTAGATTATTTGAGTGAAAGAAAAGCCTAACTATTCTTAAAAACTTTCCTCACCTATCCTCCTATTTCAGTATACTGCATACCCTGTGTAAAAAAAAAAAAAAAAATCTGTGTACTTACCTCATTTTAAACTGCTCTGGTCTGGTCTCGTGATCCTGCAGCTCCGGTTCCACTGTGTCAGTGAGTGGCTGAGCTGCTGCAGGGGAAGAGTGCCAATAGCTGGGCTATGGGAGTCTATGGTTGACAAGGCAGCTGTAGCTGCAGGATCATGTGACCAGACTAGGTTAAAATAAATAGGTAAGTACACAGATCTTTTTGCACATGGTATACAGGATAGATAGGGGGTGGGGGGATAGTTAGTGTTAAGAATAGTGTTGGGCTTTTCTTCCACCTTAAAGTGGTTGTAAAATCCCAGACAAGAAATATGAACAAAGCATATCCCTCTGTAGTGTGTCCCTGTCTCAATTAAAAGCACTAAGTGTCATTTCTGTCTGCTGCTTCATTCCTCTGCTATCAACATAAGTCACTCCTGACAAGCTTTCCTGACACCAAGAGAAAAAATGGTCACAGGGAAGGGATCTATAGCTGATTGACAGCCTCAGCTCTGTTCCTGCGTGCTGTGTAATTTCCTCCAATCAGCTTTCAGAGCTTTCAGAGCTTTCCTCACTGAGATCTGCAGAGTGTAACTCTCCACCTCCTTTTTTTCTGAACTCTCAGACAAGCTTACAAACTCAGCACTTTGGATGTAAGGAAGACTGCAGATAGACAGATACAACTTATGTAGCAGGATTTGTTTCATCTCTGTGTGTATCACCTGAGGATAGTCCCTTCACTGGGTATATGTAAGGGTTTACAACCACTTTAAAGCATAGCGAAGTACAACTATTCACTCTGTTGTAAGTGGAACTTTTTTTTTTTTTTTTTTTCCTTGGGTCATTTTATTCCATTCTGTGTTTCGGAGAGCAAGGCCTCATGCACATGGGCAGAAAAAAATGCCACATTTCGAAGCATTTATAATTTCTTTTTCTTTTGTATGCTCTGAATGCAGCTCTATTTCAGCCACTGGGTCCATGCAGTATTCTGGGGGATAAATATTATTAATAGAATGAGTTTTACATGCTTATGCTTCTAAAGGCCATACACCTGTAAACTTGCATAATTATACACCAAAATGAGCATTTTATTTCACTGTATTCATCAAAGCTGGAAGTATTTTAATACGCCAAAGTGCATGCAACCTAATATAGCCAGCCCAGGGACATGTATGCATGTTGCTTGGATTCATATATGTAAAGCTACTGTCTGGGATAGGGTGACTGTAAAGGTGTGGGCTGTGTTGTAGGTGCCTGCAGCCATAGGTGACGCCTTTTTTTTATTTTTTTTGCCGATCAGCCAGCAGGTTGCATCCACACAAGCAAGGTGGATGGGGGAATCCTGCTTGCTGGGACATTGTATTTTGACATCTGGACTCCTCCGTTGTCAATACACACTGATTGGTGGCTGCAGCTGCTGATCAAGAAGACTTTTCCAACTAGCTCATTCGACAGAAGTCGATCGTTATCCATACATGGATTATATTCTGCTGCTCCCCGATGAACCAGCCAAATTTCAATCCATCTATGGCCAGTTTTAAGGCTCCATTTTGAAAATCTAATCTTGTTTTAAAATGCTTATTTTTCTGTATACACTCCCAAGCAGGATTTGTTCCAGTCATTGTGCCCAGCTTATTCATTGTTCATCTCTGGTCTTCCTCTTTTGTTAGAATTCAGTCTGAGCAATGCAATTCAGATATCAGTTAGCTTGATTCAGCTTATTTCACTATTGTTGATGGCCCCTTCCCCCTACAACACAAAAAGGAATTTCCTCTGTGCATTTCATTAAGGCCTCATGTACACTGCTGCTGGTAAATGGACGTTTAGGAGAGCAGTTGGGAGTTTTTTTCAGCTGCCCCTGAACTCTCCTCTGTTATCCTATCAGTACATGTACACAGGGTTGTTTATAGTCATTTCTAGGCAGTTGAGTTTAGAGACATTTTTTGGAACACAAAAAATGCGTTCAGAAGCTGTGTTTACAGGCATTTCAAGCGCTAAACGCGGTAACTCTTGTCTAGCCACGTTTTCATTTTAGGCTTTTTTTTTTTTTTACAATTGCTTCTAAACGCAAACGCGGCTTGTAAACGGGGCAAAACGGACGTTTTAAACTTGGGTTACTATCTGTCAAGTTAATTGTTCAGGAGAGGTTGTAAAAACGTCCTGTGTACATGAAGCCTTAAACACACGGATGAAGATCCAATGGTAAATCTCCATTTAATCAGACAATGGGAGAAAATGATTCAAAATATTTTATTTGGTTGCTTCTATGAATTGAACAAGTTACCACAGAGCCTATCCAAAGCCAGCTGCATGTCTTCTTCATCAGTCCATCCCTGTTCATTTCAAATCTCAGATAAAATCTGTGTGTCCAGTCACATTTGGGACAGCTAGGCAGAGAGTTGAGAGTTGATATTGGCCGGATGTTAGTAAACAAAAAAGCAAAACTTTGGCAACAAATGTAAAAATGATAAAAGTTTTTTACATTTGTTTCCTGTTAGGCAACATTGTGATCAAGCTTTACATGTGACAATATTGATTTAACAAACATGTCCTGTCACCCAAAAAGAAGAAACCAATAAGCTGTACTGTTCTAAAGATATATATTTATTTTGGGTCCTCTGTCATTTCACTACCTCCTTTCTCTTTTCTGCTGTACCTCATTTCGGAGAAAGTGAAAAATCATTTGCAAAAAAAAAAATACATATAGATAAATACTCGGTTTTCTTTAAAGCTGAACTCCAAGTCTAAAAACTCCATTAAACCCAGCAATGTATTCAATCAGCCTCTTCAGCACTGTCAGTGGGATAGCCAATCAGAGCTCTATTCTGCTTAGTGTTAGTAGTGCTCTACTGTTTAACCCTTTCGCTGTCAGAGCGGTTCTTGTATTTCTTTTTCTTTCTTTTTTTGCAAGCATATTTAAAAAAATAAACAAATTGGGCCTGAAGTTTAGTTAACCCACCCAAAATTTAGCTAAAAATGAATATTAGCCATACAGCTTCCTTAAAGAGGAATTTCACTCTTGTTTAACCAACTGACCTCTGGAAGCTTGTACCCCACTTCATGACCAGAGCATTTCTTTGCTATTCAGCACAGTGGTACTTTAACTGGCAACTACAAGGTCATGCAACACTGTGCCCAAATCAAATTTATATCATATTTTTTACACAAATAGAACTTTCTTTTGGTGGTATTGGATCACCACTGTTTTTTTATTTATTACATAAACGACCAGTTAAAAATCAATATAAATCGAATAAAATCAAATTTCTTCATAAATGTAGGACAAAATGTATTCTGCTACATGTCTATGATAGAAACCCAACTGAGGTTTCTGGGGGCACTAGCATAGTACTGATCGTAAACAAGATACTCATTTAAACAGACGCTATACTAGTAATGGCAGTGATCAGCAACTTCTAGTGTGACGGGAAATCTAGCGCTAACTGACACTGGCTGGGAGGGCTACTAACTGACACTGATGTCGCTAATGACATTAATACAGTGATCATACTGTACTAATGGCACTGCCTGAGAAAGGGTTAACGTTGAGGGGTAACTGTGTGCCTAGCAGGTGTAATGTTTGCTGCTTTTATTAACAGATCTGTCTGCTTTTTCATCTCGGAGTTGATTTCAGGGAGAAGAAACAGACAGATCGATGTCTGTGTACAGAGTTCTGTGTGTTTTGTCAACACAAAACTCTGTGCTGTGATTGGCCACAGCCGATCAGCAACTTTCAGCCAAAATTATTGGCTGAAATCTGTTGACAAACTTGAAGTCAGCAACACTTTCCCAAACTGTCTTTCAGGACAGCACCTGGAGAGAGCGTAGCTCCACCCACTTTTCCAGGAAACACTGCACTCTTAAAGGGTAACTTAATTTTCATGGCAAAAAAAAAAAGCAAATGAGAAAATAATAATATAGCATATACAGTTGCGACACTAGTCATATTTTAATTGAATGTTAATAAAAATTACCTGCAGACGCTGTCATTTTCTGTAAATGCTATGCAACATGGCTACCTGGAGGTGTTCTGTATACAGATTGTGTACAGAACGCCTCCCCAGAAATATAATTTCCTGCTTGTGTGATTGGCTCACTTATTCTCCCAGAAGTCTACACCAAGTCAGATTTTTGGCATCCCCTGCAATAAAAATGTCATTTTAAGTAAGTTACTCCCAAAGGGAGATGCAGACCCAGCAGTTTTCCTCATTGGATCCCTACAGCTGCAGCAGCTGGTTGATAAATATGAAACCACTCCCAATAGACTTACTCAGCACAGGGGCACAGAGGAACAAACAGTGACTTCTTCAGAATAACAAAAGAGAGGAATCTGCAACAAAGTTTGTTAAAATCCCTGCAATGTACATAAATCACCCAGAGGGGAATGTTTTCTTCCAACAAAAGTGGAGTTACGCTTTAAACTTTAAAAGGCAGGATACTTCTCCCATGGCCTCAGTTGTAGTGTTTCCTCCACCACGGTGGAAGCGCTGTAGAGAACCGTAAGTGTGCTATGCTTTCTCCAGGCATGGGAATTTGTGGTAGCATACATTGCTTTTTCTTTTTGAATATCTTTGGGCCATCCCAGTACCCCCCTAGATGGGTGGGGGAGGTGCTCTGGAGCTCCTTTCGTCCTTCCGGCCTGGCAGGGGATTCTGTCCTGATTCGGAGTGTTTGGAGGCAGGGGCTGTGGCAGGTGTCCTAGCTTTCCCCGAGCTTCTGCTTGCTTGGGTCCTGGTGGCGAGGGACGTCAAGTCCAGAAGGGGTGGGAGTTTTGGCCGGGCGCAAGCGGCTTCTGATTCTGGCCACTGTAATGCACATAACATCTAGTGCTGTCTTCCCTGTAGTTGATTCTTGGCTGGGCTTCCACTCTCCTGTTACACCATCTTGGACGTGGGAGGCGGATGTGACTTTCTGATGTTTTACAGCTAACTCCCCAAACACATGCTTAAGGCAGGACAGCACTGAGGGACTTGCAGCCTCCTGGAATTTGTGACGTATCCCAGGAGACTGTGGGCGGGAAAGGCAAAGACCGTCATTTTTACCTCAGCCAGAAATCAAGAAATGGGAGCAGGTACCTTTCAAAAATGGTACATGCCCCTGAAAAAGTGAGTGAAGGTCTGCTTTAACCTAACTTATCTGTAGTAAAGTATATCTTGTGTTGTGCAGGAATGCCCTTTCCTCTTCCTGGCTCTGAATTTCTAGAGTGCAGCGGGTTAATAGGTTCAGGTCTGTGGGCTGAATTCAATAGCAAAAGTTCCTGACTGGAACCCACCCCCTCCTTCTCCGTTGGGAAAGTTTCTTCCATGCTATCAGCACTGGGGACATTGGTTTGAACTGAATCTCCACCATAACACTACCTACCTGGAGTTTGCCTGTGCCTGTGTCGGTTTCCTCCCATACTCCAAAGATATGCTGGTAGGTTGAATCTTGTCTAGGTTGGCCCTAGTATGTTTATGAATGGATGTGAGTTTGGGGCCCTAGATTGTAAGCTTCTTGAAAACAGGGGTTGATAGGATATGTAAAATACACTGCTCAAAAAATGAAAGGAACACTTTTAAAACACATCAGATCTCAATGAGGAAAAATATCATGCTGGATATCTATACTGATACAGACTGGGTAATGTGTTAGGAACAAAATAATGCCACATCTTTTGATGGAAATGAAAATTATAAATCTACAGAGGACTGAATTCAAAGACACCCCGAAAATACACATCTTTTCTGACTGTTTATCACTAGTTATGCATTTGGCTAGGGTCAGTGTCACTACTTGGTAACATGAGGCAATACCTGGACCCTATAGAGGTTGCACAGGCAGTCCAACTCCTCCAGGATGGCATATCAATATGTGCCATTGCCAGAAGGTTTGCTGTGTCTCCCAGCAGTCTCCAGAGCATGGAGGATATTCCAGGAGACAGGCAGTTACTCTAGGAGAGCTGGACAGGGCCGTAGAAGGTCCTTAACCCATCAGCAGGACCGGTATCTGCTTTGTGCAAGGAGGAACAGGATGAGCACTGCCAGAGCCCTACAAAATGACCTCCAGCAGGCCACGGGAGTATATGTCTCTGACCAAACAATCAGAAACAAACTTCATGAAGGTGGCCCGAGGGCCGACGACATCTAGTGGGCTCTGTGCTTATTGCCCAGCACCGTGGAGCTTGATTGGTATTTGCCATTGAACACCAGAATTGGCAGGACTGCGACTGGTGCCCTGTGCTTTTCACAGATGAGAGCAGGTTCACCCTGAGCACATGTGACAGATGTGAATGGGTCTGGAGAAGCTGTGGAGAACGTTATGCTGCCTGTAACATCGTTTAGCATGACCGGTTTTGGTGGTGGGCCAGTGATAACCTGGGGAGGCATATCCATGGAGGGACGCACAGACCTCTACAGGCTAGACAATGGCACCCTGACTGCCATTGGGTATCCAGATGAATTCCTTGTATAAATACCAACCCCCCCCCCCCCCCCCGCCAAAAAAAATAACTTTTTGCTTGACTCATGCCAACAGTAAAGCATCCTGAGACCATTCATGTGTGCGGTTGGCTGCTACTCAGCCAAGGGAGTGGTGGGCCCACTTACAATTTTGCCTAAGAACACAGCCATGAATAAATGGTACAAAAACATCATCAGGCTCCAAGAACAACTTCTAACCATCTAAGAATAGTTTGGTGATGAACAACATTGCCTTTTCTAGCATGATGGAGCTACTTACCATAATGCCGCGTACACACGAGCGGACATTACGGCGGACTTTGCCCGGCGGACTGGATTTCGTCGGACAATTCGATGTGTGTGGGCTCCAGCGGACTTTGTTTTCTCAAAAGTTGGACGGAATTAGATTTAAAACTTGTTTTAAATTTATCCGTTGAAATCGAGTCCGGTCGAAAAGTCCGCCGTCTGTATGCTAGTTCGACGGACAAAAAGCCACGCTAGGGCAGCTATTGGCTACTGGCTATGAACTTCCTTGTTTTAGTCCGGTCGTACGTCATCACGTACGAATTCGACGGACTTTGGTGGATTGTGTGTAGGCAAGTCCGTTCATTCACAAAGTCCGTCGGAAAGTACGTCGAAAAGTCCGCCAGGCAAAGTCCGCCGTAATGTCCGCTCGTGTGTACGCGGCATAAGGCAAAAGTGATAACGAAGTGGTTTGGGGAAGTGGGAACAAAAAATTAAAATTTTGGGTCCATGGCCAGGAAACTACCCAGACCTTAATCCCTTTGGGAACTTGTGGTGGACCAGGGTCATGGTCAATCCGACCTCAAGAGGCTGGTGAGTGAACCAAAAAAGCCCCACAAATTCTGACAAGCTGCAAGCATTATGATAACTGATGTGGCATGGATGAGCATGAATGGGGATGGATGAGCCATGGATGGGGGTGGCTAAGCATGAATGAGTATGGCCGGGTATGGCTGAGTAAGGGTGGGTATGGCTGAGTACAGATGGGTAGGCTGGGTACGACTGGGTATGGCTGAGTACGACTGAGTAAGGCTGGGTATGGCGGAGTACGACTGAGTAAGGCTGGGTATGGCTGGGTACGGCTGAGTATTGCTGGGTATGAATGGGTATGGCTAATTATGGATGGATGTGGATGGGATGGCTGAGCATGGATGGATGGATGAATATTGCTGAAGATGGATGGATGGCTGATGATGGATGGATGAGTATGCTGAGTATGGATGGATGAGTATGGATGGCTGAGCATGGATGGATGGATGAGTATGCTGAGTATGGATGGCTGAGCATGGATGGATGAGTATGCTGAGCATGAATGGATGGATGGATGAGTATGCTGAGTATAGATGGGTGAGCGAGTATGCCAAGTATGGATGGGTATGCTGAGCATGGATGGCTGGGTATGGATGTCTGGAATGGGCACATATCAGCGCTGTAGGCACTACACATCCAGCCCACAGTGCTGCTGCCACTGATCTCTCCCCTCTCCCCTCGCACTGTACCAATAGGTACGGGGAGGGGAGAGAGGAACCGGACGTGATGCCGGTTTGTTTACAAGTGATCGCTCCGTCATTTGACTGAGCGATCACGTGGTAAACGTTTACCGTGATGCATCGGGTCCTCTGGACCCGGCAGTCACGGATGTTCCCGGGTGCGCACGAGAGCGGGATTCTGGGAGGACGTCATAGTACGCCCTCCCAGAGTTATCCGACCGCACTGCAGCCGTCATTTGGCTATAGCGCAGTCGGCAAGTGGTTAAAGTCCTCAAGATGGCTGAGCAGATTAAAGAGGGTAGGGAGGGTAGGGACGGCCAGGGACATGGACATGGTGTCACTCTGGAGGGTTTTATTAGGTCATGCAATGATTTAAGCTTTGCCGTTCAATGGGGAGCAAGCTGTCCCATCCCATGTTTGCGATTTGGCAGACCGACTCTTTCAGTTTGAGGAGTCTTGCGATCATGTTGAATGTACTTGACCAGTTTGTGAGGTAGTCTTTTAAAAGAATAAGGCCGCAATGCTCCAATAGCTTCTGTGTTGCAATTGAAGACTTGCGGAAGAGGTTCACTATTGATCTTGCTTTATCCAGTATTCTCTTCACACTTGCCTCCTTATGCACCATGTGGACCATAAGTTGCAAGGTATGCACCACACATGGTGTCCAGTCCATGTCGATCTGTTGGTACCTAGCAAGTGGAACACACAACCAAATAAGCATAAAGTATAGAAAAGGTTTCTGTTCCATTCTATTATTTTAACACTTCACATCTTATGGGAATACTTTTACAGTACACAAGACTACAAATAAATATAAAAAATAACAAATGTGCACCCGTAGAGCAGATGGCGCCCCCATATCAATCATCTCATATCCATGTGATTGACTGGTGTCAACCATGTCATCATGTAAAAAGAATAATAAAAGTGGCTCACCGCAGATCATCAATTTCGGTCTCAGCCTCAGAGTCACTTTCCGTCATGGTTGAGTCTTCCTCACTAGAGCTGGGTGGTTTTTCTGCTGCTGCTGTGGTTTGTTTAAATGCTGCCACCATATTGCTCATGTTGTCTGTTATCACTGTAAGGATCTTTCTCTTTGGTATGTCCCACTCTTGCAAGCATTTGTCCACACATGATTTGATTGACTTGGCCATGTATGGGTGGGCTACTTGTTCAAGGGCCAACAATATGTGTGCAGGTTTATGTTCAACACAAAAGTAGCATGCACTTATGGCAAGGAATGAAGCTGAGAGTCCTTTTTTGGTCCACGAATCAGTGCAAATAGATACTCTCCGAGCAGCAGCCACTCTTTTTGTTTTTCATCTTCATACTGTTTGTCAATCAGGTTGCTTATTTTAGTTTTCTTTGGAACAGTCAGCTTCCGATCTACCGTCTCCATCATGCTAACAAAGTCCTCATCTTCATTCGTTCTGACTGGTAATCCGGTGCGCCCAATCCATCTTGCTATGGCCTCCTCCCTGGCATGTTGTTCCTGAGAGTCAATTTTGTATTTTGAAGCACCTAAACGAGCAGTGCAAATAGTTTGCTGTGGTTGTGCACTGCCATTGGCTTGACTTGGCCCATCGTTTGAGGTTTTCTGTAGCTGTGAGGTTGAATTAGAGGGAAAAATTTAAAGTTATTCTGATTTTACATTCTCTCTCTCTCACCCACCCCACACAGCTCCAAGTCTCTCTATAATATACTACATGTATAGTCCTTCCCAGGGCCGGCCTTTAGGTTCCTGTGCTGTGCCAAATTTTACAGTGCTCCAGCCCCTCCCAGTGAGCACTGACCACATCCTTCTACATATATTTTGGTGAGATACCGTACTTAAATTCGGGGAAAGCAGCAGCTGATAGATATTATGAAATCAAATCACTCGCTCCCATTAAAATTCAGTGACTAAAGTGCACAACATAGACAGACAAACAGCTTTTACTTCAGAATAACAAAAGGTATGAAATCTGCAAGAAAGTTTGTAAAAAAATAATCCCTGCAGTGCCAATGTACATAAGACTGTTCCCAAAAAGTGGAGTTAATTGTTGCTGTGCTTACCTTTTTGTATGAATTTCAGGATGAGTTGTCTGCAAATGACACTTCAAGTTTGTTGTGTCTTTACCAGTGAGTGTCGCTCCACATGGTTTGTAAAGAGTCTTGTTGTCCTTAAGGCTGGGTTCACACTGGTACGACACGAGTCGTACCACTTTGGATCTGACTTTGCCCTGCGACTTGAAGTCCGACATGCGTCTGACTTCAATGAACAGGGATTCGACTTTGATCCCCGACAATACCAGGCACTGTGTCTGATATGAATCTTTAGAGGGAATTCCACGCAATATGTAAAAAAAAAAACGGCATGGGTTCCCCCTCCAAGAGCATACCAGTCCCTTTATACCTGGTATGGATTTTAAGGGGAACCCCCACAGCGTGGGGTCCCCCCAAAATCTATACTAGACCCTTATCCGAGCACACAGCCTGGCAGGTCAGGAAAGGGGGTGGGGATGAGCAAGCGGCCCCTCTCTCCTGAACCGTACCAGGCTGTGTCCTCAACGTGGGGGGGTGCTTTGGGGGAGGTGGGCCCTGCTCCCCCCACCCCAAAGCACCTTGTCCCCATGTTGATGAGGACAAGGGCCTCTTTTTCCGACAACCCTTGCCGTTGGTTGTCGGGGTCTGCGGGCGAGGGGCTTATCGGAATCTGAAAGTGCCCCCAGATCCCGGCCCCCCACCCTATGTGAATGAGTATGGGGTACATTGTACCCCTACCCATTCACCTAAAAAGTGAATAAACACACTACACACTTTTAAAGTAAAGTAATTTATTATTAGGCAGCTCCGGTGTCTCTTCCGATCTGTTCTCCCGTCTCCGGCTCTTCTGTGTCTTCCGCAGATGTCTTCTGCCTCTGTTCTTCTTCCAATGTTGACTCAACTCTCTCTCCCGCTCTAATGGTGGGTGGGCGGGCGGTGTGCCACTACTTATATTGGCATGGGGCGGGGTCATGTGTGACATCATCCGGAGGCCCCACCATTTATGACATCACCGCCCGGGGCATGATGGGCGGTGATGTCATAAGAGGCGTGCCTCCGGTGACCCCGCCCTATGCCAATATAAGTAGTGGCACACCGCGCACCTGGCATTAGAACGGGAGAGAGCGTCCAGTCAACATCGGAAGAAGACAGCGGAGAAAACCGGGCAAAAGCGATAGCAAAAGAGTGAGAAGACAGCGGACAAGACCCGGCAGAAGACAGAAGACAGAGGGAGAAGAACCGAAGAGGTGAGAAGAACCAACAGAGGCAGAAGAAGTCAGCGGAGGACACAGAAGAGCCGAAGAGGGCAGAACAGATCATGAGAGACGCAGGAGCTGCCTAATAATAAATTACTTTAAAAACATGTGTAATGTGTTTTATTTTTGACACTTTTTTTAGGGGAATGGGTAGGGGTACAATGTACCCCATACTCATTCACACAGGGTGGGGGGCCGGTGTGTGGGGGCCCCCTTATTAAAGGGGGATTCCAATAAGCCCCCCGCCTGCAGACCCCAACAACCAACAACCAGGGTTGTCTGGAAGTGCCCTTGTCCTTATCAACATGGGGACAAGGTGCTTTGGGGTGGGGGGCGCAGGCCCCCCCTGCCACAAAGCACCCACCCCCCAATGTTGAGGGTATGTGGCCTGGTACGGTTCAGGAGGGGGGGCGCTCGCTCGTCCCCACCCCCTTTCCTGACCTGCCGGGCTGTGTGCTCGGATAAGGGTCTGGTATGGATTTTGGGGGGGACCACCTCACTGTTTTTTCGGCGTGGGGGTTCCCTTAAAATCTATACCAGACCAAAGAGCCTGGTGTGCTCCTTGAGCGGGAACCCATGCCGTTGTGTTTTTTTTTTTTTTTTAAGTTGCCGTGTTCCCCTTCAAGATCATCGGAGCAAGTCGCATGCCAAAGTCGGATCAGTCAAGATGGCGATCCGACTTTGATCCAACTTCAGTGATATTCAATGGGCTGAAGTCGGATCAAAGTCGGACCAAAGTAGTTCAGAGAGCATTTTCAAATTTGGACCGACTTTTGTCGGACCAGTTAAGACTGCTCGAATAGGGAAACATTGATTTTTACACGTCATGTGACATGAGCTCCCAATGTCGGAGCGTTTGTCGTACCAGTGTGAACCCGGCCTTACATCAAATGTAAAATACATCCATATATCTTCTCTTTCTACCAGTCACAGTCACACAGGGCTGGTGCAAGGATTATTGACACCCTAGGCAAACCTCATTTTGCCGCCCCCCCCCCCTGGCTCCACCCCTGACTCCACTCATAAATGCGACCTTACCAACACTCATAAATGCGACCTTACCAACACTCATAAAAGCACCCTTACCAGCACCCATAAATGCAACCTTACCAGCACCCATAAATGCGACCTTACCAGTACTCATAAATGCAACCTTACCAGCACCCATAAATGCAACCTTACCAGCACCCATAAATGCAACCTTACCAGCACCCATAAATGCGACCTTACCAACACTCATAAATGCGACCTTACCAACACTCATAAAAGCAACCTTACCAGCACCCATAAATGCAACCTTACCAGCACCCATAAATGCGACCTTACCAGCACCCATAAATGCGACCTTACCAGCACCCATAAATGCGACCTTACCAGCACCCATAAATGCGACCTTACCAGCACCCATAAATGCGACCTTACGAACACTCATAAATGCGACCTTACGAACACTCATAAATGCGACCTTACCAGCACCCATAAAAACAACCTTACCAGCACCCATAAATGCAACCTTATCAGCACTCATAAATGCGACCTTACCAGCACCCATAAATGCGACCTTACGAACACTCATAAATGCGACCTTACCAACACCCATAAAAGCAACCTTACCAGCACCCATAAATGCGACCTTACCAGCACTCATAAATGTGACCTTACCAGCACCCATAAATGCGACCTTACCAGCACCCATAAATGCGACCTTACCAGCACCCATAAATGCGACCTTACCAGCACCCATAAATGCGACCTTACGAACACTCATAAATGCGACCTTACCAGCACCCATAAATGCAACCTTACCAGCACCCATAAATGCAACCTTACCAGCACCCATAAATGCGACCTTACCAGCACTCATAAATGCGACCTTACCAACACTCATAAAAGCAACCTTACCAGCACCCATAAAAGCAACCTTACCAGCACCCATAAAAGCAACCTTACCAGCACCCATAAATGCAACCTTACCAGCACCCATAAATGCGACCTTACCAGCACCCATAAATGCGACCTTACGAACACTCATAAATGCAACCTTACCAGCACCCATAAATGCAACCTTACCAGCACCCATAAATGCGACCTTACCAGCACCCATAAATGCGACCTTACGAACACCCATAAATGCGACCTTACCAACACCCATAAAAGCAACCTTACCAGCACCCATAAATGCGACCTTACCAGCACTCATAAATGCGACCTTACCAGCACTCATAAATGTGACCTTACCAGCACCCATAAATGCAACCTTACCAGCACCCATAAATGCAACCTTACCAGCACCCATAAATGCGACCTTACCAGCACCCATAAATGCGACCTTACCAGCACCCATAAATGCGACCTTACCAGCACTCATAAATGTGACCTTACCAGCACTCATAAATGTGACCTTACCAGCACCCATAAATGCAACCTTACCAGCACCCATAAATGCAACCTTACCAGCACCCATAAATGCGACCTTACCAGCACCCATAAATGCGACCTTACCAGCACCCATAAATGCGACCTTACAAACACTCATAAATGCGACCTTACCAACACCCATAAAAGCAACCTTACCAGCACCCATAAATGCGACCTTACCAGCACTCATAAATGTGACCTTACCAGCACCCATAAATGCGACCTTACCAGCACCCATAAATGCGACCTTAGGAACACTCATAAATGCGACCTTACCAGCACCCATAAAAGCAACCTTACCAGCACCCATAAATGCGACCTTACCAGCACTCATAAATGCGACCTTACCAGCACTCATAAATGCGACCTTACCAGCACTCATAAATGCGACCTTACCAGCACTCATAAATGTGACCTTACCAGCACCCATAAATGCGACCTTACGAACACTCATAAATGCGACCTTGCCAGCACCCATAAAAGCAACCTTACCAGCACCCATAAATGCAACCTTATCAGCACCCATAAATGCGACCTTACCAGCACCCATAGATGCAACCTTACCAGCACCCATAAATGCGACCTTACCAGCACCCATAAATGCGACCTTACCAGCACCCATAAATGCGACCTTACCAGCACCCATAAATGCGACCTTACCAGCACCCATAAATGCGACCTTACCAGCACCCATAAATGTGACTTTACCAGCACCCATAAATTTGACCTTACCAGCACCCATAAATGTGACCTTACCAGCACCCATAAATGTGACCTTACCAGCACCCATAAATGCAACCTTACCGGGGGGGGGAACCCCTTGGTACACACAAATCAGAGCGATTGGCAGATCATTATACATATACTATATCTGTATACATGTAAATGCGATAATGCAGGGTGAGAATCTCAGTGACAGTGAAAACTTTTACTCACAGGTGACGGTCTTACTGTGACTGGAGCTCTCCTCTGCAGCTCTCTGCATCCAATGACCCTGCCGCTGCCAGTGTGAGGAACTAACAAATTTAAACACTGCCCACCTCTGTGAGTTCAGGCAGGTTCCACCTGTCACCAAGCCCGGAGCGCCGCAAGTGACTACACTCTGACCCCTGACGTAGTTCAGGACAGACCAGGTCAGGTGGGAGAGCAATCTAAGTCTTCACGACGGGGGGCGGCAGCGGAGGAATCGTGCGGTGTATGGGTACTGGGCAGGAGGAAAAGAGAGCGGCCTCAAGGGGGGGATCATGCAGCGCTGGCGTACGTACACAGCACTGGGCATTAGAGACGGTGACCGCGTGCGGTGGTACACAGGTCACAGTCACACTCACTGGTAGTGGCACTGTAATTATCAGGGGCGCGCAGCTGTGCAGGGGATGTTTCCTTTCCCTTCCTTTTATAATGGATACAGTTCGCCGCTGCTGCACCAGCGCCTCTGAAACTGTACGGAGGGACTCGAGAGCAGAGCGGCTGCCTGCTGAGTTAGTTGCTGAGGGAGGGAGGGAGTAGGATCACCAGCGGCCGGGCGCCCTAAGCAGCAGTGCGCCCTAGGCGGCTGCCTAGTCTGCCTAGTGGTAGCACCGGGCCTGCAGTCACAGAAGCCGACATTTCTGTTATAGTTTGGAGTCGTGGGGAGGAACTGGAAGCCTGTATGCTGCAGTGCAGTGTGCACAGTGGTCTGAGTAGAGTAGGCCTGTAAAATTTGTAAATAAATGCAGCACACACAGCTCTGAAGCCTGGATGGTGGTCTGAGAGATGGCCTATAATCGACAGTGCAAAAGAGGCCTGGATGCCACTGCCAGTGGTCACAGGAGGCCTGCACAGTTGCACTTGCACTGTTGTACATTGTGCTCTGGATGGACGGTGGTCGTCTGAGGGGAGGCCTCAGGCCTGCTGTATGCCTGTACCACAATTATTGTACTGCACTGCACTCACACAGTCTGCTCTGTCTCTGGGCACCTGGTGCGGTGTCAGGAGGAGTTGGGAGACCTGTAATGCACACAGTGCCGCTCTCACTCATACTCTCTGGCACTCTCGGAGTCGTCACGGTGCTTGCTGGACGCAGATTGCGGAAGTAGGCAGAGCTCAGTAAAAAAACGGAAGTTGGTAAACGTCCCTCCTTGCCATTTTCGTCTCGTCATTCGATAACGAAAACGGATTGGATTTTCGTCATAGTTTTCAACAGTGGACGAAAATGTGCTGTACTTTTTATTTTATTTTTCGTCACTGTAAAAATTGCGCTGGCGAAATCTTTGACTAAACAGTTTTTGTTAATAAACACTGCTACTGAGTGCCATTTTGAGTTGCTGCTATGAAATTTCAGCAAAATGGACTAGCCTGCTGCATCATTTTTTTCACTTTGATTTTTGGGGTGTCTTTGAATTCAGCCCTCTGTAGGTTGATAATTTTCATTTCCATCAAACGATGTGGCATCCTTTCGTTCCTAACACATTACCCAGTACATATCAGTCTAGATATCCAGCATGATACTTTTCCCCATTGAGAGCTGATGTGTTTTCAACGTGTTCCTTTAGCCACTTCTGGACAGCCCGTGTATATACGTCGCTACTTTGATTTTAAATACCAGGGTTATGGCAGCAGATAGCCTGGTATATTTTTAAACAGCGGGCGGTCTGCTTTAAAATAAAAGCGGCCCCAGTGGTTTAATCGCCACGGGATTACTTTTATGGGCGGTGGGAGAGGTGTCCCCTCCCCCCCACCGCTTCCCAGTCGTTTCCGCTACTTACCGGAGCTGGCCGAAATGATCCCATTGCCTGATGGGCAGGGAGTTGAGTGAGGGCAAGATTGCTTTTAAGTGTAAACGTGAGATCTGAGGTCTTTTTCACCCCAGATCTCACATAAAGAGGCCCTGTCCTGCTTATTTCTATTACAAGGAATGTTTACATTTCTTGTAATAGGAATAAAAATGATCAAAAAATTTTTAGTTTTTTTTTTGTTTTTTTTTTAAAGTGACAGTAAAAAAATAAAAAATAAAATAAATAAGCTATATATATATATATTTTTTAAAGCACACAGAAGCGAACGCATACGCAAGTCGCGCCCACATATGTAAACTATGTACAACCTACATCGCCGCGATCGTTAGAGTGAGAGCAATAATTCTAGCACTAGATCTCCTCTATACATTTTTTTAAAGCATCGCCTATGGAGATTTTTAAATCCAAAAGTTTGTCGCCATTCCACAAGCATGCGCAACTTTAAAGCATGACATCTGTAAAGCATTGTGTAAATTGACAGTGCTATGTAAGCACCTGTAATAAAATAAATGTGCTTTTACTGCTTGTAACATGATCTGTGAATGGAGTAGGGGATCCTGTGACTCATCAGACTCTTCCCTCATTCATAGATCGTGTTGCAGGTAGTGAGCCCTGGTTCACATTGCAGCGATTTGGCATGTGATTTTACATGTCAAATCGGCGGCTATTGCCAGCAATGGCACCGTCCGAATCCCAAAAGTGGTTTCTGTAATACTTTTGGCGACTTCAGGGTGCGATTTCAATAGAAATCTGTGCAGAAACCCGCACAGATGTCTCTGAAATCGCCCCCGAAGTCGGGACTGACATTGTGCATGTTCAGGGGCACTCGCATGATTTCCTTCCCGCTGTCAGTGTGAACCTGGACTGAATGCAGGGAAAGGACTGCATTCATTAAAAGGAAACGATCCTTTTAAAGTGGTTCTAAAGGCTCATGGTTGCATGAAGGTAAAAAAACCCTTGTGTGTGCAGCTGTGTTACCTGAACCTGATCTTTCTTCCATCTCCATTCACACCTGAGCGTTTTGTAGCTTGAAGCCTCAAGCTAAAAAACGCTGGAGGGGAAAAAAAAAATCAATTATTCTCTATGGAGATGGTTCACATCTCCACTCCAAAACGCCTGAAGCCCTACGCCTGAAGCTCAAACAAGTTATAGACCCTTTTTTGTCGCACGAATCAGGCAGATTTGGGCATTTTTCTGCTTTTTACATTGGTGACTTTTTGCCCTGCACAAAATCGCGGTAAAAACCGCCGCAAAATTGCGGTATAATTGCACGATTTTCTGCCTGAAAACGCAGAGGTCAGGTGTGAATGGGGCCTCAGTGCTGTGCGGGGGAGCCTTGGCTTCGTTGAGTCTCTCCCTCCTCGTTGGCAAACACAGCAACAGGCTACAATGACTCCTGCTGCTGTCAATCGCAGTCAGTGAGCCAATGAGGAGAGAGAGGGGCCAGAAGCATTGCCGGGTGCCCGAAAAGGAGGATCTGGACTGCTCTGTGCAAAATCATTAAACAGAGCAGGCGAGTGTATAACATGTTTGTTATTTTTAAGGAAAAAAAAATGATTGCGTTTTTTCTCACTTTAAGTGTTTCATATTGTTTAAATATTTTCTCATTTTTGACCTGGCATATATTCACCAAAAAGCTCAATCTTTACATTTACCAAAAAAGAGCAACCTGCAGTTCTGATAAACCCAGCATTACTGGAGAAGAAAAAAGAATCCTGGACGGCCGCACTCAATGAAAAAGAAAGCACCTTTATTGTGACAAAAATACCAGAGCAGGTCACATAAAATAGGATGATGCAGGACAGCAGCTAACGCGTTTCACATCTTACTGATGCTTACTCATAGCTAGATTGAAAGTGATCAAACGTGTACATATAAAAGGGAAGTGATTTAAAAATATGTAGAACACCTGGTAATCAACTCAGAGTTGGAAACACCGCACCCATTACACAGTTAACCTTCAAAGATCCAGAAAATAAAGAGTGTTAATAAAAGTTAATTGAGTTAATAACTATGGTCTATACATAAGATACTGGAAAATTGCAGTTGTTCGCACAGTGCACAAAATTGTTATCAAATAACCACAGGAGATGCAAAACGTAGTTAGAAAAAAACCAAATACATGTATGTATGTATGTATGTATATATATATATATATATATATATAATGTGCATAAATACATACTAATAAAAGTGAATTGAAAATTTTGCAAAACATTATGTGGAACAAAAATTGTTGCATATGTGCTGAACTCATGCGATACACATAGGCACTACGATGCGCTAAAAGCTTGTCAATATGGATAAAAGAAAAAATTATAAATTTATATATGCAATTTGCGATTGACTGATTAAAATCGCTCAAAGATTGTCACACATAAAACATATGAAGAGGTTAAATTTCTTATGATAAGACATAGACCGCCATGCAAGTGCACAGAAGTGTAAATGTAAAGATAGACAGCCTGAACTAAAGCTCATATAATATACCATGATAATACCAAAAATGTAATCTAGATAGCAAATGAACGAATAGTTAGGGGAAGAGGCAATGAAAACACATTAGAGGAAAAAGAGAGAAAGGAAAAAAAAGTAACAAGAAAATACTTGCATTGGGACACGAAGTCTCACTTGAATTGCTGCAAACGGGATATAAGAAAAAATGGATAAAAAAAGGAAATTTGGCAGTGGACTGTATACACTGGAACAAACAGTCTCACTTAAACCACTGCAAACGGGATGAAAAACTGAAGAGAGATGGTGTAACTCTACTGCAATCGCTATGATGTAGGGAAGTGCTGTCGTTCAAGATATCGTTCAGGATATCTGAACCTGGAGATTGGGAGTGTCACAAAGCCCACAGTCAAACGCCAAGGCTTACTCCATCAGTGATGCTCATATAAAATGAGCTATACCACCAAGTAGAAAGTCTCACTCCATCCGATGCAGTGAACCCAGCATTACTGTCCCTCTCAGTAAGGCTCATAAAACGGCTGTGTATGTAGTTAGCTGAGACTTTGCTCTGTAGTTGTTAATTGAAAAGCCTCAGGGTTTGATAAATAACATTTGTGCTAAAGCTAAAATATTTTTGCTGCCCATTGCAACCACTCAAAATATATAAGGCCATTTAAAAATAAATGCATTTCATAGACTCTCCACATCTATATATGTAATGAAAAAAGTGGTGTACTGGGGACATCTAGTGTTCATTTAAAGGTATGTTTGAAAAATGATACATACACTTGCAGAATTGGAAATTCTACAGTGTTTAAGAATTTGACCAAGCTTTATAAAATAAATTAAATACATGCTGAAGCCAATTTAATTATTTTTTCAGTTCACATCGCAAAAGTTTCAGCAGGGATTCAATCTATGTATGGTCAGGCTGATTGTACCCAAGTCAACCCATCGATTTTGAATAGGGTACAACCAGCCTGTCAGATTTTTTACATGCGATTACATGCCACCGCTAACCCAAACTCAGCTTATCCACAACCTAAGCCCAACACCCTCAGCCCAAAAGTAAAGGTTTATGTTATGTGAAAAAAATAACATTGCTATGAATCTGAACAGGTTTTTACTATTTTCTCCTAGGTGTGTATACACCAGAGCCACTCTGTAACTTCTGGTGGGCAATTCTGGCAACTGGACTCATGTTTTTCTACCACTTCAGCCTTCTCCAGATACTAGGCTTGGTGAGTGTATTGTTGAACTATTACTCTATGTAGAAATATAATTCTTGTGTTAAGCAAAACTTCTTGTTAATGGTCTGTTACCTCAGCTATTTGTGTCCGATATGTTAGTAGTCATATTTAGTATGCAGTGTCCCTGACTTATCCCCAGCTTCTCCCATGTATATTTGTTTTTCACATACAAAATGTGGGCATTAACCACTTCAGCCCCGGAGGAATTTACCCCCTTCCTGACCGGTGTGTTTTTTGCGATTCGGCACTGCGTCGCTTTAACTGACAATTGCGTGGTCGTGCGACGTGGCTCCCAAACAAAATCGACGTCCTTTTTTTCCCACAAATAGAGCTTTCTTTTGGGGGCATTTGATCACCTCTGCGGTTTTTATTTTTTGCGCTATAAACAAAAAAATAGCGACAATTTTTGAAAACGCATTATTTTTTACTTTTTTGCTATAATATCCCCAAAGAATATTAAAAAAAAAAAAATTTCCTCAGTTTAGGCCGATACGTATTCTTCTACATATTTTTGGTTAAAAAAAAATCGCAATAAGTGTTTATTGATTGGTTTGCGCAAAAGTTATAGCATTTAAAAAATGGGGGATAGTTTTATGGCATTTTTATTATTAATTTTTCTTTTTTACTAGTAATGGCGGCGATCAGCAATTTTTATCGTGACTGCGACAATATGGCGGACACAGACATTTTTGACACATTTTTGGGACCATTGTCATTTATACAGCAATCAGTGCTATATAAATTCCTGTGTAAATGACACTGGCAGTGAAGGGGTTAACCACTAGGGGGCTAGGGAGGGGTTAAGTATGTCCTAGGGATGTGTTACTAACTGTGGGGGGGGCGTGGCTACATGTGACACGTCACTGATCTCTGCTCCCAATCACAGGGAGTAGAGATCAGTGACACTGTCACTAGGCAGAACGGGGAGATGCTTGTTACAACCCTATCAAACCCTATACAAAAGTTACAACCCTATCAAAATGTACTTATCTGTAGATGAGGTCATGTGGTGCTCTAGCCCAGGGCTCAAAATTTTAAGTCCTGAGCTACTAGCCAGGCCTTAAGGGTACTCACCACCAGTTGCCTCACCCAATCCCTATCATGCCCTGCCTCTAATTCCACCCCTAAACACACCCTCATAAATTATCTCATGAAATGACACTTAAAAGTTTTATGCAGAATTAAGTTCCAAAAATAAATATGAACAACAACTTTATCAGTGCAGCCTCACCAGTGCCCATCGATGCAGCCTGACCAGTGCAGGGGAAGAGAGAGGGGAGGAAGAGGAGAGCCGGCTGAATCATCAGAGTGTGGATTACCCTCTGTAACAGCTGTCATTTGAATTGCCGGGCGCTCGCCATCACACACAGTCCCGCCTCCTGGCCCGTCTCCTTTGATAGACTTCACACGTCCCGGCATTTGGACAGGTGTTCTGTTTAGCAAAGGAGCCGGGCCAGAAGGCAGAACTGTGTGTGACGGCGAGCGCACGGCAATTCAAATGAAAGCTGTTACAGTGAGCAATCCCTGCTCTGTGATGATCCGGCCGGCACTCCTCTTCCTCCCCTCTTTCCTCCACTTAGCGATCGATGGAAGAATGGCTCCCATTCAACCCCGCCTACCGGCGGTGCTCCACCCCCTCCGCTCCGAGGCAGCCCATGCTTGCCCTCAATCATTTTCCACTCGCCAAATGAGAGCAGGCGAGTGGAAATTTTGAGGGCTGCTCTAGCCTTCTCTTCTGTTTACTTCCTGCACGGGTCCTTCTTCAGATGTCCACATTTACTGCCAGGATGATATCGGCACTTCCTGTTGGATGGCCAGGGAGGCCCTCTCAGGATTGAGGAGACTGATGTCAGTGGAAGGTAGTCAAGGGGACCATTCTCAGGAGGTCTTCACAGCACTAGACAACTGGTCCACCCCTTACGGAAACTGTGCCTATGTGGAGCCTGGGTAAAAGCTTACCAGGACCGTTTAGAAAGGCTGGGTGGGAGAGGTGATAAGAAGATAGCATTGAAGCCACACTCTGGGCAAATTCTAACCCCTAAAGAGCCCTTGCCCTCCCCCAATCTTTAACCAAACCCTGAAATGTTTCACTTAAAGGACACCTGTGATCAAATAATGGAAAAAAAAAAAAACTATCCTGCTGTATCTAATCTTTGTTTACCTTTTACCTAGATTACGGAAGTAAACCTAAACAACATGTTGTGCCCAGCTGTATCTGACCCCTTCTATGGGCCCTGGTATCGTATGTGGGCATCAGGACACCAAACCATCATGACCATGATCCATGGGAAGTTGATTGTTGCTTTGTTCTCCTCTGGCTCGCCTCGCTTTAAGTTCTTGGTGGAGCGGTTTCCTTTTTCAGGAAAGAAAGTGGATTGATAGGCCACTACAGGAGTGGCCCAGTTTCAACCTTTTCTCAGCCAAAACTCGTAAACAACTGGCATACAGAAGTTAAAAGGGCTACCAACCCTTTCATATTTATCCAGTGTTAGGAACTTCCAGGTGCTTAAACAAGTGACCTTACAGAAAGGGCCAGGGTGTTAAATATGCTTTTCACTTGTAATTATTTCTAACAATTTTGCTGCACTATGAGCCAAACTGTATGCTAGGCAGCATTAGGTGAACATTTTATGAGGGCTAAGGTGGCTGCCCATCTTTGCACAGGGATCCTTCTGACCTGGTTTCTAGTTTGGGAGTGCAGTCTGTTACAAGAACTGATGCTTTTATTTATAATTATTAATGGGGAGTTCAAAACAACCCATAGCGAGTCACTTTTCTCTGTCTAGACTGTGGGCCTGCAGTGTTAAATATATTGTTTATTCTACTGTGATTTGATTTTAAAGGTCGTCTGAATAACTAATGTGCTAAGGGATCTATTTCCCTTACATTTTTAAGGCATACGCACACCTAGGCCCCTTTTCACATGTGCGAATCAGTTTTCAGACATCCGCCTGCTCAGCAGGGATTGATCCGTTGATCCCCGCTGATCCAGCGGATGACAAGTACGTCTCTACACACTGTGCAGAAATGGACCTGTCGGATCTCTGCTCTCCTCTATGGGGGGATCGAATGAAAATGGACCGCCTGTCCGTTTTCGTCCGATCCAATCTGCCAGAGGGATGGAAAATAGGGTTTCCATCTGTCTGGATTTTGCGGGGCGAATTGGATGTCAGCGAACATGTCACTGCTGACATCCGTCGCTCCATAGAGATGTATGGAGCGACCGTTTAGGTCCGCCTGAAAAAACTGAAATGTGAAAGGGCCCTTAGAACAAAGGGTACTTCTATTCAAAGTATGTTGCTGTTGGACAAATCTCTGGATCTGTGCGTATCACTTACAATGGGGAAAATTGAGACAGACTTCAGAAAACAAAATGCTCCCAACTGTCCTCTGTGACTAACTTGGGTATTTCTTCTATTGTTTGCTAGTACTAGAAAATGGTTACTAGAGTCTGGCTGTTTGCTCTTTTTATTTTCTTCCATGTATCCTAAAATGCCAACATATTTTTAATTTTAATATTTACCTGCATTATTATATTTTACTCTGTGCCGCCTTGTCAAATGTAATTCTTATAGGACATTGCCATAGTTTTATCTAACCCCAGTTACAGAATGTTCTCTGCCAGGATGTGCCATCACTGACCAATTCTTATACTGTGTTATTGGTTCTATATTCTAAGGTAAATGTGTGGGTATTGTAAAGAAGATGAATGAGTTGTCATGGAAAGCTTGTTGCATTTGATGCTGTTAGGAGATAGTGAGCACATCACTTACTGCAATGCAACTACTGCTGTCTTAAAGAGGAGCTCATCGGTGAACGCCGTGTAGAAGACAGGCAGAGGACAAGGGACCAGTCATCAGTATAACCTGAGTTTTCCTTGCAGCTGATCTTCCCCATTACTAATATAATGGGGGAAAGATCAGGAAATGTTATGTCATGTTAAAAGAGAAGTATGTTTTTTTTTTTTTAATGTTTAATTCATACTTACCTATGTGAATGCGGCATCAGACCAATGCTGTATCTGTCCCCTGCCATATCTGCACTGAGAACCGAGCCACCGAACATTTGCTGATGGCTCGGTTTTCACATATCCCTGAGAGGAGAGCTGCTGACTGTCAGCCATAGTCTCTCCTCTCTGCTTCTCTACGCTCACTGGAGCGCTGAGCTGTGGAGGGGCAGGGAGCGACCGTCTCAGCGGCTCGCTGAGACTGCCATCAATCAAGGCAGCTGGCGGATCCAGACTTGGTAAGTCGGGATGATGCGCTGCCTCGACTGATGGCAGTGACGTCAGCGGAGAGCGGACTTCAGACCGCTCTCCGCTGAAACCGTGTCAAAGGAGTGCAAAACACATTGCACTCCTGTGACCCTTAGGAGAAGCCCAGCCTAAAAAGCTCAGGCTGGACTTCTCCTTTTAATGTTCAATTTTAAAGCGGTTGTATACCCGCTGTCATTTTTTTTTTTTTTTTTTCTACACCTGCAAGGGAAAAGGCATAATGAGCTAGTATGCACCGCATACTAGCTCATTATGAGATACTTACCTTAGAACGAGGCGCCGGCATCTCACCTGGTCCACGCCGAGGGAGCCGACATCTCCCCTCGGCGTGTCTTCCGGGTATCGCGGCTCCGGCGCTGTGAGTGGCCGGAGCCGCGATGTCTTCACTCCCACGCATGCGCGCGGGAGACTTCTGCCCGGCAAGCTCCGGAGTTTGCCGGGCTGTCAGCCGAGAGTCCCCTGTGCGCATGCGCCGCTGCAGTCAGCGGCTCATTGCGAGGGGAATATCTCCTAAACCTTACAGGTTTAGGAGATATTTTTTTTACCTACAGGTAAGCCTTATTATAGGCTTACCTGTAGGTAAAAGTTACAAATAAAGGTATACAACTGCTTTAAGTGAATCTGTCACAAAAAAAGAAAGGGAACTGCTAGTAGGAATATGATACAGACATTCACATCTGCTGACAGACAC